>CAMGYJ010000011.1:48570045-49170045 GCA_946122785.1 Linum tenue | reverse complement strand
CTTGCAACATAAACTTAGTTCAGTGGTGATTTGATAATTTTTTATGTGTAGTATGACCAAAGTGTATACATGAAAACATATGATTCAATTACTACTAATGTTAGGAGGGGATCGAGGGACGATATAAGTAATCTCAATATCAATTTAGTTAATGGTGATTGGTACTTTGATTGGGCATCCTAAATAATGTTGACAGTGAAAAAACATGTCCTTTTTTCTGAATTATTTTAAAATACGACGATTCAAATGGATAATGTCGCTCGATACTTACTTTAGTTAACATAAAACTTTTCACCTATAGATCAATTACTTCAATTGTAGTTAATGAAGCCCTTATTAATCGTGAGAATATACAAAAAAAAATTGAGCTTAACATTTTATTGGATATTGTATTTTAATTTATCGTATAAGCATAAAATTTAACTTGGGGCATCTGTGATTCAACCCTTGATTCGGGTCCAATTGTACACAATTTTTCCCTCAGATCTTGATCATTTGGCTTTGCATTTCATCGTCCGTCGACATATTTCACACTCGGTTGTGCTTGTTTTGATACATTTCACGTCCTAGCACATGTGGAAGGGTTGAGGACGAGTTTCATGACGATTGGAGGTCAAAAAGAGCAAAAGCCGAAAAAAAGTCCAAAGTCACCGTGACAATTGCTCCGTAATAGTGAAGCGCAAGCGTCCATGAAGCAGTCGTAGTTCACGGCCTAGCATTGGAGTTCACGGTCTCTAAGGTCGTGAACAGGAACCACAAACCGTCAACATCGAGGCGTCCAACGAGGTTCCAGCAGTTACTGATGCCTAGTGAGTTCACGGTCTTAGAGCACAAACCGTGAACCCAGGAGAGTGAAGCGGTGCGTTTTGGAGACAACACTAAGTTCACAGATGCGTTTAGGTGCTCACGACCGTGAACTGGCCAACGCGGCCATGAACAGGTCACTTTCGAGCAAATATGAAGACAACAACGGGGAGAGAGAAAAGAGAGCTGGTTTTTGGAGAAGGAACATTTTGTTTCTCTAGGGTTTCAACCCGAAACACCAAAGGGGAGTTCTAGTGAGAGAGGGAGTGATCTTGGGGCTTAAGTGAATGCATTGATCAAGCTTGGAAGCTAGGAATCAAGCTTATAAGAAGAAGATGAAGATCTAGAGGTTTCTTTGTAATCTCTCCTCTCTCTCTCTCTCTCTAGAAACCCACCCTCTTCTCTTGGGATTAAGAACCCTAGGTCTAGATTTTGGTTTGTTGTTGATGTATGTGACAACTTACTAGTTTGATTAATGATTTTACTTAATTGATGGATGTTTTCATGAATGACATGAGTGTGGTTTCCATTTTCATGGCTTGAGCTTTTGACCTAGGAGTGGGATAATCCCCTTAGAGCCCCTTCCTTGGCGTCTTCGGGTCAATCCTATCATACATTGCCCGGGTAGTCCCCAAGGAAGTTGATTCGACCGGTCTCCTAGCATTATACGATACCCTAGGTTGAATAGAGCACTACCCATCCACCGATTTGTCGTTCCGGGTCATTCCCGAGGGAGCCCTTCTCCAAACGGTAGAGTATTTGAGTCGATCGAACTAGGAGGATTCTCAATATCGATCCAAAGGTCGGAAATAGGGTGATTTAACCCAAGAGAGCTCCAAACCTTGTATATAGCTAGGTTAGTGGTTAGTCTAGGTTAGTTAGCTTACTTTTATTAATCACTATCCTAGGATTGGCTAGATAACGAACCCTAAACCTAAAGTAAGGTAAGCCTAGATCCCCGTGGTACGATACATTCTTATTGCTTGCTTGTCCTATGCTACACCCGATCGACGGTTATACTTGGTCGTCGATTGGGATGTTGTAGCTAGAACGAGTCAAGATTTTGGCGCCGTTGCCGGGGAACCATTCTAGGTTATTTGAAAAAGGGTTAGGCCGTTATTTTAGCCGTTTTGTTTTCGTTTTGTGTTTTGTTCACCCACTCTTCTCTTAGAAGGGTGGTTTGTCTGTTGTTTGATTTTGTTTTTGTGTTTTTGTTTGTATAGGTTATAAATCATGGATCCTTACGACTTTGCCGGCATGTGGGGGTATCCACCACCACTTGAGAGTGGTTACCCCGGAGCTTCATGGGACGATCAAAATGGGGGAAGCCAAGGATCCGGGTTCTATCAACAACGCCCCTTCCAAGAGAAACAACCATACCAACGGGGTATCAAGAGGCTTCCCCATACAAAGAAAACTTATCTCCACAAACCGAGGAGAAATCCAAACTGGAGTTGGCAATGAAGGCTTTCATGGGGCATTCCTCAAGACCATGTGTCACTCCGCAACCAGAGTCAAAGAGCAAATTGGAGCCCTTGGTGGAGCGGTTTGTTCAAGGCACCAACGAAGGGTGCTCGAGCTTGGATCTCCCACAACCCGAAGAGAAGTCCAAGTTGGAGCTTATCGTGGAGAAATTTGTAAGAACAAGCTCCAACACGGATTTCCATCCCCTCCCTCCCCCTAGTTTGACATTAGAAGAGAAGGTGACACGTGCTTGTGCAAGCTATCGCCTCTCATCATTGGAG
Organism: Linum tenue; assembly: GCA_946122785.1. Taxonomy (NCBI): domain Eukaryota; kingdom Viridiplantae; phylum Streptophyta; class Magnoliopsida; order Malpighiales; family Linaceae; genus Linum; species Linum tenue. The sequence goes on along the minus strand of CAMGYJ010000011.1, from coordinate 49,167,496 downwards.
GAGAAAGAGGAGGTTCAAGGACCAATCAATGGCAACCGTGTGGAGCAAGCAGAACTCACCCTAGAGAGCTCCCGCGGCGAGAACGAACAAGAAGGTTGGATTGACCACTCCCATCATCTTCCCCTTCCCAAAAGCAACTTTGAAGACCCAATCACGAGTATGGAGGAGCAAGAGAATCCTTTCTATGATCTTGCATGGCATCTTGCCCTCCAAAACGTGCTTGAAGATATGAAGGGGAAGGAGAATGAGGAGGTTGAAGAGGGGGATGTAAGCATTGAAGAAGGAGAAGATCTTGATTGTTCCCAAAGGGATGAACACATTGAAGAAGAAGGAAGGGAGGATGAAGAAGAAGGTGAAAGTGGAGTCCAAGATGAGGACAAGGTCGAGGTGGATGAAGCATTCACAAGTTACGAGGGTTGTGAAAGCTTTCCACCCGACCTCGACGCGCTTTTGGAGAAGGACCCATTTGCGGCTCTTTGTTAAGCCAAGGCCAAACCATCGACGATCCCTCTTGGTGGATGTGATGGTGGTAAAGCGATGGTGCATTACATGGTGTGGGGCAAAGAGAATAAGGAAGAAGGAAAGAAGAATAGGTCTTGTGGGTGGAGCCTCATGACAACTCAAGTTCACGAGCCCTCAATCATGGACTCGTCCAAAGCTCGTGACTTGAGACACCACCTCACCGACGAGAACCTCAACTTCAAGGATGTTCTTGGGTGGACCGAAACTTGAAGATCAATTGTCTGGCTCACGACGTTAAAGAAGCGCTTGGTGGAAGGCAACTCATCTACCATAGGTTTCTTTGCTTTCCGCTCCAATAAGTAGACCATTTGAGAGATTTTGGTGGTGTTTTTCCGTCTCCTTGCTCTTCCGGATCTCACCCGACCTCCAATCCCTACCACCAACATTCAAATCGTATCCGGTAACATCGTTCTACCTCCTTACTTTATGCCATTGAGGGCAATGTCAAGCTTAAGTGTTGGGGGGTAGTCTAGTATGCATGTTTGTGTGAATGATTGGTGTGATTTTGAACGCTTCGAACCTCGTTGAATGCCCAAATTTGAAAAAATTTGAGGGCTCCAAGAATAACAACTTCTACATTTGTATGATCATAGTGGCACTTTGTCTGGTTTTGTTTTGAATCTCGTGGGTATTAGCATGATCTATGGATGGTTTGCTTGTGATTATGTGCAACCTATGATGATGATTGATACATGTATTAGGTTTGTGCATAGGTTAATTTCTCATGTGTTTGTGAGCCAATAGATGTTTTGAATCGATTACTTGCTTTTCACAGTTGCATATGCATCGAGTTTAGGGAATTAGAACGAATGATTGAGCACCTAGGTAGCCATGTGAGACTTGTGTCGTTCGTTTCATTCTTGTGTGATAGATCCCCCTTTACATGATGCGTAGCATTCAGGTTGTTGTTACTTGCTAGTAAGTATGATGGAGGCATAGGTTTAGTCCATGACCCAAATGTTGACCGAACCGATCATATCATCCCTTAGTCAACCCCTTTGAGTCGTGTGTCTAAGGGTCGTTCTCGTGTTAGGTAGCTCATGCTACTTGAGCTTGATTGATTTAGATAGAACGACCTACTTTCTTCGTGTCTACACTGTTATCGAGTCACCCTTGTGTTTGGAAGCTCCATTCATACCGCTTGAGCTTAGATGAGGTTCCACATGAGTGATTTGTGTATGGTTTTGCTAAGAATGTGAAGTGAGTGTGGAGGTAGGTTTTAAAGTGAGCATTGTTCCTCAAGTTTAAAAAAAAGTGGCATGTTTTTAGCTATCTATAGCCCCCAGAGAAAAGAGAAAAGAAAAGCAAAAAGAAAAAAAAAGAGATCAATAAGAGGGCAAAGAAGGAAATAGAGTGGCCACCAAAAATATAATAAAATGTTGAACATGGTCTTAGTAGTGTTGCTTAGCATGCAAGCTTTAGGAACACTTACATGTTGTTCTCCTTCCACACTCTTGTGCTTGAAATTGAATAGCAAATGTAGAAAGAAAGATAGTTGTGAATGGGTTGGTGATTGGTTGTGTTTTGGAAGTGTGGGAAGTGTGGTCCTTGGCCGTTGTTAGTGGTCATTGTTTGTTGAGGAAGGTTCTAGATCGAAGCTAAGAACCTTGTACTTTAGTTCTAGGTTGAAATGTGGAACCTTATGCTATGTTTGCCACCACCCGAAAAGCCTTTTCCCCATGTTCTAAACCCTAGCCAGTCATCTGAACCCGTGTCTAAGACCTCCGAACAAGCTAGCAACGACACCCATCTTGTGAATTCTAACATTTAAAGGTTACCGTAATGGTAAAGGAACGTTAGGATTGAGCGTGAATATGCACATTTTTTGCATCAAATGGTTCTGACCCCACTGGCCGAGAGTGAGTGATTCATTCATAATGTTTTGTTCATTTCTTATACCCCGGTGATGACCTAGGTTGCTCGTTCATTCGTTCCTATGATGTGATCTTCATGCATGAGTAACTGTGATTGGTGAGTCGTCGAGGCATGTTGTGTGTTGGTTCGTGAATAATGTAAGAACTCTTCATTTGCACAATCTTAATACAACTGAATGTCGATTGTGGTGGTTGCCAATATTACTTTGTTTTTGTCCATAGGTCGGTGTCAAATAACCATTGTGATTCATTCGTTTTGTGCCCTATGACATGCCTCAAAAATTTTGTTGAAAAAGAGAAGTTGCAAGCTTACCTTGTTTTATACTTGGTTTGATTGGGGACAAGCAAACGTTCAAGTGTGGGGGAGTGATTCGGGTCCAATTGTACACATTTTCCTCTCATATCTTGATCGTTCGGCTTTGCATTTTATCGTCCCTCGACATATTTCACGCTAGGTTGTGCTTGTTTTGATACATTTCAGGTCCTAACACGTGCGGAAGGGTCGAGGATGAGTTTTAGGACGATTGGAGGTCAAAAAGCGCAAAAACCAAAGAAAGGTCCAAAGTAACCGTGACAATTGCCCCGTAATAGTGAAGCGCAAGCTTCCATGAAGCAGCCGCAATTCACGGCCTGGCAATGGAGTTCACGGTCTCTAAGGTTGTGAACAGGAACCACAAACCGTGAACCCAGAAGAGTGAAGTGGTGCGTTTTGGAGACGACACTGAGTTCACAGACGCGTTTAGGTGTTCACGGCCGTGAATTGACCAACGCGGTCGTGAACTGGTCACTTTCGGACAAATATGAAGATAGCAGCGGGGAGAGAAAAAGAGAGCTGGTTTTTGGAGAATGAACACTTTCTTTCTCTAGGGTTTCAACCCAAAACACCAAAGGGGAGTTCTAGTGAGAGAGGGAGTGATCTTGAAGCTTAAGTGAAGGCATTGATCAAGCTTGGAAGCTAGGAATCAAGCCTAGAAGAAGAAGATGAAGATCTAGAGGTTTCTTTGTAATCCCTCATCTCTCTCTCTCTAGAAACTCACCCTCTTCTCTTGGGTTAAGAACCCTAGGTCTAGATTTTGGGTTGTTGTTGATGTATGTGACAACTTACTAGTTTGATTGATGATTTTACTTAATTGATGGATGTTTTCATGAATGGCACTAGTGTGGTTTTCATTTTCATGCTTTGAGCTTTTGACCTAGGAGTGGGATAATCCCCTTGGAGCCCCTTCCTTGGCGTCTTCGGGTCAATCCTATCGTATATTGCGCTGGTAGTCCCCGAGGGAGTTGATTCGACCAATCTCCTAGCATTATACGATACCATAGGTTGAATAAAGCAATACCCATCCACCGATTTGTCGTTCCGGGTCATTCCCGAGGGAGTCCTCCAAACAGTAGAGCATTTGAGTCGATCGAACTAGGAGGATACTCAATATCGATCCAAAGTTCGGAAATAGGGGGATTTAACCCAAGAGAGCTCCAAACCTTGTAAATAGCTAGGTTAGTGGTTAGTCTAGGTTAGTTAGCTTAGTTTTATTAATCACTATCCTAGGATTGGCTAGATAACGAACCCTAAACCTGAAGTAGGGTAAGCCTAGATCCCTGTAGTACGATAAATTCTTATTGCTTGTTTGCCCTATGCTGCACCCGATCGGCGGTTATACTTGGCCGTCGATTGGGATGTTGTAGTTAGAATGAGTCAACCCTTTAACATATTTGTAAATGTATGATTGAATCCATGAATTATTTCATGAGAGCTAGCTCTTTAACACGACGAACTAATCACATTTTACCTCTATATTCGACGAAGTTACTATGAAAGACTATTCACACCTCTAGTCACGTCGTGTGAGTGGTCGCAGCACAGATCACCACTTGTCCACACACTGTAAGTCGGTATTTGCAATGGAGGAGGAGGAAGAATCCCAAACTTCATGTGTGAAGGGTTAGAAGAAAGATTGGGGAAAAGTCAGCAAGGAAGAGGGTTAGAGATTGGAGAAGGAAGATGGGTTGGGTTCATAGGTTTGGTTCGGCAAGATGATATGGCGGGTTGAGTGACGTGACGGGTCTGGTTTTATTATTTTCGGGTTAAATTAGGCTGATTAGATAATTATGTTTGCCACACCAGCACTTAACGAACTTCATTAAAGAAGTTGGACGGAGACTAACGGTGAGTAGGGCTGTTAATGAGCCGAGTCGAGTCGAGCTTTGCTATAGTTCGAGCTCGGCTCGTTAATATATTTCCAGGCTCGAGCTCGGCTCGTGTTCGTCACGAGCTTTAATATGCAAGCTCGAGCTCGGCTCGTTTACGAAAATGAAAGCTCGAGCTCGACTCGAGCTCGGCTCGTCAAGTAAGCTTAACGAGCCCAAAATCGAGTTTGGCTCATAAAATGTTCATGATAGCTCAAGATTGACCTAGAACTGCTCACAAAATTACATTCAACCTGTAGCAAAGTAAAACACAATATTTATCCCAATTTCAATACATAAAATCCATGAATTCTAATTCTTTTTTTATGCCAAACCATTAAATGAGCTTGTTCGCGAGCTTTCGAGCTGAACATGGTATGGCTCGAGTTCGGCTCGTTTAGTTAACGAGTTTGTTCGCGAGCCGGCTCGATTAAAACGAATCGAGTGTCGAACGAGTTTTTCTCGAGTCGCACACCGAGCCGTTCATGAGCGGCTTGGTTCATTAACAGCCCTAACGGTGAGTGACCAAACGTAGACCGTTTTACTAATTTTAGTGACTAACATTAGAATTAAATATTTTCAGTGACTAAACATGATACTTTTTAAGTAAACTTGATGACCAAATGTGTCATTTACCCTTTTTCAAAATTCTTTATCCGAGTACCCGGCGTTTTACTTCTCGTCTCTCCCAAATATGGGAGGTTTGTTTTTTTTTTCTTCATTAACGTTCAAATTCCCGCCTGTCTCACCTCTCATTTTGTTTTGTGTTTTTCCCCCCTTCTCTCGCCATCTTTTCTCTTTTGACCAAAATCATTCTACTCCCCACTCTCGCAGCAGGCACTGCAGGCGTATCCACTGGCTGTCCTCAACGGGCGAAAACAGACGCCATTGCCGTAACTTCGCTCCGATCTCTGCATCTTGCTGCAACACAGCGGCCGAGGCATCGTCGGTTTCTGGCGAATCAAACCCTAGCGGTTTTCACTTCACCGCCCAGCCAAGCATGAACCGTTTCCACATCTACGAAGCTATTGGCCGCGGCAAGTGCTCGGTGAGTCTCCCACACGTAGCTCGTTTGCAAGCTCTCAGAACTTCGATGATCTCTGGTTCTAATTCTTGTTCGGTTACTGCTGCTTTTTTTCCTTTGTCGTTTTTAATGCGCTCCAGACTGTGTATAAAGGGAGGAAGAAGAAGACGATCGAGTACTATGCAATTAAGAGTGTAGATAAATCGCAGAAGAGGAAGGTTCTTCACGAAGTAAGGCTTGGATGATTCCTCCATTTCAGTTCGCGATTCGATCTGTGTGTTTTTTTTAAGATTCCAGCTTGTTACTTCAGTTCTGTATTTACTTTCCTTTCTCTGCAAATTGAGATTGCCTGAGAAGGTTGGTTAGTCAACTAGAGTTCAATCACGAATTTGATACGTTTTGCTCTCAACTTCAGAATGTGAAATTGATTCATCGGTCTGCCGATTGAGTTCGAGATGGCGGTCGTCTTTCTCCATTTGTATTTCTGTTCAGAATTTCGATCTGTACTTTTTTGGTGAATTAAAAGCTGAAAGAAACGTTTTTGTTTTTGTTCTACGGAGAGATATGAGTTCGTGCATTGATTGTGGCTGGTTCGTTTGGTTGCAGGTTAAGATTCTTCACTCTTTGGATCACTCAAACGTGTTGAAGTTTTACTCCTGGTAAGCATGCATTTGAAGAGATAATGCTTGAACTTTTCATCAAAATTTACAGTCCGAGAGGGTTTTATTGAAAATGTCGGGAAACATCGAAAAGGCAACAATTTTTGTTTTTTGTTTTGTTTTAACTCTAGACGTCTTGCATTTGATTTTGTCATGTACACCTTTCGAATTGTAACCTAGCACCCTTAAATTTGGAATAGGTACGAGACTTCTGCTCATTTGTGGTTAGTTTTGGAGTATTGTGTTGGAGGAGATCTCAGGACATTGTTACAGCAGGTATTGTGATGGCTTCCTGTGCACATACCTATGTTTCCTTAACTAACATTTTTAGTATTTCTGCTCGAAAACATTCGGGAATGTTAATATGATGTGCTGAAATCGGAGCATATGGATCGCAGGATAGTCAGCTACCAGAAGACTCAGTTCAGGATTTCGCACTTGACTTGGTGACAGCCTTGCAGTAAGATGTGCTCGACTGGTTTGCAATTTGAGTAATTTGTATGTTTCTCTTTGTGGGACTTTATGCAAGCTATTTAACTGGTGCCAGGTATTTACACTCAAAGGGGATCATCTATTGTGATTTAAAACCATCTAACATCCTCTTGGATGAAAATGGACTCTTAAAGGTGATCATGGATTTTGCCTTTCTTCTCTGTTGAATTATTGTCTCTGCTTTTACCATGCGCCTGACTTACACTTTAATGGTTTTAAATTTTAATGCAGCTTTGTGACTTTGGATTGGCAAAGAAGCTAAGTGATATATCTAAAACACACTCTTCGGTATGTGATTGAGATTAATGCGTTGGGTTTTCAACTTTGTTTTTCTTATGACGTTGAGATTGTAACCTTCCTTTTATATACATGTTTAGTCAACAGAAGCCAAATGTGGAACGCCCTGTTACATGGCTCCTGAGCTGTTCGAGGATGCAGGTGTCCATTCCTATGCTTCTGATTTTTGGGCCCTTGGTTGTGTGCTATATGAGTGCTATGCAGGGAAACCTCCTTTTGTGGGAAAAGAGTTCACCCAGCTAGTGAAGTCCATTGTCTCAGATCCAACTCCACCACTTCCTGGCAATCCAAGTAGACCCTTTGCGAACTTGGTCAACTCTCTCTTGGTCAAGGATCCTGCTGAAAGGATTCAGTGGAGTGAGCTCTGTGGGCATGCTTTTTGGAAAAGCAAACTTCCTCTGATGTCATTACCACCACAACCTGCTTTTGATAGCATGATTGAATTTTATGCTAGGCCATGCCTGTCAGAACACAACGGAGACAGATCTCTTCAAAACAAAACCCCCACGGAAGGTCGTGAAAGAGATGCAAGAGTAACTCCAAGAAAAGATGAGAATTCACAGTCGGGATTAAGAGGTTTTGAGACCCCAGTCAAGGGAACACCTGGCAGCAAAAGACCACAAACAAAGGCCTCCGGCAGAGCAGTTGAGGAGAAGCAGAAAGATAATTCTTCTGCTAATAGACGCATTAATCTGTTAAGGTTATCAAGAGTAGCAAAGACAAATTTGCAGAGGGAGAATGAGAAGGAAAACTTCAGGAGGCCCTTGGCTAATGCCTCTGAGAACGATTCAGAGATTAAAATGGAGAACACAGATATGGAGCTTGATTTCAATGAGAACACAGAAGATGACACACAAGATGAACCCGAAGGGTGTGACAATTCAATTTGTACGCCTGGAAGGGTTGATAACCATGTTCAGCCAATGGACATTTCTCCTGTAACCAGCACCCCTGCGTTAGATGATCAAGGAACAAATGACTTAGAATCACCATCCGAGACTGCTGACATGGGAGGTGATACTCCAGTCAGTGCCAGTCCTCAGCCTAAACATCAGAGAGTTAAAGAAGGTTTGGGGTCAGCACATGAATTTGACTCCTCAAAGTCTTCTAATAACATCTCCGAAGTACTTTGGCATCCATCTGATCTTTCAGTGAGACCTGTGATGCCCAGCAGAAAAGGGGATAAGACACATGAGGCACCTCCTTCTCTTCCTTTTGAGGCATTGCAGCCAACTGAATTGTTGAAGATGACCAAAGAGCAGCTTCATTCAGTCAATGCAAAAATTGTATCAATATTTAATGGCAACACCAGTGTTGGGGAGAAACAGAATGCAATTAGATACCTTGAGATGTTGAGCAACAATGCTGAGATAGCTAACATCTTCACTAATGGACCAGTGATGCTCATACTCGTTAAAATGCTTCGGTTGTCCAAGGCTTCAACATTACGAGTGCAACTTGCATCACTAATTGGCTTGTTAATTCGTCATGCTACGTTTATCGATGATGATCTGGCAAATTCTGGTATATTAAGTTCCCTTACAGATGGCCTCAGGGACAGGCAGGAAAAAGTAAGGAGATTCTCGATGGCTGCTTTAGGTGAGTTACTGTTTTACATAGCCACCCAGAATGATCAATCTAAGGACAATAATCCATCTGAATCTCAGGCAAAAGACAACAGTAAATCAGTTCCTGGCTGGCAGGTTAGATTAGCATCTCTGATTTATGAACTCATTTTTATTAGCTTACACTGTGCCAAGTACATTTCTTAAGAGTTCATTAATTGAATCGTCCAGTCCTGGAGATATGCATAGTTCATTCTGTTAAGTATGTTTCTTCACGCATCTCTATTTAAAAGTCATTTTCATTAGTTTACATTGTCTGTATTATATTTCTTAAGAACTCTTTGAGTTGGCGCCTGAAGAAATAGTTGTATGTTGAGTTCTTCTCATATGCATACCAGCTTTGTCCTTCTCTGATCAAAACAATTATCCATGAGGCAGGTTCCGAACTCGCTCATCTCAATGGTATCCTCAGTTCTACGTAAAGGAGAGGATGATATAACTCAGCTTTATGCCCTGAGAACAATAGAAAATGTATGCAGTCAAGGGGGTCATTGGGCTACACGATTCACTAGTCAAGACGTGATCAGTAACCTATGTTACATATACCGTGCACCAGGAAAACAGGAGAGCATGAGGATGACTGCCGGTTCATGTCTGGCTCGACTTGCCCGGTTCAATCCTTCTAGCATCCAATCAGTCATGGAGAAACTATCCTTCAAGGAGGCAGCAGCTTCAATTATCAAAGGCAATGCTCGTGAACAGCAGATAAGTTTGAACCTCCTAAACATGGCCATGCTCGGAAGTCATTTGTTCACAAACATTGGAAGGCATCTTCTGCCTCTCGTTGAAGATAAAAATCTCGTGCCCTCTCTTGTTTCTCTTGCCGAGCAGGGTAGTGAAATCTTGAAAGGGAAGGCACTAGTTCTCATTGCACTTCTCTGCAAGAATGGTAGGAGGTGGCTCACACACTTCTTCTGCAACGACAGGCTACTGTCTTCTGTGGACAGGCTGGCCAAAGAGAAAGATGGCTTCCTCCAGCAATGTCTTGATGCATTTTTGCATGTTTTTTCATCAATTGTACCTAGCTTGTTGGATTTGATTGCCGGAGATATCCAGCAAATGATCGGAGGAAGACGGCATGGCCAGATATCTGGCACTCCAAGTCGGGTTGCTTCTAAGACCAGCGTACACTTCTTCCCGTTTGTCCTTCGACTTCTTGGAAGTTTGTCCTTGAAGCTTAGGGTGGTGAACAGCCATGTGCTGCAACAGCTGGCCACCCTATTAAAACTTATGGAGACTTCATTTCAGGTAAGATTCTGAAGCTAACCTACTTGTGATGTTCGTTTTCCTTTTTGTCAAAAGATAGCTTGCATTACCTAGAATGTCAACAACCATAAACAACCGAACTTCTGATGTTTACCCAGCTGGTTTTTACGTATCCGATTCATGTGGAGTATGCTCTCTCTTTACCTTCAGGATCGTTTGTATGTGGAAATCAGTGGAATATGTCTAACATTTTATTGATTGCTATAGTAACGGTGTATGAAAATTCCATCTTTTGCATTGCATTGTTGTGGAATGTGGATTTTTCAGAGAATCTCATAATCTCCTCATTGCAAGTGATTTGAGATCTCAGAAGATAACTGGTAGAGATGTGTCGATTCCATGTTATGTTACCCAACTTTTTGCATGCCTACCAAGGATTGTTGACATCAGAGGAATGCTCTTTTACGTTTACTTCTGTTCTCCTCATACTTTGTAACTTGATTGACGTCAAAATAAGGTCGCGTGTGTGGCTAACTAATCTGTTCTGTTTCGTTCATTTCAGGGGAGAGATGACTTCCAAATCACGCTTCTTCAAGTTCTCGAATCCATTGTAGAGGAGTCTCCTCTGACCTTAGCAAACCCTCAAATCTTCGTCGGTGAAATCCTCCCCAGCCTGGCTACTCTGTACAAGGGCAACAAAGACGGCCACGTCAGATTCCTCTGCCTGAAAATCCTATTCCACGTCATGGTCATCTTCTTAAACGAACTATCCCAAGACGATAAACTCTCCAAAGCTCTGAACTCCATAGCCAATGTCCACTTCCTACCACTCTACCCCACTCTCGTCGAAGACGAGGACCCAATCCCGATCTTCTCCCAGAAGCTGCTCGTCATGCTCATCGACTTCAACTTCATCAAAATCTCCGACATCCTACACGTGAAAACAGTCTCCCAGTGCTTCGGGTTCCTGCTCGGAGACCTCTCCAGCGCAAACGTCAGCAACGTCAAGCTGTGTCTAGCCATGGCCTCCGCCCCCGAAATGGAATCCAAACTTCTCTCTCAGCTCAAAGTAGTTCGAAGAATTAGCAATCTCCTGGAATTCGTCTGCGCCAAAGACATGGAAGATTTCCTCGAGCCAACTCTCGGCCTCTGCAGAGCCTTCCTTCTCCGCTCACTCACCGGCGAACAGGGGTCCGCTTTCAGAACCCAACCCTCGCTCTTAACCCCCGCCGGTGGGTTTTCTTCCGGCGGCTCCGTGGACGGAATACGAGACGTGATGGACTTCGGCAGCAATGTCGGTCTGTGGTTGGAACTCAGTTGCAACTCGTCGACGGAGCCGAACGTGGCCGAGTTAGCTTCCGAATGCGTTGTCTTGTTACTGAAGGCAGCTCCAAGGGAAGCCACAACTGGGTTTCTAACCAACCTGCCCAAGGTCAGCACAATCCTCGAGCCATGGCGCAGGGGAGTCCCGTGCCTGATTCTACTCCGGACGCTGCATGCTCTTTGCTATGCTTGCCGGCAGTACTTATCTCATGCAATGATACTGTCGATGTCAGTCGCTGAGGTTTCGAGGGTACAGGGGATAGTTATGGAGATCAAGGGTTCCGCCGGCGGCGATCTCTCCGACGCTGCTTCGCTTGTTGGGTTAGAGTTGCAGCGGCTGCCTCGGCACCTTTGATGTACTGCTGAAGGTTTTTCTTTACTGTCAATTCGTGTTTTCACTACTGCATCCTTTTCAGTTATTTACTCGTCTCTTTCTTTTCTCTTCCAGATGCGGTATTATTGGCGAAGGGTTCAATCATTGGTGTATTATATATCTGCAGATCCAGGTGAGTTCCAACTGTTGGGAATGGTGTCATTTTGGCCTCTTGTTGTATGATAATTGTATTCCCTGAAAAGTGTACAATTTATTTATTACCTTTTACCTTAATTTTTTTCGCTTTTTCGCAGTGCTTTCTATCTTTTCTACTTTATACCTCTTTGTTTGGGTTCTTTTGTCTTCTGGAATTGATTCGCCTTAGGCTTTAGCAGCAGTACCTACATGAATTCAATGCATAACATCTAGATTTACTGGAGTCCCTCTTTCAGATCTCTCATGAACTAATTATTCATTGTCCCACAGTTTCACTGACTTCACTAACCAGTAAGATAGGGCTGAACTCTAAAGCCATAGATCTATGCTTTTTGGTTATCTTCTTCCAGGTGCTCACATACAATGCAGTCAAAAGCGCGAGTTTACCTAAAAGCGGGAAAAGAGTAAAATCGTAAAGCGTAGAGTCAAAGCGTAAAAGCGTAAGTTTTTTACGCATACTGAAAAATAACTAAAAATTTATTAAGTTGGACATAAACTATGCAAAATATGAATGCACGGAATTTAGATAAGTTAATAAATACATGCGATTCATGCCTAAAGTAGAACAACTTATAGCATCTTAATAATAAGTTCGTAACCATAAATTTTAACAATAAGCCACTTTTCCTTCTATGCTAATGAATTTGGGAAAAGTCTAACTGGTGAATTAGATTACTCTATTGAAGTTGAGAATGCATCCAAGTACCTGATATGTATATTCTAATCTCAAATGTATCATATTGTTGGTGATTTACTTTTAAAATATACTTTTTATAATTAATTTCATGAAAAGAATACTCATTTAGTGAACTAAAAGCGTAAAAACATAAAGCGTTTTGGTGAACTAGAAGCGTAAAACCGTAAGCTTTTAAGTTTTAAAGCGCAATTTAGTCCGGTTTTATACACTTAAGTTTTTATATGAAAACGAAAGCGTTTTGGTGATCTAAAAGCGTAAAATCGTAAGTTTTTAAGTTTTAAATCGCGATTTTGACTGCATTGCTCACATACACAAGTGTCGTGCTGCTGTAATAACCCGACTATGATGCTCACAACCATTATGTAAAAACGTGCTTACAGGCGCACAGAGCTGATGAATCGATGCAATGACAGTTACCGAGTTGATTCAATGAGCGCTATACGTCCACACACGATTCAACGGTCTCACATAATGGCTGTGAGCATTTTAGCAAAATTGCTGCTATAAGGTATCTATTATCAGATTCCTTGAACTCTTAGTAACTTCTGCAATTTTTTTTTATCTTTAGGAGCTTTGAAGTACTCTATAAACCATCATCCTAGGATGAACGGAATCTTAGCTTCAAACAAACATATCATATCAAAACAAAAACCCCAACCCAATCTTTGTTTGTTTCCTCAACATGCCAACCTTGCAAATTTTCCATCATTGCCCACTCATCACATGCTTGATCCCACCTTTGAAAAAAAGGTCTCCAATCAAACCCCCCATTTTCCCCCCTTCTATTCTTTAACAAAAGCCACCCTACCAAAAGGCTCCTCTCCACTGTCCCCCAACTCTGCCTTTGCTCCTTTTAAAGTGAGAGTTGCTTTCCATCATTAGACCCCAAAAAAACCCACAAAAAAATGGCTTCTTCTTCTTCATCTTCTTCCTTTTCGCTCCTCTCGATACTCATGATTTCAGCAACCATCCTCTTCTTCCCTTCTCTCACTACTTCTCAACCTTCCATCATCATCCCAGCTTCTCCAGCACTCCCAGAAAACTCCCCTCCCCTCTCCCCTTACGAAGAGCTCTCCCCTGACATTGCTCCGTTGCTGCCCACCCCCGGCGGCGAATTGCCGTCGCCGTCGGTGGCTTCCATCCCCACCATTCCTTCCAACCCAAGCACTCCTAACCCGGACGAGTTCGCCGCCGCACAAGGCCCCGCCGCCGCCGCTTACGGCCCTTCTTTCTCACCACTCGGCTCTCTCCCAGTTTCCTCTGCATTTTCTCACAACTCTCCTTACTTAGCACTCTCTGTACTCTGCTCTGCAATTTTCTCTATACAGCTGCTAAAAACGTGGAGCTCTTGATTCTTGAGCATCCCCGCTTAGTTTCCTTGTTCATGGTTCAGTCACGAGTGTGTTTTACTGTAAGTAAAGTTATTTCAGTGTTAGTGGTTTCGGTGCAACTCTGTAGATGCTCTTAATATTGTCGTTTATCTTTAATGGTGTCGTCGTTTTGCGGATGCAATGTGTTCAAAATTGCAATTGAAAGAGGTGAGAGCGTGGGCACATGGTGCTTGTGCTTGCTCTATGACACAGTATGGGAAGCCAGGTCAGGTTGTTTTGTTTGTATTGGGTAAATAATACATATCCCCACATGTGATTTGAGGCACAAACCAACAAGATCTTGGATTAGGTGGGAGGTGGGAAGGAGGGAACATTTCGGTTGAAAACATCTGCCATCTTCTGCTTTGGTTGAGTGATGGGGTAATATAATAGTTGTCGTTTGGGTAAGTCTTGGATCTAGGTTTTGTCAGCAGCTTGTGTCATCATTAGGAAGCTTTTCTTCAAGCTTTGTATGATTGAGAGTCTAATAATTGGCCTGAGAGATTTCTAATAAGTGGATCTAAACAATATACTTGGGAACTTTGATATTAATTACCTATATATGCAGAATTGCACAGTATCGATGGTCCGACCGAAAAAACTATCTATCGAAGTTCAAGTTGATAGGTGGTTTTAGCGTATGAAATTGTAAAATCAATGTTTCAGCACAAAATATGTTACCGGTAACTGTTTAAGTACAATCTTCGATGCGAAGAATTGTAAGACTTGAATTGAATATTTAATGAGGAAGAAAATTGTTTCTCTGGGTGCCCTATTCAACGGAGATAACCTCGTAGGCATGAGCTGGTTATCCATGATACACAAAAGATGCATTAAAAAGGTTAATTAAGTTATATCTAAAATGATCAATTACTTCTTGCGAATATGGCTAAGAGAAGTTCGTGGATCCCATGAATTTATTCTTGCTAAATCCATCAAGCAAACGACGGATTGTGTACATTAATGATGCTTGGTTTTTACGTAATAAATTCATGACCAAAATTGCTTTAGAAAAAAAAATTATAATGTAAAAATAAATATGCTCAGTAAGGGCACAAAAGTAAATTTCTAATACAACCACAAATATAACAATGCCAAATCCATCATGGAAACTTCTTTTGACCCCCCAGTCTACTCACTACAACAAATTCGGCCTATTATGACGCGTCCATTTGGTCATATTAGATACCTATTTTGTCATATTTGATCTTATATGACAAATGCTTTTGTCACAAGGATTTGCCATTTTATCGCCGTCAAGATAGGTCAAATGTAACAAATTGTTGAACAACATTTGTCACATATGGTTTCGGCATATATGAGGTTCTGGGTGGTCTATTGTGACAAACAGAGAAATTATGACGAATATGTTTGTCATTATATTTGTCATAAATTGTTAATGTTTAGAAAAGTGTTTGTCATATTAGACGATCATAGTTTGTCATAACATGATTTTGTGACGAACAAAGTTTGCCATAAAAGGTTAGTAATTTGTCCCACGCCTATAATGACAAAATATTTATTTGTCAGGATATGTTTAAAATGTGACAAATGGATCTATTATGACAACATGTTGTGTCATTAATTTTGTCATATTACTGGCTTTGTACTCTTACATCCCACTGTTGTGACTAATTGATTTTGTCATAATTTATATTGTGACGAATATCCTTTGTCGTAACTGCGTCTATGACAAATCAATTTTGTCATTTCTGTACATTAGGACGAACGGATTTGGTCATAACTTATAATTGTGACGGGGCGGTTTTGTCGTAATTGCGTTTTATGACAAGTATAGCTCGTCAAGAAAGCTGGTTTAATTGACTTCTGTGTAATATGACAAAGTGACAATTTGTCATGGACTTTACATAATATGACAACTTTCCAGTGTTGTCACATTTGCCCTGCTTTACAAAATCCATAATGCGATAGTGCATTCTGCCTTGCAATGAAAATATTTCCAACCATCCAAAACAGTACATCCATTTCCATCCCCATAACAGTCTACCTCCTTGTTCAACATAAACAAACATTCTAAGTTCCACCATGACACAACACATGAAACTCCTTGTTCACCGGTACACAAACCACGGTAACTTTGTTCACAAAAACAGAAACTAACATACTTCTAACATCAACAAATAGCTTGCAGTCTCATCTGGGTCTGCAAACCGAGGCAGTGTTGTTACCTTGGACTTGGCAGTTTATTTGCGGGGTAGTTGGTGAGCAATCACTAGCACTTGATGCTGTAACTTTTCCTGGGCAGCTTTCATTTGGTTCATCACCTCTTCTTGAGTCTCAAACCTCTCCTCCTGGCTCTGTAACTTTTCTTCCTGGAGTTGTATCTTCTCGGCCTGGCTTTTTAGCTGCTCTTCTTGACTTTGTATCTTCTCCTCAAACTCCTTAGCCTTTCTCTCTGCTTCAGCTCTTGCTGCCACCAATTCCGCTTGGAGTTGTTGCTCCTTTGCTGATCTTGGGTTCTCCTTGGGTCCATACTTCAGCTTCTTCTTCAGGACCGTCTGAACAAAATCGCGGCCTGATACAGGCTTCCCCTCTGCCTTTGCTTCTATCCAAAGGGACTGGATCTCCAGCTGCACATTGAACAAAAAGTGTTAATGAAACAGGTGACACGGTTGGCTATGAACTTCTGACAATGAAACAATGCAAGTGATATGGTCGGACTCACATAGTTTTTCATAGGTTCCTCCGATACCCAACTACCGTCAGCCTTCTGATACCTCTTTGCATAGAGAAGCAGATCTAGTGGCTCCTCCTCTACGGTCTCACCGTCCTCCATTTCTGTTGGCTGCTCCTCTCCAGCAGGCTGCTCCTGCTCCTGCTGCTTCTGCTTCTGCTTCTTCTTCTTCTCCTACACAAAGTAGTTACATTGAGGCAGATTTTAATCACATAACTATACCGTATAAATGTTCCATGGAATTGTAGACATCTTACCAATTCATATATTCTTTGATCAAGAGATTTTGCACCAGAAGTGTGTGCATACACTTGCTTACTCTTGTTGACTATATTAATTTCACTTCGCTTCTGCATACGACAAATTTAATTAATAAGCAACCTTTGATTGTAAGACAAGGTAACAAAGGAAATTTATGATGAAACAGTTGGAGTTACTCACTCGAAACTTTTCACTCTCAAAGTGATCACACAGCAGATGCCAGTCCTCTATATTCATGTCAACAGGAGGGTCTGTCCTGCCTTTCTCAGGGTCTTTCAAGTAGTGAGCATGCATCACATACTTGTAATTGATGAACCGCTTCTTCATTCTCTTCTCCATAATCTTCCTTGCATCTTCACCTGCTGTGTCTATGTCAAATTCATCCTACATGAAAAAACAATTATATAGTTCATATACGAACATATTATAACACATTTCTAAAAAGATATACAACTTGCATTTTATACTTATCTAAAAAGAATTACAACTAGCTTCACATCAAACTAGCAGTACTGGAAAATTACCTCTAGCTTCTTGAATAACGGGTGCTTGTCTGCTTCAGTCAATTTGGACAAGTAGTACTTCCTTATCGGGGCCATCAGGCGTGTTACGACGCCCAACTCTGTCTTCAGCAAGCTCTCATTTGGCCCTACGAATGACTGCCCATTTTCCATTACGTAAATTCCATCTATCTTTCCTCCAATTCCGGTTCTCTTCATTATCTCATACCTTTTGGATAGTCCCCTCTTTTTTGTCGCAAAGGGTGGTTCTAATCCATTTTCGATCCATGTTTATGCTCGTCAAGTGTCCATCCGTCCTTATTCCATTCTTCTTGTCACCCACATTGAACCACTCGCACTTGAATATAAAGACCCGATGCCCTCCAGAATATTGCAGCTTAATTATCTCCATCAGAACCCCGTAATACTCTATAGTCTCGCCATTGTGCTCGCCCCTAACCATGACACCACTATTCTGAGTTCGATGACCTTCATCAGACATGTATATTTGGTATCGAACCCCGTTAATGATGAGTCCAGGATATCTAGTAATCCTTTCATCAGCCCCTAATCCTAGGACATATAAATGGCCAGTCTCTTTAAGCGTGCCAACCAAAAACTTTTCGGAGACCTAAAACGAAATGAAAGAGGCCAAAAATTTAAGAAAATGATGATGTGAGTAAGACAAAGAAAAAAGAATGGAAAAGGTTGGCGCTTACAAATGTTTTAAACCAAGATGGGAAGTGAGCTGCAATGGTTGCTGGGGTACTATTTAGATAACTCAAGAATCTCTCCTCCGTATACACACTGTAATGGCACTTATTAAGTACAAAAAAAGAAGAAGACAAAACTAACTGGGGTTTAGAAACAAAACAGAAATCTGAACACAAAGAAGAAGAAAAAAAACTTACTTCAATTGGTCTTCAATTTCATCACAATTAGTGAAGACATACCATTGGATCTTATGGAACTCAGCCTGACCTATAGGCTCATAGTTAGCAGCTCCTATAGATCTACCTTGACGACGGAAAACATCAAACCCATTATAATCTACATCGTCCAACCCATCATCATTTCTTGTCTAGCCTACTTGCTCGGGTCTCAACACCTTTAAGATATCTAGAACAGAAATCTGAACACTCTTTCGCTATATACCTTTCGGCAATGGATCCCTCGGCACGAGCCTTATTAGAAACATATGATTTAAGAGTTCCTAAGAACCTAGTAAAATTACCAAAAAAAAAAAAGAATACAAAAGTTAGCTACGTTATATAAAGGATCCGAAGCAGTTAAAAATTTAATGGGTTCGACTCGGTGTGTCCCTCTCCATTGGGTACATCCAGCGGTACTGCACCGGTCCCCCAAGCTCAATTTCGCGGGGAAGGTGAATAGGCAGATGCATCATCACGACGAAGAAAGCTGATGGATACAACATTTCCAAGTTACAAAGTATAACTGGGATGTTATCCGTGAGTTTTCTGACAGTGGAAATGGTTGTCGTTCTTGAACCCAACTCATGAAAGAACTCACTAAGTTGAGAGAATATATTATAGACTTCTTTGCTCAGGAATCCTTGTGCGGCAGCAGGCAGTAGGCGTTGGATGAAGACATGGTGATCATGGCTTTTCATTCCAGTGACTGACCTACCATCAGTAGTCACACACCGGGATATATTAGATGCATAAGCATTTGGGAACTTTATCGACCTCAACCAGTCACAAAACGACCTTCGTTGTGCGGTTTTTAAGGTGTATAAAGCAGGAGGCATTTTATACTTATCACCGTCTCTCACTAGATGTAGCTCTTTCCTAATACGCATGTCTTCCAAATCACGTCTAGCATTGGCTGTATCTTTGGTCTTTCCCTCGATATTTAGCAGCGTAGCTATCACATTCTCACTAATGTTTTTTTCAACATGCATTACATTTAAGTTATGCCTCAACTCTATAGTTTTCCAATATGGCAAACTCCAAAATGAAGCTTTTATTTTCCAGTTATGCACATTATCATCAGAACAACCCCTTTTCCTTTTCCCACCCTCATTGACTACCACATCATATTGAAAAACCTTCTCAATTTGCTGCAAAAGTTCATCTCCAGATAACACTCTTGGTTTGCCTCTAAGTTCATGCTTCCCATCAAATTTACGGCTTTTTCTCCACCTATGGTCACTTGGCAGCCATCTTCGATGCCCCATGTAACACTCTTTATTACTGGCATGTAAACGTTCGGAGCATGTCCCAATATTACAGACAGGACAGGCTAATCTCCCCTTTGTACCCCAGCCCGATAGCATGCCATATGCTGGGAAATCATTTATTGTCCATAACAACGCAACATGTAAACGAAATGTTTCGTTTGAGTGTGCGTCATACGTACTGACACGATCCTCCCATAACTCTCAACATTTCTATTAGGGGCTCTAAGTACACATGTATGTTATTACCAGGCGATTTCTCTCCGGGTATAAGGACAGTGAGAATAAAAAAAGGTTCGGTCATACATTTCCAAGGCGGGAGATTGTATGGTGTTACCACGACAGGCCACATGCTATAACTATTGCTCATGTTACCAAAAGGGTTGAACCTATCACTCAGAAGAGCAAGCCTAACATTCCTAGGGTCTACAGCGAACCAATTATGATCCTCATCAAACCGTTTCCAAGTTTTTGCATCAGCCGGATGCCTTAGCGTATCATCATCAACACGCAATTCCTTGTGCCACTGCATGTCTTTAGCATCTTCCTTAGTCATGAACAATCTTTGAAGCCTATTTTTAGTGGGAAATACCTAGCTTTCCTTTGGGCTACATTATTTTGTTTCCCAGGTATGTATCTAGGCTCATTGCATTTTAGGCATGTAATGACAGATTCTAGAGGACCTATATAGAGTACACAATGATTTGGGCAGACATCTATAGTAGTGCAACCGAACCCAAGATCTCCCATGTACCGCTTAACTTCATAGAATGAAGAAGGAAGCGTCTCGCCAACAGGTAATGCTTTCTTGACAAGGTCCAGATTCAGGTTGAAGGATTTGTCAGTATTGTTGGTTACCAGTTTATTGTTCAGCAGCTTCATAACGAATGATAATCTAGAAAAGTCTTTGCATCCAGGGTATAATGGCAAATTGGCATCACGGATTAGCCGAGCCAATTTGTCATTGAGGTCTGTTAGATTAGAATAATTTGGTGTTGTTGACCCCTCAATGACAGGAGCATTTCCAGAAGTAGCACGCAGCATATCCCCTAACATATCAGCCATGTCATCCTCTAAACCGTCACTCTCAGACACAACTGTAGGTTGCCTAGGTTGATGACTAGTACTCTCAAAGTCAAACGACTCACCATGATGGATCCATGTAGTATATGTCTCCACCATGCCATTCCTGGTTATATCATCTGCGACAATCTCCATCTTCTTGAAGTTTCGATTATTGCACCTTTTACAAGGGCATCTAGTTCTACCTAGCGTATCAACATGTTTGCTGGCAGCCCCTATGAACTCAGAAACCCCCTTTTGATATTCATCACAGAACCTATCCTTAAGCTTAATCCAATTTCTACTCATTCAATCTGTGCGTAAAGAAACTGACCTTCCCTTTATAGGCAGTTGGTCAAGATGGAAGCACAGCGTGAGATGAACTAGAAAAGGATCTGCAGAGGGTATATGACAAAACATTAGGAACCATGTTGACTTACACGATTTCAAGTGAAACACAAAATTCAAGACATTAATCGAATCTTACCTTTGCTTAGTGCTTGGGGCGCATTCTCTCTATTGTAATTAGCACAAAAGGATGGTTGAAGGATCGAAGATATAATCAGCCCCTGCCACCGAGTCAATGACGAGGAAACACAAGAGCTCATTCAGATAGATAAACCAACAGAATATTCTTAAGATAAAGCAGTACACAGTAGCTAGAGGAGGGAGGGACGACGCTTACCTGTTTCTGCCAGACCAGCGAGTTTGCTACAGCGCTGTTGCTACGCAAATTTAGGTTGCGGAGATTGGGGATCTTTGAACTGTTGTGGTGATGGGATTGGTGGAACGACGACGACGACGGAACACCCGCCGGTGAGTGGCCGGGACGATTGGTGGAGGACGGGTAAAGGATCGCGGTGGTTGGAAAATTGGTGGTGATTTTTATGTGGGGTTCCTTTGGATTTTGATCGACTGCGCAATTTTTTTTATAAGATCGGTTGCGCAATTTGAAGAGACAAGAAAGGAGTATAATTGTTTTCCCGAGGGAAAGAGGTTTCAGCCTAAAAAGAACCAAATATGACGAAATGCCATTGTCACAACACGAAACCACTATATTACCACCAACATTACATTTTGTCAGATCGGCGAGGGATTATGGTTGTCTATTGTGACAAACCAAATTGTCGTTTAAACAATTCAGGAAGACATAATATGACAAATGATACTTTGTCGATGACATTTTGTCACTTTATGTCTCTTAGATACCGATGTGGGTTACCTATTTTGACAAACCATATGGTGACACACAAATTTGGTCACATTAAAGACTTTAACTCACAAAGTATTATGACAAAATGACATTTTGTCACATTAGGAGTACCGGGTTAATTGCATGGTTGGTCACTGAGATTACAAAAAAACGTTCACGTTTGGTCACTGGAAATATTTAAATCCAATCTTGGTCACTCAAATTATTTAAATGGTTCAAGTTTGGTCACTCTCCGTCCATTTTCGTTAACTCTAACTTACGTGGCAGTCAACTTTCATAGTTGACCGTTAAATATGTGACGTGGCAAATAAAAAATTATTAAAAAATAAAAAATAATCTTTTATATTTTCCACCTCATTATTACATTAATTAAAAAATAAAAAAATATATTTTTTGTCCACTTATAGAAAGAAGAAGAAAAAATTCGTTTCATCCCTTACGCCCGCCGTTTCGCCCATTTCAAAATCCCAATGTCGATCCAGCACTCGCCGATTCCGGCGACATTCATTCTCCTCCTACTCGTACTGGGCCCTGCCGCCGTCGCCGCCTTCCAGCCACTAATCCAAATCCTTGGCGACTGCAGGGCGCACTACCACAACCGCTGTCGCGACGACCAGCTCTACTGCAACAGCTGGAGGCTGTCAGTGGAAGCCAACAACTCCGTCGCGTGGACCGAACCGCCGAAGATGTGCGCCGACTACGTCATGAAGTACTTCGAGGGGGAGCAGTACAGCTCGGACCAGGAGGTTTCGTCGGTTTTGGCCTCCTCTCCTGCGATCCTCTCTGGATACCTCCTCCTTCCGTCGATTTCCACGGTAATTTCACATTTTCCCTTCTCACTTCCGAAACTCTTTTTCTGTTTCATCCTCTGTTTTCTCTTAACGGAATGCCTTTTTCTATTCTCAGGGGAAAGACATATGGTGGATTTCGACAATGTTGGGTGCAGAGACGCCATGGACGGATGATGTCTCTTCCACTCTCTGGTGAAAGAAGAGCTCTGCGACGAGGATTTCAAACTGGGTTCCAGCCCTAGAGGGGAGAAACGACGGCTGACCATGAGTCAAGTTCAGTTCCTGGAAAGGAGCTTCGAGATGGAGAACAAGCTGGAACTGGAGAGAAAAGTCCAGCTTGCCCAGGAGCTCGGCTTGCAGCCTCGCCAGGTCGCCATTGGTTCCAGAATCGTCGGGCTCGGTTCAAGAACAAGCAGCTGAAGAGAGATTTCGACTCCCTTCGCGCCAATTTCGACCGCCTCAAAGCCGATTACAGCTCCCTGCTCCATGAGAACGAAACCCTAAAAAACAAGGTAAAAAAGAGAACAAAAAACCCCTGCTTTCCTAATCTCCTAAGAACGAAACCCTTTTTTTCTGTTTCAGCCAAAATATTTTTTTTTGTTTTTTAATTAATGTAATAATGAGGTGGAAAATGTAAAAGATCATTTTTTTATTTTTAATTGCCACGTCACATATTTAACGGTCAACTATGAAAGTTGACTGCCACGTAAACTAGAGTTAACGGAAATGGACGGAGAGTGACCAAACTTGAACCATTTAAATAATTTGAGTGACCAAGATTGGATTTAAATATTTCTAGTGACCAAACGTGAACGTTTTTTGTAATCTCAGTGACCAACCATGCAATTAACCCTTAGGAGTACCAAATGTGACATATAAGTTTTTTGCCATATTATAATACCTATTATGACAAACAAAAAATGACAAAAAAAATTGTCCTAATAGACCGAATTTGTTGTAGTGACTCTAGCTCGGATGTATAAGGCCATGTATCATCCCCATTGCGATTTCCTTTCTGCAACGGTCGGGACTCGTCCGTCTTGGGCGTGGCAAGGGGTGCTGGAAGGTCGTAAGCTTCTTCAAAAGGGACTTCGATGGCAAGTCGGGTGTGGTACTGCCATTCACATTATGGAGGACATATGGCTTCCCTCTTACCCCCCCCCCCTTTCCTCTCCTTCTCTTCTTCCCGGAGCTCAGATTGGCAACCCTTTTGTGGCATCTCTGGTCCATCCGATTTCTAGGAATTGGAATAAAGACTTGATTCGCTCTTTGTTCACGTCTGATAGTGTTAAGCTTATCTTGTCTATTCCTTTACCTGCTTCCCCCCGGCCTGACAATTTGATTTGGCATTACTCCGATTCAGGTCAATACACAGTTAAGACGGGATACCACTTGCTCTCAGACGCGAGATCAGAGATGTTCAACACCCTACCCTCTCATCTTGATGCCCGATTCTGGAAAACTTTGTGGAGTCTACCTGTTCCCCAAAATTAAAATTCTTTTTGTGGCGGGTCGTCCGGGAGTTCCTGCCCTGTTTGGATGTGTTAAAAAACAAGTCCCTATCTTATTCCAACTCTTGCCCTATTTGTTCTGCAGGAACCGAAACTATTGTACACTGCTTGTTTGATTGCAGGGTGGCCAGAGAGGTTTGGGGGCTCGCTGGGCAAGGCCAAGTTCGACTGATTTTAGCAGGTTTGTCCCCTGATGTCGGCTGGGCTCATGTATTTAGTTCGTTGCAGCTGTCCAAAGTCGCAATTGCGGAGCTGGTGTTTCTCACTTGGCGAGTATGGAAGGCCCGCTGTTGGTCTTGCTATGGCCGAGTTCAATTCCTTCCAGGCCCTCTTGTTCGCCAGCTCCTCCAACAACGTGATGAATGGACAGCTGCAACGAGTTCTAGTTCGCATGGAGAGCACTCTCGAGTCCACAGCCGACCTGCTCCGCCTTCCACATCCTGTCCGGGGGGGGGGGGGGGTTGTGATCCACTTTGATGGTGCTACGCGACAAGGAGAGGGAAGCAGCATTGGATTCGTGGGGTTCTCCAATGAGGGGTCGATCATCTACGCCTGCGGCAAATACTATGAAGGTATATTCTATCCCTTTTTAATGGAACTCCTAGCACTTCGTGATGCAATGGATTGGTGTTTAATCCGAGGCATTGTCTCTGTTTGTTTTTGTGGTGATTCGCAATTGGTGATCGTGGTGGAGCAATCCTGGAGGAGGTTCAGATGCTGAAGTCTTCGTTCTCGTTTATTCGTTTTGTTTTTTCCCCTCGTAGGACTAACAGGGCTGCCCATTGCGTGGCTAAAACGGCTCTTGCTTGCATCGGCTAATCAGCACTTGGCTGATTTCCGTTATTTATTTTTCAATTCTCTGTAATTCCCTATCTATTAAATCCTACCTAAGTAAAAAAAAAAAAAACCGATAAGTGCTTTTTAATGATATGAAACGCGACACAAAAATCAAATGGGTGATCGGATTAGAAACAGAATGCGTTTCTCCAACTTGTTTTATTTCAATTGAGAAATTCTACAAAGAACCCAGAATGCTGGCTTAACATCTGGCATTCGAAATCAGCGAACAAGCTTGAGACCTTTGGAAATCAAGAAGTAAAAGAACAGAAGGAGATAGCCAGTGAGATATCTAAAGAAACCCAGCCATGAAGAACAAAACAGAAACGGTCACAGTAACATAATTTAAGTTCAGGCACACGACCAAACTAGCCAACCGAAACGTTTCAGAAACTGCAACAAACTAAAAGATTCTTCGTCTTAGAAACTAGAAAAAAACCCTCCAACAACACAACTCAGTTTGATAATATATAACTTAATATGATCAAAAAGCTTCAATAGCTTCACTTCTCGACCAGCTTCTCGATCATATCAGCGGCCTCCTGGACCGTGGTAATGCTCTGTGCACTCTCTTCCTCCACGGTGATGTCAAACTCCTCCTCGAGTCCCATCACAATCTCGACCTGCATTGCCGAGAAAAACACGATTCATCATCAGAATTCGGTGAAAGCATGAGCAATCTGAGCAATGACAGAAAGATCGTCATAGCAAGGAGCTGTGATAAAAAGCCTGGTCCTTTCTTAATGGCCATAATCCAGAATCAATTGCACCCCATGCTGCTTGTTCCCTAACCACATCCGGCTTACACATTCCCCAAAATTGGGTAATAAATTCAGCAGAAGACTGAAGGATACTAGGACAGACATGGCCTATTGCCATGAACCTATCTCCCCAAGAAAACGAACCATGAACCCAAGACATGAAGCAGATAAGCCAACCAACACAGTATAAAAAAGAACTAACAACATTGAACGAGATTAAGGCTATGGATAGAACTTACAGTATCAAGGGAATCCGCACCAAGAGCAGCAAACTTAGACTCTCCGGTGACAGCTGCATCTGCTGGCAGAGCAAGCTGCTTCTTCACTATTGCAACCACTTTGTCTACGGTCTCTTGCTTGGCCTGCAACAATTTCATTCAATTAATCAAATGCTGAACCGAATATACAATCAAACTTCCCAATTCCTAACACAGCTTCTCAAATTTATCATCTACCAAGAATTCAGCAGAATCTCAGAACCAGAAAGAAACAAATCAACATTAACAACAGACCATCCAACTAACCCACCAACGGAGTTTCCATAAGCTACATTAGATCTCAATTCCCTACATTCCTATATCACAAAATCTTCGGGGAGAATAAGAAATCTTACCGCGCAGCAGACTTGGAGCCCGCGTTGCAATCTCAGAGAAGGAATCATGGATCTTCCACTGACGGGAAAGGAGACGGAATTCAACCCCGAGATCCTCTGCACAAAACAAAAGACCATCACAAACAAGAAAATTAATCCCAAAACGACACCGATATCGGTCGAATCTACAAAGAAATCCTGCCGGATTCAGAGAAATCCCTGAAACCCTTCAAGGGTTTTAGGGTAAAGCTCAGATCTGGGGAAGAAAGGGAAGAAAACGAATTACCCGCTGGCTCTGGTTAACAGAGGTGGAGAGGGACGGCATGGAGACGGAAGCTCTTGTGATGGAGGCCATTGTTGGTTAAGTTTCTCCTTCTCCTGTTTGCAGAGGAAGACGAGAAAGGCAGAAGAGAGAGGCGAAGAAGGAGAAAGAGGTGGATGGAAGGGGAAGTGAAGGAATGGAGAATGTTTATAAAGGACCCTTGTACAGTTGGGTGCTTTCTTGTGGTTATCGCCAATGGCTGAAGCCTCGTTTTATTGCTTCTACTTGTGTTGTTTGTTGGACTGGTTGTTGTCCAGTGGTGGACTTTGTTTATATCGAAATCTAGGTGCTGTTTGGTTCCTGGGTTAACTCCGTCGGTCCGTCCCGTGCAAAGGCAGTGAGGTTTTACGCGAAAAGGATAAATTACAAGTTTGGTCACTAGAATTACTAAAAAATATCATGTTTGTTCTTAAAAATTAGTATCGTAGTCCAAATTTGATCACTGTCCGTTAGTTTTCGTCATACTACGTTAACAGCGTCAGTTAAATCCTGACATGGCTAACAAAGACGCTAAGGTGGCTGAATTGAACAAAAAAAATTAAAATCAACCCGCCAAGTCATTAAATGTTGCCACATCATTAAACTGTGACCCAAGTCGTGAACCAACCGCTCTCTATCTCTTCCCCTTCTACTCTCTCCCCTATCTATCTTCGTTTTGTCTTCTTCATAGAGAAGCTAATGACTCCGCCGACGTCAGATCAACGATGGAGGAGAAAGAACAGAGCCACGAGAGATCTCTCCCAACATCATCCTCACCAAGACACACCAGCTCGTCGACGATCCAACCATTGACGATGGATAGAGCTTCATCGCCTGGAATCCACCGTCTTCGTCAGGGATATCCTCCTCTAGAATTTCAACACCAATCCCTCCCAGCCACCTCAAGCTCTAGAAGCCCCCACCTTTTCTTAACACCAAGAAAACGAAACCCTAAATCCAGAGGCATAGTCACCGAACCATTGAACTACACCAACCCCGGCGAAGGCGGGCCCGCACTCTGTGCAATCGAAGAACCCTAGCAAAATAGAGAGCGAGCGACACGCTTTTAGATAGAGAAGAGGAAAGAGGCGAAGAAAATGAGAATCAGACGTATGAGATCTGGATCCTTCCAACCTTTATCCTCTATTACTCTTTCCTTCCAAATTCCTTGCCTCCCGCTGCGGTGTCATCTAGCTCGTCGCCTCCTCTGCTTCTCTCACCGTTCCTCCCCTGCTTCATTCTCATCAGCAATTTCTGCGGGGTTGGAAGGGACAAGAGTGAGGAACCATTGGAGTCGGCTAAGGCCGTGAAGAAAACAGAGTCTCAAGGCGGCGACGATCTGGATTCAAAGAGGTTCACCTTCATATTTTGCGCAGTCTAAATCATGCGAGTTATAGCAGTCCTAGGGAATTTGTTCGGTGTCTCGGAGTTGTAATGCTAATTGACAAAAACCTAAAACCCAGATTGACGGCGTCTTCTTAATCCGGTGGATTACGAAAGGGAAGAGAGGCAAGATAAAGAGAGAATATGGTCGGATCGGGTTTGGCTTGGGTTATGGGTTGGCTTTTATGACGTGGTGGGTTGGGTTTTGAATATTTTTTAGTTATACGTGAGTGACTAGGTATTTCTATTAGCCACGTCAGTAGTTAACGACGGTGTTAACGGAGTCTGACGGAGACTACCAGCCAGTGACCAAACTCGGATTACGATACTAATTTAAGTGACCATGAATGGAATAAATTAATTTTAGTGGCAAACGTGACATTTTTTAGTAATTTCAGTGACCAAACTTGCAATTTACCCCTCAAAAAAGTTATTTAGGGTCGAATTACATAAATGGAATCAAAGTTTAAGGTCATGTTTAGAAATCGGTTATTTGAGTTATGTTTGTTTCATGGATTTAGATGATAAAATTTGAGTTCCAAATTCAATTCATTGTGTTTGTTTGAAGTTTTTTGAGAGATCAAATTTGTGGAGATCATGGACTTTGAGGGTCCAATTCATGGTGTTCATGGACTTGCAAATCTCATGTTAAGCGTCTTGAGCTCTCCCATGGATTAGTCCTGAACACTTTAGAGATACAACATAAATCTGTTTGTCTCTCCGTTTGATTCTTTCAATATGTCTAACATGGTATCAGAGTCTTCTATGACCGAAAAGTCTCATGTTCGAATCCCGATAACCCCTATATGTTCTTTTAAGCACATGGTGCCTGTGCATACTTCAAAACCTTATGATTTGGCTTTCGTTTGAGGGGTTGTGTTAGTAAATGATATATGATCTATAATTGAACATCTCCCAACAACTCGAATTATTGGGAACAACTGGTTCTTGACATGGTATTAGAGCCTTCTATGATTGAGAGGTCTTGTGTTCGAATTCCCATGGCCCCCATTTGTTAAGCACATGATATCCGGACTGTGCTAGTGCAAACTCCAAGCCTATATGAGTGGCTTGAGTTTGAGTGGGTGTGTTAGTAAACGGTGTATGATCCACGATGGAACCTCTCATAATAACTCGAGTTATTGGTAACAACTGGTTTTTGACATGGTATCAGAGCCTTCTGTGACCAAAAGGTCTCATGTTCGAATTCCGATGACCCCTATTTGTTCTATTAAACACATGGTGTCCGGACCTGTGCAAACTTCAAGCCCTTTTGAGTTGGCTTTCGTTTGAGGGGATGTGTTAGTAAATTATATATGATCTATAATTGAACCTCTCCAAATAACTCGAGTTATGGGGATCAACTAGTTCTTGACAAAGCGGTGGAATTTGGAGCTTGAGGTTGTTAAACCCCTATCGAACCCCGGTTGAACCCGGTCCGACTCGAGTCGGGCTTCAAAACGACCTCCAGAAAGCCCCCCGGACTGACCCCTAAAGAGGGAGAAGAAGAGAGGGGGAAAGAGAGGAAGAGGAACGAAGGAAGGGAAATGGTGGGTAGATCATGGAGGTTAGGTAGATTTATTTTGTTGAAAATAAGTTTTTAATAGATATATGTAAGATAAATTTTATTTCAGTCATTAAATCTTTAATACTACCTTATTTGTATATATATTAAGAAAACGTCTAAAACGGCTCAAACCGGCCGGACCCCGATCAGACCATTAAACCTCGAACCCCTTGCTTGACCGTCTCAATAACTTAAACCGGTTTGACAACCTTGGAGCTTGGCCATAAACCCACGATCTAATTAAACAAATCCAAAATGAAATCCAATAAGCAATAAATCAAACAATAGACTCGTTCATATCCATAACAAATCTAGAGCTTTCTCAAATCCAAAAATTTAACATTCATAAAGCAAAAGAGGGTTGTTTGTTTGTTGGATTTGGGTGATGGATCTGTGGGGTCTTCGAAATTCGGTCCTAAAATGGCGACCCCACATATTTGTTAAATGAAATGTGGAATTTGAGATATGTGCCAAATTCATGATGGGTTAAGACTCTTTTATCCTCATAAAATTTATTTTAATACGAGTTTTGTCTATTTGTTATCTTTTCTTTGCCTGAGTAATTTTATCAAAGATCAACGAAATTACTTTCATTCTTGACAGTATGACGAGAGAGTAATAGTATTTGACTATGATCGAAGATTAAAATAAAAAAAAACTCTTATTCTACTTTTTGCCGATGAGAAAGCAAAAGAAGCAGCGGCGGTGGCCATTTTCAAAATTTTCAAATTGACGATGAGCAAAGATATCAAATTGTCATTGGAATTTCTCTCATATTCAAGTCCTGTGGCGAAATTGTATTAGATTTAACAATAGTAACTTGTATTATTATGAAACCTCAAAAGAACTAGAAGGACACAGAATACTAAAAACTATAGTGAAAGGACAAGAAAATATAAAATTATTGTTAATCTATCTCTAACACAAATGACCCTATTAATTTTTTTCCAACCAAAATAGTTTTTACATTTTAATGAGCTACAGAGGAAATAAACATTTGAACTCAAATATTAATCTCTTATCTTATTGAGTGGACATCAATTTGTCACATCATCGTCAACTAGTAAGAGATCACACGGAAAGGTAACTTTTTGTACTCTAAAAAAAATCTTTGTTTTTTGGTATAATAAAGAGAGATTTAATGATTAAATTATTTTATTTTTTCCCCTAAGAACATGCATACCTAGGAAATGGTATTTTCATTTATTAAATTGACATATTTTCCCATGTCCTAACTCTTTCCTCATCCTTCCAATGTTTCCTTAATTCCTTCCTTTCATTTGTAGGGTCATTGACCTCTAAACCTAAAACCATAATGGCACGATCTCCTAACCCTTCACAAACGCATAATCTTTACAAATCCCTTGTGCCTAATCCTACATATATTATATTTTCCCCGCCGATCAAATTATATTTTCTCCAATATGGATAACACCTTCTTCACAATCATACATCTCTATCCCATAGCTAATTAACCACTTGTGATGGTTGTTTTTAATCATAATGCCGCCTGCATTTATGGAGAAAAAAATCAAAATCTCTATAAACAAATTTTATTTTCCCCCACCTTTAGGTTTCACCGATGAAAGAATTTGGTCGCAACAATAAATCCTCATGTTGGTTTGAATCTCAGAAAACGTTGTCAATTTGGAGGATTCATATTTCATGAGAAGAAAAGAAGGAATATAATATGAGATTATTTTCCTAACATCCACCACCAACTAAGCAACTACTTCATTGAATGCGGGGCTGAGAATGGTATCAGGAAGCCGCCATCAGATTCAAACCGTTCGTAATTGGGGCCGGCCGGTATCTAATTTTACCGGCGTTTGCATTATTGTGGATTTGAAAAATGGAATTTTTTTAGAAATTCTTAATTTTGAAAAAAAATCATAGATATGATGAGAATTTTGATAATGGTAGATGTTGACACCTAAAATTAATTTGTCCTGAATTAAATGCCGCATTAATTAGTCTCGGCATTTAATTCGATACCGCGGGTATAAAACGGTGTCGTTTGGAGTTGAGCGGTGTCGCGGAGAGTTAAAACGATACCGCGAAACGGAAAAGCGGTACCGCAAGGAAGCTCAGCGGTACCGCGACACCGCCGGAAAATAAGAGGGGGCCGCGCGTTTTGTTATTGGTGTTGGAGAAGGAGTTTTTTCTCTAATTAATTATTATCTTTATTCTTTATCGGAAAGGGAAAAAACGATACCGCGTGGAGTCGAGCGGTGTCGCGGAGAGTTAAAACGGTACCGCAAGGAAGCTCAGCGGTACCGCGGTACTGGAAACGGTACCGAAAATAAAGAAGGGGCGCGCGGTTAGTTGAGTATTGGAAAAGGAGTTTGTTTATAATTAATTATTACTTTTATTCCTTGTTGGAAGGGGAAAATCGGTACCGCATGGAGATAAGCGGTATCGCGGAGAGTTAAAACGGTACCGCGGCTTTAAAAACGGTACCGCGAAAGTCTGGTAAGCCGTACCGATTAATTAAAAATCATATTGGGCAAGTGACCAAAATTCGCCCGGCCCAATGAGAGCGCCGACTGCGGCGGTTCCATGGATTAATATTTTTTAGCTATATCGGCGATGTCGTTTAATTCAAAACGGTACCGCGAGTAAGCCCAACGGTACCGCGGACTAGCAAACGACAGTGTTTAAATAAGAAACAGTGTCGCAGAAAGGAAAAACAAACAACGGAGTTGTTATGGCGCTAGTGATGTCGTTGGCCATAGCTAGTGATGGACGGATTAATTAATTAATTAATTAATATTTTAATGGCTGTTTAGGACGGTGTCGTTTAGTTGAAAACGATGCCGCAAGAGGAAAGAAACGACACCGCGGATTTGAAAACGATGTCGCGGGTATAATCAAGCGGTGTTGTTTAGCTAAAAACGACACCGTTTAAGGCATCAACAACGCCGTAGTATTACTAAGCGATGTCGTTTTGTTAAAAACCATACCACGATGGTTTGGATTTTGGCGAGTGGCCCGGCAAGCTCAACGACACCGCAAGACAAGGAAAACGGTACCGTTTGGTAGAGAACAATGTCGTGGAATGAAAACGACATTGTTTGATGGGACCGGGACGGAGCAGTTCAAGGTCGGCATCGATTAGTGAAAAACGATGCCGCGGAAAAATTAAACGATGCCACAGGAGGTATCAACGACATTGCGGTATCATAAACGATATCGTTTGATTAAAAACGATATCGCAGTGGTTAAGAGCTCGGCCAAAAGTGACCCGCCAAGCCCAACGACGGCGCGAGACTAGAGAACGACGTTGTTTGATGGACTAACAATGTCGTTGGTTAAACCGGGTCGGGGCAGTTGAGTTGGATTATAAAACGGCATCGGTTGATGAAAGGCGATGTCGTGGTATTGGTGAAACGTCATCGTTACATGGACAAGGTTGTAAGTCGTTTCGCCAAGTTTCTGCAAAGCAAGAGCGGTTTCGAGGGCACGTGATTGTCACGCAACAAGGAGGAAGTTACCTGCACAGTTGACAGGAATGAAGACGTGGGAGACAAAGGCGCCAAGGCAGTTACTACGACGGGGAGAAGCGCGAAGTATAAAGATTGGGAAGAGAGAGAAGCTCCACGGCAAAATCAAATCACAACTGCACCATTGCAGAATTATCCTTTTTCTCTCTAGTTTCGTAGAACCGCTCTGTCAAAGAACTCCTTTGCAGAGTCGTAGATCGTAGCTTGTAGTCGTAGTCGCGGAGCTCTCCAGAGGAACCTCCATAGGAGTAGAGGTAACGTAACTTAGAACACTCCTGGTTCGATTTTCTGTTTATTCGAACACCCTCGTTCGAACGTAGTTTGGAGAGGTGTTGAACCGAATAACAGTTGTTTGATTAGAAGTCAAAGGTGTATCGACCAAATCAACGACGCCGACACCGGCGGCGGCCATTTGACGATCGTCTTTATTTCTGTTTTAATCGATCAAATCAACGGCACCGACACCGGCGGCGGATATTTGACGATTTTTTGCTGACGTGTGTTTGTGTTTTACTTGAAAACCAGTGCACATTGAACACGCGAGTTTCGCCAACGAAACAGTAGAATTTTCAAGTATGTAGTACTCATGAATTTGGAAGCTTCTAATGTATGCAATCTAGCTATGGTACTCACACGTTCACAAACCTTTTTGTGAGTATATACTCACACGGTGAGGATGGAGGCCAGACGGACAAAGCTGAGATCTAAGGGTTGTAGCTTAATGGCTCAAGCACTCATTTAAGTGGATTTTGGTGATTTCTCGGCTGAGAGTCAAGTCATCCGAGAGAACTAGTATCCAGCCGAGAAAACTAATAACTAAAGGTGAGTATATACTCACAAAACTAATAATAATTATTACATTAATTTTTTGTTTATTAATTAATTATAATGTACAATAACTAAAGGTGAGGGCAAGCTTGAAATATAAAAAGTTCAAGAGAGTATATGGATAAAATCTCATCATGGATTTATGGCATTTTCTAAATCCCACATCAACCCTTGAAATTTACAAGTTCATGGGGCCACAATATGAACACTCAAAATCCATGGGCCTCACAAATTTGGTTCCAAAAATAATAATGCAAAAGATGGATTTCTATTAAACCCATGATGATCATAAATTGTGCCCAAATCCATCAGTCAAATCCAAGAAGTAAACGACCTTTTAATATACGTTGATGTTGGTGGTGGAGTCCCGTGCAGTTTTAAAGAGATTACAACATCATCAATATTTGGTTCCAGAAACCAATCTTTATTGTCTCAGGGACTGCATCGTCGCCAAGGCTGTTTGGTCGAAGATCATTCCCAGCAACCGCCAACAACAATTTTTCGGGGCTGAAGTTGATGAATGGTTTCAGAAGAATTTAATAGACAACTCCCAAGGTGGATGGCCAGGTGATTGGGCAAGTTACTTCTGCCTCCTAACTTGGTACATCTGGAAATGCAGGAATGACACTGTTTTCAAAGGAATCCGGCTATCTCCGTCAACCTTCCACAATTATGTTACCTCGAAAGCCTCAGAGTGGGTCAAAGCATGGGAGTCAGGCAAAGTGGGAAATGAATCTATTAACAAGCTACCCAGGAGTGAGATTTTAATTAGCTGGAGTGCCCCGCCAGCCGGTTGGGTGAAACTAAATTCAGACGGAGCAGCCCAGATCACTTCAGGTGTTGCGACTGCAGGAGGCGTCCTACGCAACGATTATGGGGATTGGCTTGGAGGATTCTGCAGTAAGCTTGGGTCAGGATCGGCAGTCATGGCTGAGTTGTGGGGAATTTATCATGGCCTGCAATTCGCCTGGAAGAAAGGGTATCAGTATCTCATCCTAGAAACCGATTCGAAGCTTGCACTGGATCTTATTGAGAAACGTACTGACCATGCTCATCCGTATGCTACTTTACTTGGAGCCATCCGTAGATTTTTGAATCAAGGATGGGTGGTTCGTCTTATTCATACGTACCGAGAAGGGAATAGAGTCGCCGACTGGCTCTCGAAGCACAGTCTCGTCTATCCCTTTGGTACGCATGAATTAGAAGAACCCCCACCGGATTTGAATCAACTCCTTCATGAAGATATTGTAGGAGTTAGTTTTCCTAGGCAAGTTCTCGAGATGATCTGAGCGTTGTTGGGGTGGCCCTTCCCCTAGAAGTTTTGGTTTCTGTTTGCTTTTGCTGCTGTGAGTTTTTGCTAGCAGTAGTGCCTCTGTAATGTGGCTTTTGCCTCCTCAGTAATCAAAAAGAAAAAAAAAGTGTATTCATATATTGACAAAACATTAAAAAGTGGCATGATGATTGCTATCAGTTCTCTCTCTCCTAAGGCTGAGTCCAATGCAGCCTGCATTTATGGGGTTGTCGGCATTAATGGCGATTGGGGAGTTCCAACGCAGAGAAATAAATGCCGAAAATCGGCAATTATGGAGGCGATCGGCAATTGGATCGCTATATATGGGGGACGGTTTGCCGATTTCGGCATTTATGGAGGCCGAGCTATCTGCTGGGCGGCACAGCCGCCGGGGCTGGGCGGTGGGCCGCACGCGCAAGGGAGAGAGTCTCTCCCTTGCGCGTGCGGCCCACCGCCCAGCCCCGGCGGCTGTGCCGCCCAGCACGTTTTTTTTTTTTTTTTTTAATTGTTGACGTTGTAATTAGGAGTTGTAATTAAGGCCATTAGGAGTTGTAATTAATTAGGGAATCTGATTTAGGGAATTGTAATTAATTAATGCCGAGTTAATTAGAGGAATTATTAAAGGAGTTGTAATTAATTAGGGGAAGGGGAAGGGGAATTAAATTGAATTAATTAGGGGAAGGGGAATTAAATTTATGTTTGTATTTAGGCTTTTTAGATTGTATTTAATTTGTGTTTAATATTTTTGTATTTAGGCTTTTTTTCTAAGATGACTTAAATTGAATTCATTTTATTTAAAATTTATGTTTATCATCTTTAAGTTGTGTGTAAACAAAAATTAGATCGAACTAAAAATGGAAATTATATTATGGAAATGAAAATGTGTTTGTGGAGGAGATGGAAATGGAGGAGGAGATGAAGGTGGAGGAGGAGATGAAGGTGGAGGAGATTACGGGAATTACTATTCCCTTCTGGGTGATTATTGACATGTTATGTGTTTCTTTTTTTATCATTTCAAGTGTTGTGTGTTATTTTTAAACTTTATCATTTTCAAGTGTTGTGTGTAATATTTAAGCTTTATGATTAGCAAGTGTTGTGTGTAAACCCAAATTAGGTCCATAATTTTTTGCTAAAAAAAATTCGGTCTCGAAATTTAACAAAATTCTATCGAAAAATTTGTATTTAAAAATGATGACGAACTATACAAAAATTAACATGAACAAATTATGTTAAAGTTTCGATAAGTACATTTTTCAATAAATGAAAAAACTGGAAATATTAAGAACCCCAAATATGGAGTTTGTTGCATTGGAGCAAAAGAAGGGAAAATGGGGTCCAATCCCCAAATTTGGAGTTCAAGGCCCCTATATTTGGGGTTTTGCATTGGACTTGGCCTAAGTCCAACCTTAGAAAAATTATGTATTTTTCTAGCCATTGCTTGATTTCAATGTTGGCTTCACAATTGAGTCTCGATCATATGTTGAATGAACCTACTCGAAAGTAGGTTCGAGTTGGTCGGTTGATTCAGTCATGTAATCTGAATTGATCATATGCACATTTAAAACAAAGAACATGACGTAACTAATGTACACAAACTATTTATATAATAGAATATTACACTTAGTGCTAGCTACCTTATTTAATAGAGAAGTCAAAATAACATTGCCACCCACTATTGTGGTACTTAATAAACTAGCTTATGTCGATTATTCGGTCACGTATGGGTATAACTTGGTGGCAGAGCGTAGGAGACATTGAGATTTGAGACATGACAACTAAACTAGATGTGTGCGCTTGGTAGCGTGTGACATTTCCTAGGTGCGACGTTGTGGGAGTAGGTGGATGATGCGACTCGGAAGGGTTGCCATGGTGCAAGGAGTTGTGATTTTTAGAAATCAACGAATGCGATGTTATTGTGACAACTTCTCTATAAAGGGCTATTGAAGACCCTTTTTTGGTAGAGTTGTTGGCATTGAGGGATGCGGTTCGGTGGTGCTTGGCTAGGAAGTTCAATAGATAGCGGAGGGCGCTCTAATGAATGCGAGTGATGGAGTGATCTTGAAGAAATTAATACCTCAGTGAATTGAGTGTTTAGTTTGTTGGTTGAATTTGTAATAAGGTAACTCATTCTTGGCTTTTATCAGTCATGTGTTGTATCTCTCAATTTTCTTGATAGTATCACTGTATCAGTGAGCTTTTGAAGAAGAAGAAAATCACAAGCAAGACTCAGCAACCAAAATAGACAATACCAACATAAAATGAGCAAGAACAAAACTAAATCCAACGGATGCGTATAGATCTGTTTACACCTAAAATTAATTTGGCCGGAATTAAATGCCGCATTAATTAGTCTCGGCATTTAAGTCGATACCGTGGGTAAAAAAACGGTGTCGTTGGGAGTCGAGCAGTGTCGCGGAGAACTAAAACGGTACCGCAAGGAATCTTAACGGTACCGCAACGCTGGAAACGACACCGCTTGCCGAAAATAAAAAAAGAGGGCCGTGTGTTTAATGGGGTTGAAGGAGGAGTCTTTAATTGTTTAATTATTATTTTTTATTCCTTGTGAGAAGCGGCACCGCGGGGAGTTAAAACGGTACCGCGAAACAGAAAATCGGTGCCGCGAGGAAGCTCGGCGGTACCGCGGAACTGGAGAGGGGCCGCGCAGTGTAGGTGTTGGGGAAGGAGTTTTGTTTATAATTAATTAATATTTTTATTCCTTGTTGGAAGGGGAAAATCGGTACCGCATGGAGACAAGCAGTATCGCGGAGAGTTAAAACGGTACCGCGGATTAGCAAACGACAGTGTTTAATAATAAACAGTGTCGCGGAAGAAAAAACAAACGGAGCTGGTTGGGAAAGAAAACGACACCGCAAGGCTGGAAGCGGAGTCGTTTAATGTTAAAACGATGTCGCGGGTAGAATCAAGCGGTGCTGCTCAGTTAAAAACGACACCGTTTAAGGCATCAACAACGCCGCAGTATCACTAAGCGGTGTCGTTTAGTTAAAAACCATACCACAATGGTTTGGATTTTGGCGAGGCCTGGCAAGCACAACGGTGTCGTTTGGTTGAAAAAGAAACAATGTCGCGGAATGGAAAACGACATTGTTTGTCAGCATCGATTAGTGAAAGGTGATGCTGCGGTATTGGTGAAACGACATCGTTGCATGGACAAGGTTGTAGGATTTGGCTCAATGTCGTTTCGCCAAGTTTCTGCAAACAGGAGCGGTTTCGATGGCACGTGATTTTTACGCAAAGCAGAAAGAGGAGATCAAGGCAGTTGAGACACGTGGGATTTCACAACGGAGCAGTTGAGGAAGCGGTTCCACCGAGCGTGAAGGCTACGAAGCAGTTTTTCGAATAAAAGCAGTGGAGCAAGGAGAGAGAAAGGGAGAACAAAATCAACACAGAACAACTCTGTCAAACACTTATCTTTTTCTCTGTAACTCCTTCGCGGAGCTCTCCTTCCAGGAAGGATCTCCATAGACATAGTCGTAGCGTAGTCGCGGAGCTCTCCACAGGAATCTCCATAGGAGTAGCGGTAGCGTAGATTCCTCAAAACTCAAACACCCTCGTTCGAACGTAGTTTGGAGAGGTGCGAACCGTAGTAACGGTCGCGTTGGTTAGAAGTCAGAGGTGCATTGATCAAATCAACGACGCCGACATTCGGTGGCGGATATTTGACGGTCACGTCGATTTCACCATTCAGAGGTGCATCGATCAAATCAACACCGCCCGGTGGATATTTGACGATCGTCATCGATTTCATCTATCAGCGGTGCATCCGATCAGCGGCACCGCAAGAGTTTCCACCGCGAAACATCAAATCAACATCGCCGGAAACCAAATTCGGCACCGGCGGTGGTATTTGGTTTTCTCGAGGAAACATTTTGGCACACCTGGTGGGACGCGTGTGTTTGACATGGCTCTGCGACGAGGAAAAGAAGATTGTGGTCTTCGACAAGGATCCATGGCGGAGGCTCAAATGATCAACATCGAGATTGACGATGTTGTTGGCGGCTCAAGCAACAACGCTGGAGCGGAGGTGCAATCAGTGGCACGAGTCTCCGATCAGGGTGAGATGCTGCGCATACTCCGCCAAGTAATGGCTGAACTCAGCAGAGATAGACAACAGGTAAATCTAATTTTAACTTCTCTTGATAAAAAAATGGACAATCTTGAAAAAAACATAGATCAATGGTTTGATAAGTTGGACGACTCTGTTTCTGATTTTAATATGTCAATACGTGGAGCCACGTATGATTTTGATGTGTTTAAATCTCGAACCATGTCTGTTGTGTGTGAGGATGCGAGGGTTGGTCGAATAGCTAATGTCAACCAAACTCCATCATCGATGGCTACAACATTGTTGCCAGAAGTGAGTGAATCCAATGTGTTCTTTCCTGTGAACAACGTTGTTTTAAAGGACACACCAATTGGAAGTGGCTTGCAAAAGCCACTACAAAGAAGTCAGTATCGACTTCTTCTATTAAGATTGAAAGCAAGAACCAGGGTCGAGAACCTGGTTACAATCGCGTCGAGCATAGCAAGCTCACGTATGATGGGTTGTCTAAGCAACATCGCAATGGTGTTCAATCTAAGCTGCTAGGGGGGCATGAGATCCCACCGCATGGTCGGTTGATGGAAAAAAAACATCGCAAGTGGCAAATAAGTTTGTCAAATCTGTCCTATTCTAGGAAAATTAAAAAAGGATTGCAGCAAAAACTTTGCAGTGTGGGGGTGGTAGCCACGTGAAAAAATCCAATGCTACCAAAGTTGGCATGAATCAACAAAATCCTCTATGTAAATTGTCCCCAAAACCTCCACTGAGTAGAGAGGGGGGCAAGTTCGATCAAACCCGACATGGGGTTGCCACACCAGTGCTGGCTGGGAACAAATCCATGAGTGGTGGTCTGGGGGGCAAGGCCAATGCCAAACAAACTCCAAACTCACGTGGAAGTTCAAAAGATGCAAAGTTGTTGTGTGATAAGTGCAAAGATCATGGTCGTGGTAAACAAAATACCAACACACGTGTTGATGGAGCTAGTAAATCTCGATGCTCAAACTCCCAACAACATTGTGAGAGTGTACAACTGACAAAACCGGACCAGTCTGAGCAGGCAATGCGGCATGGTCGACTTGGCAAGACGAAGATGCCTAAAAATGTGAATGTCTTGCCAAGAGCGAAAAATACCGATGATTTTTCATGTCAACGATCAAAACTTATGGCTGAAGTAAAGCCAAGTCAAGCTTGTAGGATCTCAAACAAGGATGTTCGAGATAGACGAGCTAAAAAGTTTCAATCCAGCGCCGACTTCAAAACTTCTCGGTCGTGTGTAAAGCCAGTTGTGAAGAGTAATGGCGTTCACGGATGGCTTGTTTGGTTCGATCCATGGAGTTGGCAGTGGGTCTAATATGATGATATGAGATAGAATCATAACAAATCAATCTATTACCCTAACCTCTTAACCTTCAATTTTGAATCCCAACCCAAAATTCCAAATTATAAACCTAAACCCTAACCCTAAATCCCCAAATCCTAAATCTTTCAAATTAAAGTAAATTTTGAATGATTTTTTTTCAAATTCATGTGCTTCTTGTTCATAATATCGTAAGCAACAATTGATACCGTTTTGACAAGGATCGCATGCTTAGAATGACAATTATGAGGCGGGTGCACTGAGTGCACCCAAAAAAGTGGGTGCACTGAATACGCCACCATATATATATATATATATATATATATATATATATATATATATATATATATTTTCTCAGTTCCGGCCAAAGCAGCCGCGGAAAAAAAAAAATTCCAGCTCTGCCGCTGTTTCCCAACAGCCCTGGCAGAAATATATAAAAAAAAATTTAAGGGTTCTCAGCGCTGTCGTGCCGCTGTTTCAACAGCCATGAGAAAAAATTAATAGAGGCAGCACTGGAGGAGAATAAAATAAAATAAAAGATAAAATAAAAGGTTCTCAGCGCTGTCCGCTAACAGCCCTGAAGAAAAAAAAATTTTAGCTGCAGCGCTGATGGAGGGCTCTAATATATATAAAAAAAACAAACTTCAACGTTGTCGTTCTGCCTAAGCAACGCTGCAAGCTTCTCAGCAGGGCTGGAGTAAGAGCCATTGCGGCTAATGCATGGCTGCACGTCGGATTTGACAAATAAAAATTGGATGGGATTTGTTCACGGCATAGTGGCAATTTCCTTGTCCAAAAGGGAATATACGACCAAAGCACTAATGGTGCATAATTGATGAGAACAAATCCGGCCTGAAGTTTTCTGCAAATTTTGGTGGGTTTGTGGTTGAATAAAATTATTTTAGGTGATTTAAATTGTGTCAACAACTTAGTTCATAAATTCTTATAAACTAAGTTGTGGGGGCATTGTTTACACCTAAAATTAATTTGGCCGGAATTAAATGGCGCATTAAATAGTTTCGGCATTTAAGTCGATACCGTGG
Source organism: Linum tenue (assembly GCA_946122785.1). Taxonomy (NCBI): domain Eukaryota; kingdom Viridiplantae; phylum Streptophyta; class Magnoliopsida; order Malpighiales; family Linaceae; genus Linum; species Linum tenue. Next base: position 49,125,941 of record CAMGYJ010000011.1, on the reverse strand, counting down.
GTAAAAAAATGGTGTCGTTGGGAGTCGAGCAGTGTCGCGGAGAACTAAAACGGTACCGCAAGGAATCTTAACGGTACCGCAACGCTGGAAACGACACCGCTTGCCGAAAATAAAAAAAGAGGGCCGTGTGTTTAATGGGGTTGAAGGAGGAGTCTTTAATTGTTTAATTATTATTTTTTATTCCTTGTGAGAAGCGGCACCGCGGGGAGTTAAAACGGTACCGCGAAACAGAAAATCGGTGCCGCGAGGAAGCTCGGCGGTACCGCGGAACTGGAGAGGGGCCGCGCAGTGTAGGTGTTGGGGAAGGAGTTTTGTTTATAATTAATTAATATTTTTATTCATTGTTGGAAGGGGAAAATCGGTACCGCATGGAGACAAGCAGTATCGCGGAGAGTTAAAACGGTACCGCGGATTAGCAAACGACAGTGTTTAATAATAAACAGTGTCGCGGAAGAAAAAACAAACGGAGCTGGTTGGGAAAGAAAACGACACCGCAAGGCTGGAAGCGGAGTCGTTTAATGTTAAAACGATGTCGCGGGTAGAATCAAGCGGTGCTGCTCAGTTAAAACGACACCGTTTAAGGCATCAACAACGCCGCAGTATCACTAAGCGGTGTCGTTTAGTTAAAAACCATACCACAATGGTTTGGATTTTGGCGAGGCCTGGCAAGCACAACGGTGCCGTTTGGTTGAAAAAGAAACAATGTCGCGGAATGGAAAACGACATTGTTTGTCAGCATCGATTAGTGAAAGGTGATGCTGCGGTATTGGTGAAACGACATCGTTGCATGGACAAGATTGTAGGATTTGGCTCAATGTCGTTTCGCCAAGTTTCTGCAAACAGGAGCGGTTTCGATGGCACGTGATTTTTACACAAAGCAGAAAGAGGAGATCAAGGCAGTTGAGACACGTGGGATTTCACAACGGAGCAGTTGAGGAAGCGGTTCAACCGAGCGTGAAGGCTACGAAGCAGTTTTTCGAATAAAAGCAGTGGAGCAAGGAGAGAGAAAGGGAGAACAAAATCAACACAGAACAACTCTGTCAAACACTTATCTTTTTCTCTGTAACTCCTTCGCGGAGCTCTCCTTCCAGGAAGGATCTCCATAGACATAGTCGTAGCGTAGTCGCGGAGCTCTCCACAGGAATCTCCATAGGAGTAGCGGTAGCGTAGATTCCTCAAAACTCAAACACCCTCGTTCGAACGTAGTTTGGAGAGGTGCGAACCGTAGTAACGGTCGCGTTGGTTAGAAGTCAGAGGTGCATCGATCAAATCAACGACGCCGACATTCAGTGGTGGATATTTGACGGTCACATCGATTTCACCATTCAGAGGTGCATCGATCAAATCAACACCGCCCGGTGGATATTTGACGATCGTCATCGATTTCATCTATCAGCGGTGCATCCGATCAACGGCACCGCAAGAGTTTCCACCGCGAAACATCAAATCAACATCGCCGGAAACCAAATTCGGCACCGGCGGTGGTATTTGGTTTTCTCGAGGAAACATTTTGGCACACATGGTGGGACGCGTGTGTTTGACATGGCTCTGCGACGAGGAAAAGAAGATTGTGGTCTTCGACAAGGATCCATGGCGGAGGCTCAAATGATCAACATCGAGATTGACGATGTTGTTGGCGGCTCAAGCAACAACGCTGGAGCGGAGGTGCAATCAGTGACACGAGTCTCCGATCAGGGTGAGATGCTGCGCATACTCCGCCAAGTAATGGCTGAACTCAGCAGAGATAGACAACAGGTAAATCTAATTTTAACTTCTCTTGATAAAAAAATGGATAATCTTGAAAAAAACATAGATCAATGGTTTGATAAGTTGGACGACTCTGTTTCTGATTTTAATATGTCAATACGTGGAGCCACGTATGATTTTGATGTGTTTAAATCTCGAACCATGTCTGTTGTGTGTGAGGATGCGAGGGTTGGTCGAATAGCTAATGTCAACCAAACTCCATCATCGATGGCTACAACATTGTTGCCAGAAGTGAGTGAATCCAATGTGTTCTTTCCTGTGAACAACGTTGTTTTAAAGGACACACCAATTGGAAGTGGCTTGCAAAAGCCACTACAAAGAAGTCAGTATCGACTTCTTCTATTAAGATTGAAAGCAAGAACCAGGGTCGAGAACCTGGTTACAATCGCGTCGAGCATAGCAAGCTCACGTATGATGGGTTGTCTAAGCAACATCGCAATGGTGTTCAATCTAAGCCGCTAGGGGGGCATGAGATCCCACCGCATGGTCGGTTGATGGAAAAACAACATCGCAAGTGGCAAATAAGTTTGTCAAATCTGTCCTATTCTAGGAAAATTCAAAAAAGGATTGCAGCAAAAACTTTGCAGTGTGGGGGTGGTAGTCACGTGAAAAAATCCAATGCTACCAAAGTTGGCATGAATCAACAAAATCCTCTATGTAAATTGTCCCCAAAACCTCCACTGAGTAGAGAGGGGGGCAAGTTCGATCAAACCCGACATGGGGTTGCCACACCAGTGCTGGCTGGGAACAAATCCTTGAGTGGTGGTCTGGGGGGCAAGGCCAATGCCAAACAAACTCCAAACTCACGTGGAAGTTCAAAAGATGCAAAGTTGTTGTGTGATAAGTGCAAAGATCATGGTCGTGGCCCCACCACTACCTTCAGCTCGGCTTCCCCACAACTCAAGAACGGCTCGTCCCCTTCCTCGAGCCCGTGTCCCAGCCGCTATATCCTGATCCTCCGTTGCTGGCTTGGGCGACGTGTAGTCGTGTACCATAGCGAAATTGTTCAACCAGCACCCATCATAAATTTTATCACTTTCTATTGAGTACGGATTTTGATGTCTAGCTATAGCTAGCTTATGTTAGTATGTACTTGTCTGTGTGTTGACAATTTTTTATTCGAATTCAATTTCAATGAGATGGAATTATTAGAGTTACTGACCTCCAAAGATGGCGAGCTATGCTTGTGAGGGTGACATTTGCTTACTTATAAAACAGAAAAGCTAAATCTCAATTAAATCCTTGGTTATAAACAACTTTGCAGGTTCATCATTCCTACGTAATGATAAATTGTAATGAGCCCCAAGCCCAAACCCTTCACTATTCTGAATTGTGGACAACTTTGCAGGCCCATAATTTCTATGATAATTGTAATGAGCCTCAGGCCCAAACTCTTCTATATTCCGTTTGTGGTTTGTTTGTCGTTCACTATTCTGAATTGTGGACAACTTTGCAGGCCCATAATTTCTATGATAATTGTAATGAGCCTCAAGCCCAAACTCTTCTATATTCCGTTTGTGGTTTGTTTGTCGTTCACTATTCTGAATTGTGGACAACTTTGCAGGCCCATAATTTCTATGATAATTGTAATGAGCCTCAAGCCCAAACTCTTCTATATTCCGTTTGTGGTTTGTTTGTCGAAAAAAACAGAATGCGGTGAGCGTGGATCGAACACGCGACCTTCAGATCTTCAGTCTGACGCTCTCCCAACTGAGCTATCCCCGCTGACAATGTTTACAAACTTTATAAATATATTCATATAGATATCAATAATTTTCAACATGCAAGTTTTATGGAGACACAGTTATTTGAACTGGCTTGACACCGTAATGTAATAGATGTTAGTGTAGCAATTTCAACGCTTGTCAAATGTTCCCTTTATACGTTTGAGTTTGATCTCTGATATAGGGACGATGAGATCCTATTTTATTTTGTAAGAAGTCCTTCACTATATATGATCAATACTACTACACCGCCATCGCCATGACCATCCTACGATTCCAAAAACAAGAAGCAGTTTGTGAGATGATTCAGAGAAACCCTTCTGGCTTGTCAAAATTCACAAGTGCTGCACTTTTCTCCACCTCTCTTTTTGTTTTGCTTATCATCCAAGTAAACAAGTCTCCAGTTCTGAGTCACTAAACTACAGAGGAGCTTTTTTCTTCTTTTTTTCTGCCATCCATTACTGTTTTTTGATGAGACAAAAACAGGACAGAACCCTGCCAGGCTAAAAATGGTTGCCCACCAGAAAAGCAGTGGTTGATGTGGGACGGGGACAAGTTGACAAGCGGGGTTAGATGAGATAGCGATGGATTGAATGCTGCACGCTCTCTCTGTCTGCGGTTGTATTCAATCTCAATCTCAAATTCGACAGCCGAGAAGGTATAAGCATGATACTTATTATGCATACTCCGCACTAAGGTGAATAGTCAAATTTTCTAGGTTGTTGTGGAAATTATGTCCTTTGATTTTTTGGTTAAGACTTTTTGTATAGACCTGGATCAAACTCCTTTTTTCGATTTTCAAATTCAATTCACTCAATTTTTAATTGGATTGAATCGGATCAGACGGTGTTGTTTCGTCGACCTGAGTTCTGAACCTCGTATTCCCTTCATTTCTTATCTAATCTCCCCAACTCAACCGAATGGCTACCAACCCCCCAACCAACAATCCTACAGGCGGTCCCCCATCATGAACAAACTCATACGAATATCTATCCTTTTTTGTTTGTGTGTGTGTGTGAGTGGACACAGTGAAAGTAGGAGGAGAGCATTTTGTGGCTTTGTGGGATTCTTCTCTTCACTCATATTTTTTTTTATAGGTAAAGCGTTTTCTCCACATTTTGTCCATGTGTTACTGCTGTACACACAAACAAAGTACATTTATATAGCCCTCTGAACTATTCACCTCATTCCAGAATGTCGACCAGATATGAATCTCTTATACTTGCAACTTCTTCCCACTATATAGTAGAGAGCCATCTAGATTAAATGAGTCGAATCGAGTCGAGACGAATTTTAATCTATTTTAGGCCCAATTTGTTAATAAATGAGTCGAGTTCGACCTTGGCTTCTTTAATAAAATCATGACTTGTGTTTGACTCGAGCTCGGCTCGATCTTGGCTCATTAATGAACTCACGAATCGTACTCGAACTCGGCTCAGCTCGGGCTCGAAATAAGGCATCATATAATTGAGTTCATAATTTGTAATTGTGCATATCACGTTATTCAATAGTAATCGGTGTATGAGCAATCTATAACACATCATTTTTCTCTTTTAAATTATAAATGAGACATATTTGATCACATGCTCAAATACTTGAACATCATATGTGATGAAATATTTAATTTAACAAGCCTATCAATTGTCAACAAGCCAATGATAAACCATTAACCGATCCGCACATAAGTTGTTAGTTGAGTTGGCTCACTAGCCATACCATCGGGCTCGTTCTCATAGCTCGAAAAAGAGCTAGCCCATGATTTGAGCTCAACATGTCACCTATACAAACTGACTTGTGAGTCTTGTGAGCCAGACAAAATTTAGCTCAAATTTGATTCATTAGTAAACAAGCCAAGTATCGAATGAGTTTAATCGAATATGATTGATTGTGTCCCCCCAATATCCACTGCTCGTATCCAGCCTTGCCACATGGGTGATTACAGATGCTGACCTTACCTTAGAGAAATAATACAAAACCCCACATGCCGGATTAGGACATACAACGATAAGGTTTGGGAGTTTTAGTTTTGGGAACATCCTTTCACACAAAGTGTGTATGAAGTAATAGATGATTCGTTTTCTTTTTCTTCTTCTTCTTTCTATTGCCCTTGCTTTCTTTAAAAGAGCAGACCTTTCACCCTTTTACTTCCCAATGAAGGAATTTTGTTCCAGCTTCCTCAGAATGTCGATAGACCTCGTTAAGCATCAGAGTGCGTGTTGATCATGTTGAATTATGCACATGTATACGAATATCAATACAACAAACCTATTCTTATTTGTGAGAATATAGTTATGCACGTATATAAACACATTCTCACATATGAATGTTAAGTATCATAGTTGAGTTGTACAACAAAGAGATCGATAACAACAACAAAGAGATCGATAACATATTGCTACTTGTAAGAATAAAGTTCACTCGGTGATTAATAATTTAATGTTTAATCGATCATCTGTGTGTGAAGAATATATTAGATACTATTGCGAAGGTGGACACTCCGGCAACAACAACATAAATAAAAACAATAGAATATTTTTCATAGGGCATTCCGGTGATTTGTTAATAAACACAAAATTACCGCAGATTACTAGATTATTCTGATGCCGCTGTTACAGGGTCTTGTACCTCTAAAAGCCTAGTGCAATTGTGGGCTCACTAGCTGGGCCCGCCACTTCGGGACAATTTTGGATATCATTTTTTCACTTCGTTCTTTCTTTCTTTCGCCGTCTCGCTCTCCCTTTTGTTTTTCCTCTTTTCTTTTTGCAAAGAGGTTTGTTTTCTTTTTTCTCCCTTTTTCAAATTGCAAATCCATACTAGACAGCTTTGACCAAACATGCAACCACTACTACGAATTCAATTACTTGACCCCAAATCTGAAGGTAAAGCTGAGGGAAAAGGAGGGTTTGCACTTTGCATACTTTTTCTTGTTAGAGGAAAAGGGTTTCTTGCTTTCCCCACTCCCGTCGTACTCAACTCTAGTGAATACCCGATTTGTGTATTATCCATGCCACAGTTTTGTAGTAGTGTTATTTTGTGTGTAAAGTTAAAGTAACGCGAAAGAAAGGAGAAAAAAGGTCTCAAGAGTTTTGTCCGTCCGATGTTGGACTCTACCACGATCGATGTGCAAGTTGTTGAGCGAGACTTCTTATTATCTATCTATCTTTACGGGGAGGGAGGGAGGGAGAGTAAAGAGAGTTCCCAACTTTCGCCAACACGAACCGAAAAGAACCCACGAGAGTGTTGGGATTTTTAGTGGTGTGAATGGAAATAAAAGGGGAAAGTTTCAAGAGAGTCTCTTGAAGTACCATGTTGGTAAGATGTGGGAAGGCATGGCTTCGAATCCGATCGATTTGATGTAATATGTGGTTAATTGGTTAAATTGGTTTGTGTAACCAAATGAACCAAACCGAGTTGAACCAATTCGAACCGAACCGATATGGCGGTTGGAATAACCAAACCGGTCCAACTTCCATGAGGCCGAACCAATGCAATGGTTGAAATATTTTAAACGAACCAATGCAATGGTTGGAGTGTAACCACTCATATGAAGAGTTGCCTCCCTTCAATGCATCCATTCATTTTCTATAAATAGCACCATACCCCCTCTAGTTTCTGCATTCTTTTCAAAGAGAAAATAGAGTCAAGTGTGGTTCTCGTCGTTTCGCTGCGTTCGATGGTTTCCGGGGTTTGAGGTACCGCTACGCCGGAAAAGGTACGTCCTTTCTATCCTGGGAGGAATCATTCCACAACCTTGGGTACTTGAGGGGAATAAGATTCTTTAAGGAGAGATAGTGAATTCTATCGGCTAGGACGCTTGCATGTGTCTTTGCATGTTTTTCTTAATCTTATGTGTTTGCTTGTGTTGCAAGAAAATAGTATACGTGAACAATTTTCCCAACAGAGAGATCACCTAAGTTACAAGAGAAGAAACTACTTGCGTACTTTTTTCGAAAGAGGTAGTGGTAGATGAACTCAAATTCTATCTGTCTCCTGCGGTTACGTCAGAAGATGCAGAGGGTACTACCCTCCTTTCATTTATGGGCGTGCACCCATCATCTTACATGCCTATGTGTGTGTATTTGTCACTCGGTTTTAGAATGACGAGAGATTATCGATGGATTTTTATATTATAATGTGTGTTGTTTTTACCCTTGTGTTCAACGGTGAGCAGTTGCTCCAAATTCCAATCCACATCTATCGTGGGGAATTATTATTTATGTAAATAAGAGACTAATCATCCCTCTGAATGTTAACTGGCCATCTAGAACTGGACAAACTAAAGCCCCGTACTTTAGCAGCACAAGGGTTCAGCATGTGCAAACTGTACAAATCCAAAATTTGACATCGGTTTTCGTTTGAGCGCGGCGTGTAAGAGATTAAAATGCTTAACAAATTCTTTCTCAATAACTCGAATTATTGAGATCAACTGGTTAGTTCGCTAACTAAATATTTAATTTAATTTTAAACAAGTGGGTAATAAGTCAAGTAAGTTAAAACTATCTACACCTAATTAAGCACTTTTTTACGTAACACAAGTGTCCGTTTCTTGAAATTTTAGTATTATACACATACATAACCACTTCAGTTGTCTGGCAAAATCCATTCTTTATCCATTCCAAATCTAACTCCTACCTCCCTTGTCAATTGTCATCATTTCTTCTTATTGCTAGACCTAGTCACACTTTTTCTTGTTTTTCTTAAATATCACAGTCATCACTTTACATAAAGCTGGTTGGAAGCCAATAAATAATAACAAAAAAATTTATAGGTATACCATTGTTTTTATATTATTAAAATAAAATAAAACCCATATGATTCGAGCTAGCTAATGCATGGTTGTTTCACATATATGACAACTGACTGATGTTTTAGTTCGTGTATTATTATAGTGTTCTACACCACTCTTATTTGTCTCATAATTTAATTATATCAAGGTTCTATACGACCAAAAAAATAGAAAATTACCAACTGGCTGCCTTTTAATTATACTGGCTGCATTTTCATTATATAAGGTTTTTATTATAAAAAAAATATATAGGTTTTTGTCCGCCCGGAAAAATGCCAATCTAATCTTCAAGAAATGACCAACCTTTTTTACATTTCCTAACATGGCAGAAGAAACTGTTCTCGGAAAATCTAGACTTATCAATCGCTTCTAGTTGATTTCATCACAATAAAAAAATTCTAATTTACATGGATTAGTTTCAGAAGTTGTGTGTCCATAGTATATATGATAGAATTTTTCTATGAGAGATTCTATTAACAACAGAGAGACACACGATGTGTATTTTAAATAGTACAAAAGAATTTACCACTAAATTGTATGGACAAAACATCCATACAAAATCGAGATTGTAAGAACATTTTGTATGGGAACAAATAACACGAGACTATGAATGAGAACAAACTTTGACCAAACACAACTCAGAACCCAAAACACCGTACCAATCAACTAGACAACTTCATATACAACTTCATGTAACGGTGAAATGTAATGGTACCAAAAAGTGGGCCACAATTCATAACCTAAATACACATCATTATTGTTTTTTTAAATATGTAACCAATCGGTTCGTAAATGTTGCAAGCGTATGTTTACAAATTTCTGATTAAGATTCTCAAATCTGTGCTAAATTTATAAGCCCATTATCAAAAATTACAAATGGAAATTGCATATCCAATATCAAGAGATGCATGGCAAACATAGTTCGAATTAGTGACAACAAAAATCTTAATTGAGGATTGCTAATTTGAAAGAGTTAACCCCTTATAACTTCAACCTATCACTGGCATTTAACGAATATATAATATTATAATTTGAACGGTAATCACACAGAAAGGTTATGTGTTAGAGCAGCTTCAATCCTGCCTTCAACAATGGGAACACAATCCAAAAACAGGAGGATAGGTTTTATTTTAGGGTCCCAAATGTTACATTTCACAAAATATTTTAAGAAAATGATGATACCCAAAGAAACGAGCGCTGGACTTGGGACCCACGCCACTACACGGCGTCAGTTAACGGCGGCAACACTAGATTTCCCTACTTTATATAATCCAACCTACTCCCATTCCAATTTCCAAACCCAATTCTACTTCCCAGTTCCCACTCAACCTCCTTCCCTTTTCTCTCCTTTTCCAATTCCATTAACCCCAAGAAAAATAATTTAATTACGCATAAACAAATCCCTAATTGACACTTTAATCGGCACTGCTAACAGTGTTTATGATTCTTGATTACGCATCGCCATTTGCTTTAGATCAAGAAACGGAGAGGAATTTACTTTTCCTCCTGGCCTTGCCGTAGAAATGTCTGCGATTAGGAGCATAATCAGCCGGTCGCGCTCGCACCGCGTAGTCCAGGACGCCACGCCGGCGGCGGCGGCTGCGGCGCCGAACCACGGGATGGACTCGTCGTGCTGGGCGAACATGCCGCAGGAGCTGCTGAGAGAAGTGCTGCTGCGGATCGAGGCGTCGGAGACCAGCTGGCCGCCGCGGAAGAGCGTCGTCGCTTGCGCCGGCGTTTGCCGCAGCTGGAGGCACATCACCAAGGACATCGTCCGCGTTCCCGAGCTCTCCGGCAAGCTCACCTTCCCTCTCTCCCTCAAGCAGGTAACAATTCACTGGATTCTCCTCTATTTCTCTCTCTGTCTCGCTCTAGATTCAGTCGTCGGAGGCGGAGTTATAGGGTTTGGATTCACAGATTCGGTGGAATTTTCGATGCTTAGATGCGTAATTCAGCGAATTTGTTCAGGATCGGGTGTGGATATGAACTGAGAGTAGTTGAATTACGATCTGTGATTCTCAGTTCACTGATGTGATGAACACTGAATTTTCAATTTCCTTAGAGAGGTTTTCTAGGTCTAGCCTGGGCCAAATTTCCCACCGGGTCTGATTCGATTTCATGAAAAACCGCCTTCGGTTCGGATAAGCACTGAATCGCTGGAGGCTTATCTCTACAGAAAGATGCCGGGGGCGCGGGGGTGGGGAGGGATTTTCTGTGGGCAATAGTGATGTGATATTTGTCTGCTTGCTTGAAGCCATGTGGCGTGTTTGTTGGTTGAACTTTAGCTTGTAGCGGATAAATTTTCATGGATTGGGGTCGTCTAAACGTTTCCGCTGTTCTACCAAATCTACTGGGTTCTTGGTTCTGATGGGACTTTGATTTCCAAAACACGACAATTTTTACAATCATTGTAGCTTCCACTGGAAACTGCTGGATCTCACCAATAATAGGAATTAGTGGGCGCCCTTTCATGCTAACTTTTATTCTTTTCTTTGTTCCGTTTCCACTACTGGAGCTCTCAGTGAACCGTTTGTTGGATTCTCAACTTGTGCTAAACGATTCTGTGATTATAGAAGATTTTTGTAGACCCAAAGCCGAGTATGAATTAATGGATTGCTAGGTATTCATGTCACCATTTGAGTTTTGATGTTATAATCATGATCTTATCCTCAATTTTAGAATGAGAGGAGTGGCGAATTGTGAGTCGTTCTAAGGTACAGACACTACTGTGTAAGTCTGCAGTGTTTAGCTATAAAGATTTAAGACAATTGGACAATAAGCATAATTACATGTATGCATGAGTAGATTGATAAGCTAAAATGACGACAACAGTCCTTGGTCGTGCTTCTCCTCCTCCTCCTTAATGGGCTTCAGCCTTGCATTCGTGTTCATGTCATCATCGATGTATTGTTAGTGGGATCTTCATACACTTCTTCACATTCTTTGGCTTTTGTTATTGCAGCCTGGACCAAGGGATATTCTCCTTCAGTGCTTTATAAAGAGATGCCGGACCACTCAGACGTATTATCTTTACCTCAGTTTGACTAGTGGTGAGAAATTGTTGCCTGGCTTTCCAAATGTATCAATTCTTATTGCTCTGCAAATTGCTGCAGTTTTCTTCCGAGCGAAACCTTTTGGAGGGATATGTTGTGATTTGTTTTGGGTTTTACAGCACTAGCCGATGACGGGAAGTTCCTACTTGCTGCACGCAAGAGTAGGCGAGCCACCTGCACGGATTACATCATCTCTCTTGATGCCGATGATATGTCAAAGGCTAGCAGCACATATGTTGGCAAACTCAGGTGTGATATTCATCCCTAATTGAAGTTCATTGTTCTTGTGTTGATTCTGTTAGTTGGGAGTCTTATAGACTTCTCGTCTTTGTTTTTTCCCTTTCCTATCAGATCAAATTTTCTGGGGACCAGATTCACAGTCTTGGACGGCCTTCCACCGCATGCTGGGGCCAAGCTGGTGAGAAGTCGTTCCACTAGGCCAATAAGTCTGAAACAAGTTTCCCCGAGAGTCCCTGCTGGCAACTATCCAGTGGCTCACATCTCATATGAATTGAACATGTTGGGTTCTAGGTAAGCGTTTGCAATCAGTTTGGCATTTGATTGGGGGGGTGGGATAATGGTTGTTGGTTAAACCAAAATCAAATTTCACGATTTTTGGTTAACCCAGACCAAGAACAAATTTCACAGTTTTTGGTTTTGGTATTAGCTGTTGTTGATTTTAGGAACTTTTGGTTTCGGTCAAGCATAATCAACCAAATTTGTGGAGGTCGAAAGGCCGTTTACCTATTGATTAAATTTACTGGAATATACCTGGCTTATTGCTTAAACTAGTCATGATTTGAGGATTTTGACTTCATGCTGAACTTCTTTTGGTTAACAGAAATTTTGCGTTGTATGATTTATGCAGAGGTCCGCGAAGAATGCACTGTGTTATGGATGGGATACCTGCTTCTTCCGTCGAACCAGGCGGCATAGCTCCAACACAGACTGAATTTGGTATTCGCAAGCTTGATGCTTCCACATCTTTCTCATTTCTCCGGTCCAAATCAAATCTCACAGGAGATTCGGGGCCCACGCCTGGTCCGAGGAAAGCGGGTTTAGTACTGAAGAACAAGTCACCAAGGTGGCACGAACATCTACAATGTTGGTGCTTGAACTTCCATGGGCGAGTGACAGTCGCATCAGTGAAAAACTTCCAGCTCGTTGCTGCCCCCGAAAATGGAGTGGCTGGACCCGAACACGAGCAGATCATTCTGCAGTTTGGGAAAGTGGGAAAAGATTTGTTCACCATGGATTACCGGTATCCCATATCCGCGTTCCAAGCTTTTGCGATTTGTCTCAGTAGCTTCGACACCAAGATAGCTTGCGAATGAAAAGACGCCTACATGGCTGACTGATTGAGGTATATTTCAACTTACACACGCGGTGTTATCGTTTATCTGTTTAAGTTCTTTTAAATAAGGGATTCGAAGTTTAATTTATCCCTATTTTCGTACGCATGGAAAGGACTCAAGTCATGCATCACTATAGAGATCGTCTCCAGGCTCGCCATTAGATTCTGTTCTGTTCCGTCGCTAATCTAACCCTATTTCTTCTTGTGCAGTTGGGTGGTGAAAGGTTTGATCACCTGGTGCAAGTCGACCAAGCAAGTTGTCGCCAGTGGGAACAAACATTGTAGCGGGGCGCGGAAATGGCGCTGCCTCCGCTAGGTTGCGGAGATTTGCCCGCATCTTGACCTCAACTCATATGAGGTGAAACTCGAGAGTTGATGATGGTTAATTAGATTTATTGGAACTGTAATAAAATAGGCGTTGTTATGTATAGTTTGCTGGTCTGTCTGTGTACATGAGAGTTTTCCGACGTTTCGGTACTTTATTTTAGCATTCGTGTAAGCTGTTGCTCTTTTCCATTCTGTAATTTCTCCGAGGTAACTGCAATACAGAGGAGAATAACTCTTGGATACTTGGTGTCACAAGCAAAACTCTTCCATGCAGTCTTACTAAATTATCTAGCTCGAACTCGAAAGTGGTATTTGTGATATGAAAGGCGCAGTACGAATCTCGATTAGCTCGAACTCGAGAGTGGTATTTGCAGTTGAATACTGGAGTAGAGGGAAGAAGTACAAATCATCGACATTACTGTGACGAGAGGAACGCAAGGTTCTTTTGAGGCGTTGATCAATACTTATGATCCTGGGATATCTTGAGTTGATCTTAAATTATTTTATATTTGCTTTCAAAGTTCATTCAATAGCTCCTTAGTAGTTAGTATGCTGATGCTCAATTTCCTGACTCTCAAACACACGCATTTGTTACAATTGGTTACAAATAATTATCAAAATGGTGCAGCGGCCAAACTTACAGCCTAACAGAAACGTATATATATATATACACATATTTTAGCGCACGTCAGTCTCTTCACCATTAGGCCGTTTGCATCTCGGCATTCGACGGGACAGAAGCCTCCACCGGAAGAGTTTCTTCCGTCGGAAGATCATCCGAATCCAGCCCAGCAAAAGGCTGATTCAGCCCCCGGGCAAACTGGGTGAAAGACGGAAAATGCTCCGGCGAGAAGAACTCTGCTCCCATCCGCTGGTAAGTAAACAAATCAACCACGTTATTCTCATCCCCCACTACGTTCTTGCTAATCCGGTCAAACCCATTCAAACGAAGACCGGAGTTCATCCCAGAAACCCCAACTCCATGCTTCTTGCACGCCGCTTGAATCTGCTTAAGCAGCATCTCGGGGCTAGACATTGACTGGTCGGGCTGCTCATCGTCCGACAAGTCCATCCCGGGAATGATCATCCCGCACGAGTTCTGAGCAAACATCTCGGCAAATGCTTCGTATGCATCTTTCCCGTCCGTGCTGTAGAACCCAGCAGTGTTCTCGAGTGCACGGGACCGGGTTTTGAACCAGGAGTGCATCAGAGGGACTCTGCCATGAGTTGTTACGCCGGTGTTTGTGAAGACATCGGAGGCCATGGAGAGGAGGCTGTCACCATGGGAGAGCAGCTGGTTGGAGTACCACGAGAGGAAGAAGTCGCCATAAGGGGATTGCCATGATCCGGAGAGTTCGTTGAAGAAGGGGCTGGAGTCCGGGGTCTGGTTGTAAGTCGGGGCATCGTGTGGGCCTGCCAACCCCCACAAGGGATTGTCGAGGGAAGCTGCGTGTTGCTTTAGCTGGTCCTTCATGTTTTCGTCGTAGCATTGGAACTCTCCAACTCCAGGGATGTTGTTGTTGGAAGGTTGGTGGTGAGATGGATATTGAAGCTCGCCATCTGGTCCTAGCCCCATTGTTACTCCCTGGAAGAGATTCAAAATATCACCATGAATAAAAGAGATGGCAGATGCGGAACAATAGATTATAAAGCTCGTTCAACCATTCAACTACATTGAATTTGTGAGACATATAACATCCTCTATAGGCTGAAGGAAAATAATAGGTTATTGTCGTGTAATCAGTCCATATGTATACAAAAATGCAACTCAGGCTTGTTTGAAAACCAGGGACTAGTCCTTGTGATTTTGAGAATGCATAGTTCTGGCAATACATGTCTTTATAGTTTGAATTTGGTTCCAAAACCTTTTCCTTCAACCCTAGATGTATTTCTAGAATCGATGAGGTCATGTATTTTAGAAATCGTTGGGTTTCTCCTAAGATTCTCAGCGCAGAACACCATATAATATCACCTTCCATACCAAAATACTATATTCTGAAAAGAGACGCATTTCTAAATCACGCCTAAGAAATACATGAATTGTCAAAATCCATGGACTATACCAACCTTAGTTCCCAAAAGAACCCTAAACGAGTCCAATCAATCCAAGTGAAATCAATTTCATCTAAGGAAACACAAAATCCCATTTACCGTTATAGTGGAACCCAAGAACTGGGCAAATGTGGACCTGAAGCTCTCACAGAAACCCTTGTAAACTTGAAGAGGGGTCCTGCCATCGAGAACAGGAAGGTCATCCACAGCCAACGACAAGCAGTCTTCATAAGCTTCCCCTGATCGATCAGTATAAAAGATGCTGTGATTCGATTCGCCAATCTTCAAAACCCATCGAGGAAGCGAGACCTTATGCTGTCTTTCGCCATGGAAACAGAGCGAGACATGAAGCTTCAACCCTACTGTTTGTACCATTTCTGCAACGGCAAGGTACCCTGACCATTCATACTCCCCCATTTCTTCCTTCTCCACCAACCCCCACCATACCGGAACCTCCACACCTTCTACCCCTAACAATTTCAGAGCTTTGAGACCCGCCGTTATGGCTCTCGCATGGTTTACACTGTGGCAATCAGAGACCACATCCAACGGCAACCCAACGAATAACTTTACTTTATTAATCTGCGGATAACACCAAAAAACAACACAAGAACAAAACGAATCAAACCCCATTGCAGCAAATTATCAAACACTTTCAGAGCATGATCCATGAAGACCGAAAACACCCCCATTCAGGAATCACAGAGGAAATTCTGATTGGGTTGCTTACGGAATCGGGTGTTGTGGCGGGCTCCTGAACGGGAAAGCTATCGGACCGGACGGGTTCGGATTGGGCGGCGGCGGTGAGGGTGAGCTGCAGCCGGGAGTTTCTGCACCTCCGGCGGGAATTTCGATCTAGGAAGTAGAGAGCGTCGCCGTTTCTCTTGGGGACGCAAAATCTCAGCTCCCTGCTGCAAGGCGCCAACTCCCCGCCGCTGCAGAACGTTGCCTGAGAAGTGCCGATCACCGAAACCTCCATTTTAGCCCGAATCCGAAGCTTTTGAAAACGTAAACCCGCGGAAGAAGGGAAAAAAAACGAAACTTTCAGAAACCCAGAAGAAAGAAAAAAGGAATCGGGTGAAAAGAATCAACTGGGGATCTCCCAATCCGGCGATCGGCGAAGGTATTAAAGGAGACGAATTAGCCTGGAAGCTAGGGAGGAGGAGAGGATTAGGATTTAGGATCGGATCTAATGGCGAAGGAAAATCGGAGAAAAGAACGGAAATTGATTGGATAGAGTGTGAAATTAATTATGCGAATTGGATAATTGGATTAATAAGAGAGAAGAGGGAGTGGGAACGGCGGAGAAATTTGTGGCGACGGCAGATAATGGCTGGCTGGCGGTTATATAGAGCTTGTTGAAATACACCAAAATAAAGTGCCAAGTAGTCCACGTGTCGTCTCCTGAGTCTGCCAAATTTTAACCGCAGAAATGTCAAATATAAGAGTTTCGCACTAATTATTATTTAATTAAGAGCTCAGCCTGAACGGTACTAAAAACAAACTATGTGATGTGGGCCTAATTATCCATTAGAACGGATAATTATTACTGATGGATATAAAAGGCAAGTGGGCCATAGGCTGAGTCATGGCCCAAACGCAGGCAGCTCAGCAAATGATGAAATTGGTAATAAAACAATAAATTGTACTGGGTACGGACACGTGGACGTTGCGGCAAGGCTGAGTCAGGTCCAGCCCAAATTTTGGGCCATGCAAATTATCATATGGCCCGGATAAGTCTTGCTGATTCTGTGGCGATGCCGAACCCACACACAGGCCCACAGCTTCCTTCTTGTGGATAAGAAATGTCAGCGCGTGAACTACGAAATCGGTAACGGTAAAGATACTTGTTACTGCTGAGAATATGATTGAACGACGTTTAACCCTGCTTCATCTAGGGCTCACATTAAAAAGTGAATAAAAGCTTAGCCCAAAAAATAAAATAAAATTGGTTGCAGATTATGTTGCATGATTTGTGAATAATATTAAGCATTGCTTGAGAAAAATTTTGGTTGCTGTCATGTGCATTTATTAATTTATAATTGTTAATTAATTATGGGTTGTTAGAGATGATCAGGATGTGATTAGTGGGGTTAGTGATGGCCTAGAATTGGGGGACTTAGTTAGGTGTTTTCTTTTGGTTTTTCTAGTTTGTAGGATTAGTAGTTTAATTATTATGTATTTAAGGTAGCAGATGGGTAGAGGCAATAATCAATCAAGGATCATCAAGAAAAGGGTTTTACACACCTACGTGTTAATTTGGGAGGTTGGCTTTCCTCGAAAAAGCTTAGGGGTTCCGTTCTCGCCTTTAAGGAGAACACTTCTCTTCTTCCAATCTATCTATCCTTCCTCCATTCTTATTCTTCATATCCCGATCTTTCACCCTAAATTCTATTCTCCGAAAAGGGCACGTAACATTTGGTATCAGAGCCATGGCTTCCAAAGCTGCGCAACAAGATCGTTTCAAGGAGGGGTTGCTAAGACTAAAGGACGATCTCCGCAGGTTTGAAGAAAGAATGACTGCCCTCCTTCTTGCTTCTCTCAGTGACGTGAAAGAGCTTCATGAAGTGGCAGCCTCCGAGAGTAAGATTTCAACTGCCAATTGCAATGGTCATTCTACGGTGGTTCGTTCTCAATCTCACGAAAACCAAAAGGAGCTACATGAAGAGCATGCAGCCGGTAACAGCAACGCTACTGGGGAGATCATTTTCCAAAAAATAAAAGAGACAGAAGGGCAAAGAGCTATTGCAGAGCTCCATGATCATGAACGAAAGAACCCAGCAAATCATATTTCCCTGGTGACTTCTCATTGGGGCAGCTACCATTTGTCCAAAGGCCATAATATTTCCAACGTTGGATCAACTATACTTTCTGTTTCTTGGGGTGTTACAGTGAAAGATGATGCTGCTGTCGATTGGTACAGCAAATTGAGGAGCACCGTCAATTGGAAGTTCAGAAAGAAGGGGGGAAACCCCACAACGGGAGGCGGCGACGAATACTCACCGTTATCAAGTGCCGGCTGATTCTTGAGGGCAAGAATCTTTCGTAGCGGAGAGGAATGTCATGTGCATTTATTAATTTATAATTGTTAATTAATTATGGGTTGTTAGAGATGATCAGGATGTGATTAGTGGGGTTAGTGATGGCCTAGAATTGGGGGACTTAGTGAGGTGTTTTCGTTTGGTTTTTCTAGTTTGTAGGATTAGTAGTTTAATTATTATGTATTTAAGGTAGCAGATGGGTAGAGTCAATAATCAATCAAGGATCATCAAGAAAAGGGTTTTACACACCTACGTGTTAATTTAGGAGGTTGGCTTTCCTCGAAAAAGCTTAGGGGTTCCGTTCTCGCCTTTAAGGAGAACACTTCTCTTCTTCCAATCTATCTATCCTTCCTCCATTCTTATTCTTCATATCCCGATCTTTCACCCTAAATTCTATTCTCCGAAAAGGGCACGTAACAGTTGCATT
Organism: Linum tenue; assembly: GCA_946122785.1. NCBI lineage: Eukaryota > Viridiplantae > Streptophyta > Magnoliopsida > Malpighiales > Linaceae > Linum > Linum tenue. The sequence continues at coordinate 49,107,410 of CAMGYJ010000011.1, read as the reverse complement.
ATTAGCTGCCATTAGAGGTGGCAATTCTCAATCAAATTCACAAATCCATTAAAAATATCCACTTAATCCAATCCATTTAATTCAAATTTAATTGGATTGGTGGATTCATGGATCAATCCATGGATCCAAATGGCAAATTACGGTTTGGTACCTACACTTTTTATATTTTACATTTTGGTACCTAAAATTTATTTTTTATATGAAAAATATCATTGGAAAATCACATTTTGGTACCTGAAAATTTTCATTACGACATTTTAGTACCTAAACTTTTAACATTTTACATATTGGTCCAAGGTTGAGGATGTCATTTAGATTCATGGATAATCCACCAATCCACTTGATCCAGTCCATGAATCCACCAATCCATTGGATCCCATCCATTTGATCCATGAATCCACCAATCAAATCCACGAATCCATGGATCTATCAACTTGCCACCTCTAACTGCCATGATTTGTGCGTAACCTTTTTTATTTGGAGGGTAATGTAAGTTTGATTTTTTTATTAAGTTCTAGTTAAGGGATTTGAATATGAGAACTCTAGATTCAGTGGCGTAGTCAGAATTCAAAAATACTCGTGTCCTGTTTTCATAATCTAATAATTAAGGCAAAATTCACTTCCATAGCCATAATTTTACACTTTGTGAAAAATATAGCCAAGTTTTGAAAAATACACAGAAATAGCCACAAATTTGAAACTACCTTGACAATTATAGCCATTTTCATTAGAAAAATTGACGGAGTTGGAGATTGACTCACTCCTACTGTCACTCTAGAAAATGGCCAAGTGTAACCACTTCCTAAAGCGTAGTATAGCGGGTTTGGGTTTTATTGTCAACCCGGGTCCTAGATGTGATGACTACTCGGTGAATTCTCGTTATCTAGCAATGAACTTTTAGTGCAGATTCAAGCAAACAAAAACACAAAGCAAGTAAACGGTTGTTGTCAAGTCAAGAGAGGTCACCCGGATATGGTTCCCCCTAGACTGTAGTTAAGTCGGATTGCAATTTATCAAGTTCAGTTTTCATGAAAGTTATACTGCGGGAGGTTCTTAAATAGTTTGAAGTCTTGACTAAAGGTCTTCAGACCCTCTCAATCTGAGTCTCTAGCGGGCGACTAACCTCAACCGGTGTAAACAGATTGAGGCCCTAGTGAACCAAACCTCCACTACCGAAATGAATTCGGTACAGAATAGCGAATTGGCTCCTCGACTAAAGTCACCAATTCGCCACCTTCGATTAAGGATACTCTATCAACCTAGGCAGATATTCTCATTCTAGGTCAAAGCAGAAACAACAGGAATTTGATCAGGATTCAAGTCATTCAATCATTCAAACCTCAATCGAATATAATCAATTCACAAACTCTGTACTTGGGTTCATACAATCAGACCTAGCATACAAATCTAGGGTTCCCTCATACCCAGATGAATGGGGGAACTACTCCATAGAGAAAGAAGCAAAAGCAGATTCAGACGCGGAAATCATACTGTGAAGACGGATTTCTGCTCCTGGACGTTTAATCGGCACTTCTGCAAGCTCAAGCCGGGCTCCAATGGTGATGAAGATCAAGCTATGGCACTTGGGAACTCTGGTTCGTCGCTCTCTCTCTCTAGGAATCGCTTTCTCTCTCAAAAACTCGGAACCCTTGAAAGTTGGCCTTCTTTTCCTTTTATCAGCTGCCAGATCGCGATACCCGGTCGGGTATTTTGGGTTTCGACCGGGTATAATTGAAGCGCACCGTTTCATTGAAGGGCAAATCCCCGGTCTCTTCCAATAATCCCCGACCGGGGATTTAAGCCATTTGCCCGGGCCCCCTTCTGTTTCTCGCGGTGCGCCCAAAGGTATAATACTCGGCCGGGTATTCTTGGTCATGGCCGGGTATTTTCATCCATCAGCCTCCTTCGTCCCAACTTCGCTCCTTTCGACCCAGAACTCGTTTCTCCGCCTCGATTCCAACGCCGGGTCCTGAAATATGACATAAACACACACCCTAGCGTGAAATCGGCTCAAAACACTAGAATCCACATCTCAAACGGCTCCAGAAAAGGGGTGAAAACATGTGTAATTATCGGTCTATCAGAGATGCCGTTAACGTCCGTCAACAACAAGCTGAGATGGCGCCTCGTCAGCTTCCACGTCAACTCTTAGTCGACGTGGCTTGCCACATATCATGCCATGTCAAATTAAAATTTAAAAATGTTTTTTATTAAAAAAAAAATTGCGCACGTCAACTCTTATTGACCGATCCCTTCTTTTTTCAATAAAAGGAAAAAACAAAAAACAAAAAAATGATAAAAGCAAAGAAGTAGGAAGAAGAAAGGCACGCAGCAGCGGTGCCGCTGTCAATCCCCGCCGCACCCTACAGATTCATCGCCGCCGACCAGAATCATAGCCAACCCACTATCCGCAGCGACGAAGCAACGAACCTGATCCAACCATATCCTATTATATTCCTCTTCCCTTTTCTCGACGAGATACCCAATAAAGAACACAAATCTATAATCGATGGATGGTGGAATCAGTAGGTCTCCTCTTCTGCCTTTTCCCCGTTGGGATGTCGATTTTGCTCTGCTAAGTTCGTCGTCGAGCGCTCGCTAGTAGGGGATGCAACTGTGAAGGAGGTGCTGAGATCGAATCCATTCGTCTTCTTCTAGATCTATCTATCTTGCCTTCCTCTACGAACCCAGGATCTACAACCAGAGAGAGTGCAGGCGAGATGAAAGTGAGAGCGATTTGGAAGGGACGGGAGCAGGAGACGAGAGGTGGGGAGCGATTTTGAAATTAGGTGGAATGGAGGTGGGATTTCTGGGAAGAGGAAAAGAGAAGAATTGGGAGGGGCAGATGAAAAGAGGACCCACGATACAATTTGGTAAAGTTGGTTTTTTAATAAATATAATTAATTTAAAATCCACCATGGCATGCCACGTAAACGAAGAGAGTCATAGCCACAGACGATCGTTTGTCCAGTCAGTCGCCGTTACATTTCTGTTATATTAATGGACGGAATGGCTATTTCTGTGTATTTTTCAAAACTTGGCTATATTTGTCACAAAGTGTAAAGTTATGGCTATGAAAGTGTATTTTGCCAATAATTAATTAATTTAATTAAAACTAATATCTAAACTATTTATTCAAAAATACATGTGTCATCTTTTAAGTAAGAATCAACTTGTAGTGTAGTGGTAAAACACTTTTAATCAACCTAGAGGTCATGGGTTCAATTCTTAAATTCTACATGGGGTATATTTTTTTTCACCCCAAATTACCAGTGTCACGGGACACTGCCCGGACCCCCTGGCTCCGCCTCTGTCTAGATTCAAGATCATTGGTATTACTACCGGATCAAACTTTTGTACGCAATACAATGAATGAAGTGTACCAGGAGACAAGTATCGCAGAACAGTAGCGATTTTGTGCATAATATTACTGTATCTTTAAGAACATCCAATAAAACGGTAACTATTTTATTTCTTGGATAACTCTAATCTCACATATTTCATGGTGAGTATGAAGTATCAACTTGGTATACCATCCAAGATGATGAGACGTCACATATCATAGTTCTAAAGTGACACCATCTTTTGGGAAGATGGATGCACGCCACCATTATGTCAAATTAGTTGATTGAACGAACAACAAAATCATACAAACGCCAACGTAGACCAAAATAATTGACATTATTTTCACAGCTCTTCAGGTTTTAGTGTCCGATTTGTAGGTCGGAGTAGTAATAGGGTAGCCCATCTGGTGGCTCGTAAAGCCCTCTCTTTGTACCCGACTATGAGTCGTTCTTTTGATTTCCTGACCTGACTAAATTCCAGGATGTAATTATCTATCTTTCGGATCAATATATGATTATCTTTTGTAAAAAAAAAAAGTGCTCAGGGATAAAGAATGACCCATAATCCCAAAAATCAATTAAGAAATTGGCCTCTCGATAATGTGTAATTCGGATCTCCCAAATCTCACTTCCCTCCTTGAGTTTGAATGGCCTGACTTGACTATTACTGATTGCAGGATTGATGGTATCTCTAGAGAATGGAAATTTGATATCCTTGCTGACTTCTTTGATATCTTCAACCGCTTCGGGGGCCAGTGCCTCACTGAAATTCTCTCCACCAGGATCAAGTCGCTCGACGTTCGCACCGAAACCAAAACCAAAGTTCGACGAGCCGCCGCGAGGAATCACTAGGTCGAGGAATTCCTATTCTCCTCCCTAAGCGCCGCTGATAAATCAAGCAACGAACTGAGCCTAGACGTCAGCGACGGGCAGAGCAGAGGAAGAGCTGCAGAGCGAGGGTCGGTGAAGGCAGATGTTGTTTTCCTTCCTCAGCGCCGCTGAGAAATCCGGCACCGACTGAGCCAAGGCGGCAGCGACGGGGGAGCAGCAGAGCGAGGGTGATGGAATTAAAAATTTTCGTTGAACAAGGGTGATGGAATTTAGGGCGATGGTTTGGTCGAGCAGGAAGAACGATGGAGACTACCCACGCCGCCCACCTCGCTGCCGCTGTAATTCCTGACACTGCAAGAGTCGCTGATCGTTTTTTCCTTTTGGATTTGCAGGCGGTGGAGGGTTGTGTTTATGGGAAGGGGGTGAAGACAGGGGAAGGGCGGCCAATTGAGTTGGTCAGGTGGGCATCGGGGGGTATAATCGTCTATTGGTTAGAGGGTTCCGGGTGCGGATCACGGAGAGGGTTCCGTCGCTCCAGGCGATGGCAAAGCGGAGCATGGAATCGATCCTCTCTCGAACTCCAGAGACCAGCAGCGAGGGAACGCCGGCCCGGAATCGAAGCAGGCGTTGAGGTCGAAGGCGGAGTGGAGCGACGAGTCGGCGCGCTTGCAGATTTTTTTTATAGGTTTTGGGGTGTGTAGAAAAGAAATTAATTTTTTTAATATTTTTTTTATTTCAATGAATGTAATAATGAGGTGGAAAATATAAAAGTTTATCTTTTTATTTTTAATAATTTTTTAATTGCCACGTCACATATTTAACGGTCAACTAGGAAAGTTGACTGCCACGTAAGCTAGAATTAACGAAAATGGACGGAGAGTGACCAAACTTGAACCATTTAACTAATTTGAGTGACCAAGATTGGATTTAAATATTTCCAGTGACCAAACATGAACGTTTTTTGTAATTTCAATGACCAATCATGCAATTAACCCGAATTAATTTGGATATGATAGGTAGTGAGTCCCGGTGTTTCTCCCAGAGCTTTCTCCATTGATTTCAACCCGACAATTTAGTTGCTTATTTTGTTTAATCATTAGATATCAGTTTCATCGCTATAACATTTTCACCTGTATTTTGCTCTATAAAGTTGATGAAATATAAGGTTGTACCAGTCTTTTTTTTTTTACAAAAGATATTCATATAGATTGAATCACCAAAAAGATAGTTACACCCTGGAAAACAGCCAGGTCTGAAAATCAAACAAACGACTCGCAGTCGGAGACAATGAAAGGGCCTTTCTAGCCACCAAATGGGCTACCCTATTGTTACGACGACCTATAAATCGAACACTAAACCCCGGATGCAAGGCAAAACAAGATACCACCTCTTCCAATACCGCCCCCATCCGAATGTCACCAATCTCCGCCCGAATGATCTTATCGATGACAACCTTGGCGTCGCCTTCAAAGCAAACCTCATAGAACCCATTCTCCAGACACCAATATAAAGCCTCACGCAGCGCCAGGACCTCCACCGTTATCGGGTCATCAATGCACTGGACTTGGAACCCGCGGGCCACTAGAATATCTCTCGATGGAGTCATTATCACCACTCCTCCCGCCGAATGGGATCCCTGCCGTGTCGCCCCATCCCAACTGCATATAATTTGACTACCACTCCCTGTGGTAATAAGAGGAGTCCTAGGAGCATAGGCAGGGTTTTCCTTCTCAACCGGCACACGCAACCACTCATCCACCTGCTGATTTAACTGGTGCAGCAAGGCCGGGATCCCGAATTGCTTGCCTTCAAAAACAACCCAATTCCGAGAGCGCCAGATCCTCCAGAGGACAGCAGTCACTGTCATAACCAACTCCGGTTGGCAAATGAGAGCTAACAGTCGTTTAAGAAAAAGCGGAAAAGTATGGCGAGGCAGCCCCTGACCCAGGTATTCCAGCCCAGAATAATCCCACAGCGCCCTAGCCACCGGGCAATCCAGAAATAAATGCTCCATGGTTTCCTCTACCTCCCAACAGATAGGGCACCTAGGATGGACCACCACATCCTTACTTCTAAGCGCCTTAGTTGTGGGGAGAATCTGATTTAAGATTTGCCAAACAAACACCTTAAGCTTGGGCGGTATGTTGGCCTCCCATACCCGGATCCAGCTGGGTCTATCCATCCAACTAATTGTAGCTTTACAACGACTGTTTTGCTGATCCAACCGGACTGCAAGGTGATAGGCCGATTTAACCGAGAAAATTCCATCCGCTGTGTCATGCCAGACAAGACGATCCTCTATGCATTGCCTCGGGAGCGGGATAGTTTTTATGGCACGACGGGTAGGGGGGTCAAACCATTGACTGAGCTTTGAATCATTCCAACGTCCATCCCCAGGACAAAGAACTTCCTCCACTCGAAGGTCGTTCCCATCCGGGAGCACCAAGGGATTGTACCTCGGGGGAGAGGGGTGGAGTTGAGGAACCCAATTAGAAGAGAGTAGGGACGTCGTTCGCCCATTACCTATTTGCCATCTTAACCCTTGCTTCAGCAATTGCCTGCCATACAGAAATACTCTGCCAGCCCCAGGATGGCCGGGATCGTGCAGTAGCCGTAAGGAACGTACCAGTAGGGAAGTACTTACCCTTATAGACTTGAGCTAGCAGGGAGTGGGGTTCAGTAATGATCCGCCACCCAATCTTGGCTAACAAGGCCTGATTGAACAGCTCAAAACGACGGAACCCCATACCCCCATCATGCTTGCTTCTGCACATATTCCTCCACGATAACCAACGAATTTTAGAATGGCCCTCCACCACATTCCACCAAAACCGTGCCACGTGTTTATCCAAGATCCTACACAGGGAAAGATGAAGTTTGAAACAGGACATGACATGCAACGGAAGCGCCAAGGCTATGATTTAATCAAGACCTCCTTGGCAGCCCACGACAATGTCCTTTGCTTCCACCCCTGCAGACGCTCAAGGAGCTTATCTTCGAGGTACCGAAAAGTAGTCATTTTAGATCGGGCTATCAGCGAAGGTAGCCCCAGGTATTTGTCATGGACGCCAACCGCTCCCACCCCCAAGATCTGGGCCAGAAACTCCTGGTCGGGCACAGTAATGTTTTTACTAAAGCATACCGCTGATTTGTCCAAATTAACCCTTTGACCACTAAGTTCCTCATATTCATTCAACACTTCAATCAGATTCTCACATTCCTGTAAGGACCCACGGAGGAATAGATATAAGGTTGTACCAGTCCCTGAGAGACGATACCCGATTTTACTACGAGATAGGATTGAGGCATTACGCTTTTGCCCTATATATTAAAAACTTATTTTCACAAAATAAATCTATCCAACCTCCATGACCCACTCACCATCTCCCTTCCGTCGTTCCTCTTCCTCTCTTTACCCTCTCTTCTTCTCTCTCTTTAATGGTTAGACCACGAACTTTCTGAAAATTGTTTTGAATCCCAATTTAAGTCGGATTGAATCCAACCAGAGATCCAATAAAAGTTTGACAACCTTATCATACACCTTTCCCAACAACTCATTCCAAGTTAATGGATGACAACCAATAGCAACACAAACAGCGCCGCATATAGTGGACGGCCGGTGAGAACCCGGCACGGCGGCACCGCCGCAGTCATTATCCTCTTTACCAGGAGTCATCCTCGCCACGTCTACCTCATCGATTGGCCAATGTTCGATTCCATGCTCCGAAACAAACAAAGAAACAAATTCTTACTTTCCTTTTTCTTCTACTCCATCGTCATCCGTCTTTTTAATGCCCACCTAATCCCTCTACCATATGGAATCAACCATTTCTTGGCGTAGTCGCTCACTCTCACCAATCTTCCCTCCCCTGCCGCCATTCCGCTCGCCGCACCACCCAGTTGTCAAGCTCCCGTCGCGTTTCTCACTACCGCCGTGGTCTTCCATTTCCATGGCGTCGCCTCCCCTCCAAGTCTCTGCTTCGTCCGCCATTGGTATCTGGAAGAGAAAAAATCAATTCTTCCCTCTTCCCCTTCTCGTTAAATTCAGTTTGCAGACATGGGTTGTCTTTATTTTCTGCGGAAGTCAATTGATTTGCCTCCAATTTTTGTTTAGGTGCCAAAGGCGACGAAGCGATGAAGACCGCTTCTTCTGGTCTCGTCGGAGAGACTGATCTGCTCATAGTCGGCTCCGGAGTATTGGGTCGCTTAGTGGCGGAGAAATGGCGGGAGGTAATGAATACGGTGATGCTTTCCTTCTTGTCGGCTGTCGGGATTTCTCAATTGAGATTTGAATTTCATCGCTTTTCTTATTTGTTTGTGTGATTGAGAGAGCAGGAAAACCCTGGTAGTCAAATTGTGGGACAAACGATGACTGAGGATCACCATGAGGAATTGATCAAATTGGGGATCAACCCTTCTGTAAGAGGGACTCAATCGAATCAACAGTACCCTTATGTAATCTTCTGTGCTCCTCCCTCTCGATCTGTTGACTATCCTGCCGATGTCAGGTGATAATAGATAATCACGGATGAAGTTCTTTCTTTCTTTCTTTCTTTCTTTCTTTCTTTCTTTCTTTCTTTCTTTCTTTCTTTCTTTCTTAAATCTATGGAGACTATGGTTATGTAAACGTCTACGCATATGGCTTAAATCCAGGGAAGCTGCATTGAGATGGAATGGTGAAGGCTGTTTCCTGTTCACTTCGAGCTCTGCGCCTTATGACTGCTACGACAATGGAGACTGCAATGAGGTGAAGATGAATAAGCGGCTATTTCTGTCTTCGCCACTCTAAGAACATGGTTTCCCATTGTAAGTTATATATCCTTGGTACCCTGAGTTTTGAAGTATGATTTGATCAGGACTCTCCAGTTGTGCCAATTGGGAGAAGCCCTCGAACAGACGTCCTTCTCAAAGCAGAACAAGTAGTTCTGGAACGTGAGGGTTGCGTGGTTAGATTGGCTGGACTCTATATATCCTTTCTCTCCAAGACCTGATGAACATTTTTAGTTGTTTTGCCTCTTTCAAAAGAGAAGTTAGGCATGTTGTTTTGTGTGCTTTTGATTGTTGACCTTAATTGGGATTTACAAATCAGATAGAGGTGCACATACTTACTGGTTAGAGAAAGGAACTGTCGACGTTCGGCCGGATCACATCCTGAATCTCATACACTACGAGGTGAAAACAAACTCATTGCATTTGTAGAAGGTTTTTCAAGTTTCTGATTATCCATTGTTCTGTAGAATATAGAGCCTTTCATGAAGTAGCAATTTTGGTGGGTTCTTTTTATTGACAGGATGCTGCATCTCTCTGCATAACAATCCTGAAAAAGAAACTCCGTAGCCAGATTTTCTTAGGCTGCGACAACCATCCACTTTCTAGGTACATCATATGGCTTTTGTTCGTTTTCACCTATTAAAGTTAGGGCGCAGTAAACCCTTTTCTTTCACAATGTGCTGACTAAAACGTCTGCCAGTCTCAGCTATCGGTTTGCTCAGATCAGCAAACCAATGGCTAAGAGCCTAAGACACATTCTGCACTTTTGAAAGATGACTAGATGAGGGTGTTTTCCAAGTTAAGGGGGAGCATGTTTTCACTTCTTCCTCTTTCCAATTCATGCAGGCAGGAAGTGATGGACCTGGTTGCTAAAAGTGGCAAGTTTAGCAAGAAATTTGAGGGCTTTACTGGTATGCATTGCATCTCTCCTTTCTATCTGTTGAAAGGGTACCCTCCCTAATTACTGATTCAACACGAGGTTATATCCTGTTAATGATATGCAGGAACAAGTGACCCTCTTGGTAAGAAACTAAACAGCTCGAGAACGCGCCAGGTGCTCTCATGGGAACCTAAGTATCCCAGCTTAGCTCACTTTCTTGGAGTGGCCTCATCAGAATGAGTTCAACTTATTGGGGAACAAAATGTAATTTCGAGTTGCACAGTGAATCTGAATAGAGAGGCGATGGTGCCATTGAAGAGAATAAGAGGTGGTTGTGCATTGTGATTTAGAAAATACACACCATCTTTAGCTGTCTGTTGCCATGTACAGATTAAGAGTTTGGAACTGCAAAAGTGCAACATGGTGAAGTATAGAGCAGAATTCGAGCCAACCATCCAGCAGCAGCCATGGCCACCGCGATTCTAGCGTTCAATCACTTTGTGTGCTTGAATGAGGCCATGGACTGGAAGAAGTACCGCCGGAGGAGACACAGATCACGACGCGTAAAACCTCGTGAATGGCACCTCTGTGGAGGACCCCTAGTGTTGGAAATGTGTATGAATAGCTTTGAAAGCTATAGAGTCTCAAGTGGAAAAACTACCACATTGGTAGTTTTACTTGGTGAAATGAGTATAAAGATAGGAGCCTCTCTCCTAAGGGCATGCCCCTTGGGGTGACCCACTTTTGTGGGAGAGGGAGGACCTAACTGACTACCACACACACGCGCACGCCGTCCGACCGGTCGGTCGGATGGATGGATCACTTGAGACTATATACATATGTTTTGGAGAAATTCCGAACGAAATTAATTATTAATCGGTTACTCATCTCCGCAGGATTTATCCTAACCGACGGTTTTAATTAAGGAAGTAATTATCTTCCTTAATTAATCCGACTTATTCCCCAAGCAAGAGGGTATATTCCTAGGGGTTCGGCTCCTATAAATAGCCGCCTCCCCAGCCCCTCTAAACACACTACAACGAGCATAAACACAATAGAGAGAGTGTTCAGAGAGCTCCGGTTTTCGCACAAAACCGCGAGTACACAGAGGAGCTGTTTTATCCTGGAGACGACCGGTTGATAGTCTGCCGTGCGCATCGAGGGCAGTGTCGCGAACGTCTTAAAGAAAGCGACCTAGTCCGCGACTCAGCTCCAGATTCGGTATCCTCATCTTGTTGTTGTTCCGTTTCTAACACCTAGAACCTCCATACCCTTCTTGGTAGGGAGATCTGCAAGAGTGAGGCGGCGAGAATGAGTCTCGTCCATCATCCTGAATCCATAGAACCATCTCCCGAGCTTCCACCATTTTACACACACTTGCCGCTCGGAGATCCAGCAGCCCTTCAGTGCTTCCACAACTTCCCATGCCTGGAATGACACCGTAAAAGCTTACCCAAATCACACTCAAATCGCTCTTTAAACACAACTATCTGCACAGCAACTCCACAGCTGCAATTGAAACCGAACTTACCACACACTATTGCGTTGATACACACGGATTTTCGATCTAACAAACCTATTCAAAGCGCGGCTTAGCTACTAAAGTTCAAATCAAAACCAGGGGAATCTGATTTTGTTATTTTACCGGGAGTTGGAGGCAGGAGATGGAGTAATGCAATGCAACCAAGTTAAGAAGGACGGACAGGTGCGGCTTGAAGAGGAACATTCGAACGTCTGCAAATGCAAACTCCAACGAGCTCAATTCCCCAATTGCCTCAACGTAATCCCCAACTTCCATTGATTCAGCCCCACAGCTTTGATTCACGAATCCGACCACCGCGCCAGCTCTTCTGGCCATCTCCCTGTGCTTCCCGGCGTAAACCTCCCTCCACCTCTACAAAAAAAGAAATTCCGATCCCCAAAAATCAGAAACCCGGCCGGAGAAGACACCGTACGGGGAAACAAACAAGAAGAACCAATCATTCGGTTACCAAAGAAGAGGAATCTCGGGGGAAAGCGGCGGAGGGCCATCTCCGGCGGGCGAGCGATTCCCAGATGGAATCGGAGCTGCAAAGTTCCCTCCAGTAGCGAGAGCACCTGCTTAGAACGCAGACGTCCAGAACCTTCCGCCACCGGAAAAAAAACAAAAAAGAATCCTCTCAAGATGGCGTCAAACTTACGGAGAACAAGAAAGAGAGGGATGGAGAAACAATTACCGGAAGGTAGGAAGCGATTTTAACGCAGACATCGAACGGCAGCAGGCCGTTCTCCAGGCTCGACGCCGATTCGTTCATCAACGGAGAACTGTTTTTCCGGCCGAGTGATTCATTTCAGGAGCTTTCACTGTGAAAGAACGGGGCGATGCAGGTGATGCTTTTTTCTTTGTTTCCAAAAGCAGTAGTTGTGTTGCCGATTCAGACGAGGTGTTGTCCGTCAGTTAGTTGTGTATAACGGCAGAGGAACCAACGTGGCGCGTTTTGAGAGAAACACGTCAACCGAAAATGGTCACTTTTAGCTTTCTCGTGACACCCGCAGGTCAGCATCGGTATTCGGTGCCGGATTTTCAGTTTATTTATTGTGAAGGCCCAGCCCATCCATTCGGGTCCGTACATATTATCCGTAGCCCATGGGATTTTTTTCTATTGCCGCCAAATCCTTCAAAGGAATCAAAGACCAAAAAAATACGAAATTTTGTAGAAAATCCTTGGCTAATTATCCTCTACAGATTTCAGTCCGATGGTCCTGTCACGACCTTACTCTCGATCGTGCGGCCCTAGCTCTCAAATCCGTTAGAGCGCTAGGCAGCCTTTCTCTCAACTCACTTGAAAGCAAAGAACAAGAACAAGGACAAAGGATTGGGAGAACTCTCTAGTGTGTATTACTCTCAAAAATGATGGAATGAGTTACAAGTGAGGGAGATGGCTCCTTATATAGGCCTCTCCTCATACAAGGCATCAATGCCCCTCATAATGTCTCTCTACTACATCAATACACCCCATAAAGTCCCCCCATAATGCACTCTATAAATACTACCATAATGTAGCTAATAAGTGCACCATTAAGCTCTCTATTAAGGTGGAGAATCCTAGGAGCATCTCTATGCTACTAGTCTTCCATGCATGACACATGTGCAGCCTTGTTGTCACCTTGTTGGCGCCATGTCATCGGCCACATGTGACATCCTCCCCCACCTATGCTCGCGACGCCCTCGTCGCGTCCTCTTGATGGAATGCCTCGATCAAGTCCTTGTTCTTCCAAAGCGTGAGCTCTTTCTCCCAAGTTGCTTCACTTTCCGGAAGGTTGCGCCACTTGACCAAGTACTCCACAAAGCTTGGATGTACGCCACGACGAGGAATGACACGACGCGCCATGACTTCTTCAACTTCATGGTCGTGTGTCTTGGTGATGAGTGTTGGAGCGCGCTGCGACTCTCTTCGTTGCTCATCATCCTTGTCTTCGTGGAAAGGCTTGAGTTGGCTCACATGAAAGACCGGATGGATCTCCAAGTGCGTCGGCAACTCAACCTTGTATGCCACCGCGCCAATCCTCTTCACGATGGGGAATGGCCCTTCATAGCGGCGAAGCAGTCCCTTGTGCACGTTCTTGAGATGCTTGAAGCGATGAGGGTAGAACTTGATCATCACCATGTCTCCCTCTTCGAATTCCAAGTGCCGCCTCTTCTTGTCCGCCCATTTCTTCATCTTCTTACTAGTGCGGGCTAAGTAAGACTTGGCCATCTCCATCTTCTCGTGCCAGCCTTTAGCGAACTTGTAGGCCGCCGGACTGTTGCCTCTATATCCCGTTGCCACCGTCGTAGGTGTCAAAGGTTGCTGCCCCGTCGCCAACTCAAATGGACTCGTGTTGGTCGACTCGCTGCGGTGCAAGTTGTAGGAGAATTGTGCCGTATCCATCAACTTCACCCAGTCTCGTTGGTTTGCACTTACGTAGTGGCGCAAGTACACTTCCAACAAGGCATTCACCCGCTCCGTCTGTCCTTCGCTTTGAGGATGAAATGCCGTCGAGAAGTTCAAGTCTGAGCCCATGATCTTGAACAACTCTCGCCAAAATCTGCCCGTGAAGCGCCCATCTCTGTCGCTCACGATGTTGATAGGAACGCCCCAATACTTGACCACGTTCTTGAAGAAAAGACGTGCCGCATCCTCCGCCGTCATGTCTTTTGGGCCGGGAACGAACACTCCATACTTCGAGAACCTGTCCACCACAACCATGATGCAACCGCATCCATCGACTTTGGGAAGTCCGATGATGAAGTCCATGCTTACACTCTCCCATGATCGTTGAGGTGTGGGCAAGGGCTCTAGCAAGCCTGCCGGGCTTCTCTGCTCCATCTTGTCTTGTTGGCACACAAGACAAGTCTTCACATACATCTCCACGTCGTCTCTCATACGCGGCCAGAAGTATGCTTCTTCGATGAGCGCTTGTGTTCTCTCGATGCCGGGATGGCCCGCCCACTTGGAGTCATGGCACTCCTTCATGATCTCCTTCCTCAAGTTGGCCCACCTTGGCACGAACACGCGCTCTCCCTTGGTCATGATGAGCCCATCCTTCATCCAAAACCATCGAGTCTTGCCTTGCTCGATGTACTCCGCTACGGTTTTGGCGAAGGGGTCATGGCCAAGGCCTTCAACGATCCGCTCCTTCAAAGGAAACATGGGCTGGCTGATGCTTGCGGCGGCACTCTTGCGGCTAAGAGCATCGGCAACGGAATTCGCCTTGCCTGGGTTGTACTCCATGACGAAGTCGAACTCGGCCAAAAAGTCTTGCCACCTTGCTTGCTTGGGGGTGAGCTTCTTCTGCATCAGAAAGTAGCTCGTTGCCACGTTGTCCGTCTTCACTACGAACTTTGACCCCAACAAGTAGTGCCTCCATGTGCGCAAGCAATGCACCACGGCCGTCATCTCCTTCTCTTGAACGGTGTATCGCCTCTCCGTCTCGCTAAGCTTCCGACTCTCGAAGGCAATGGGATGCCCATCTTGCATCAACACGCCCCCAATCGCGAAGTCGGACGCATCGGTCTGCACTTCGTAGGCCAACGTCGGGTTGGGGAGCACGAGCACGGGCTCCTTCACCACTGCTTGCTTCAAGGCCTCGAATGCTTCTTGGCACCTTTCCGACCAATCCCACGCCTTGTTCTTCTTCAAGAGATCCTTCAAGGGTGCTGCAATGTTGGAGTAGCCCTTGATAAACCTCCGATAGTAGTTGGCAAGGCCGAGGAATGACCGCAACTCTGGCACCTTCGTCGGCGGCTCCCATTCTTGGATTGCCTGCACCTTCGCTCCATCCATCTTCAACTTGCCTCCACCAATGATGTGCCCCAAGAATGGAACCTCCGTGGCGGCAAATGTGCACTTCTCCCTCTTGACGTACAACTCGTTGTCGCGAAGGACTTGGAAGACTTGGCGTAGATTCTCGGCATGCTCATCGAGTGTTTTGCTATACACGACGATGTCATCCAAGTAGACCACGACAAACCGGTCCAAGAATGGCTCGAACACTTGATTCATCAAAGTGCAAAACGTGGCTGGTGCGTTGGTGAGACCGAATGGCATCACAAGAAACTCGTAAGAGCCATACCTCGTCACACAAGCCGTCTTTGGCTCGTCGCCCTTTGCTATCCGCACTTGATAGTAGCCCGAGCGAAGATCTAGCTTGGTGAACCACATAGCATCTCCAAGCTGGTCGAACAGATCGCCAATGTTGGGAATCGGCCACTTGTTCTTCACCGTCAACTTGTTGATGGCTCGATAGTCGATGCACATGCGCAACGACCCTTCCTTCTTCTTTTGGAACAGCACCGGTGCTCCAAAAGGTGACTTCGATGGCCGCATATAGCCTGCATCCACCAAGTCTTTGAGCTGCCTCCGCAACTCCTCTAGCTCCGGTGGCGACATGCGGTATGGTGCTCGCGAAGGGGGTTTCGCTCCTGGCTCCAACTCGATCTTGTGGTCCACCTCTCTTCTTGGTGGCAGCTTCTTGGGCAACTCCGATGGCATCACGTCATCGAACTCTTCGAGGACGCCTTCGATGATGGGAGTTGTGATTCCCGCTAAGCCTCCTTCTTCCTCCATTTTCAAGGACACAAGAAAGGTTGGTTCATTCTTCTTGAACCCCTTCAATACCTGCATGGCCGATAAAGCACTATGGGGGCCATCTTCTCTCAAGAGATGGATCGTATGGAACTCCCCCTCCTTCGCCAAGCACATCGTGTTGGAGTTGGGCTTCAAGAGCACTCCCTCATTGTCGAGGAAGTTGATGCCGAGGATGACTGGGTGATCATCCATGGTGACGACGGAAAAGTCGATGAGGCCTTCCCACTCGCGCAGCTTCACTGGCACGTTGTGAGCAACTCCATGGATTGGGATGGACTCCGAGTTGATCGTCTTGAGCCTCCCTTGCCCCTTCTCGTAAGCAATACCCAGCCGGTTTGCCTCCTCGATGCGAAGGAAGTTGTCCGTGGCACCGGTATCCACCAAGGCTTTTGACTCGCCTTGCATGAATTGCGCCAGAACATAGCACCTCCCACGCTTGCTCTCCTTGACGTCGGTCTTCACCGCGCCAAGCTTGCGGATTGAGCCAATCTTGGCCTCCGCTGCCTTGGGCTCCTCCTCTTGAGCTTCCATGGCCGCCAATCTCGCCTTCCTTGGGCAGTCCCGCACTCGATGTGGTCCATCGCAAAGGAAGCAAGACATGGGTTTTGGCTCGTACTTACCCCTTTGCTCGAACCACCTTGTTGTTGAGCGCGAGTGCCCTCCTTGAAAGGCTTCTGCTGTTCTCCACCCTTGTTGGGCTTCGAACTCTTCTCTTTGCCGCTGCTCTCTTGCCTTTTGTACTCAACAAAAGACTCCGCCGTGGCCATGGCAGTTGCAAGGTCTTGCACTCCTCGACGTTGCATCTCCATCTTGGCCCATGGTTGCAGCCCATCAAGAAAGCCGTGCATGGCCTCCTTGTCCGTGATGTCCGGGATCTCTAGAAGCAGCTCCGAGAATTCTTTCACGTATTCTCGAACTCCACCCCTCTGGGTGAGTCTTCTCAACTTCGAACGGGCTTCAAACTCCACGTTCTCTGGGTAGAACTGCCTCTTGATTTCTCTCTTGAAATCTTCCCACGTTGCCATCACACAAGTACCTCTTTCGACGTCCGCTTCACGTCGCCTCCACCACACCATTGCAACATCGACCAAGTATAGTGGAGCGGTACGAAGTTTTACCTCATCCTCTTGGATGCCGGATGCCTTGAAGTACTGCTCAAGACTCCAAAGGAAGTTCTCTAACTCCCTCGCGTTCCTTGAACCTCCGAAGTTCTTCGGTCTTGGAACATCAGCACGTGGGACGGATTGCACCGGGGCTGGTCCGCTAGCCATGGCTCTCTTCACGAGAGTGACCTCACTCTTGAGGTCTGCAATCTCCTCCTTCACGCCGACCAGCTCAGCCTGGACTTGCTCTTTCACAACTTCAAGGGCGTTGTTCATGGAGGCGATGATGGTGTTGTTGATGAGGGCCACAAGCTCTTCCCGCATCCCATCGTGGTTGATCTCCAAGCTTGTCAACCGCCCAGCCATTCCTTGAACATCGCCTTGGACTTGGGCGAAGTTACCTCCCAAGTCCTCGATGGCAGTGATGTCTTCCGCAATCTTCACTTCCACTCGAGCAACACGCCTCTCTAGCGCCGCCATAGGATCATGAGTGCTTGACTTGTCACCCTTTGGCTTGGGATGCTTGGTGTGATCCCTTCCACGCTTCTCGTGCTCGGTAACGCCGCTATCTGATCCCGACATTTTTGGTGAGGTTCTTCCTTTCCTTCTGGCTCTAGGTTCAACTTTGCTTGCACAAAGCCGAACCAGGCTCTGATACCACTTGTCACGACCTTACTCTCGATCGTGCGGCCCTAGCTCTCAAATCCGTTAGAGCGCTAGGCAGCCTTTCTCTCAACTCACTTGAAAGCAAAGAACAAGAACAAGGACAAAGGATTGGGAGAACTCTCTAGTGTGTATTACTCTCAAAAATGATGGAATGAGTTACAAGTGAGGGAGATGGCTCCTTATATAGGCCTCTCCTCATACAAGGCATCAATGCCCCTCATAATGTCTCTCTACTACATCAATACACCCCATAAAATCCCCCCATAATGCACTCTATAAATACTACCATAATGTAGCTAATAAGTGCACCATTAAGCTCTCTATTAAGGTGGAGAATCCTAGGAGCATCTCTATGCTACTAGTCTTCCATGCATGACACATGTGCAGCCTTGTTGTCACCTTGTTGGCGCCATGTCATCGGCCACATGTGACAGTCCGCCATGGAAACCACTTTCTCCCCACACCTTCATTTCCAGCCTCAAATTTCTCTTCCGCTCCGAATTCCACACTCTCTCCAAAGCCTTCAGTACCCAGAGAGCAAGTAAAAGCGGGAATCAGAGAGAGTAAAGAAAAATGGCGCTTTCTTTCTCTTGGAATGTGTTCAATCTCCATCCCTGCAAGTCATACAGAGCTCCAATTCTGCCAGCCCACCTCAAGAATAGGGATGGCAACAAAACCCGAACCCACGGGCACCCACCCGACCCAACCCGGTCAACGCGGGTAAAATCCGTGTTGACGGGTTTCACTATTCACCAGGTTGGGTTGGGTTTGGGTTTAGGTAAACCCGGCCCGTGGGTACCCGCCCACTCATATAATTAATTTTTTCGGTATATTTAATATTCTAAACAACTATTCTTATTTATGTTTGTGGAGACATGTCTAATTTTTTCTTTTTAATTGTGTAGAATGAAGTTGATGTTATGGAGTGAAGACTAAAGAAACTTAATTGAAAGAAAGAAGCTTTCAATTAAACATGTTATTTATGGATAATTTGTGATTTGTTTCAATTTTCATGAGTTTTCTAGATTGGTGTTGAACAATTTGTATAGTTAATTTGCGATTTGCTTGAATTTTCTAGAATGGTGTTTTATATATAGATAATTTATATTGAGAGACTGATATTTGACTTTAATTTTGATAAGAACTTGTAATTGTAAATTTTTTACGACAAAACCCGTGGGTACCCATGAACCCGCGGATACCCAACGGGTTGGGTTGGGTTTGAGTTTTTCAAACCCGGTGGGTTTTACCCCGGGTTTTTTTCAAAGATAAACCCATGGGTTTGGCAAAACCCGACCCAACCCGACCCATTGCCATCCCTACTCAAGAATGGAACTCCCCAGGTACATTACCTTACTTCACCTTCTACTCCCGCTCCACCCTTGAGTAGTAAGCGACTCAATCGTCGGCGCATTTCAGCTTCAATCGCTACTGGTGATAATAATCAACAAGTCCAAATTTCTTCTCCTTCGTTTACAGTGGCGGAACCAGAATTGTCGAAAAGATGTGTCGTCGATAAAATAAGATAATAATTAAAAAAGTTACCAAAAAAAATTAATAGAAATTACTTGAAATTAATTCATAAAGTTCACAATGTCATGTTTACAATGAACCACAACGACTTTTCATGTTCTGAAATGTCTGTAAATACATTCATTGTTATGTTGCGAAGCAAATCCTTTTCGATATACACAACTAAACAATGATTCATAAATTGGTCACTCAACCGATTTCGAAGTTCATTCTTGATTATCTTCATAGCTTCGCAGCTTTCAATTGCAACAGGTAAAGTCAACACCAACTTCCAAAAGCAAGTAAAACTAAAGGATAAAAGAAAAGGGAGATGTGGTAGTGGCTCTCGGTAATTAGAAACAAAAATGGGGTAAGAGTGAGTTTTTTATTTCATTTTTTATTTTCAATAAAGGAAGGATCAAGGGGTGGAACCGGTGAGTTTCAAAGGATGGAGTTATGTTTATTTTTTCCATTGTTGGGTTATGGTAGGGATGGCAACCAAACTCATGGTCGCGGGTACCCGACCGCCTCCGACCCAGTCAACACGGGAAATCCCTGCGTTGATTGGGTATGGGGCGGGTATGGATAAAACCCCCCAAAAAGGTTGATGTGTATGGAGCGGGTATGATTTTTGACTCTCCCGCCCAATACCCAAACCCGCCCCACCAAGGATATTATGTTATTTACATAAAATATAAGGAGTGTATTGTAACTTGTCAATCGAATGAACGGTAATTAAAAGAAAAAACAAAGTGTTAAAATGTAATTGATGGCAACGTAATTTCATCTTCTTATATATTAGTTCCATAATTTTGGGTGGCTAGTATTCATATTTGTCACCATATTCTTTTATTAATGGTGAGTAGTTGATGGGGCGGTATTACTCATGGGTATCCGAAAATCGCGGGTATATGAATGAGTTTGTAAGACTTTCTACTGCATGGGTATGAGGCGGGTATGACTTTGAATATTTGGAAATGGGAATGAGGTTGGTTTAGGCAAACCCGCCCCATTACCACCCCTAAGTTGTGGTGTGGGTTATTCTAAAACAAGCATTATTATTTGACTTTACTTATTATTGTGTATTACTAATTAATATAAATAACTTTATAACAAGAAAATCATTCTCGTATAATGAAGGTGTGTCTCTCACAATTATATAAGGTGTGTCAGAAGTCCCGAATTAAAAAAAATTGTACCAAAAATATATAGACTCTTCACAAAATTTCTGGGCGAGGGTGTGTCGGACGACGCACTCTATCCTTTACTAGTTCTGCCACTGTTCGTTTAGGAGAAAGAACCCCATAGAGATCAACGTCCTGGTAGTGGGTTCCACTAGCTACATAGGAAAATTCGTAGTGAAAGAGATAGTGAATCGAGGGTTCAACGTCATAGCAGTCGCTAGGGAGAAGAGCGGAATTCGTGGCCAGAAGAGCAAAGACCAAACCCTAGAAGAATTGCGAGGAGCCAATTTGTGTTTCTCCAGCGTGACCAAATTGGGAAATCTGGAGAAATCGCTTGACGAATTAGGGATCCCAATCAACGTCGTGGTTTCGTGCCTCGCAAGTCGATCAAGAGGGGTTAAGGATTCGTGGAGGATTGATTACGAAGCAACCAAAAACAGCCTAGTGGCAAGTAAAAAGAAGGGTGCCCAGCATTTTGTCCTGCTGTCTGCAATCTATGTTCAGAAACCGCTCCTCGAGTTCCAGCGCGCGAAGCTGAAATTCGAGGAGGAGCTGATGCAAGAAGCTGAAACGGCCAATGCCAATGCCAATGGGTTTAGCTACAACATTGGTGAAACAAGGGAAGCCATATGTGATGTTTGGAGACGGAAAGCTCTATGCTTGTAAGCCGATAAGCGAACAAGACTTGGCATTGTTCATGGTTGATTGTGTGCTGGATGGAGATAAGATGAATATGGTTCTTCCCATCAGTGGCCCCGGGAAGGCATTGACACCACTGGAGCAAGGGGAGATGTTGTTTAAGTTGTCGAGGAAGGAGCCTAAGTGTTGGGTTGGTCCAACTCCTATGGTGGTTGGACTAACATGTTTGAGTTTGAGTTTTGGTTGGTTTTTAGAAGATCCTTTATCTTCAAAATAGAGAGTTATTCTCTAGTCAAAAGTGAAAAGAGGAGTCAGCCTTCATTTTTCCAGAGAGAGAATCAGAAAAGAGAAGAGAGAAAGAGCAACAGTTTTTTGTTTCTGCAGCAAGGCAGTCTGTTAAAGTGAGAATTTTGGAATATTGAACCGTTGGATTGTCTTGAAATTTACGCAGTGGGTTTGCAATTGTCTGGGCTTCATTCTGACCATAGGGATCGTCATTATGAACTCTGGTTCGTCGGAAATAGCTGCTGGACAGAAGGTGTACGAATCTATTTTTGGGTATCTCTCAACCTCTCTTTGTCTTGCTCTTGTTCTTGTTATACACCATTTTGGTGAGAGCTATTGTGGTTGATTGTTGATCCAAGAAGTCTGTTCTTGAGGTGTTTGTAATCCTCTAGCTAGTCTAGAGAGGACTTGTAATCCCACCAAAGTCTAGTGGAGTTGTGGCTTGGACAAAGGTCCCGTGGTTTTTCCCGATTTGAGTTTTCCACGCGTCCCAAATTGCGTTGGTGTCCCACCAACCTCGGGATGTTCGCGGCGAAACCAATGGCGAATGGCAGCCACAGTATCGCACATCAGCTTCTTGTACTTCGCGTCGTCAGCAACCTTGAAATCGTTCGAGGTCCAGAACGCCGCCCTTGCCTCTTCAGCGGCTTTGAACATATTCGCCTCGCGAGCGTCTTGCATCTCGGCCTTCTCAGTGCTGACCTTGTCCAGCTCCGCTTGCAAAGTGTTTTCCCGGGCACCGAGTCGTTGACTTCCTTCCGCAGCCGCTCAGCGTCCTCTTCGGCTTTCCTCAGCAACTCTTTGGTAGACTTCAGCTAAGCGTCCTTGTCCTTCAAAGTAGACTCCTGCTCCTTCAAAACCTCCTCCCGCCCCTCCGCCTTCACCCCCTTGCGGCCCTCCTTAAGCTGATCCTCCAGCTGGAGAACATTGGTAGTCCTAACGTCTAGGTCACTCTACAGGTGGTCATTGTGCAACATCATCTGATTTAACCCAAATTGGGTCTGCAAAAGACCAAAGTTAGCAAAATGAGGTTTGAAAAAAGTAGTAGGGGCAAAGGAACACATGCGTACCGCAACGAAGAATCAAGCGGTTGCACTCGTCAAGTGCCTGGTGTCCGATGTCAGGACGGGAGTTCCCGCAACGTGGGTGTAGTCATCGGGGACCGCCAACCCCTCAGCAATCACGTGCATAGCGTGCTTGGTGGCCACAAGATACAGTGATGCTTGGGAAGAGAAGGAAACGGAGGTGTCAAGGGTGGTCCTCTTCTGCCTCTTGGACGCGAGGTATGGATCAATGGGAGTAGCCGGATTCTCGACAAGGACGCCCTTCAGTCGGGCCTCGCTAGCGGTGGACCTCTTGTCTTTCGAAGTCGTCAAATCCAATGACCGCTTGGAGGAGCTTCTCGTAAGAGTTGGCTCCGACAACTTCATCACTCCCGTGCGGCTAGCCACCAACTGCTTCTGGGATGGCAAAGCAGGTTGTGCGGCAGGAGCCGCTAGTTGAGTGATAGTCGTAAGAAGCGGAGAAGAAGGAGCGCTGCTGCTCGGTTTAGGTGGTCGAGCGGAAGAAGCATAACGATGGGTTCCTGTGAAATGAATACATAAGTGAAGAACATGAGACGCGCATTCAACACAAGGGGAAAGGAACTAACTGTAAAAGCACCGAATAATCTCCAGGGCATTATCGTCGCCCTTGGGAGGAAGGTGAATCTGAACAACACTCATAATCCGCTTTAAGAGCGGCTTGAAATGCTTGAGGGCGTCAACGTCTGTATTCCAATCTTTTTTGTCGCCAACCGCAAATCCCTTCGGCGGCTCAACATCCCCAGAATACCATTTGCCCTTGGGACGAGCAAAGAAGTACTCTTTAAACCAGGGAGAATCCAGCTTTGCCGCCCCACTCACTAAGCCAACCCGTGTCTCTCGGCGGTAGTAGGACCAACAGTTGTCAGAGCCCCGTACTTTATATAGCAGGTGAAAGGAGGGCGTTTCCCCGATCTTCTCACAGGAGGCTCGGAAAGCAATGGAGTGGAAGATAATGTCGGGCGACAGGCGGCCCAGGTCACAATTCAGAAAGAGCAGCGTCCGCGTCAGGATGGGATCCAGGGGGAAAGTAAACCCCATCCGAATGTGCTCCACATGGATGGGAATCCACCCCCCAGGACATGAACCGGACCGCCCGACAAGGGAGAGAGCCGCATAGTCCCACTCAGTAGGAAGACCATGAGTCTTTAGCTGACGAAGAACCTGTTGAGGCTTGTACGCAGCCTTGTTAGGGGGTCCCTGTTCGTAGGCACTCGTTGGAACCGCCTCCCCCTCCCACATGTCTTCGTGTAGCCTAACACGATAGGTAGTGTCGTGGAGAACTTGAAATGCCTCCACAGGCAACACGTCAGACACTGCCAACGACGGTGACAACTCTCTCTCATCGGCCTCGGGGCGGTCACCAGTCCCGCTGTCTGAAGAAAGAGTGACCAGAGGCGCGATGTTTGGGGGCTCGCTCTCCGCCTCCGAATAGCTGAAATCCCACAGGTTGTCACCAACCGTTGAAGACGCTGCCCGCCATCCAGCAGAAATACCCGCAACAGGAGCGAGATCAGGTTCTACCCCTAAAAGGTCATAACGAAGACTGCCTAAGTGCTTGCTAAGTGGACCGCGCGTTTGAAACCCTCTAAAATCAATTCTAGAAACCTAACCTAAGGAGAACGTAGCAAAGGAAAAGGAAGACGCAAAATACCTGGATAGCCGGCTTAATCCCAGAAGGCGGTCCACCAGAGCCGCCACCAGACTTCGAGGAGGAGCAGGGAACGGTGGCTCCAACGATGGAAGTTCGAACGTCGCCGGAGGCCGTATCGGCGGCGGCGTCGCTGGAGGTCGTAACGGCGCCGACATCGCTGGAGAGGTTCTGGTTCTGACTGTCGGAACGAGTGGTGCTTTGAGATTCAATCGCCATTTTCAGTCGTCGTCGTTTCCTTTTCGCTCGCTTCTGAATTCGCCTGATTTTGGTGAGGAATTCTGGTCGTGCTGGAGATAAGGAGGGATTATCTCGCAAATAAGAAGAGAGGGAAAATCGGGAGCAACGAGCAATTTTGGCGAAGAACAGGAGAAACGCGACGGAGCGGTGTCTGCGAAAGAGGAAGAATGAAGAAGATAGAAGAAAGGAAGGTATAAATAGGAAGAAAGGGAAAGGGGCAGCGACGCGACGGTTGGGTGACCGAGAAAAAACCCTAGTCTCAAAATTAAAAAACACGGGCAGGTGATTGGCCGTGGGAGCTGCCCATTGTTAGGGCCGAACTCTCGAGAACCGACACGTGATGTGGCATGCAGGCAGTATGAAGAATCACGGGAGTGAAATCGACATAGGCAATTCAAGGCAAACCGCGTGAGGCGCGCGCTAGACGAAGGTAATCGTCTTGGGGAGGAAAGCGCAACCGCTCATTTATTAGACGGCCAGGAGGGAAACAACGCAAGGGAGATGATGGTAGGCCACATTAAATTATGTACGCGCTAAAAAAGGGGTGGACAGAGACCAACACAAGGGCAATGATGGCGGACCACATTAGATTATTTGCTGAGCAAAGAAGAGGTGGACAGCGCAACCGCTCGCATTTACTAGGCGCCTAGTGATGAACCAAAGCAAGGGCAATGGTGGTAGTACACATTACGAAGTAAAGAGGAACATGCAAGTGCGAACAGGGCGGTCTCTGCAATGGAAGAGTATCGAGACACTAACTGGAAAATCTTCCTCTCTTGGGCAGCCAGGGGCAAGGTATAGGTAGCGGTTACAGGGAGGACCGCTCAACTATCATTGGCAAAGTTAGTAGCCGCCAAAACTTGTAGCTTTTCACGACTAAAGGGCCATTGTTGGGCCCATAGTTGAGCGGTGTTGGGCTTAAGGCTGACTATAAATACCTTTATATCTGCATTGATGTTAACTCAACTACTTCCTCTCTCTCTCTAAACATAAACATAAACATAAACTACTTCATCTCTCTCTAAACATAAACATAAACTTCTCTCTTCTCTCTCTAATTTAAGCATTGGAGGGTGTCCTGGGTGACCGCCCATGGACCCTTGTTTTGCAGGAGCTTGGAGTACACCGCTCTCTGGAACAGGCGCTTTGCTCGTTCTTCATAAACCGCCTAGAACATTCTAGGCTCAAACAGATTGAGATGTGGTGGGTGGATGAATTGATGGTGGCGTAACCACAAATGAAGTGAGTGTAGAAAGTGGAGTTTATAGCTTTTAGGGAATCGGTATTGGAGACGACCCAGTATCCTCCTACGGATATCATGTAGCTCCACCCGCATAATTTGGCGACGGCGACGGAGTGTATGAGAAAAAGTAATTATTTTTTTTATTTTATTTGTTCTAGTTTATTGTAATTTATAAATATGAGGTTAAAATATAAAAAAAATATTTTATTTTCTTATGATTTTTAATTGCCACGTCATTTATTTAACGGTCAACTCTCAAAGTTGACTGCCACGTCAGATAAAGTTAATGGAGACTAACGGAGAGTGACCAAACTTGAACTATTGAACTAGTTTTAGTGACCATGAATGAAATAAACTAATTTTAGTGGCAACCGTGAAACTTTTTTAGTAATTCAAGTGACCAAACTTGCAATTTACCCACATAAAATATGAATTGAAAAGAGAAAATATTATGAAGGAAAATAGCAAACCATTTTCAGTAATATACCAGATAAATTATGTCTTAACTAATAGTCATCATAGTTTAACATTCAAAGACAAAGAAGCTATTACAATAGAGAATTTATTTAAACCTTTAATACATTTAGAATCCCCTCTAAAAATAATTAAGTCAAATTATACTAATTCAAGAATTAGCCTAGATGGACGAAACCCCTCTAAAAAAATAATAAGTAAGTTAGAAGAAGAGGAACGAGGAGAAAAATAAGAAATAAAAAAAATATCACAATACTTCATCAAAATTACAACAATATCGAAATAAAAAAGATAAAAGAATTAATCCTGAAAATAAAAGAGAAGATATAAATACATCATTCTAAGGAATGCCTAGTACTTATTAGGGATGGCAATGGGGCGGGTTTGTCTAAACCATCCCCATCCCCATCTTCAAATATTCAAACACATACCCGCCCCATACCCATGCGGGGAATATTTGGCAATCCCATCCCCATACCCGTGGATTTCGGGTACCCATGGGTAATATCCGTACTCGTACATCCAACATTATTATCCTAAAATTTACAAGAAAAGTTCTAACTACAACTCTAAACGTACCTATTATATCACGAATTCAACAAAACACGATAATTTTCTTAATACGGTTCAAAGAATATAATTCTAAAATATTCGTTAATACATAATATAGAGTATAATATTTTTCAAATTATTATGTTCTAACTCTGATACATCTACTAAGAAATAATTAACTAATATAATCTTGTTGACAAGGGGGAAAGTGATAGAGTGAAAGGAGAATTGAGGGAAATGAATTAGGTTTTGATTAAGGTGGTCACTCAATTGCATTTCTACTATTTATTTCCTCGAGTTATCCTCATCATCATTGATAGATTACAATTTGATCTACAGATTTTGTATATGTGAAGAAATTCTCTTGGTGAGGCGGATATGGGTATGGGTATGGGGCGGGGAGGCTAAAACCATACCCGCCCCATACCCATCAAACTTTTTACGAGTTTTATCCATACCCGCCCCATACCCAGTCAAAGTGGGGATTACCCGCATTGACTGGATCGGGGACGGTCGGATACCCGCGACCTGCCATCCCTAATACTTATCACATATAAACAAGCTAATAGAAGAAACAGAAGATGCAGATGATATCTCCAGGCCCACCAATAGTCTGCACCACGAGTCCGCTCATAATTTAGGCCCATCAGAGTTCGATCATATACCAGCCCAACAATTCCTCGCCCACACCCTCCACGTGGGTTTTTGTCCCCAGAATCCTCAGTCGGCAAAGCGAACTCTAGAACCAACCAGCCCGTTCGTTGAGAAGAGGCGGACCCGGAGGGCAAGGACCGATACGGCCGGGAAAAAGATATGCCACCGTCACCGCACCATTTGCCGTCCCGTTTGCTCACCGCCTCCTCTCCTTCCTTCTTCCGCCGCTCGACGCCTACATCCGTTCCTCGCTCCGCCGCCGCCGCCGCCGCCGTCATGTCCTTCTCTTCTTCTCCCCACTCGACTCCGCCGCCGCCGGCGACGGTAATACCGGAGGCGGACCCGGGAAAGCTCAGCCAAGTCCTGACTTACCACAACCAGACTAAGCACTCGATGCATAAGTACGCCAGAGGGCCTCACGGCCTCGACTGGGCGAACCAACCCAACCCATTTCGCCGGTACCCTTCCGTCCCACTCCTTCCTCTCGGCGGCGAGGATTCTTCTTCTTCTCCTCTGTATCAGTCCATCTTCGAATCACTCCCTTCCCCACCCCGATCCCTCTCCAAATCCTCCATCTCCCAGCTCTTCTACCATTCCCTCGCCCTCTCCGCCTGGAAAACCATCGGGTCATCGACCTGGTCCCTCCGGGTCAACCCGAGCAGCGGCAATTTGCACCCGACGGAAACCTACCTCATCGCCCCGCCGATCGAAACCCTATCAGATTCTGCTTTCGTTGCGCACTATGCTCCCAAGGAGCATTCTCTGGAGGTCAGAGCTTCCATCCCGTCCGATTTCTTCCCAAGGAATTTGCTCCCCGAGGGTTCGTTTATGGTCGGGATCTCTTCGATTTTCTGGCGAGAGGCTTGGAAGTACGGGGAGCGGGCGTTTCGATACTGCAACCATGACGTTGGTCATGCGATCGCTGCGATCTCCATTGCCGCCGCTGAGCTCGGTTGGGACGTGAAATTGCTGGATGGGTTAGGGTTTGAGGAGCTGGAGAGGCTCATGGGGCTTCACCCATATCAGGACTTCCCAATTCCTGATAAACCGATGAAAGGCAGGATTCCGGATATCGAGTTCGAGCATCCGGATTGCGTGCTTCTCGTCTTTCCTGGTGAGCTCTGTGACTTGAATGTGAACTATCAAGAACTGTGCGCTGCAGCTATGAGATTTGACAGCTTGGATTGGACGGGAACCCCGAATTCGCTGAGTAAGGAGCATGTGTGTTGGGATGTCATTTACAGAACGGCAGAGGCCGTTAAGAAGCAGTCATCACTTGAAGAAGCTGGATTCTCCAATATTGAACCATTTCAAGGGAGTGGAGTTTTCAGTGCAAGTTCCTACAAGGGGTTTACAGTGAAGGAAATTGTTAGGAAGAGGAGGAGCGCAGTTGACATGGATGGGGTTACTGAGATAGATAAGAACACTTTTTACCAGATCATGTTGCACTGCATTCCTTCTGGCTCTGGAAGCGGAGGGAAGCAGCAGCGACGACAGAAGAAGCAATCGGCATTGCCATTTCGTGCTCTCTCGTGGGATGCCGAGGTGCACGCAGCCTTGTTCGTTCATCGGGTGGGTGGGTTGCCTAAGGGACTGTATTTCCTGGTGAGGAATGAGGATCATTTGGACGAGCTGAAGAAAGCCACTAGACCCGACTTCAAGTGGGAGAAACCAGAGGGATGTCCTGATGATTTGCCCTTGTACGAACTTGGTAGAGGAGATTGCCAGCAGATTTCCAAAGCACTTTCATGCCACCAGGTGTTTTGTCAAGTGAATCTGGGGGGATTAGTGTAGAATTCCTAGGAGCGAAACTAACAGTTTAATTTTTGGATGCAGGATATTGCCAGCGATGGCTGCTTTAGCCTTGGAATGGTGGCGCGTTTCGAGCCTGCATTGCGAGGCAAGGGTGCATGGATGTACCCTCGATTGTTCTGGGAAACTGGAGTGTTAGGACAAGTTCTGTACCTGGAAGCACATGCAGTTGGCGTCTCTGCTACTGGAATTGGCTGCTTCTTCGATGATCCTGGTAAAGCATATAATGCTTTCCTTCTTTCGCCTCGAATTTTCGGTATCTGCCGCCACTGACTGACACTCTTTTGCTGTTGATGCTGTTCTTTTTTCTTGTTTGTTTGGCAGTCCATGAGCTACTCGGATTAAGAGGGTCGAGATTCCAGAGTCTGTATCATTTCACTGTTGGAGGTCCTGTTTTGGACAAGCGAATTATGAGTCTTCCAGCTTATCCTGGACCTGATATGGATTCATGACAAATGAAATCATTCATTCAATCACAGTTTATCGGCATTAATATGTAAGTATGTTATTATTTTTCTACCAAAAGAAAAAAGAAGTATTGTATTATGTTATGCAGAAGACTTCGTAGTTTGAGTGTAGAATGAATCTGTATACCTCTGGTCTTCAGTGTTAAACCCTTGTAATGATAGAATATATATGCCTATGTTAGCCATTTCAGTAGTCTTGTAGACACATAAAGAAAGCTTAAATGATATCCAAAGAAGAACACCTCTCCAGGTGTACACATCATTATATTTACCCTACTGCATTTGTGCGTTCATTGTTGTTCGATTTTGATACATATAAAAGAATGCACAGGAAAAGCTACTTCTCCTTCTGGTCCAATTAAAAGGAGAACCTGTTCTCTTCTGTCCTAAGCATATATTATTTACATGTCTTCCAACTCTGGGCTCTATCAATGAAGGTGCAACAGTTTCTGAAAAGCTGCACCAAAATCAAATTCACAATCATTCATGCCTCATCTTAGAGAAGCTTTCTCCTGATTCAGAAAGGATAGCTGCCTGATCGAACAATACAGTTGTCTTGACCAAGCTCTTACGACGTCTAGGGCCAAATTCGATCCAATTTTCAGAAAGACTATCTCCAAGAGTCTTGGCTCGATACAAGGTGAGATTCCCAAAAGATCTGTTCAGTGAGGAGGTTATATCCTCCCTCCTTTGGGATCATCCCACAACAATTTCAAATTCAAGTGATGCCCGAGGAAACCAAAATCTTGTGCTAACCCTTTGAACAGTATCACAAAAAGAAGAGGAATATATCGGATGGAACTGGGAAAAGGCTATCGATATCGAAGCTTATCAGATCGCCAACTTCGTATTTAAACGAATCCAAGAAGAGTCCAAGAGAGAGAGACCAACCTTCCAATAGTTGAACATTGTGATCAAGCTCTTGATGTTGCTGAGCAGGCGCAAAGAACCCTTGTACATGAGTGCTCCAATGGCTTCCACAATCACCACAGCCAGACAAGCAGATAGAATGTCCCAGTCACCAGTCTGGCCGATCACAGTAGCAAAAGCAGTGGCACAGTAGAAACCAACCAAGAAAAACAGCAATTTCATAGGCAGATTCTTCCTCAGCTCCTGGATTCTCAGCCCAATCCGCGTCTGCAGAGCACGAATTGCCCTAATTAACCGTGTTCCACCACTACTGCCATCCGAAGGAGAACCGAAGCTACTATCATTGATGCTGCTCCTAATCTGCCATACCCTGCACCGGTCACACTAAACCCTAATCTCATCTAATGGCGAACGTATTCAACCAATTGGAACGAAGCAGTAAACCTAGGTTAAGAAATGAATGCTTCAGCTTGAGTTCACTCACTCGAAACTGCTGATCAAATACGGCTCAGTAACTCGACAGGTGGAAAATTGGAGAGGAAGAATCGTAATCCTGTAATCCCTACCGAGAGCTCCGCTGGAGGAGAAGGAGAGCTGCGTAATTGCACTTCCCGATTTCAGGCGCTGTACAGAATGAAGTTTAGCAACATTTCGCGGCAGGTTCGACAACGGCGATGGAGCCGTTGCTGCCATACGCTTCCTCCGATGTTCGGCCGGTGAAACCCCCTGCAAAAACACAACGCTTTGAATTCGATGTTTCGATAAATGCTAGCCGGCGAAAGAAGCCGGTGCCAGAAGATTAGCGCAACGATACATTTCTATTCGAACAGAACAACCACCACCGACCGAGCAATTGCTCTACAGTATACTACGCCTAATTGGTTTTCGAGAAGACATTACGAGAGAAGGAGGGAAATTATGTATACTAAAGTTTACAATTGAGAGAGATAAGAGAGTATCCTCCACAAATGGCGTCTACCGGCTGAATTTCTTTTTCCAGCTGCTTTCTGGTTTCCAGTGCTGAAAGCGGAGTGAGAAAATTTTGCTTCCGGCCGCAGGAGGAAGTAGAGTCCTCCGTAGGAGAAGAGTGGCGTTGGCTGGCTGTTTAATTAAACAAAAACTAAATGTCGTTCTAAGAATTGTTGGCTGGCTGTTTAATTAAACAAAAACTAAATGTCGTTCTAAGAATTGCTAAACATCGCGCTAACTTAAATGTAAAATTACTTATATACCCTTAAACAAAAACTCAAAATTGACTTAAACAAACAAATACTCAGCAATTCAAATTCATTCCCCTCACCCCTCAACTCCTCTCACCCGCCCTTTCAAAAAAAAAAAAAAAAACTCTCTCAGAAACTGAAACTCACCGCGACCGACCGCCGACCTATCACGCCGCCGCCGATCTCGCCCGCCAGTCCCGCCACTCGCCGCCGCCCGCCACTCACCGCCTCCCGCCAGTCGCCGCCACCGCCCGCCAGTCGCGTCCTCACCGCTCACGTCGTCACCGGAGAAGACCGCCGGAGAAGGTACCGAATTGGCCCCCCGGTTAGACCGACGACTGATGGCGATCAACGCGCGGTTTGACCGACGGATGACCGTGGTCAACGCGCGGTTCGACCGACGGCTGACCGCGGTCGGACCGACGGCTGACCGCGGCGACGGTCAACCGCGGTCAGCCGTCGGTCCGACCGCGCGTTGACCGCGGTCAGCCGTCGGTCAGACCGCGCGTTGACCCGGTTGACCTTTTTTTTTAATATTCTGTCTTTTTATTATTCAATAAATATTAATAATAATAAAAATAATTAAAAAAATATACTTAATAAAAATAATTTAGTTATATATTTTGTCAATAATGATATACAAATTTTAAAAACGTATTCGATAAATGTTAATTAATGATAACAAATTTAAAGAAAATTATAAAAAAATAAAAATGTATTTTATCATTTTAATAATCAAAATTTCAAAGTAATTCGTTTATCTACTTAATTATTAATAATTTTACCTTGATTATTTATTTACTTTTATGTAAATAATTATTACATAGAACGTAACATAAATGTTCAAACTATTAGTTTTACAATTTTAATTATGAAAATCTTAAATTAATTACTTTATGTACTCTATTATTAATAATCCATTATTAATAATTCAAACTTTTTTTTGAAGATGTCTGGACATGGAATGGGTAAACCGGATATGATTAAGGCGAGAAATAAGGAGAGAATGGAAGGTCGTGCTTGTAGACTTACGGCGACCAGTGATTCCCGATGTGATCCCTAGCTTTGGAGGTCACATTGGTTTTGTACTGTGGACTTCCCCTGAGCAGGACCGTGGAGTGTTACACGGCTTCCATAAGCCGAAAGCTGTAGAGACGTTGAGGCGATATAAGTGGAGTGCAGAGGGTTCCAAGGAGATGGTTGAAGCCACAGGATTGTCTCAGTTGACAGGGTGCATGATGCAGCATTTAGACATGGCTCTACTGTCGGCATTTGTGGAGAGGTGGCGGCCGGACACAAACACCTTCCACATGCCGTTTGGAGAGATTTTGATCCTTCTACACGATGTGCATCACATTCTCCGGATACCGATTGACGGAGAGCTGATGGGAGATGAGGCGTCGCCGGATACTCTTAAGTCAGACATGGGTGGTCTAGTTCGACTTTCGGTGGATGCTCAGGTTGGTGGGAAGTGGAAGTCTAAGTGGTACGATAATGGTGCTATGCATGCAGAGGGATTGTTGGTGCGTGGGGGAGAGCTGAAGATTAAGGAGATGGAGGTGCAGTGTTACCTATTTGTGTTACTGGGATCCACGCTTTTTGTGGATAAGAGTCGTGATCGCCTTCGTCCTGCGATCAACTTGTTTCTGAAGGATCATCGACGATTGACTGATTACGCTTGGGGAGCTGGTGCACTAGCCTATCTCTACAGACAGTTGGGAGTGGCCACACGAGCGGGTAGTAAGAGTCTTTGTGGTTGTTTGACCCTGCTTCAGGCTTGGATATATGAGTACTTTCCTCTATTCCGTCCGAGCCAGCTGCCGCAGTCTCCGGATGCACCTCGTGCTTCCTCGTGGATTTCTCCCCGTTTGCGAGGTGGGGATGAGGCTAGACAGAGGTTAGCACGTTATCGACAGTTGTTGGATGAGCTTTCAGCTGATGATGTGACCTGGACTCCGTACGGACGAGATGGCCACACAGATATACCTCGCTCCTTGTATACTGGCCCCATTCACTTTTCTGACATTGCTGAGGGATACGATCCTGCACGTTGTCTGCGCCAGTTTGGATACCGACAGATTATCCCCCGTGCTATGACGGTACCACATGACCAGTACCGTCCGGCTTCCAGCAGCAGTTACATAGTCTTTCGGGATCCGTGGGTGAATCAGTTGTGGGATAACGTGGCAGCCCATCGTCTAGATTAGAATTTTGCTTCTCGGCCGTGCGAGCAGCCATCGGAGATCGTGGAGGAGTTCGTTGACTGATTTCTGACTAGATTGCACCCACGGATCACCCACCCCACTGATGGGGTGCCTCAGCCTCGACCACTACTAGTTCATCAGGTTAGTTATGACTTTCTTTTGCTTTTTCAAATATAAAGGACATTTGTTATTTATTCTAACATTGTTTTCTATTTACAGTTGAGAGAGCATATTGTGGATCGTTTAGGTCCCGTGTTGCTGACGAGGGACCGGAGTAAGTGGGAGGAGGACGGTGGTAAGTTCTATGATATGGTAGCTGGGGTTCACGAGTTGTACGACCAGCTGGTAGGGCAGCCGCCTCAGTAGACGATTGTGTTTTTTATTTGTCATCGTTTGTAGTTGAACTGAGACTATTGTGCTTTTTATTTGTCATCGTTTGTAGTTGAACTGAGACTATTGTGCTTTTTATTTGTCATCGTTTGTAGTTGAACTGAGACTATTGTGTGTTTTATTTGTCACCGTTTGTAGTTGAATTGAGACGATTGTGTCTTTTTTACTTTAGTTACATTCAATGCATTGCTAAAATAGTTAATCAACATGGTAGATTACTAAATGTTTCAACAATAGAGAGTTATACAATTCGTAAATATACTTCCAATCGTCATCCCCGTGGGTTCAATCTATCATAAAGCGCACGCTCATGTAAGAAGAATTGATCCCACCCATTGACACTAGGGTCATGAAAAATAGGCCAAAGGCCATTAATTGGAGGCATGGGCACTTGACCATGTCGAAAGTCAAGTCGCACCCAATGATCCCCCGTAAAATATAGTGATAAGATCCCACGTGGTCTTGTTACTCCTGGTGGGGCCGTCACAGGTAGCACGGTATAACGACCGCCTTGACTGTATACAACGATAGCCCATGAATGCAAGGTGGCGAAGATGAAGAGTTCCACATTATCCATCCAGTTGGGAGGTCCACAGCCACTTGTTGATGCCCACCTGCAACGTCGAATGCCATTTTCTATTCCATTTGCTATTCCATCATAGTACTCTCTATAAAGCTCAGGACGGGATTCAAGCTCCTCTACAACAGCGCGTCTCATTTGTGGCCAATTCCTTTGTTCCCCAGTAATTGCTTGTGATATAGCTCGAAATCCACAGTG
Organism: Linum tenue; assembly: GCA_946122785.1. Taxonomy (NCBI): domain Eukaryota; kingdom Viridiplantae; phylum Streptophyta; class Magnoliopsida; order Malpighiales; family Linaceae; genus Linum; species Linum tenue. Next base: position 49,072,449 of record CAMGYJ010000011.1, on the reverse strand, counting down.
TCCATCTGGAATAGGGTTGAACCAACCACGAACTAGTCGTTGAAAGTAGGATTCCAAACAATGTAGCCATGGGTAATTCTTCCAACTAGTATTGGGAATCCGAGCAACCCTCCACGGGGCACTATCTAGCAAAAGAGCATAACACAATAAATTAATACAAAGAGTTATACAATATGTTTACCCGAAATTAGGAATATAATTTCTAATCTGTATCATTATGGATCATCGGCTCCGTCTCATTCTCTAAGTTGGTTTGTGCATTCACATTCGGAGCACCAACTATCTCATTTAAAAAAATAGATTAGTTGTACACCATATTGAGGACAATTGAACACAACTAATAGAAAAAGTTAATTTACCTGTATTTCCATCATTGTCCGGAGTTGCAGTCGGAAGTCTTGAACTTCTCCTCCCTCGTCTCCTCTCCACATGCTCGAAGTGAGATAGGTTTCGAGTGGTGGACGTCCTTGGGCGACCGGGGCGGGGCTGTCCCCCATGCGGTTCATCAATGCCATCGTTTTCAGGATGAAGATGGCTCCGGAGTAGACCGATTGCACCTCGAATGGTCTCGTCACCTCTATCAAGAACCTCCTGTACTAGACCTTGGAACACACCACGGTGGTAATCACTATGGTCATCCCACTCCGGGCGAGTAGGAGGTTCACGATAGTTGATAACGGTCCAGAATGACAACACCTCATACAAGGCGAAATCCCGATTTTCACGTCGTGCTAACTGAATGGAACATCTACATGGGAGACCATAGGTAGGAGGAAACGTACATGTACAAGGTTCCCCTTCCACTGCTACCTTGAACAACATCAACCTCAGAGCTTCTAGAGTGACTTTCGTATTCAACTCTCGAAATGGTTTTCCATCCGCTCGGAGCAGCTTCTTTTGTCGGGAATCCTCTAGAAGCTTCCTGATTTGAAAGTGTTGAGCATCAATGTAATCATCGTTCTTCTTGAATACCTACAGACAATGAAGAACAATTAGGAGACTACTAAAACTTATGTGTGTATCAATGAAGATTTATTAGGAGACTAACCGTGTCGACTGCACCAGTAGATGATTGAAGCCACTTCTTGAAGGAAGAATGGGCAGCTTCAACCCTATTAGAGCTTGTGTTACCCAAATGCCGCAGTTGATTGGTATAACATTTAGCCCACATGTGTCTAACTGGTAACCACTCAGCTGTCATATACCTTCAAAGACGTCGGTACTGTACTCCCCAACTACGTCTGAAATTATCTAAGGCAGTATCCATGTCTTCCACTGTCAATGCATATACAGCACGTTGCCAAGACGCCATGATATGATCCACTGTCGGTTTGGCTGCATCTATACCACAATGAGTCGTCCTTCGCACCTCCGCTAGACACTTTGCTCTCACATTCCTATCCATATGCCAAAGACATAATATATGAGTCGATGATGGAAACATTACCCCCACGGTCTCAACCAATCCTCCTGCCTTGTCACTAACAAACACATCTGGAACAATGGGGCCAAGAAGATGTTGCAAATGCGTCAGAAGCCACTGGTACGACTCCTTCGTCTCGTCGTACACTATTGCAGATGCAATGACAAAGTTCAATCCCACTGGTGTCATGCCGACAATCTCAACCCAAGGCATATCATACTTATTGGTCTTGTATGTTGCATCTATCACGATCACATGGTGCCAAGCTCGCAACATCACTATTGACTCGGGGTGGGCTAGGAACAAGTGCGTAAGCACGTTACGATCGTCCATATACTGCACATAGTAACCCTTCTCATGCGCCACGCGGAAAGTATACTGTAAGGCTGTCATCTGACCAACCTCTTCGTTCCTTATCTTTTGCAACTCGTTATAAATCTGCTTTCTGTTGTGTGTTCCATTTGCACATTTTCTCTCATTCTCTGCCTTGTGGATATTCCTTGGTGGGACACCAGCTGATCTCAGCTCTCTGATGTATCGCTTATCCTCTGTAGTCAAAACATTCCTTCCCTTTGATCCCTCCGGAAATAGCTCCAACTGATGATTGTGGAAACCTAAATTAGCACCAGGATTCTTTGTATTTGCCACCCCTAGGATCAACCAATATCCATCACCTGACCGCTCAAGCTTGATCTGAAACTCGCACCCCAACTTTTCAGTAGATGTAAGAGGCCTCCTTTTCTTACTCGGATCAGGTTCCTTCGACTTCTTCTTCCTACCATGAGTGCAATGTAAGTAATGTCGCCAAGTACCTTCATTCTTATTTTTTTTGTTCGATGCCCTCACCAAATAAAACCCAAAACCCTTGGCAATCTCAGTAGCTGCTTCATATGCTTGCAACTCCGTAGTGTATTTCACGCCATCAATGAAATTCGAGGTGTAATCATGGCCATCCGGATTGTAACTTCCAATATCCTGTAATGTTATCAGAATTTATAAGTGATTCCCCACAAATTTTAAAAAAACTTAACATTCTATATCGTCAATTTAACGAGTACCATATGATAAATTTAAAATTTCATAACTATATTAAATTTAATAATCATCATAACTTCATATGCGAATCTATTATTTATGCAATAAATTTAATCTTAATTTGTAATGCAAAATCTAATCTTAATTTTCTAGATTAAGACCAAATTAAATCTAATCTTAATTTAAGGCCAAATCTAATCTTAATTTCTAATGCTAAATCCTTCAATTCCAAAAATAATTATGCAAATAAATCTAGAAAATTATATAAATCAAAACCCAACAAATTATTTCATGGAACAAATCATAAATCATATAAAAAATAGAAAATACTGATTTGAAAAAAAAAACTCATAAAATGCTGAACCGCAGGTCACTTGCGGTTGGACCATGGTCGAACCGCAAGTGACCCGCGGTTCCCATTTTCTGTGTTTTTTTTTTTCAGTTAATGATTTTACCTCGTCGGAGTCGCTACTCATGATTCAGACGTCCTACCGACGATATCGGCTTCAAAATGACGATGATGGATTTTTCTCTCCTTAGAGAGTGTTTTTTTAGTCCAAGTGATGTTTGTTTGATGAAGGGAAGTTAAAGAAGCTAAGGGGGTTAAAAGTGTAACTTTGATATCTTTTAGGGCGACCTTTAGCAATTTTAAGGGCGAACTTTAGCAACTCTTTAATTACATAGTAATTACAGTGTGTGTGGGCTGGTCTATAGTCGGCGGGCAAGTGGAATTTGGATTGGGCCTTGGCCCGTAGGTAATGAAGAGAAGAGTAATGGGATGGGCCAAGTGTATTGTGAATTCAATTTGGAATTCAGCCAACCGGTTCGGTTCATTCAGAACCGAATTTCGACAGGGGTTGTCTAGTGACATAATTCCGATCATACACAATGAATTCTCGGGGGGGTTTTTTCATGTGGTTTGGTTCGATTCGAGTTTACCGGACCGTATGTCCAACCTTAAGAGGTTGGACACGATAGCTTCGGAATGCAATCTGTCGAGATTCCAGAACTGCAAACTCGACCGATTATGAATTTGATTAATAATAATAATAATAATAAAAAGTGTTCTTTGCAAGTTAAATAATCTGTTACGAAGTCTCGCTCTCTGTGTAGCTTGAAGAAGGTATGTACTATCCAGTCAGTCTTGTTGAAGGAAACCGTGAAATTCCGATGGCAGACTAGCATGTTGATGCTCACGGAATCATATCATGACCAATTAATTAGGTAAGTTACGCAATTGTTTTGCGGAGTGATCTTCTCATCATCATTATTGCAGCTGCTCGAATTACACTATCATTATACCTAACATAAAAAAAAAATTATACGTAGTTTGCCTCTCCAATAATCCTTTAGTTACTCTACAACTTGGTAAGCCAGCGAGACCAAGCAATTGCCAGAATGAGAAAACAACTCCATGGAAATGGAATCTCTGCAATGCCATGTTCAATTGGGTAAACCAAAAGTTAAATGAGAAAGGGAAGGGAGAAGAAGACAAACAGCTCGTCGATCAGCTCGATGAGATCCCGTCGTATACGGCGGGCGGCACCATCCAGTTGAAGTTTGACCCAATTTACCAACATGGGAATTCCTTCACACGACACGTGTACAGAATACTGCATGATCTTACAAATATAGCTGGCCTGACGTGGCACCATCCTGAAAAACCGCTTCACCTCCTTAAGATTTTTATTTTTTTTTCTTTGGCCAGCAAATGAATAATGACAACGAGGCCTGAAGGTATGGGATTTGGACTGATTTGCTTTTACATTGTGCAAGCAACTCCAAAGAAAGTTGTAATTAATAATAATGGCTATAAAAAATTTGATCAGCATTAACTACAATCACAACAATATAATTTTGGAATAAATATGATATTAATCGAAACCCCCTTGCTGTTTAATTAATTGATTACTGAAAATTAGAAAGAACCACCAATATGCATATGCTTGCTTTCCGATGGTCAATTAAGCCAACTTTTATCTTATACGTGTTGTTTCCAGATAAGATATTTTCTCAAATTTCAACTACCTCACAATTTGTATTTTATTGTTTCCCATCCAATTGCGCCGAATAAAATAATACATACACATAATAATATATGAATTGTTAGATTAGACCAAAACAAAAGAGATAAAAAGCTTTGAGAAAAGAGACGGCTTGTCGTTGTCGGCATCGCAGATTGCCACAACTTGCTACCCATTGACCAAACAAACGTGGCCATACTAATCCACAAATTTTCACACTATACTAGACAAGAGATATCTTTCCTTCTTTGGTCTTTCCTTGGTTCAATTTCGACGACGTTACGCTTTAGTTTTAGTGGATAAATTAATTAAGATGACGCGTAATCAAAGTGTGTGAAAGTACATTCTAATTTCTAAGCAATGTTTTCGAACGTAATGGGATCCATTCATGTGGATGTTAATCAAGTAGTATATAGTATGATTTGTTGTTGTGTCAATGATTTCAGCTGTGTTTCAATACGGACCACTGTCTTGTTGCCATCCTTATTGTTACACACCTTCTGTTGGTGTCTTGAGTTTGGTAGGGTTGGTCCGACCTATACAGACCCAACTATATATAACTCATGATCTGTTAGAAACAAACAATTTACAGCTTTTCATTATTTCGTATTATTGTCGGTTTTTGATAATTGGGGGAATCATTTGGGGTATTTTCATTATGTGGGTAGCAGTTGGGTATTTTGCGGATTATATAATCTGCAGTAGGGAGTTATTTTGTCATTAAGCAATAAACTACAGAAAACCCAAAACCTAATCTCTCTCTCTCTCTCTCCCCAGCGCCGAATTCCCTCTCTCTTTCTCTCTCCCTTGGCCGATCGGCAGCCATCCCTCCCCTTTCTTCTTCCTAAAATCCCTAATTCTAATCCCTAGCTTGATCAATCCCTAGTTGGTCAGGCTATTTTCCCCAATTCTACAACCGTTAGAAACTTTGTTTCTAACATCTGGTATCAGAGCCCGGTTTCGATCGGTGAGTTCTGCTCAACTCCATCAGGGACAGCATAGAAACCGGAGAATCAACGATGGTAACGACGAAATCCATGAAGGCAGCAGAGAAAGCGGAGAAGGCGAATCAGGCTGGTGATGACGAGGTCGAGGGGTCTGTGGAGGATCTGACAGGGGTGGAGGAACTGAGGAGGGACTTGGAGGCGCAGGCGCGGAGACAGGCGCGGGTGGAAGAGGAGTTGGGGGAGCTGCAGGCGAGGGCTAGGGATCAAAACCGCACCCTCGAGGCCTTGACGGCAGCGGTGGAATCGCTGGTGGGGCAGGTGAGCAGCCTGACAGAGGCCTGGAAGAGAGGCGGGAACGGAGGCGGTGGGGGCGACCAGCCGCCGCCGGAAGGGACGGGCGCACCGGGGGGAGGCTCCGCCGTGGCGGAGGAACTCGGGGGACGAGGAGCCGCGCGGCTTCCGGAGGGCAAGGGGGCGGGCGGCTCAGGCGAGACGGGGGGTGCGGCGGTCAACCCTAGCCGGCCAACCGGGTCGCGTACGGGCCAAGTCACCTTCGGCCCATCGGTCAAGGATGGGCTTCTACCGACCCCATCGGCCCAGGAGAGGGCGCGCGCGCGAGGCAAGGCCAAGATGGCCGAGTACGTGGAACCGGAGCTACAAACGGGCTTGGATGAAGAGGAGTTGATGGGCTTGGAGCAGGAGTATGACCACGAGCCGTGGCCTAACGAGTTGAATGGGCCCGGGGAGGATTACAGCAGGGATGAAGGAAGCCATATGGGCCGAGCTGGGTTGGAAGTCGGACCAGGTGGGAAGGGGCGAGGAATGGGCCACGGCTGGGAGGCAGGCCGGCCGAACCTCATGGGCCGAGGACCTGTGGGCCGGGCCGAGCATGCGGGCCGAGCCGGGCCGAGTCGGGGCCCGAGTGGTCGGATCGAACCCGGTCGGACCGAACCCGGTCGGACCGAAACCGGTCGGACCGAACCCGGTCGGACCCGAGCCGACCCGGGACAGCAGCTTGTGCGCACGGGGGGAACGGGCAGCAGAGGATTTCCAGCCCGTCCAGGTCAGTTTGACGAGTTTAGTGGTAATCAGCCCCCGTTTGTGAATCAGTACGGCACTGGGGGAGAATTCATGGGCTCAGGAACTGGTGATCAGAGGCAGAGAACTGAGATGGGCCGAGGACGGGGGTATCAGGAGGAGGAGGAGTGGGAGTATGAAGGGGGACACCGGTACTCGCAGCATTATCACCGCGAGGCCCCGGGGTGTGGCAGGCATGCTGGCCACTTCCGTGGTGGTGAAGGGGAAGATGAGATGGTGTTCCGAGCTAAGCCCCCAACCATTGAGTTTCCAAAATTCAATGGCAGGGAGGATGCAGGTCTGTGGATATACTCTGCAGAACGGTGGTTCAAGAACCATCCCACTAGAGAGGAACGGAAGGCTCAGTTGGCGTCCTTCTATTTGGAGGGGGATGCATTGCAGTGGTGGGAATGGATGGAGCGGACCTACGCTGAAGCTCGGACGCTGATTACTTGGCCGATGTTCAAGGAGGAGTTGAGGTATCAGTTTGGCAAGTCGGAAGGGTGGGCCCCGGAGCAGTTGGCGAAGCTGCGCCAGACTGGGACAGTGGCGGAGTATCGAGCTGAGTTCTTCAAACTGGGTAACCAGTGCAAGGGCGTGCCGGAGGAGACTTGGGTGGGTCTATGCATGGCGGGACTCCGCCCAGAGATCGCAGCAGCTGTTCGAGTATTTGAGCCCGATTCACTTCGAGCTGTTTTCCGTCTTGCAGGTAACAAGGAGGAGGAGCTGGCTAGCTGGAGGGGCGTGATAGGCCGCTATCAGAAACCGGCCGGAGGAGGAGGCAGTGGTATCAGCGCTAGTGGAGGAGCGAGCGCAGCTGCATCGGGGTCTGGTTCGGGAGGGGGTGCGGCGGCTGGCCCACCTTCGGCTGTCATTCGAGCGGGACCAAGGCCACCGCCCAAGGGGTTTAGGACGCTATCTCCTGCAGAGATCGAGCAGAAGAGGCGAGAAGGGAAGTGTTTCAACTGTGACGAGCGGTTTACCTTTGGTCACAAGTGCGGGAAGCCTGACTTGATGTTCTTGGTGGGACGATGGGAAGATGAGGCGGAGGATGAGATGGCGGAGGAATCCGGAGCAGAGCAAGAGAAGCCGCAACCTTGAGGACAAGGTTGTTTCCCATGGAGGCGGGGATGTTAGAAACAAACAATTTACAGCTTTTCATTATTTCGTATTATTGTCGGTTTTTGATAATTGGGGGAATCATTTGGGGTATTTTCATTATGTGGGTAGCAGTTGGGTATTTTGCGGATTATATAATCTGCAGTAGGGAGTTATTTTGTCATTAAGCAATAAACTACAGAAAACCCAAAACCTAATCTCTCTCTCTCTCTCTCCCCAGCGCCGAATTCCCTCTCTCTTTCTCTCTCCCTTGGCCGATCGGCAGCCATCCCTCCCCTTTCTTCTTCCTAAAATCCCTAATTCTAATCCCTAGCTTGATCAATCCCTAGTTGGTCAGGCTATTTTCCCCAATTCTACAACCGTTAGAAACTTTGTTTCTAACATGATCTTTCTCGTCCTTCAACTTTTTCTCCTAAGATATGTCAACGAGGCGTTATCACCCTATAACTTGTTCTCTCTCCATTTTGATAAATTTGCTAATCTATGTCATTGAGCACCCTCTTAATTATCATCCATCTAACTCCCCATACTCACCCACCCTATTACACATCCATCAATAATCCAAACTATATCAATAATTACCCCTACAGATTGAACCATATGGGAAATTAAACCACGGTTTAGACTAGACTGTATAGTTTGATCCGAACCGTGATTCCAAGATCACATTGCGAGTGAAGCGACTGACCCGGTAATTCAAAACGGTCTCGACATCTTTGCACTGGGGATTGAATACGAGAATCTTTCGAATCACTTGGGAGACGGAGGGAAGTGATAGCACAAAGAGTAAGAGGGAAACAAAGTGAGTTGTTGTGTATTTTAGTTTAAGTGGCATCTGAATAGAGTAGTAGAGACTGTAGTAGTAGTAGTAAGAAATCGAAAAAGTCTACTTCTCCTCTCCTATTTCTTCGCGAGTTAATTACATTCAATAAATTTTTATTTCAATATGATATTGTACACTGAAATTTTTATTTTTATGGATATCAGGGGAGGATCGGAGGAACGAAGAAGAGTAATGTTTGTTAAACATGGTTTGCCTAGTTCAAAGTGTACCAGACCGCATCGTGCAGGTGTGATCTGATATGAATCATATAATATATAATCTAGTCCAGTGGCGGAGACAAGTGTTGAGGAGTGGGGTCTGAGTACCCCACCTGGCAGAAAAATTAGGCAAAAATCCATTAGATACGTAGGTTTTATGCAATCTTTCAAACTTAGGACCACATAGTGTCACTAATTTTAGCTATATTTAAGGACTTCAATCAACTCAAACTCTATTAAATCTATATTCTAATCTCTCAATTTGAAGGTCATAACTTTGTGCTCCAAAATCCGAACGTCGTGAATTTTTTTTCATTTCGCATAACTTTTTAAGAACTACAACTTTGATCATAAAATAATTTCTAAATGTATGTGGATTTGTGAAAAGGGAAGGTAAACTATTCCCAAAATCCTGTATATTCAAAAATAATTCATGTTTTGAAAATTCATTCCTAGTAAAATTGTAGTCCTTAAAAAGTTATGCGAAATGGGAAAAAAAATTCATAACGTTAGGATTTTGGAGCACAAAGTTATGATTATTTAAAGTTATTGAGGATTTTTTGCGTTCAAGGAGTAAAACTTTGTTTTATTGTGCCAAATTTAGTAAACTATTTATTATCTGCGTTCGAACCACCACTCCCACAACTTGTTGCTTTTTTAATCTCTACTAAATAAAAAAAATTCAAATGGGATGGTGGGGATTCAAACCCAAGACTTCTTGCACTGTTGCACATAATAAACAACTACACCGGTTGTGCCAAGACCACTTATGATATTTATTCGGAAAAAAAGTATATCATAACTGCCGGGTGGGGGTGCGGTTTGAAACCAAACCGCCCCAGCCCCATGCGATCAGAAAAACCGCGCCCCCGGGTGGCGGTTTTCGTCTAAACCGCTGGTTCGGGTGACGGTTTTTGAGAAAGGCTGCTATTTTTAGAATTTCCCGGAGTTGGATACTATTTTTTAAGAAAAAAAAATTAAACAGTATTATTTGTGGAAAAAAATCCTCAATCTGAACCACAAATTCTAATACGACCTTTATCCAAACCGCACCATTTCCTACCTCTAATTACCCCAACCTTCTGACTCCCAAGCTCTTCCCCACCTTGACCCCACCCTACACCTCCCTCCCACCACCCTAATAATTTATTCACAACAACAACAACAAAAGAAGACAAGACACCCTTAATATTTTCACACTAGCTAATTCTCATGTTCACATGCACCTTCCCCCCTTAATCCCCAAAACCCAACTATAAATTACACCAAAACCCAGCCGCCTTTATTTCCCCATCCCAATAACACCAACTAATTCGTCTCTCTATACCCTAACACCTTCCCTTCTTCTCTCTCTCTCTTCTCTCTGTGCAATGGACAACTCATCGGCCACCGGCGGGAAGTACTCGACCCAAGCCATGGTGGACGGCGTCGACCGGCGGACGCCGAGCCATGATACTATTCATCAACACAAAGGGTTGCGAACCGGCGAGCTGGTTCTGAGAGCTGGAGCCCTGTTGCTAACCTTGGCCGCAGCCATAGTGTTGGGGATCAACAAACAGACCAAAACGGTGCCGGTTCAGATCATCAGCACCATGCCTCCCGTCAACGTCCCCGTCTCCGCCAAGTGGCACTACCTCTCCGCCTTCACGTAAGTTCATCCTATCTACGCTTTTTATCCGACCTGTTTGGCCTGTTTATCTTTCCTGTTTTACTTCAGTTGTAGGGCAGATGAGATATGTATAGATACTTTAATTAATTTTCTCGACCCGACTTGTTCTAATCTATATAGTTCGGTTTTATTTTTGTTACCTCGTAGTTTAGCTATTACGACCTAATAAATATGTGAAAACCTCAAATTTCGATTAAGTTAATGACATTTATCATAGTAAAGTTTGTTACTTGATTTTCTATGAAAATAATATTTTTCTTTTAAATTACATACCTATTGAGTATCGAGAATTAAGATACTCGTTATCTGATCAATGATGAAGCTAGAAATTTGAATGAGGGGAGTTGATTTGAACTATTGTAATTAGGAGACGGGAATAAAGTTTTACTGACTATTCTAATCTCTAAATTTGAACAAAATTTACATTTAATTTTATCAATATTTTAAAATTAAAGAGCGGTACAACCCTTCTAACTTCAATTTTCTCTGGTTGTAATATTTTTTTCTGTGGTGGCTTATTTCAGGTTTTTCGTGGTGTGCAACGCGATAGCCTGCGCGTACGCCTTCTTCTCTCTCTTGCTGGCCCTGATCGGAAAGAAGGGGGCCGCGGCGGCGACGGTGATCCTGGACCTGCTGACGGTGGCGCTGCTGTTCGCCGGGAACGGGGCGGCCACGGCCGTGGGGCTGATCGGGTACAAGGGGAATTCGCACGTGCGGTGGAACAAAGTGTGCAACGTGTTCGACAGGTTCTGCCACCAGGTCGCGGCGGCGCTCGGGCTGTCGCTGGTCGGCTCCGTGCTCTTCGTGCTGCTCGTCCTGGTCGCCGTCGTAAGGCTTCACCGGAAGTATTGATATTCCAATTAATTGAAAGGACTAGTGTGGTGGTGCTCTTTTTTATTATTTTAATTCTAGTCTTTGTTATTATTGTAAGCGTGTGAATATATTTAATTAATGTTCGTTTAAGTTCAATTATTTGCAGTCTTTTGTCGTGTCTGAGATTGTGATGCAATGGAACTTTACTGGAAGCGGAAACTGGGAATAAATAAATAAATTAATAAATAATACTATAACATGAAATAAGAAGAGGAAAAAGGGGGGGGGGAAACTGGTCAAGCAACAGCAGCAGCTGCGTAACGTCTTGGTAAAGCTCATTACAGAGCAGATCCTGAAGTCAGGAGTCGTTATTAAGACTTTTAAGATCCATATCCTTAGTTGAAGCTGACAGTTATCTTATATGGTTGATATGTGATTTAGGGCTTAGGAAAGTAATTATTCAAATTATGGCTCAACGACTAATTCATGTCAATAATTCGGATCGTTGAAAGAGGTTCGATAATGGATCTTATTTACTCAATCGTTTCCTTCAAACGAAAGTTACTTATAAGGGTTTGAAGTTTGCACATATTCGAATATCACGTGCTTAATAAATAGGGACCGTAGATATTCAAATACAAGATCTCTGGAGTCTCGATGACAAAATGATGTGATTTGGGAATTTAGAAAAATAATTATACAGATTATGGCACCTCAACTAATGCAGCATAGTCAAACAATTCTTGTCTACGTGACCACGACTATGAAACAACATTTTATATAAATTTTTATTAAGAATTCAAATTTGTGAGAGTGTTTAAAACAATATATTTCGATCACTATCCTTCCCATATAGAAGGAAATAGTAGATATGCAAATGATGGCTAACCTGATACATCTACTAAGTAATACTTACCTAACATAATTATCTTGTTAACAAGAGGAAAAAGTGAAAGAATGATGGGGAAATTGATGTAAAGGAATATATTTGGATTTGGGTGGTCACTCAATTGCATTTATACTATATATTGTCTTAAGTTACCTTCACTAGCATTGATAGGTTTCAATTTGATCCATGTATTTTTTATATGTGAAGAAAATATTCTTGGTGGGGCAGGTATGGGTATGGGTATGGGGCGGGGGAGGCTAAAACCATACCCGCCCCTTACCCATCAAACTTTTTGCGGGTTTTACCCATACCCGCCCCATACCCAGTCAATGCGGGGATTCCCCGTGTTGACTGGGTCGGGGGCGGGTGGGTACCCGCGGCCATGGGTTTGATTGACATCCCTACCTATGATAGGGTTGCATCATTGCCTATTCTTAATTATTTTGTCTTTTGAATGAAACCTACATCCTCGTCCACCTCATTCCGCACTAAGATGGTAATGGTACATTGTCCTCCGTCTAGAGCAATGAGTCGAGTTTTTCTAAACTATCATCATCCTCATTTCTAAAATCGTATATTCATGAGACAGGTGAATTTGCAACTTCAACATGGTACTTATGTTAGAAACCAAACAGGAAAATTAGGGTTACCGATATGGAGCTGAGTCACGGACTAGGTCGATCTCTTTAAGACATTCGCAACACTACCCTCGTTGCACACAACAGACTATCAACCAGTCGCCTCCAGGATAAAGCAACTCATCTAAGGTGCTCTGCGGTTTTGTGCGAAAACCGGAGCTCTCTGAATACACTCTCCCTCATGTTTCTGCTCTCTGATTGTATGTTTAGAGGGTCTGGGGATTGCTTTTAGGACAATCAGTAACCTGCCAAGTACCCCCACTATGTCGGGTTTCATGTTTATCTGCCTCTCGCAGACTGTCACTGCTAGTATGTTCCTACTTTCTTACACCATCTTTAGTGCTCTTTAAAAATTATACTAGCACCATCAAAGATTTGTGCAGGTGCAACTCGTATTTCGTATAGATCTTAATTGAAAGTTAAACTCATCTATAGAAAATGTCTTTCATTGTCCTAGTCATTTGGATCTCTAAGCATAACACTTGCTTCATACATATCTTTTACACACGAGTCTTTGTACCAAGGATCGACGTGTCATTCATAATGCAAGTGTCATTCTCAAATTTGAACTAAATGCACTTGTCACTTTCATTTAAAATCATTAGAGAGAACGAGATTATTCATGCCATCGTTTTAGAGTCTGTTTGAAATCTTACAATGATTTGTCTAGACTTCCTAAGCATGTTCAGAAATAATAACCCAATATAATAGGTTGTCCCATGCAGATTTTTCTATCTAAATCATCATTAACATCCATATGATGCACAACAAAAGCAATCAGAACACACATGAATGTTATATTGCATATTGGTGAATAGATCTCAAAGAAATATATAATTTTTTCCTCTTCGCCTAAAGCCTTAGCTACTAGACGATCATTATAAACATAAACTAAATCGTCAGGTTTCAGTTTTTCTTTTAGGAATTCATCTATTACCTTGACTTCATTGTCAGGAGGTAATTCTCAAAGATGTCAAATCTTGTTCGATTCTATCGATATATTACCTAAGGCTTTACAACCAAAAGGTAACTCTACAAATTCAAAGTCTTACTAGACTCCATAGATTTCATTTTGTTAATAATGGATTATCCCACAAATCTGCTTCTTTATGGAAGTTCGAACTTCTAGCATACTTGTAGGATCTTTTAGAGTGTAAATAACAAATTCATAACCAAAATCTTTTAGTGATTTATGGTTCATTTGTCTCTTCTGAGTTCATACTCAGATTCATCACCCCCACTAGTTTCATTATTTCCAATAGCAGGTAGGATATCACCCTTACTATTTCTTAAATCAAGATTGAAATCTATTGGCATCAATGGATTCCACAACAGAATGAGTATTCAAATCAAAGGAACTATGTGTTTTATTGTTGACAGCATAAAACACACTCATATATATGTTCTTGTAGTTATCATAGTACACTGATTCATAACTCTACCATAGGCATGCGACATATTGAATAAACCAGTGCAATCATTGATAATGCGATAAATCATTTCTCGTGTCATTTAAATTAGCATCTCAAATAACTAGACAGAGAACTCTATATAGCAATAATTTATCTATTGTCTTTCCATCCTGTTTACCCATATCAAAATAAATCAGATCTCTCGATTATGATTCTCTAACCACATATTTATGAGTCTTTTAACAAAATTCACTTTTATCTCAAGTGTTAAGAATAATATGGGAATGCATGTCAACTTAGATATTCTAATTCTTCATAAAGGCACACATGCCACATAAAAGAATACATCTTATTTGGTTTACCCAATTCTTACTTCTAGCATAGTCAACGACTTTCCATAAGTAGGGATCACCTCCACTTTACCAGAACCATCAATAGTGTGGTGAGGGTCATGCCCAATCAACACTTTCATCTCACACCTCAATTATGTATGATTGAGCTTAGCTCGGTTATCACACACATGCTTTGAGGCGGCAATATCCAACAACCATTCTTCAAATTACCCTTAAGGTAAACCTCTATCATCACCTTTATTCTACCAAATCCTCTTTTTTAATCAAGTCAACCTTGTACTAGGTTAAACTTGTTCTTACATTTTGTGCCTAGTTTCCCGTGATTTTAACAAGGAAACGTAATGTCATTCTTAGAAGAATGGGTGAGAATTTGGTTACCATGAAGGGTACCATTCTAATTGGTGTGGATCTGGTTCGTATTGCTACTCTTATTCTTGAAACTTTAATGTTACATAGCAACCTCATTGGTTCATGTAGTGAACTGGCAACAGTACTTCTTATAATCACTATGAGCAATTAACCCATTCTATTCCCATATATTCTTCATGTGCACGCATTTAGACAAATCATTCTATTCCACAACATATATTCAACTTATACTCCAATCATTGAGGTAATACTTCTCAATGTCGACATAATCATGCATCAATTCTCGTTGTCTTTCTAGCATTCATAAGGTGTTTCAATTCCATGCATAAAGACATGCAAAATAGATTCTGATATATCATTCACTAATAACGTACGAGGAAAGTTTTAGTTCTTACCTCTTATCGAGAAATCATTGCATTCTGGTTTTGCAATGGATAGCTAGCATGTGGCTTAGCTTCCAATTGATACTCCTTTATTTGAGTTCCGCTTCCACTGAAGCTCAAACCGTCCACTCCTTGGCCCTCATAATTCCACTTTTAATTGCCCATCACAACCCACCATTTTCGTCATACTCTTTTCAGAGTCTAGCATCACTACTGATGCCACAGTCAAACGGATTTCTATGCCAATGCCATATGCCTCCCACATATCAGTAGGGTTCGAGAGGTGAGGTTGTTAGCTTCTTTCACAGCCGCCACGAATGTCAGAACAGCTGAAGCTTTTCCTCCCCAGCAGTTCTTCCTTTCCTTGGGACTCCACCAGCCTCGACGCTGAAGCTTTCCTTATCCTGGTGGAACTTATGGACATGAGCAGTTATGTGCGCATGAACAGATAATTAAACAAGAACAACTAATTATGCATGAGCAAATAATTGGACAAGAGAAACTAAACTCCATGTATATCTCTCTTTCCATCGTCATTGCCTTGTCACCCGCCGCGTGTGTCCCGGGGCGAGATTGATCTATGGGAATGGGAGCTGCCACACATGGAGGCTACACGAAATATGGAAATTAAACCTCCTTTTGTTCCCCTCTTCAATTTCGTTCTTTCTTCCCAGGGAAAGAATTACTTTCCAATTAATCATGTGGGATGGTCAGATTATTTCCCTTCTTCCCATGCGTATATCTCCGTGCGCGGAAAAAAAAACATCAAAGCGTGCTTCTCGGCGCCACCAACAAACGATCCGGATGTCGGATCTTGAACCATCCTCGTCGTGAATGCCTCCGGAGTATATCAGCTTGTTCCGCGACGGGGAATTAGGTGTTCTAATTACCCAGTGTCGCCAATTCCAGTAACAGGGGTTCTCCAGATACGAGCGCAGTGACGGCGGGATGCCACAATTAGGTGCCAAGATCGGTCATCTGTTCGGTACACATGACAGCAACCAAGCGTACTAAAATTGTTGGAAACTGATAGACCATTGATTGCACATGTTTATACCTCCATTCTTGAGCCATTTGAGAGTCGATTCTCGTGTTTTCAGCTGATTTCACGCTAGGTTGTGTGTTGATGTCATATTTCAGGACTTGGTGTTGACGTAAAGGCGAGGAAATGAATTTCGGGTAAAAAAGGAGGACACTGGAGTGAAGGGCGCTGAAAGAGGAAAATACCTGGCCCGGAGTTAAAATACCCGGCCGGGTAAAATGCAAAGAGAGGCCGGGGATTCATGTTTTGGACGCCAAAAAGGCATAAAGAGTCCCGGCCGGTGAGCTAAAATACCCGATCGGGTATTTTGGATCTCGATCGGGTATTAATCCCCTAGCTGCTGTTGCTGTGCGTTTTGAAATACCCGGCCGGGCACCTGAAATACCCGACCGGGCACCTGAAATACCCGACCGGGTATTATGGTCGGGGATCGCGACCTGCCGATTTTTAAGGGAAAGAAGACCAATTTTTGAAGGGTTCCGAGTTTTAGAGAAAGAAAGCTGATACCTAGAGAGAGAGAGAGAGAGAGAGAGAGAGACGAACCAGAATCTCCAAGCGCCCTAGATCGATCTTCATCACCATTGGAGCTCGGCTTAAGCTTGGAGAAGTGCCGATTGATTGCCAGAAGCAGAATCTCATCCTTCACAGCATGGTTTCCACATCTGAGCTAGATTTCCCTTCTCTCTCTATGGAGTAAAATCTCTGTTGATGTGACTTGAATCGGACTATCAGCCGCTACGACTGGTAATCGGGGGTCTCGCTGATTGGATTAGGTTTAGACCCACAAGGAGAAGTACTATAAATACTTCCAAATCTCATACTCCTCTGTAATCTGTAATCTCCTCGAATAGTGAAACTGGCTCTCTCTCGCCCGTGGACTAGCTAACACACATCGTGTTAGTGAACCACGTAAATCCTGTGTCTGTGTTTTTCGATTCTCGCTTTCGTATTCTTGCTTTGTCGATTCCGGCGATTTCCCGATCCGTAGCAGCGCGTTTATAGCAAGTGGTATCAGAGCCGCGGCTGGAAATCAGGCTAGGGTTTTCGATTCAGAAGAATGACGTCGGTGCACATGAAGATCGAAAAGTTCACGGGGAAGAACAGCTTCGCTATATGGCAGATCAAGATGCAGGCTTTATTGAAAAAACAAGGGCTGTGGGGGCCACTGTCTGCGAAACAGAAGAAGGCAGCGGTCGATGACGATGAGTGGAATACCCTGGAGGAGAAGGCCCACTCGACCATCATGCTATCGTTGTCTGATGACGTCATCATTGAAGTCGCTGCTGAGAAGACTACCGCGGGCTTGTGGTTGAAACTGGAGATTCTGTATATGACGAAGTCTCTAACCAACAAGCTGCATCTCAAGCAACGGTTGTTCAGGTTGAGGATGCAAGAAGGTACGCCTTTGAGGGAACATCTCGAACAGCTTAACTCTATTTTGCTGGACCTGCGTAATATAGATGTTCAAGTTGATGACGAGGATGCTGCCCTAATCCTGCTGGTTTCTTTGCCGAGTTCATATGAGAATTTCGTTGATTCTTTTATTGTCGGTAAAGAAAGCATGTCGTTGGAGGATGTCAGGTCTGCTCTGCATACGAGAGAGATCAGACATAAGGCGTCCGGATCTGGTACAGGTGGTGAGGCATCGGGTTTGGCTGTTACAGGTGGAAAGGGAAAGAAGAAATCTGGTAAAGGGAATTCGAGCAAAAATTCCAAGGGTCCCGGTCCACAGCCAGGTGATGCTTGTCACAACTGTAAGGAAGTGGGGCATTGGAAGTACAACTGTCCCAAGAGAAGAGGGCAACAGAAGAAACAAGGTTCAGTTGCCGTGGCAGAAGTGGACAACAGTTTTGAAGACGATCTCGCCTTGGCTGTAGATGAGAAGGCACATCGTGGGGATGTGTGGTTTCTGGATACTGCAGCCTCATACCATATGTCTCCGAACAGGGATTGCTTCACAACCTACGAGCAGATAGATGGTGGTAACGTGGTCATGGCTAATGGAGCAGTCTGCAAGGTTGTTGGAATCGGGTCCATAAAGGTTCGGACACATGATGGTTCATTCTGTACCGTGAATGATGTCAGGCATGTTCCACGAATGACAAAGAACCTGATCTCCGTAAGTCTACTCGACAGCAAGGGCTTCAGATTCAAGGGAAAAGGTGGAGTTGTGTATGTCTGCAAGGGCTCGAGGAAGGTACTGAAGGGCGTTAAGCGTGGGACCTTGTATGCATTACAAGGGTCTGTGTTGTCTGGTTCTGCTGCAGTTGCATCGTCTCATGTTCATCAGGAAGATATGACCACTCTCTGGCACATGAGACTGGGGCATATGAGTGAACGAGGGATGCAAGTTCTGTCGAAGAGGGATCTTCTTTGCGGGCACAAGGTGCAGAATTTGGATTTCTGCGAGCATTGTGTGTTTGGGAAGCTACATCGTAGCAAGTTTCCCAAGAAGGGTATCCACCGGACGAAGGGGATACTCGATTACCTCCACTCCGACTGTTGGGGTCCTTCACGAGTTGAATCCATTGGAGGCAGCAGGTATTTTCTGTCTATTATTGATGATTATTCGAGATTTACTTGGATTTTCATGATGAAGCAGAAAAGTGAGGCTTTCACGAAGTTCAAGCAGTGGAAGACATTGGTGGAGAATCAGACCGGGAAGAAGATCAAGAAGCTGCGAACGGACAATGGTCTGGAGTTCTGTAATTCTGAGTTCAACGAATTCTGCAAGGATGAAGGGATTTCCCGACATCGGACTGTGAGAGATACACCCCAGCAGAATGGCGTTGCAGAAAGGATGAACCAGACATTGTTGGAGAGAGCACGGTGCATGCTCTCTAATGCTGGACTAGAGAGAAGATTTTGGGCAGAAGCAGTGAACATGGCGTGCTTCCTGATCAACCGTGGACCTCACACAGGTATCGAGTTGAAGACTCCTTATGAGGTGTGGTATGGTAAGCTTGCTGATTACTCTTCACTGAAATTTTTTGGGTGTCCTGTTTATTATCATGTGGATGAGGGTAAACTAAACCCAAGGGCAAAGAAGGGTGTATTTGTGGGTTACGGAGATGGAGTTAAAGGATTTCGAGTCTGGTCATCTTCTGAGCATCGAGTTATACTTAGTAGAAATGTGATATTTGATGAGAAGTCTATGTTTAACCCCATGTTGAAGGTTACTGTTGTTGAAGGTAGCAGGAATGTTGATAAACAGGTGGAGCTGTAAACTCTCAACGAGAGTGAGTTTGAGCACCAAGGTGGAGAAGATCAACATGATGAGGATGTCTCTGCAGAGCCAGAAACTTCAGAGTCCAGTGCACGAGCTAAATAGTCTATTGCTTCCGGTAGACCGAAGAGAGCGACTGCAGGAGTACCTCCACAGAGGTATGGCTTCGAGGACATGGTGACGTATTCATTTCAGGTTGCTGAGGAAGTGGATGCAGGAGAGCCACAGTCCTATAGAGAAGCCGTTTCGGGTGGCGAAGCTGATCAGTGGCTTGCCGCAATGGGAGATGAGATGGAATCCCATGACAGGAATCAGACTTGGGAGCTAGTGAAACGACCACAGGGAAGGAAGATTGTGACAAACAAGTGGATCTACAAGAAGAAGGAAGGAATCACTTCTAAAGAGGGCATGAAATTTAAAGCTCGAGTGGTTGCACGAGGCTTCTCGCAGAGGGAAGGAGTTTACTACAATGAGATTTTCTCACCAGTGGTCAGACATACTTCGATCAGAGTGCTACTAGCAATAGTGGCACATTATGACTTGGAGCTCGAGCAGCTAGACGTGAAGACAAATTTCCTACATGGAGAGTTGGAGGAAGAAATTTACATGACTCAGCCAGAGGGATTCGAGGTTCCGGGAAAAGAAGACTATGTTTGTAAGTTGAAGAAGTCCTTGTATGGACTTAAGCAATCTCCGAGGTAGTGGTACAAGAGATTTGATAGTTACATGCTTGAGCTGGGCTACAACAGAAGTCCATATGATTGTTGTGTATATCACAGCAAGGCAGAGGATGGTTCGATGATATATCTAGTTCTGTATGTGGATGACATGCTCATAGCTGCGAGGTCAAAGTCTGATATCCAGAAGTTTAAGGGGCTTCTCAGTGCTGAGTTTGAGATGAAGGATTTGGGAGCTGCTCAGAAGATCTTGGGTATGGAGATTTACAGGGAAAGGTCGAAGAAGAAGCTTTTCTTGTCACAGAAGAGCTACATCCAGAAGATACTGTCGAGGTTTGGCATGTATTCAGCAAAGCCCTTAAATACTCCTAGTGCTTCAAATGTTCATCTATCCTCAGCTTATGCACCGCAGTCAGAGGCTGAGAAGGAGTACATGTCGAGAGTCTCATATGCTAGTGCAGTAGGTAGCTTGATGTACGCTATGGTATGCACTAGACCTGATCTTGCACATGCTGTTAGTGTTGTCAGCAGGTTTATGATACAACGTGGGAAGGAGCATTGGCAGACTGTGAAGAGGATCTTCTGGTACCTTAAGGGTACACCTAATGTGGGGATTAGCTTCGGAAGTGATGCAGAGTGCTTGGTGTCTGGGTATTCTGACTCGGACTATGCTGGAGATGTTGACACGAGGAGATCGATGACCGGTTATGTATTCACTCTTGGGAGTTCTGTAGTGAGCTGGAAGGCAACTCTGCAGTCGGCGGTGACATTATCTACTACTGAGGCAGAGTATATGGCGTTGACAGAAGCTGCTAAGGAGGGAATATGGTTGAAGGGACTGGTTGGTGATCTGGGTCTACATCATGATCAGGCAGTGGTGTATTGCGACAGTTTGAGTGCAATATGCTTGGCCAAGGATCAAGTCCACCATGAGAGGACTAAGCACATCGATGTGAGGTATCATTTCTTGAGGACAGAGAAGAGGATTAAGGTGAAGAAGGTTGGCACCGTGGATAATCCTGCTGATATGTTCACGAAGCCGGTTCCACATGGCAAGTTCCAACACTGCTTGGACTTGCTGAATGTCTTGAGTGGGTGACTCCGCCTTACGGGGCATTGATGGCGGGAGAGAGAGAGAAGGAGTAGAGTACATCAGAGATTTCAGAGGAAGAGGATTCAAGTCAAGGTGGAGATTTGTTGATGTGACTTGAATCGGACTATCAGCCACGGTGTATGGGCTCAATGTTATTTGGGTTCGGGTTCTAGGCCTGGTCTGTAACCGTATTCTTTGCTAGATTGGATTAGATTTAGACTCACATGGAGAAGTACTATAAATACTTCTCATACTCCTCTATAATCTGTAATCTCCTCGATATAGTGAAACTGGCTCTCTCTCGCCCGTGGACTAGCTAACACACATCGTGTTAGTGAACCACGTAAATCCTGTGTCTGTGTTTTTCGATTCTCGCTTTCGTATTCTTGCTTTCGTTTATAACACTCTCTCACTCACCTGGATATGAAGAACCCTAGATTTGTATGTTAGGTCTGATTGTATGAACCCAAGTACGAATTCATTGATGTTGATTATATCCAATTGAGGTTTGATTTCCTGAATGGCATGAATCCTGATCAAATTCCTGTTATTTCTGCTTTGACCTAGAAAGAGAATATCTGTCTAGGTTGATAGAGCACCCTTGATTGAAGGTAGTGAATTGACGACTTTAGTTGAGGAGTCAATTCACTATTCTGTGTCGGATTTACTCCAGTAGAGGAGGTTTGGTTCGTTAGGGCCTCAATCTGTTTACTCCGGTGGAGGTTAGTCGCCCGCTGGGGACTCAGATTGAGAGGGTCTGGAGACCTTTAGTCGAGACTGCAGACTGTTTAAGAACCTCCCGCGGTACAACGATCATTGAACTTGAACTTGGTGAATTACAACCTGGCTTAACTACAGTCTAGGGGGAACCATATCTGGGTGACCTCTCTCAACTTTGAACACAACTTTCACTACTTTGCTTGCTAGTCTAGTTAAACCTTCACTACACTTGAACCGCTAAATAATAACTTTCACGGAGTAGTCATCACACCTAGGACCCGGGTTGACATTTATAACTAAACCCGCTATACTACACATTAGTAGGTGGTTACACTTGGCCAGGTACGATACGACACCCATTTACCAAGCAAATTACTGCGCCGGCTGGTTTTTACGGCATAACTGACACGATCCGAGATACCGTCCGGTTTTGTTCCGACTGGCGGTAGACTGATTTCAAAGGAAACGTCGACGTTTCATGTGACTAAATTGAAAAATAAAAAAGAAAATCGTGCAAACTAAAAACCCTAATGACCTAATCCCTAATCGATTCTTTCTTCCACATCGTTTCGGTTTCACTTCACCCTGCCGCTCCTCCTCTTCTCCATAACGTCGCCTGCTCGACACTCGACGAAAGAGAACGCGAGATCTTGCCACACTCCACCTCCAAACGGTCCTTGTGCACTCTTGTAGGGAAAGTGAGTGGATGCTTGTACTCGGCCATTAGGGGTGGAGTCGGTAGTGCCTTCTTAGCCTTTTCATTCTCTTCTTCTAAAGGTTTTTGTTCATGGACCTTTGGAGGGGCTTCCTCTTCTTCATTTGCCTCTTTAGTCGCAACATATTGAGTTACCTTCTCACTTCTTAATAAAATAGCATTCACCCCATCTCTTGGATCCTTAGGGTTAGCAATGGTTTGGGAAGGCAAAACTCCTTGTGGTCTCGGTGAGGATCCCGACAAGATTACCGATTTGAGTCTCCAAGTTTTGAAGGCTCACTTGATGACTTCTTAGGCCTGCCTCAACTGAAGTGAACTTGTTTGTTGCGAGTTCCATGAATTGCTCAATCTTCTTGAACTTTTGAGAACTTGTACCCACAAAGGTGGTGACTAGGTCTTTAAATTTTGAAAATTATCGGGTTGTTGTTGATGTTGTTCTTGGAACCCCACCTTGTGGTTGAAATTTTTGTTGAAAGTTCTAGCCTTGAAATTGTGACCTTTATTGAATGAGAGACCTTGGATTGGTTGGTGAACACCATGCAGAGTTTAGATGATTGCATCAACTCGGATTGTAAGTGTTGTTATTGGGGTTGTTGTTCTTATTGTTGATTCCCCTAGCATTAGCAATGAAGCTCACTTGCTCCTCGAGAGTGATCGTTTCCTTCATAAGTTTGTACTCTGCAATCTCATGGTTGGGACTTGAACACCAATCACAACCCATAAACGGCTTCCTATCATGTAGGAGCGTTGAGATCAACTCATCAATCTTTGCTATAAGTGGAGGATCCTCCTCCGTGGAGTGTACTCCCCTCTCTCGTGTCCTTCTCTCATGCCTCATCAACCCCTAATCATAGCCCGTAACGGCCATACCTTCAAACAGTGTGGTCATCTCAGTGGAATCTTGTTGAACATGTTCCCTTGACACAATGAATCAATGAGAATCGGATCTTCTAAAAGGAAACCGTCGTAAAAGGTCTCGATCTAGAAATGCTCTCCAAACCCGTGGTATGGACAGTGGAGAAAAGGGTCGGAGTATCGTTCCCAAGCATCTCTTGACATTTAGTCCGCCTCTTGGATGAAGTGAGTGATCTTTTTCCGGTATACCGCTATTTTGGAAGATGGGCAGAACCGGTTCCTGAACTTGTTGAGCAAATATTCCCACAAAGTTATCGAAAGGGGTGGCTTGTTGTTCAACCATTGTTGAGCTTTCCCACTTAGAGAGTAAGGGAAAAGCCTCAACCAAATGGTCTCTTCGAGTACTCCATTGATCTTCAAACCTCTCGCTAACTCGAGAAACCTCTTGACATGCTCTCATGAAGATTCATTCTCTAGTTCATGTAACTGTATGTTCTTGATCATTGTAATGAGGTTGGGTTTTATCTTAAAGTTGTTGACGGCCACGGGTAAATGCAAGATACTTTATTGAATATCCTCCATCCGTGGGGCCATGTAATAACCCATCGTCCTCGGTTATTCATCTCCTTGGACGTGCTCTTCCGCCATCTCAAGATTTTCAACTTCAACCTCTTATTCTGATTCAACTTCCTCTTCAACATCGAATTCTCCTTCGGGTTAAACGTTTGGTTGCCCCCAATGCGTCAGTCTTTCCCTTGTCTCCCTCAACTCTCTCTCCCGAGCCAAGAGTCAGAGAGTTCGGTTGATGTTTTCGTCTCGTGGCGCCAAAGGTTTCGGATCACTCCTGGTCATACACCTCCTACACACACTTCACAAAACACAACTCGAGCCAAGACAAGCAAGATTCACACTCAACAATGCAAAAATTGAAAAGCTAGATTAATAGTAAATGACTTTTTCTGAATAATGGACCATAAACTCTCCCCGACAATGGCGTCCAAAACTTGACTCGTTGCTAACTACACAATTAAATCTCAACTAAAGCCCAAGTGCAAACTCTAGTAGAGTGTAGTACAGGGCTAGTGTTTTAAATGTCAACCCGAGTCCGTCCATGTCTACTTCAATCTTAAAATTGTTATCTAACAAACAGTTTGGAGTCAAAGCTAAAGAACTACAGTTGAAAGCAAAATTCGAAGTGAGAAACCTTCACCCGGTTATTGCTCCTCCTAGTCTCGTATCAAGGTAATCCAAATCGAACGTTAGTGTGGAAAGGTGTGTTCATATAGCGAGGAGAATGCAATTAGTGGAGAAGCCCCACTCCCTTGGACGATTAATCAAGGAATGTCAAAATAATCTAGGAAGCTAGCTCTCTTAACTAATCGACCAAGGATTGCTAAGACCACTCCCTCGAAAGCTAATCCGGAATGGCGAAAAAGGTAACCAATCACATAAATTTATGGCACTAATCTGTGTTTAAGGTATGTCCTTAATTGCCCTATATGGGGTTACCCAATTGGCTAAGAAATCTAGCTTCTTATGGCCCAAATGGGGAATTCCTCCACCTAGGTCAATTTGACCTAACTTTAAGATACGAAGAACAACACTCAAGAATTATGAAAAATACCTTAAAGTCTTAAACATTGTGTTAAACACAAACCCAACACACATAGAATTCATTTCGTACAACTTATCACATTTCTATACTAGGGTTCACAATACCCAAGTGAGTTGGAGAACTACTCCATGATTAAGAAGAGGAATACAACAAAGATGGAAAGAAAAACCATGATAAGTTGTTTCTCTTCCCCTCTAGTTGCTTGAATTTCCTCTGGAGGAGAAATCTCCACTTTTCAAACATTTTATAGATCAATACCCTCTTCTTTCTCTTTTGGTTCGTGACTTTCTCTCTCTAGGTCATGAAAAAAAAGTCAATCTCACTCTAGAACTCTCTCCCTTATGGTTTCAACTCACTGCATACTCTGTACAGGTGATTATCAAAGTCAGATATCACTCTTGTGATCCTAAAAGCTTGCCTGTGATCTCGTCCCAAAACGCGCCGTTTCACTTATCATCTTCACGACCGGATAGAAATTATCTTTTTTTATATGAGGATGATATATGTTATTTTTTTGTTATTAGGTACTACTAAAGGGTTCGAACCTAGGACCTCCAGCTTCAAAGCTAGTGGTATTACCACTAGACCAATCCCGTCCGGATAGAAATTATCACGGTCTAGTACCCGTGGGCCGTGACAATTGACCCTGCCCGCGTGACGCACAAAACCTCCTGGAACCTGACAATCTTCGCGGTCTGGGCTCATTCTTCACGGTCTCTCGCCTGTGATAATAGTGCCTTCGTCGTGATCTCTGCCATTTTGTCCTTTACACTCCATTTTCGCCCTCTTGCGTTCGACTTTCGCTCCCGATGTCAATTCCACCAGCTAAGACCTGAAACATGCTAAAAACTTGCACAACCTATCGTAAAATTGAACCTCGTCCGATATAAACACCTCAAACATCACAAGAATATCGGGTGAAAACATGTGTAATTATGCCCTAATCAAGGGGCTGAGAGGGAGAGGGTGAGCTTGCTTAATTTTCTCAATTCATTTGATTTTCGTTGTGGAGCTAACAGCCCTTGCATATTAGTTTGGCATCCCAATCTGGAGGTTGGCTTCTCGATTAACTCCATGTACAGGGTATTAGTTGATGACAAGTTCCCTGGCATTTCTAATTACCCTTCAGCTTAAGTTTGGCAGTGGAGGAAGATCGTGCCAGCAAAGATCCGTTTTTTGTTGTGGACGCTCTCTCACAAGAAGGTGCCGACTTGGACATGCTTACACAGTACACACTAGTCTGAACTCTGAATACTATTGACAAGTTGACATTACAACAATTTCATTAACATAATTATGTATGTGCGACGAGCTGGTCCATACCTGACCATATCAAAACTCGAGTACTTGGTGAATCCCGAATCGAGAATGAACGCCTGATTCATTTTTCATCTTGCTGCTATATAAGATTTTATACATCGAACCCAGAAACATACAGTTCCACTGGAGTGGGGCAATAATCAATCAAAAACACTCCACAATCTGGAGATAGAAAGAACTACTGGCCTGGCAGAAAACCAAGTTTCTGAGGGGGCACGGAATGAAGTTCGTTCAAACTTCAATGGTACAACAACAAAAGAAAAATTCACATCCAAAAACCACGATGGTACAACAACCAATTCGGTTTCCAGGACAGAAATGATTGATCAATCATCCTTCCTATCTCAATCGGCTTTCTCCCTGGCCCTCGCTTCCAGTCAATCCATCATTGCTGCGGAAGAACAGGAGGTCTAATGGTTCTCGTGTTGTATGACTTACAGTGGCTGCACTTCTGCCCAATTATGTGGAAGTTGACCTCTGTAGTGTCGTTGCAGTCGTTGCAAAGGATCCAAACCTGGTGACAGAAGAAAAGAATCCAGAGGGTTCGATTTCATAACCAGCTCAATCTGCAGAAGAATATGGAGATCAACCAAAAGACATAATCAGGCCACCTTTTTGTTTCGATAGTCCTCTGGCATGACCGTTGCTTCGATCTGTAATAGCAAAGACAGAAGTCCTTTCAAGAACAAGCCCTAATGAAATACGATAAATCTGGGGATCTTATCTAACGTACCTCCTCATCTATATTCTTCCAGGCCTTGGACATGTCAATGACTGACCTTGAACATATTGGGCAACAGAATCTGCCATAGAAGACGATGATGTATCATATGATATCCTGAGCCCAGAAACGAGATTAACAACTACTGAACTAAAGTGGGGGGGAGAGGTAGGGTACAGATGCTTACTTCTCGTGCCTCATCATTTCATCACGACATTCATGGTGCATTGTGTGGCCACATAACATCACTACAGTGTCCTTCATGGAGTCAAATAAGTACTACATAAACCGGGCACATGGCATCATTCAGTAATGGCAGAAACAACATGATTCACGTATCGTTTGAAAGAGTTTCTATCACATGCCAACCTCGTAACATATTGGGCAATGGTGGCGCATTGAGTTCTCCACGCACGAGTGATTGTCTCGGAGGGAAACTGAATAGCAAGAACCTGAGCAATTCACTGGACATTATCAGACATAACATTCACCACCAAAGAGAGGTTCCAGCAGTGAAGAGAAAAAGGAGGGTAATGGTGAAAACCAAGCTTCAGAAGAAAAACAGCATACCGCACTTCTTGCAATGGTAGAAGTTCTCACGGCCACCAACTCTGTAACAGTTGAAAGAGAATTACTGGATCAGCATCCTGGTATGCAGATATGGTGCTTAGGAGAGAAAAAAAAAAGTGGAGAAATGAATATAGGCCAACCTGCAGATACCACAATCATCACAGTGAAACTGCCCTTTCTCAATCTGCATAAGTTCAATAAGGACATCAATCAATACTGCAGATCACCATATATGTATATGGCGAATTAGGATGAATTAGATCAAGAATAAGGATTTACATCATCATCAAAGAATTTGCATATTCCACAGAAGTATTCCCCCATGTTGACACCGCAGTTTGTACAAACTTGGGCAACCTGAAACATGAAAATTAGGATTGAAAGTTGAAACACTGATCCGAACCTAGAATTTGGAAGGCTCCTCAGAAATTAGTCCAGAAATCAGTACCGGCTGCTCTGTGTCACAAACTTCACATACAACCTGGAACACACACGATTCAACCATTGATATTCACTCAGTAATTCTCCCAATTTGATCCAGTATTAATCAAAAAGATGCAGAGTTTCACGAATCAACGTACTTGCTTCACGTCATACCGATCTAGCTCATGGTGATCACAGGGGTTCTTCAGCATGCTCTAAGTAAATCAAAGCAAAGGGAGCAAATTACACCCCCATTAATTCGGCATCCGAGTAAACATAAGTGCTTCCAACCGGATTTTGAACCATACAAAGGCACTAAAGAAATAGAGGAACTGGAAATGATTGCTGACTAAAATCCAAAAGAGCAAGGGAAGAACCAAGCATCCCTTTATATAAGATTATCCTAGAGCAAAGAAGCCAGAAGGATTGGAGAAAGAAGGGATCATCCATACCGCAGCCTCGTTGTGGCAATGACGGCAGGAGAAAATTTCATTGCAGCAAGGTGCTCGAATCTTGCATCTCCTCCTGTAATGCTCGCATCTGCAAAAGATGAACAAACAGAGACTCCCATTGGAACCGATGAATGCAATAGCAAATACCAGACTACACCGAATTCAGGGGAAGATTAGGAACGTTACCCATAACCCATCTTCCCAAACCCAAGGCGTTCATTGGACGGAGCGGCGCCCTCCATGAGCTTTGGGAAGAGATGGATTACTGGAAACCAGAGCGAGCCAGAGATGGGGAAGATCAGAGAACCAGAAAAAAGAAGTGCCCTAAACCAGTTTCCTGAAAAGGGAAGAAAGAAAAAAAGATGGGACTTGGTTTTGGTATTGGTCAGTTCTTTAAAGGATTGCACCCTCCAAAAAAAGAGGTAAAGGAGACGACCCATCATAAAAATTCGGGATAATTTATAAAAATAAAACAAAAAGCCACCATCTTTCTTCCACAGAGCTCGCAGTGAAATGAATACCTGAATATTATAATGCAAAACATAGATGGATAGATCGACCCAACCCCATTTGGCCACTTGGTAGATTGGAGGATAAGGTGGTGTGAGGTTGTCAGTGATGGCTTGCTGCTGCCCTCGTGGGCGATGACTTGTAAATAAAGACAGGCCGGCGCCGTGTCCGGAGCGAATTGAAAGTTTAGAGAATCAAACGCAAAGCAAGACTGGTTCAGGCATTTTCACGAACAGTTTGCGTGCTAACAAGGGGAATGAATCTACCCAACCCGATGCGATTCCGAACAGTCCAAAAATGAGACCTGAGGGCGGCGACGCCGTGAATGCGAGAAAGTTTACTTGAGACGGTAGCTGCCTTTTGAAGATTGAAGAGGGTGGGGAAATGGTGGTGCCGTGTTTTCTTCTTCAAATTCTCCCTTTTGTATCCAATCTCGTCGCCGAACTGGTCAGCAGGCTTATCGTGTGGGGAAATCCAAATCCTAGCTTGTTTGCTCTGAATTCTGATGATTTTGCAACCGCCAGAAAAAAACTGAACGCATTGTTGCCTGGTTCGCCATCTCGATTTGTCGATGTGACCATAACCATCTTTTGGAGAATGCTTCGCATGGAAATTACAAAATGAATTCAGTTAAAGATTTTGAATACAAAATTAGGCCAAGGACAGAATCATAGAAAGAAAAAAAGATGCATCATCATTTTCTCTACAATGACCTTAAAACTGGTATTTGAGACAATCAAGTCCTTTAAATGAGAAATTATAATTGATCAATCTGATCTAATTATTTTGTTTTAAGATAATTTGACCAAACTAACCCGTTTGTCAAAGTAAACCTTTGGGTGAATCAATTTTGCCTGAGGAATTTCAAATGGGTTAATACCTTGTTATGGCCTGAACTATGACCATGTAATCAACTTTGGCCAGTGGTTTGAGAAATTAACATCCTGGCTCGAACTATGTAGCATATAGACAAAATTGGCCTGGAGCGTGGTTTGACCGTCTATTTGGACGGTCAACACCGTTGACCGTTAGTCAATTGTCCATGTCATTGCCATGTCACGCCTTGTCAGCCTATTAATCATTAAGAAATCAGAATTCAAACTTTTGACCTAAACTTATTATTTACAATTTAAACAAAAAATAATAAAAAATAATATTTGAAATTTTCCCTTATCCTCTCTCTCCTCACTCGGACCACACAACCCTCATCCCTTTCCCAATCGTTCTTCCCCCGACGGTCACCGAACCGGAGATCGAGAGTCTGGGGAGATTGCGGCACAAGAACTTGGTGAACCTTCAAGGTTGGTGTAAGCAGAGGAGCGATCTCCTTCTCGTCTACGATTACATTCCGAACGGGAGCCTGGATTTCTTCCTCTACGGCGGCGGCGGGCAGCGATGTTTGAGCTGGGAGCAGAGGTTTAGGGTTTTGAAAGGGATTGCCGCGGGGTTGCTTTACCTGCACGAGGAATGGGAGCAGGTT
This sequence comes from Linum tenue, assembly GCA_946122785.1. NCBI lineage: Eukaryota > Viridiplantae > Streptophyta > Magnoliopsida > Malpighiales > Linaceae > Linum > Linum tenue. Next base: position 49,041,838 of record CAMGYJ010000011.1, on the reverse strand, counting down.
GTGATCCACAGGGACGTCAAGTCCAGCAATGTGTTGATCGACGACGAGATGAACGGCCGCCTCGGGGACTTCGGGCTAGCCAGGCTGTACAGCCACGGAACGGCGGCGTCGCACACGACCAATGTCGTCGGGACGGTCGGGTACATCGCACCCGAATCGGCCCAAACAGGGAAGGCGTCGACCCGGTCCGACGTGTTCGCGTTTGGGGTTCTACTGCTGGAAACGGCGAGTGGGCGAGGCCGATTGGCGACGGCGACGGCGACTTTATACTGGTGGACTGGGTGACTGAGTGCCTGCAAATGGGGAGTGTTCTGGACGCGGCTGATGCACGGCTGGAGCGGCGGTATGTGGCAGAGGAAATGGAGATGGTTCTAGGGTTGGGGCTCATTTGCTCGCACCAAAGGCAGGAGTCGAGACCCACGATGAGACAAGTGGTGAGGTATCTGAATTGCGAGGACCAGCTCCCAACTGTCGACCGGCGTGGGTACACCGATGACGACGCTCTTGGAAGTGCTCGCCGGGCGAACTCAAGATTGCAAACCGGATCCGGTGACCGTCGGGGGAAGAACGATTGGGAAAGGGATGAGGGTTGTGTGGTCCGAGTGAGGAGAGAGAGAGGATAAGGGAAAATTTCAAATATTATTTTTTATTATTTTTTGTTTAAATTGTAAATAATAAGTTTAGGTCAAAAGTTTGAATTCTGATTTTTTTAATGATTAATATGCTGACAAGGCGTGACATGGCAATAATATGGACAATTGACTAACGGTCAACGGTGTTGACCGTCCAAATAGACGGTCAAACCACGCTCCAGGCCAATTTTGTCTATATGCTGCATAGTTCGGGCCAGGATGTTAATTTCTCAAACCACTGGCCAAAGTTGATTACATGGTCATAGTTCAGGCCATAACAAGGTATTAACCCATTTCAAATTGATCCATTTTGAAATAATTACAATTATCTTGGAGAGGGATATGTAATTTGAATTGTCTCGTTATAAATTTTACTCGTTTTAAAATTTGTGACAATTAGTCAAATTCTCTTGTCTTTTAATTAATCCATTCAAACGACGCATCTATCAGTTTGTATCTCTCTAGTTGATTACGTTATTTCAACTGTATGCAATACGGTAAGCCAAAAATCTTATCAAAATCCTGACAAGTTTCTCCTTCATTTTTCTCATTATATCATTTTTAGTCATCCTCATTATCCGTATTCGATTTTTAAGTATTGGAGATCCTATGGACTGGGTGCAACCCTCTCTCTCTGCCAAGGATATCTTATCAATGTTGGAGACGAAGGTCTTACACTCCCACAATCACTTTCTCCGACGACGACATCCAAGGGAGGAAATTCATTATTTCTTTTAAACTACAACCAATTCAGCATTGCTATATACTAATATATGATATAAGTCATCAACAAATAAAGAAATTACTATGAGTTGTTTGAAGAAGTCATGAAACATGCATTTCTATTCCTTAGCTATGTGAATAAGACAGGTTGCTACCAAAATGAATTGACAACGACGATACACAAAAATAGATGAATTTTAAATCAACATAAAATGATGTTCTTTCTCGTTTTGAACACATACAACAATGTTTTTCCCGTTGTTCGTCTTAACTTAAATTGCCAAAAAAGATTACAAAATTACATAAATTCTAAATTAATTATTTCCTTATACAGTTGTGAATGTATTTCCATAAATCCAGCACTACAACTCAAATGCCCAAAAATAGCCCACCATGATTATTGAACCATTTGGGCCAAAAGTAAAAAGTAAAATGAAGCCTCCAGCTTCATCCTCAGCCTCTGAAAGGCAACGAAAAGAAAACCGCTATTGTCTTAAAACCTAAATTGATTGCCAAAAACCTAAAAAGGGAAACTAAACTCAATCGCTGTGTATACATAATCGCGATTAAGAACCATAATCCGCTTTTTAAAACCAAAATCAATAACTTAAGAGTAGGGAAGAAGAAAAGCTTTTTACCCGCAATTTCCCCCTCCTCCACCCGCCGCCGCCCGGGGTAAAAAAAAATGGGTTGCGGGAAATCGAAACACGCCGTCGCCACGGCCACCGCTCCCACCGCCGTGACACGAAAGAAATCGACCGCCAAGAAGAATACAGGAGGCGCGAGCAAGGACAGGCGAGAAGACGACATGTCATCGCCGTCGCCGCCGCTGCCGAATCAAAACTTATCAAGCGATGACAACGGCAATGCGGCCGCGGGGGAGGCGAAGCGAGAAGCGGAGCCGGGGAAATTGATATCCCGAGGGTCGCCGAGCGGGGTGTTCTCGTCGCACAAAGACGCGGAACTCATCGCCGCCGCCATCGGCGACGCGAAATCGGATGGCGACGATTCGGAGTATGGTTCCCCGCGGGCTGAGTCGGCGGGGAGCGACGATGCACTACCGGAATTGAACGTTCACAATGCCGCTGCAGATGGGGGAGAGAAAGCCGCCGCCGCCGCGGCGGTGGTGGAGGTAGCGAAGGAAGGCACGGCCGCCGTTGAATCAGAAGCTCCGGAGACGAAGCTGCAGCAGAAGGACGGTGATAGCAAGGTGGAGGAGGGGAAATTGGAAGGTTCGTCGGCGGAAATTGGCAAGGCAATGTGAAAACGAAATCGCTAATCTGAATGTTCATGGTTTCTATTGTTTTGAATTGGTTGATTACTCAATTTCCCATGACGATCGTCCATTTTTTTTCAATGCCAATGCTTATTTGATTGCCCATCATTCTGCCTACAATTCTATACATTGCCAAGGAGATTCAAAGGATTTCTGAATGAAGGGATTGATTAGAGGAAACGATTACAGAATCCGTTCGATTCGAAAGAGAATAGGGTTTACTAACGTCAGGTTACAATACAAACTGTACACGAAGATATGTATGTAATTACAAAGGCTATTCCCATGGTTTTGGGGAGGGAGAGTGGGACGTATACATTCCTAGGATAGCATCATCTATGTACAAGATTAAAGATTCCTTCTTCTCCAAGTAACCGCCGACCAAACACTGCCCTTAAAATTTCGGAGGTCGAAAATGCTACGAATGACTGTGTGTATTAGTTTCTTCGGTTTTCATCTTCAGTATAGGGGAGGCAGGAACTCTTGAAAGCACGAGGTTGCCCTCCAGATCGGTGGTGCTGAACTCCTTCAAAGCAGGCGCCATTACAATTCCACAGGACAAGTCTACGTCTCCGCACAAATCGACACCGAAGTAGGACAAATGGTCCGAAACGCTAGTCCATAACACCGACCTGAGAATGAAAGCAGGAGAGAACAGAGTCAGTAATGGCAAAGTGCAGTTGGTCAAAGATGCGGATTGTGAGTAGGGTAGCAGAGAAGTTATGTGTCGACGCAGGGCTACCTGCTGCAAGTAGGGTCTTCGCCAGAGTCGTCGCAGACCTTCTCGACTGTATAAACGAGACTTCCCAATCCAAGGTTATACAACCACACCTGCGCGTGAAAGACGGGGATCTCAGTGTTGCTCTCCGTATAGGGTTAAATAGAGATTATAGCATTACAACAAGTATGATTACCTCTCTGGCAAAGTGATGGTATGTCTTCGTTGGGAATATAGAATAGTATGGTGGCAAATGAGGTACAATATCACGTCCATTTACGACTCTGATTGCGTTAGGCACAAGCTCCTGGTAGTAGGTTGCAAAGACTGCATTGCCGATGCGGGGTTGTCCAAATGTCATCAGCTGAACATTCTCGGCTTCACGGTTAACCTACAAAACCACGAGTTGTGTTCTTGAGTGCGGTCTGGACATACCGAATCACATTCCATATGATAAAGGTGGGCTATTATAAGTTTATAACTACTCACTACAAGATCAAGTGCACAGAACGCAGCAATGGCTCCACCCATTGAATGGCCCGTCAACATTATATCTAGCTCCCCGTAATACTGCTTTGCTTTTTTAATGGCTTTTAGAATTCCAGACCGTATCGACGTGTTGTGATATGCAGAATAGAAACCATGATGCACCTGGATTCCAATAAAGAATTAAGAAACAGAAAATAACAACTAGCAGTATAAAACTAATTCAAGAAAATTAATTAGTTTAGGCAGCATACCATTGCATCAGGCATTCCGGGATAGTCTAAATCAAGTTGTTTCCAGTAGAGGTCTGAAATCCAATTCTGTAAGCTGCAAGGATCCAGTTGACCCAACAAAAGTTAACAACACAAGTAACCTCTCGTCAACCAGTTTACAGAAAGAAAACAAATAACCAGATCATAGGACATTTGCATCAGTAAGGAGTTTGCATACTAAGTACTAAAAAGTTGCGACGGGAGAAATAGAGTGATACCAATCGACAGTCAAGAATCTCAAGATCACAGACATAAACTGATACATTGAAGAGAATTATACACCAATACCCAATTCAATTATAGTGCTCATTGCACGAAACCTATTTTCATGATTACATAGAGGAGTCTCTTCTTCACTGCATATTAGCCGAACGAAAAGAGTTCAAGATGCCATTGCGGCAAGTTACAGACCAATATTAAGAACCCTAGTATAAATAATAAGCCAATAGAAGATACATGCCTGTGTTCCTGAGTTCCTCGGAAGGCAATAACTATAGCGTTAAGATCCTGAGCAACTCCAACATATGCCTTAAAAAGAACATACACAAAAAGGGGTCAGCCATTACAATCCAAGACAAATCAACACCTTGTGCTTCAAAGAATATCTTGAACAATAAAAAAACACGACTTGCACACCTCTAAGCAGTGTTGTACATCAAATATCAGCTCCACAACTTCAAACCCCTGGTTGGTTCCAAGCAACAAGGTGTCAGGCCAATACCATTTGCAAGCAAACCCAAATCAAAAATTGCGGAAATCAAACATTACCGCCGTCAAACCATTGCATCTTGAACAAGTCCAGGTAAATAGCTCAGTCATATCTGAAACATACACCTGCATAAACAAACACCAGTCAATCGCTATACACTTGGCATACTCTTTAAGAAACAAACAACAGTCTAACATTTCATTGCAAGAACAGGATAGCATTTAGCAAGTCATCAAGGCTCTAGTAATTGCAGCAAAAACCAGAAACTCCCATCAGTTGTTGTAAAGCTTTGATTCAATCCAGAACGTACCGCGGAGGCATACTCCACCAATATCATAGCGAGGGTGTGATTGTAAACCGGAGAAGGATCAACCCCATCCCCAACATATTCCCTTATCTTCAACTCTGTCAAAAACCCAATAGCAAAATCAACAAATCAATCAGAATTCAGAACCACAGGAAGCCTTGCCCGCGGAAATCAAAACTCCTCAACCCAACTACTGAAACCAAATTCGAATTCCACTTCTTCCTAATTCTCCCCAACTCTACGCCAACAAAGTTCTGAAAACTTAAGAAATTGCGTTGGTTTGCTTCACCACCTACCAGTAGGAAACTGGGGAAACAAAATTCTATAACTCAAACAACATTCACCCATCCACCATTACCTCTGGCACAAGACGTAGAAGCAAGTAGAGCTACTAACATTCCCACCAATAACCATCGCTTGCCCTCCATTCTCTTCCACTCAACCCGAACGAGGAGTCGGGTCAATCTGTGACCATTGACCAAGAACCCTCGCAGACCTCGTCCAGTCACCCGACCGGAGTTAGGGTTATTCACCGTCCGCCGGCAAGCGAGAGAAACTCCGATCGACGAAGAGGCGTAGAGATTCCGTCGAGACTCGTATGGGGACTCGTAATATATTATCGTTAAAGCTACGGAGAAGTTCCGATCGTAGTGATTGAGATTGGATTGGATTGAGGGCAAAGCAGAGCGGGGAAATAAATTAGATAAAACAAATAAATAATAATGATGTGAGTCGATTCCCTGTATTACCCCTTCTTCTGGAGATATCCAACCGAATTCCCGTTTGCCGCCTGTCGGTATTTTGGAAGATTGTCTGATGGCAGTTTCGGTATTTCGTCCTTTGGGTGGGACGAAAATTTATATGGTTTTTAATTTTTGCGGATAAACTGAGGCGTCTGATTCGGTGGCTTGCTTCTGAAAAATAGAGTAGTCAGGAGAAATATTTTTCAGTCCTCTCGGTGGTAAATGTTTTCTTTTTGTGTTCAATTAATTTAGAGGTCTCGGGAAAAAAAAATCAATTTAGGGGTCGGGTTGGAGTTTTGTTTCAATGTTGTTTTCACTTTGCATTTTTCAAAACTTACTTACAAATTTTGTCTTAGTGTTGAAGAACTTAACTTTCCATTCATATATGTTCTTGGAGTGATTCCGTTTACACCAAGCTATTTTTCACATTAAAATTTCATATGAGCTATTTTGGATGGTTAGATCAACTCATACATCGCAGTTCATACATAACGTTTTAGATAAATTGGCCTATACATCGCGGGTGTTCTAATTGTTGGGTATGCCATATCTTATTGGGTGATGAGCGTGAGGGAACAATCCAACATGATTACTGTACTATCTATTATTGTATATGTTGTAAGAGTGTGGTATAAGATCCAGCATAACCTTCTCCCAACAACTCGAGTTATTGAGACCAACTGGTTTATGACATGGTATCAGAGCTTGTTTGGCCAAGTGGTTGTGTGTTCGAATCTCCACAACCCCCAATATTAACAGTTGATTAAAGCACAAGGTATGGTGAGCTTGTGCAAACTTCAAGCCCGTGAGTTGGCTTTCGTTTGAGAGGGCGTAATACAATGGATACTAACTTCACCCTTTAGTGGATGATAATGTTTTGTTATATGGACATCTTTCATCACCTTAGTGGATGGTACAATCCCATTCGAAATGCAAAAAAAAAAAAAAAAAAAACTAAAATTTATAGAATAACCTTTTCACCACAAATCTCAAAGAATCTTTCACTTGCTCGAGAAAATTATCGTTCTTTTCTTTAGTTGTAACTTCAACTTCTGAAAATAAAAGAAAGAGTTACCTTTTAGTCAACTACGGGAAAAAAATTACGAAAAAGTCTCCTCCTTACTATTGGTGCGAAAGAGGCTGGTTGAGTTAGGTTTAAGTCAAGTTTGATCATATAATCAACACAAAATAAATCACACACTTTATTATTGCAATTTCAATTGTGGCATATTGTCATCCATCACATGATTCATAGTTAAATATTCAGCCCAAAATAATCCATATCTACACATAATATAATACGCCGAAGGGAAAAACGGGAGCCCCATTTCAAATTTCCTGCAACGAGAGTGAAAGTAGGAAGGACATTTTGGTCTTCACAATTACTTTTTTTTATTCATTAAAAAGTCAGGTACTGGGATTCGAACCATGACCATTTTAAAGAAAAGCAAGGATCATAACCAATCACACTAAGTACATTTGTTGTATATCTTTAAATTAAAAACATATAATAGCTGGGAGGAAAAAACACTTCCCCAATTTCAAATTCTCTGCTCCAGGAGCGTTTGTAGGAAGGGTAGAATAGGGAGTGTCAATTTTTTCTCTTTCCTCTGTGGAACGGGCCAACTTACCGTACACATGCGGATTTGAACGGGTCCAGGAGTGTCAATTTTTTTCTTTAAGCCCTTTTATTTCACCGTGGTGATAAAATATATATGAAAAGGCAAAAATAATACTTCTTTTTATTGCTAAAAATAAAAAGTTTAACAATAAACTAATGCATGGTATCTAATGGGCTAACCGCTAACCATAAAATAAAAGAGTTGAATGGGTCTGCCCTACATGGGATTTGGCCATCAAGTAAAACAAATGAACATCATTGGTTTGCCATTCTAAAACAAACTATTATTTTATATCTTAGTGACTAAAATATAATGTATTTTAAAGTTATTCAATTGTTCAACCTCGACCAACCCAATTAGTCCAATTTTTATCATTTCAAATATATATTTTATAATTATTTGACATCATAATGATCAAATTATAGTGTATTTTATAGGGAATCGTTTGGTATTTGTTAGTAAAAAACTAAACATAAAGATCTATTTGGTTATTTTAAACATTAAAACGATCCTAAACATTTTCAGTTCCTTTTGAATTTCTATGGTTTTATTCCTGAATACGTGATGTGCAAATGGCGAATTGTAGTAGTCTCTTTTCTTTCACTGTTTTTTATTTTCATATAGAAAGTTTAAAAGTAAAGAATAATTAGAATTTGGCATGGGTCGGTCAAACATGCCGAATTTCAAGTTTTGGCCCGTTTGTTTTATGCATTGCAAATTTATTAGCATGTTGATGGAAATGGCTTGGAAAAAAGACATATAAGTTGTACCTTTGCAGAAATGTCCTTAAATGTTTAAATGGTTTGTGAATCAGGTTCCGTGACTTTTGTGATGGTGTATGTGCTTGACGATTGCTTGATGTTGTAATTACTTAATTTGAGAGTAAATCTTTTGATTTTCCCTATGAGTTGTGATACCGGTTCTGGTGGTTGCAGCATGTTATCGTTGTTGGCCTGTAAAAGTTGTTCCTCCGTGATGCTAAATACCTTTCTTTCTTTTTTAACAAATTGTGTAGTAGTGCTATGAAACAGACCACCCATGAACGTTACGCTTATTATGGTATGTTCTTACTTCCGGTGGTGAGAAATTGTGAATTGAGAATCATATTCGCCTACTGCACTGTGTCTGGCTGGTGGCTGCTTACTATGCTCTCTAGAGTTATGAAACAGACTACCCATGAACGTTACCCTTAAGAGTCCATAACTTTGCGAAAAACCAAATTTAGGAATTCAAAGGTGTTGGATGTGTGATGATTTTTTATGGCTTAATTGTTTGTGATTTGGATATCTGATCTTTGTATGATTAGAGGGGATGTTTGCTTAATAGAATAATCCATTTTAATTCATGTTTATTTTTAACATGAACTTTAGTTACTCAAAACCTTCGAGACACATATCACCTACTGCATTGTATCATTTTGCTTGGGTGCTTGCTGTGATGTCAAACTTCTTTGCTGCTGCTGCATTTACACTAACAGGGGAGTTAAGAACCCATGAATGTTTCCGTTTAACACAAACAAGAGGACTTACTTCTAAATCGTGCACTAAAGATGATTGGAGGAAACATCTCTGTTGCAGTTGATATACTGGAGACCATAACAAAAGCGGCGTATAACATCAAAACCAACCATCTGAACTATTAGCATTGTTGCTTTACTCTTTTTTCGTGGTTGAGTCTCCTTCAAAAAATTTAGTTTGATTTTATAAAATTTTGCTTCTGCAGTCCTGTCTTGCCACCAACGCGTTCAGTAGATGGAGATGGCAGAGGCGAAGGCTATTTTTGTGTTGTTGTTGCTGGTTTAGGGATCGGTTTGTGTAGAAGAGGGAGAATAGAGGGGGAAAGGGAAATGCAGGAGAGGGGGGATAACTCTTTTCTCCGACAAAAATGGAGTGAAGAAATGAATTATGATCAGTAAGGATATGGTTATCTTACATAACGGTCTCTATTCTGTTTGAATTGAGCTTGGGAGGCAGTGATAAGGACGAGCTGCAACCAATTCATAGTGATAAGAGTGCTATGAACTGTGATCATGTCTTATTTCAAGTTAGAAGGTAGTTTCAGTATAAGGATTATTTAATTTGACAAGTTGTTTCGTCCATGATTCTTGGTAGTTTCAGTGCCATTCTAGCCATTGTTTAGTCTGTAATTTTTTAGAATTGATGTGCGAGTAATGACTTTCACTTAGCTTCAACTATTATGTGTGTATTTATTGGCATGTGATAGAATTCTCTTTTCCTTTTCTCTGAACTCAGTTTCATACTCTAATTGTATCATTTGTACATAGGCAAATCATGCTCGAGATGACAACTCGCTGATATGGCTGGTGCAAGGAATGAAGCCATCATTAGAATTCAGACCGACAACGGGGAGGGATGCCCAGGACTAATTCAATGATGATTGATGATGATATAATAAAAACTGCAGTCTGCATCAGCACCAATTTCTAGGCCTAAGTAAAGTTATTCAACCCAGAACTTTGCGTACCGCTAAAAATTGCCCTCACCCAACCTTGATCTTGTTTGATCCACTTCTGAATATATGACTAATCCTCTCCGTTCGTATTTTCTTATTGACTCTTTCTGACCCTTTAAGTTGGGGCGGGGCGGGAAGAATCAGATTAGTGGGTCGGTCCTAATCAAGTGGGATCCCAATCCCTTCACTCTCACTTGCTTTCTCTCTCATTCCACAAGTGGGTAACATACAGTAATCCAGCCAACGGGCCGGGTAATAAGCTAGTATATGTTATGGCTAGAGTTCATATGCAGTAGAGGAGCCAGAACTTGGAATTAATTATGTCATTTTTACAAAATATAAATATATAATACATATAACAATCATGGAGCTCTTGTATAGTTGTATAGTTAGTGGTAAGATACTTTTATGTCATTTCAAAATAATGTGTTTGACACCTTATATAAAAATAAATAAGAATTTTTTTATCTAAATTTATCTGTATCATGTGATCTAAGGTTGTCAACCCGCGGGTCGACCCGGATTAGCCCGGACCTGGCCAAAAAAACGGGCCATACCAACCCATTTTCATGTCAGCCCGAAAATAGTCAAACCCGGAAAAACCCGGTCAAACCCGGGTTGGCCCGGCCGGTTAGCCCGTTGGAGCGGGTCAGCGGGTTGCTCTCCTGAGCCCCGTTTTGGCCGTTGCGTCGTCGTTTTTGCGGACTATGCGGAGACAGAAAGCAAACGAGGAGGGGAAGCGGCGTCGTTCTGCTTGGTGTTGGCGTGCTGGACAAAGCGAGAAGGAGGGGTCTGGTCGTCTGTAAACCAAAACCCTACAACATACATCGTCATCGATATCGCCACGCCGTCTCCCTCTCCCGCAGCCGATCGATATCGCCACGCCAGGATTCTTCGGCGGCGGGCTCTGGGTCGCCGGCGGAGAGAAGCATCTTCGCAGGTCGGCCGCCACCGTTCCTTCTCCTCCCACTTCAGCTCGCCGCCTCTGCTCAGCCTCCGCCGCCTCTGCCTCCACTCTTCTCATTGTCGGTCACCAATTCCTTCGCCGGCGGAGACCATCTTCTTCACAAACTCAGTCATTTGGTAAGGGTTTGGGACTTGGTTCCAATAAACGGAACGAAAGATATATGTGATGTTTTGTTTTAGAATTTAGATGTTTTAGATAAGTTTGATTCCCATTGTTTGACGTTTTGTTTTAGAATTTAGATGTTTTAGATAAGTTTGATGTTATTTAAGTGTGTTGGAAATGAAGTAGTGTTGCATTTTTTTATGTTGAATTCATGATAAGTATAATATAATTACATTTTCCATATTTCCGAGCTAAACCGGGCTAAAACGGGTGACCCATTGACCCATGACCTACTAGCTCGTCCAGGTCCGGGTCAACCCGCGGTTTGACAACTTTGGATCTAATCCCCAACCGTAGTGGTCACATTATCATTTTACTTGTTTGTATTGTCGATATTTTTAGGCGACATGTCATGGACGCTGATTTTTTATTTGTTTACTTTAGGAATATATTTTTAAGCCAAAATGGCGTGTGGGAAATCAAATATGTCAATCCCATAAACCAAAATGGCTGAAGCATGTCTTTGTACATATGATCATAGATAGAGGTACGTCATTATTGGTTACAACTCATTTTTATCACTCAATATTAAGTTATTAATTGGGTTAATATTGTTGTATGGCCTGAACTTTGATCAAAATAAATATCCTGGCCAATTTTTTCGATCTATAACATTTTGGCCCGAACTATACATCAAAATAAACAATTTAGCCAGATCCTACTTTTGACCGTTAACTTGGACGGTCAACACGCCATGTCACTGCCAACTCAGCAAGTTTCAATTAATTTTTTTTAAATTTACACCTATTTTCATTTTCTTTCCTTTATAATTTTGAACGAAAAAAAAATTCAATTTCGGGACATGGCGAGGGGGAGGGGCGCGAAGGAGGAGGCGGATCTAGGGAAGGGAGACGGTCGGCCTACGTCGGCCGCGAAATCCGCCAGCGGTTGCTACGATTCCGGGGAGGATCGGTTGTTCCACGAGCCACCAACATAAAGCCGAGAATAGGCGGCGAAGGAGCGGAGCGAGGAGGAGGAGGGAGAGGGGGGCATGAAACCCGAACCGACATCGAAGTCCTAATCGGATCCGGTTCACTCCTACCCGTCCGCTGAGGAGCGGATTTGCTCCTACGACGTCAAATCGGAGGAAGGCAGAGGGAATCGGGAGGAGAAATCGCCTCGCGAGACGAAGCCGATACCAAGTCAGACCTCGCTCGTCGACGAGTCGAATGAATTGGGTGAGTCAGTGGGGGAGTCGAAGCGGGAGGAAAAAGAGAAGGAGAAACAGAACAGTGACGTGCAAAGCCCGGTGAGCCTAACGCCGAGGAAGAAGAAACGACGACGTAGGGGCGGAGTAAATGGCGATGGCGACGGAGGTGCTGGAGTTGCCGTCGTGACGAGCAGCGGCGAAGAGCCCGAGGGTGGCGACGAGGTATCTCCCACCAGGAAGCGGATCGCCGCTGTGAAATCCGAGCCGTTGGTTACAATCCCCGAAATTGAAAATTTGTTTTTTTTTTTCGTTCAAAATGATAAAGGAAAGAAAATGAAAATATGTGTGAATTAAAAAAAATTAATAGAAACTTGCTGAGTTGGCAGTTACATGACGCGTTGACCGTCTAAGTTAACAGTCAAAAGTCGGATCTGGTCAAATTGTTTATTTTGATGTATAGTTCGGGCCAGGATGTTATAGATCGAAAGGATTGGTCATAATGTTTATTTTGATGAAAGTTCAGACCATACAAAAATATTAATTAACGTGATGGACTAAAACTCTATCTATGTGAACTGCATTGGATATTCTTTGGGTGATGGCGCTCTTTTGGTTTGTTGAATGATTGCCTTTTGGTTTTGGCACTAATTCTGCATGTTAGACTTCGTGAGGTGATATCTCTTCAGCATGTGGAAGTGATTATGAATTCAAGATTAGCCACGCTCCATGGGGCAGTGTGATTCAGCACAACATCAGTAAATTTTTACATTACCTAAAAACTATTCTATTAGTTTGATGTATATAAGGACATATATGTTACATACGAAGGCAGTAAAAGTTGTGAAATGGGTGCAACGTTGCTTCGATCAGCTGATTAATTTTGATTATATGTCATGTAGTTTCGTATTTCCTTCATCTCATATAATGTTAAACATATAATGAGAGATAGTCTTGCTCCATTTCGCCATTCGCAACACTCAAACTATTTGTTACCTATTCACGACTTTGGAGAAGTAGTTGAATATTTGATGGTCGGGTAGTTGATTCGAAAGTTTGTAGTATTGAGTGTACATTGTGTCGCTTTTGTCTTCTCTCATGTGGTTAGCATATGTTGGTGTGGTCACTTCAAGACTTTTGAATCTAGAATAACATATATCAATAAAGATATCCTTGATTAATTTTGCCATTAGCAATATTCGGACCTTGGTCCTCTTACTGCAACTTGAAGAAGCATCAATACTTAGGGGTCGTTTGCTTGATGGATTTGGGTCATGGATTTGGGACTCAAATCCCAAGCATGATGGATTTTAGCCAAGTCCATTGTTTGTTGTTAGGTGTTAAATCCGTGGGGTCCACGGATTTGTTCCCTTTTTTGGATCCAAATCCGTGGACCCCACGGACTTGTAAATCCCACATATTGGGGTGGGATTTGTAAATCCTTGATGGCTAGTTATATTTATAGCAAATCCATCATAATTATATCATCAAATCTATCATGCAAACAATAGACTCTTCAAATCCATGATGGTACAAATCCCTCATAAATCCAAAGGTTTTTTTGAGCCAAAACCCTCATTTTTCAAATCCAACAAGCAAACGACCCCTTAATTTGCAGGAATATGACTTGTTGTTTCATTTATTTACCTCGTATAATTGTCATGTTAGCCGTTGTCAATATTTGATTATTAGTTAGAGAATTTGAAATTTAGTTAGTCTTGGTTAGGCGATAGGTAATATTTGATCATACATTATTGTTTTACAACAGTAGAAACGATGTTGAAGCACATAGGCATGAATACCTCAATACATTTGCTTCATTCGTGATCGTTGGATCCGACACTCAAATGAGACATAGATTGTGATAGATTCATCCATATTAACATGTAAATTGGCGAAGTAAAGCACAGTATTCTCATCCGAGAAACAAGAAAAAGAAACAAATTCGTGTATATAACGTTATGAAACTGTTTTCCCGATGAGAAAAACTAGATGAACATAATTGGATTTTGCACCTTTGACTTTCAAACAAACTTTCAAACAACACAGTTCACACCTCTTTGAACAAAGTTCAAACAAGGGTGTTCAATGTTTTGATGAACTACGAAGCAAATCTACATTGAATTAGCCCTACTCATATGGAGGTTCAGTGAGAGCTCCAGAACTACAACTATGACTAAATTTGCAGAGGAAAAGATAAAAGGATAAAACTTGACAAGTGGTGTCAAGTTGTGATTTTTGCGAACCTTTTCTCTGTCATCTTCACCTCCTATTTATAGCCACCAAAAGTATCTGCCCCGAGAAATTGTTTTGCTGACGTGGAGTGACAGTTACCCTCTCAACTGCTATGACGGTTACCCTGACGTTGGATGCTCCACCCTCTTCAGTCTTGACCCCCTCCTCTTGAGACCTTACTCTCTGCTCTTGGTATCTCCTCCGTAGTTTTGCTTGTCTATAAAGCAAAAATGACTAGGGCATGAAAGCAGATTGCGTGCCCCATATGGGTGGGTACTCGAATCACATGAGTTAAAAATGGCAAAAATATTTCACCATTACGAGAGTAGGGAGATGTGTTCACATCACCCCATTGACCACCTCATGGGGGTAGTATCTAGGTGACCCGTTGATCCCCACCTCCTAATCATACCATAGGGATGATATGTTGTTGCCCCCCCGACCTCCTCATGAGGCGTACATTGACCCCCTCTGACCATACCATAGTGCCCCCTCGACCTGGCCAAATTCGGCCATTCATCCTCCTTTAAACGAACTCATGGTACCATCATTCTCCATACTTAGCCATATTTCACTTCATGATATTGCAACACACGAGGGTCGTATGTTGGTGACCCGTTGATCCCCACCCCCTGATCATACCATGGGGTGGTATGTTGGTGACCCCCTGACCATCTTCCATACCACGTCCTGGGGGTGACTGGCGATACTTCGATACCCCTCGACATGTCATGGGGGTGGCGGTATAATGACTACCCCCTTTACCACGTTCTGGGGGTGGCGGTATGATGCCCACCCCCTTACCACGTCCTAGGGTGGCTATATGATGACCACCACCTTACCACGTCCTAGGGTGGCGATATGGGGGTGGCAATATGATGCCCACCCCCTTACCACTTTTTGGGGGTGGCGATAAGATGCTCACCCTCTTACCACGTCGTGGGGGTGGCAATATGATGCCCACCCCCTTCGGCACATCATGGGGGTGGCTCTAACACTTAACCAAATTTTGGAATAGATCGCTAAAGTGGCGCATGATGATATGGGGTTATGGGCCCAAAAATCCAACCCACGTTGCTCATCTTAATTGATTTACTTGTTATAATTAAGTTGATCTTATAGTCAACCTGCTCTTGGTCCATTGGCGTTAACTGTCAAGAGCCAATTGAGGAAGGGTAGCCTGTTTGGTAGTGTATTTTGAGGTGAGCGAGCCCGAGTCCGAGGCCTGAGCCCTTTTGTTCACATCGGCGGGAAATGCACCAAAAATTTCCCAACAAAGGGGCGGGAAATTCCATTTCTGACCGAAACGCAACTGACGGCCGCAGGATCATTCAGTCCCAGATCCAACCGCCCAAAACTTCCCCTTTATATAGCGATTCCTCCCCTGCTCCCCCAATTCACCACTCGCTTTTGCTCTCCACCTTCGCATTTGTTTTCCGAAACGTTGTCTCATTCTCTCTCTTTCCGCAAGCTGAAAGAGGCCTAGCGGAGTAAACCCTCGATCCGCCGGAGGCGCGATTTTTGGAGAATCAATCGAATGGCGAGACCGTCGAAGCAGCAGCAGTCGTCGGACGACGATTCGCTGTCCAACGCCTCCAATTCGTCCGACGAGGAGCCAATCAACGACCAGATCAACGACGAGGAGGACGAGGAGGAGCTCGAAGCGGTGGCGCGCAGTGCCGACGAGTCCGAAGACGACGAAGCCGGCGGCGGCGATGCTGCTGCTGAAGATGACAACGCCGAGGAGACCGACGAGCCCGAAGAGGTGAGTTAATAATCGCCTCTCGAGTTCTTTACTCGTGCTTCTTGGGTTTCGCTGAGCTGTTTAATCTTTTACACAGGATATGAGCAACAATGAAATCAGCAAGCGTGAAAAGGCTAGACTGAAAGAGATGCAGCGGCTGAAGAAAGAAAAGGTCCAGGAAATTTTGGATGCACAAAATGCTAGCATAGATGCCGCGATGGTATGTCGACTCGACCATGATTTATGACCTGCACTCGTTTGGAAAACCAGTGTGTGTATGTGTAGGTTTACTGATCTTTCTGGTTGACTCTGGCAGAATAATAGGGGTAAGGGCCGCTTGAACTTCCTGCTACAGCAAACGGAGTTATTTGCCCACTTTGCCAAGCCGGATCATACTGCACCAAAGGGCAAGGGAAGGTATAGTCCCCATTATGCACTGGTCTCATACATTATGCTTTCAGCTAATACTTGTCGAAATGGTTTGTATGCTAGTTTCCAAATGGGTGATCTTTTGGATCTCAATACTCCCATTATAATCTGAATGATAATAGACCAGTTAGTACACTTCAGTTTCTTCATTTACAATTTGATGTAGGCGACAGTTGGATGGCCTTAACGGTCACCATGGTTTAGCCTGTTAGAAGTGCTTACTAGCTAAATGAGTGAATCTGTTGTCATAATGGGGTTTCCTTGGTTATGAAATTTAACGGGGCTGCTTGACTGACATATTAATCCAGAGGGAGGCATGCCTCAAAAATTACCGAAGAAGAGGAAGATGAAGAATACATGAAGGAGGCTGAGGATGGAATGGGAAATACAAGGCTGGTGACTCAACCTTCTTGTAAGTGCTTTACCTGATATGTTTCTCTTGTATGTGCAATCGCTGTGTGGCCTCATCCTTGTAAATAAATGGTACACTATCAAAGAAATACTGGACGTGGCAATGTCAGAACTATATCGATACTGTTTCTGCAGTTTCCATATTGCAACCGACTGTCAGTTGGAATCAGTTTGGTGCAATCGTGGTATTGAGCGGTTTGATGATTTAACGAGCCTGTTTTCAGAATATATTTGGTGCAATCGCTGTACTCAGCAGTTTGGTGCAATGGACTGATAGAATAATTCTCTTGGTATTCATTTTTCTAGGTATTCAAGGAAAGATGAGAGATTATCAACTGGCTGGGTTAAACTGGCTCATCAGACTGTATGAGAATGGCATAAATGGAATCCTTGCAGATGAAATGGTATGCCTCAAAGACGGCCTTTCAAATTGGTCATTACTTAGTTGATGTTGTACTATATGACCTATAATTGCAATTTCTGGGCTATGTTGCCTTTTTCTTTCTAGGGACTTGGAAAGACTTTACAAACCATCTCATTATTGGGGTATCTGCACGAGTTCAGAGGGATCACTGGCCCTCATATGGTAGTTGCCCCTAAATCCACACTTGGAAATTGGATGAATGAAATTCGTCGGTTTTGTCCAATCTTACGTCCTATCAAGTTCCTTGGGAACCCTGAAGAAAGGGTACGTAAGCTAGAATTTACCACTCAATTTTGTGAAGGCATGCATGTGGGATCATCTCTCTTATAAACTATTTCACCACTTCAATTATTGCTGCAGAGACATATCCGAGAGGATTTACTTGTTGCTGGAAAGTTTGATGTATGTGTCACAAGCTTTGAGATGGCCATTAAAGAGAAGAGTGCTCTGAGGCGCTTCAGCTGGCGCTACATAATTATCGACGAAGCTCATCGAATAAAGAATGAGAATTCCCTTCTTTCAAAGACAATGAGGCTATATAATACCAATTACCGTTTGCTCATCACTGGCACTCCTCTTCAGGTGTGTAGTCAAGTCATTGACAGCGTGTTTAGTTATTCATTTTTTTTTAATGTTAAGCAGCTATGTTGATTTCTGCTTAGTCCCAATATATTAGCCTGACAAACTCCTTTTCTTTTCCTCTTGTTTCTACTATCTGATGTAATTATTATTTTTTTCTGCTTGAATTAATATGACGTTTGTTTTAATACAGAACAATCTTCATGAACTATGGGCTCTACTCAACTTCTTACTACCAGAGATTTTTAGCTCAGCTGAAACATTTGACGAGTGGTTCCAAATATCTGGCGAGAATGACCAGCAGGAGGTTGTGCAGCAACTGCATAAGGTATGCACATTTCCATTTTTACGGTTGAGTGCTAAATCTATCCATCCATGCAGCTAACTCTTGACTCTGCTCCACTTTCAAGGTCCTTCGCCCTTTTCTCCTTAGAAGATTGAAGTCTGATGTTGAGAAAGGTCTACCTCCTAAGAAGGAGACGATATTGAAAGTAGGCATGTCGCAGATGCAGAAGCAATACTATAAAGCATTGCTACAGAAAGATCTAGAAGTTGTTAATGCTGGAGGAGAACGTAAACGTCTTCTCAACATAGCCATGCAGCTGCGTAAGTGCTGTAATCATCCATATCTTTTCCAGGGTGCTGAACCTGGTCCGCCTTACACCACTGGGGATCACCTTGTAGAAAATGCTGGTGAGTTCACCTTATCAGTGTCTGGATATACCTATCATTCTTCTGCTGTCATTAAGCTGGTTATTTATCTGCTGTTTGCTTTTGTTAGGCAAGATGGTTCTCCTTGACAAGTTACTTCCTAAATTAAAAGAGAGAGATTCACGAGTTCTGATATTCTCCCAGGTCAGTTGCAAATACAACTATGAAATACAGTGGTTTCATACAACTATGAAATACGGTAGTTGTTATGTTCATTATTGTGGACATTTAATAATTTGATTTAATGTTGTTTATACCTTGTGTAGATGACAAGGTTGCTTGACATTCTAGAGGACTATCTCATGTATCGTGGGCATCTATACTGCCGTATTGATGGTAATACTGGCGGAGAAGATCGTGATGCTTCCATTGAAGCCTTCAACAAACCGGGAAGTGAGAAATTTGTGTTCTTGCTTTCAACCAGAGCTGGAGGACTTGGTATTAATCTTGCTACTGCAGATGTTGTCATTCTGTATGATAGTGACTGGTGGGTCCTTTTGCCATTCGTACCAGGTGATTACTTTTCATTGTGTATGTTATTGATTTATATCATTTTATTTCAGGAATCCACAAGTTGATTTGCAAGCACAAGATCGTGCTCATAGGATAGGTCAAAAGAAGGAAGTTCAAGTGTTTCGGTTCTGCACAGAGGTCGGGGATTCATTTAGTGATGTTATGTTATTTCTATATTGTAATGGTTGTTTATGATTGAATTCGATTTTGAAACAGTATACCATTGAGGAGAAGGTCATTGAAAGAGCTTACAAGAAGCTTGCACTTGATGCTCTGGTCATTCAACAAGGAAGGCTGGCAGAGCAGAAAGGTGGGGGACATTTCTGTTTTAACTATATGTAACTCTTAATCTTTCCAAAATTTACATTCACTGGAATCTGGTGGATTCTGTATGCAGCTGTCAACAAGGATGAGCTGCTTCAAATGGTGAGGTTTGGTGCTGAAATGGTTTTCAGCTCAAAGGATAGTACAATCACAGATGAGGACATTGACAGAATCATTGCTAAAGGAGAAGAAGCAACAGCTGAGCTTGATGCTAAGATGAAGAAATTCACTGAGGATGCTATCAAATTCAAGATGGATGACAGTATGTTCATAAATGAAATTGATTTTTGCTAGTGTCGTCCATTTTCTACTGCATAACGGCTGACCGTATCTTTGTTGCTTATGACAGCTGCTGAATTATATGATTTTGATGATGACAAGGTACATGCATCTTTTTTTTCCTGATGATTAAAAGTGGGAGTGATAAATGTTTTTTATTTGAAATTTCTGACTCTCTTTCTTGTCTCATTTTTTTCTTTAATGAAGGATGAGAACAAGGTTGACTTCAAGAAAATTGTCAGTGACAACTGGATAGAACCCCCAAAGAGAGAGCGGAAGCGCAAGTACTGACCTTCTCTCTTTGACACTTCCCATCTTCTGCTGTATCTGAGTGGTCTAGGATGTGATTTTTCTGACGTCCTTTTCTGTTTAATCAGTTACTCGGAATCTGAATACTTCAAGCAAACAATGCGCCAAGGTGCTCCGGCCAAACCAAAGGAGCCCCGTATTCCTCGCATGCCACAATTGTAAGCTCATGTTGCCTGCTCTCTTAGTGCACGTCTTTTGAATTGTGTGCTCTCTGTTTTACTGGTTTTCATTTCCCCTTTTCAGGCATGATTTCCAGTTTTTCAACACACAGAGGTTGAACGAGCTGTATGAAAAAGAAGTGCGCTATCTCATGGTGGGTATTACCTCTGTTCATTTAGTTTCGTTGCTATATTTTCTTTTTTCTTGAAGCCTTCTGGTTTTCATATGTTAATCTTTGCCCCTGGTTGACTTGCCAGCAAACTCATCAAAAGAATCAGTTGAAAGACACAATTGAGGTGGATGAACCTGAAGGTATGTGCTTTGATGCTTGTTAAACTATTCTTTGTTATTCTTTCTGGACTTGTGTTCAGTTCTCATTTAGTGTACATTTTTTGTTGGATGATGGTCAGATGTCGGGGAACCCTTGACTGCCGAAGAGCTAGAAGAGAAGGAGAAGCTGTTGGAAGAGGTTGGTAGACTTGTTCTGTAGTGAAGCTCTAATTTTGTGCCCTTTTACTTACATTGAAGTTGTAAACCAGGGATTTTCTTCATGGAGTAGAAGGGACTTCAATACCTTCATTAGGGCTTGCGAGAAGTATGGAAGAAATGACATCAAAAGCATTGCTTATGAAATGGAAGGCAAAACGGAGGAAGAAGTTGAAAGATATGCAAAAGCTTTCAAGGACAGATACAAAGAATTGAATGGTACCCTTATTCAGACCGAATACCCTCTTATTTTATGCAATATTTGATACAAAGGATGCCTCTCAGTCTCTGTATTCCTTGAATTTGTACAGAGTTGAAAGTTAGTGTACTGAAGTCAACCTTCATCTTTGGAATATGGATGTATGTGCAGATTATGACAGAATCATCAAGAACATTGAAAGAGGAGAGGCCAGAATTTCTCGTAAAGACGAGATTATGAAAGCTATTGGAAAGAAATTGGATCGCTACAAGAACCCATGGCTCGAGTTGAAAATCCAGTATGGTCAAAACAAAGGGAAGCTATACAATGAAGAATGTGATCGTTTCATGGTAAGTATTTCTCTTACCCTTTTGCTTCTTCAGTCCAGTGTTTCTGTCGTCGTTACTAAATACTGAGCTCATACTGATGTTTGTTCTACAACCCTCAACAGATATGCATGGTTCACAAGCTTGGATATGGGAATTGGGACGAGCTGAAGGCAGCATTCCGTACCTCACCTCTGTTTCGGTTCGACTGGTTTGTCAAGTCTCGAACGACTCAGGAACTCGCTAGGAGATGTGATACCCTAATCCGGTTGGTGGAGAAGGAAAATCAAGAATATGACGAGAGGGAAAGGCAGGCTCGTAAAGAAAAGAAGCTTGCTAAGGTTCTTTCTCTTAAATCTTCTTTCGTTCATCAAATCCACTGCTCCTTCGTGCTGACGTTTTTCCTGTATTGTCTACTTGCAGCAGAGCATGACACCATCTAAGCGTGGTGGTGGTGGTGGTAGGCAAACTGAGAGCCCCAGTTCCCTCAACAAACGCAAACAACTCTCCATGGATGATTACTTGACCTCTGTAAGCTTCTCATCCCTCCACTCCACCTTGGTACGAGATTCGGATACCTAGATATGAGATTCGAATGAGAGATAATAGACAGGGAGTATCCGGTGTCTGATAAAATTGATAAAACTGTTTGGATGCAGGGGAAGAGGAGGAAGTAGTGAAAACAAGACTCATTGCTCCGCTGTAGGCTGGGCGCTTTCTGCGAGGAGCAGCCATAGTTGGATGAAGTTTCACCATGCAGATCTTTTAGAATGTACAAATATAGGAAGCTGACTCTCTGGATGAGTAAGAGTATCCTCATGTTGTTGAGGTCATTATGAGTCCCTGTATTCCTTATGTAACTCATCAGGCCATTCGTAATCTGCGCCTGCTTCTAAACATGAACTTAGGCGTCGTAATCACGATTATGATCGTATGTTTTGGGTCGGGACTTCTATCTGTAATCCTTAACATTTATGGATTAACTTCAAATTGTTATCATTTAGGAATTGGGATTGCAATTTATAGACAACGCTGTCCTTTATAGCAACTATGCATCATTCACGTATTCTACTCCCCATTTCTTCCCATCCACGATGAAATGCGAAATGGGATAGAATTCTGCCTGGATTCGATGTTGGTTGACAACGTTCCCTGATGTGGCTCGACGAACTTCTCTGCAAGTGTTGTCAGTGTTTGATTTCTGGGATTTTGAAAGGATTACAGTTACGATTATCCGCCATGAATGGAGCTTCACCTTCGCTGACATGGATCGACAGACTTCTCTGCAAGTGTCGTAGGTGTTAACTCATCCTACTGGAGTTCCCATTGTTCTTGATCTCATTGGCATTTCCATTACCAAAAAACCGAAAAGGAAGAACAAAGGAGACAGAAAGGAAGAAGCCCCTAAATACACAAACGATCACAAATACATACATCACATATTCTACAACTAACTGGATACGTGTTTCTCCCCTTTTTCCAACAATGCTCTGAACCTCATCAACCACCTACAATGGATCACTTCCTCAGACCTCGCCTTCTCTTTCTATCGCTCTTCGTATCCATCTTTGCCTTCAATCACAAGAAATCGAAGCATTCACGGCCTTTGGTTTTCATTCTCTCAACAAACGACTACTACTAGAACCCAATTACAACATCATCATCATCAGTCAAAAGTTGGATACAAAGACTGACCACTCTCCTCCTTCACTTTACCTCGACCGACACTGACTCCATACGAGGATGGTTCACCAGCCCCTCTGCTCGCCCTGTGAATCTTTTCACAGCAAGGATTAGCAACCTTTCAGCATCTTTTCCATCCCTCCTGTGCAAAATCTTGCATCAGTGTGTAATTCCCACTTCCTTCACTCGTTATTACTATTACTGCCATCGAAGCTACCCCCCACAGCATTCGCCCGCTTCTTTTCCCTCCAGTTCTCCCCCCAGACCTTTGCCTCAGCCACCGCTCTCTCCCTATCCAAATCCCGGTTCCTCGAACCCTCCCTCATTCTGCTGCCACCGTTCACTGGAGTGTCCCTCCGGGAGTCCTGCCGCTCCAACTCATCCACGCCCCATCTCCTCCCGGACCCTCCACCACTGCCAGATTCACCCCATCCCACCTCTGGACCTGTCCCCAACTCCCTGTGGCGGTCTCTTTTCCTGTAGTCGGGGGAATTCTTGTGCACAGATGGGGACCCAACCCGACCATCCGGGCTGTCAGTCCCGTCTTCCCTGATCCTCGGTGTAGATGCTCCCATTCGGTTACTATGGCTCGTTGGGCCGCTTGGGTCGTAGGTTTGGGAAGCTAGATATGTCAAAGCAGTCACCACATCCCCTATCAGTGGCCTTGTAGCAGCTTGCTCTTGCAAGCACATTGCTGAGACTGCCAGCGCTTGGTAGAGTCCTCGCATTGGATACCGTCCTTGGAGTAAGGGATCTGCCATCTTCGGGAACTTCCTCCGATCCTTGAAAAGCGGCCTCGCCTAAGAAATAAAACCCCCCAGCAAGTAATGAAGTCAATGGAAATTTAGACGTTTTGAGTATGCTATTATAAGTAATTGGAAAGGACGAACTTTACCCATGCAACGAGATTGTGTTCTCCAGGGGCTCTTGCGTTGTCGATTGCCTTGCGCCCGGTGATGAGCTCGAGAAACACGACTCCAAAGCTGTAAACGTCGGATTTCAACGTGAGCTGTCCAGTCATGGCGTATTCAGGAGCACAGTAACCATAAGTCCCCATGACACGAGTGGAGACGTGTGTCTTGTCACCCACGGGGCCCAGCTTTGCCAGTCCAAAATCTGATAACTTCGGGTGGAACCCCTCGTCGAGGAGGATGTTTGAAGATTTTAAGTCTCGGTAGATGACTGGAGGGTTGGCTTTGTCATGCAGGTACTCCAACCCTTTGGCTGCACCTGCTGCTATCTTCATTCTCGTGTTCCAGTCCAAGGGTTCTTTGTCTGGTGGAAGGTCTGAAATAATAAAAATAGAAATCCCGGGTTAGTTTGTTTGCTCGCAAACGGCATCATTTACTGCAATGTCTGCAATATGATCCACACAGTAGACACTAAAGAACGGTGCTACGATCTGGCATAGTTTTTTTCAGTCTCTACTTCAACTAACATAGCAACAAATCTCAACCTAGCAAATTCAGCAGACTCTAATCGGACTCCGAATTTACACAGAATCACATTGGCACTAAGGTAAGTCTTCTAGTCGATCAAACAGAGAATCATTATGTGGCAAATCAATATACTTTGTAAACCTAGACTCTCAATTTTTCCAATGGGTCCAGCCATAAGCATGAACAGCTACATATCAAATCAGAAAGAGGGCGTTATGAGCTAGTACTGACATATGTCGACAACTAATCTACCTGCTAAAAAACCCATAAGAATTGGACTGATAGAAGGAAGAACGAGGGAAAAACTTGGTACAGTAAGTTAAAACTAAAAAAAGTTCAACTCTTGACATGAAACTCTACTCTAATGATGTACCGTAATGACTAGAGAAGAGTGAACATGATTCAACGAATATAAAGAAGAAAGAATTCTAACCGTGTAGATGATCTTCCAATGAACCCAAGGGCATGTATTCGTAAACAAGAAGCCGTTGATCCCCATCAGCACAATAACCGATTAAGTTAACAAGATTTGGGTGGTGAAGGAGACTAAGCATAAGAACTTCAACCAAAAATTCCCTATTTCCTTGAAGCCCATTACGGTCAAGTTGTTTCACTGCTACTACCTGCAGCAAGCAGTAATTGAGAAACAAGATACGAAAAAATTATCAGACAAACAGCATTCCTAGGGGAACCAAACATGCAGGCTGCAGCAACCATAAGATAAAAAGCAAACTCTCACCTGTCCACTGCTTTCCATCCGGCCTTTGTACACCCGCCCAAACCCACCTTCTCCCAACAAACACTCAGGTCTAAAGTTCTTGGTGGCAGCAGCCAGCTCACGGAATGTGAACGTTTGAGCTGCAATATGAGCTGTCGAACCATCTTTCGGAATTGTTGACTCTTTCTTAGACTCGGAACCACCCCGAGATTTTGATTTGTCTACATGAAACACAATTCCTTTGTAACGAAGACACAAGAAACCAATCGAAAGGAAACCATTTTGCCACATTGTAAAAGAACAACAAGGTGCCAGAAGCATGAACATGAAGAATACTGTAACCATTATACTTCTTTAACATCCGGCATTTCTTGGAAAACCCTATTGGTCAAATTTCACATTCTTTCACAGACAACCAACACAAGACAAAAAAGTTCTCTCACAGTATATTCTCCATCTGCCGAACACAAACCAAAGCACTTTGTCCAAAATGCAAATGAAACAGCCCCAATTTTTGTCTTGAACAAAACGGTTATAAACCAAAGAGAGAGCCGATAATTGCTAATGAAACACATACCAAGAGGAATCCTTACACAAAATCCAAAAGATTAATACAGAGCAGATCTCCAAAGCAGAATCAAAAGGATTCATTCAAACCAAATCTCAAAAGGATTCATCCAAAAACCCAAAATTCCCTTTCACAAATGAAATCCAGTCGACGAAATCAAATCAAAACGGCCAAAAATTCTGAGGGGAAATCAAGAAATGAACTTCTTTTTGGGTACCTGAGCCGAGCCGACTAACATGGTGAGACTGAGGAGCTGAGCCTTCCTTCGCCAAATCTTTCTTCGCAGCTTCTTTGCCGCCACTTCCAGCTCCACCGCCGCCGCCGCTGCTGCCGTCCTTGTTCGATGATCCGAAACAAGGAAAGCACCCACCCATATCAAATCCGCCCGAATCGAATCCGACCCACCACCACCACCACGAACCCAAATCCACGAAACCCTTTCTTCAATCTTCCCCACTACCACAGAATAACGAACAGCAATCGGAACAATGAAAACCCAAAACAGTAGAAGGAACAGGGTTTCGCTTTGAATTTCAAAGTTGCCGACTTTTTAACAATCAGTAATTGGGAGGAGAAGCAAAAAAGGAGAGCGGAAAAATAAACGAACATAATTCATTCACTATAAAAGTCGCTACTCTCTCAACTTTGCCTTCTGATTGTGCTTTCACTGCTCTCTCTCTCCTCCCACCACTTCCTCTCTCTAGCGTTTTTAGTGGCCATTGCAGCAGAAAAAAAGAAAGATCGAGACCAAGTGGTTAGATCAACAAATCGAAGAAGAAAAGAGAAAAAAAACTGCTGTTGTGGAAGCAAAGCAGGATGGGAAAGACAAAGGCTGGAAAAAAAAAGCAAACCAAAAGGGAGAAAAGTAAGAGATTAGCTCGAGAAAATTGGAAAACAAATGCATTTAATTACAATTAAATCCACCGGTTAAGTAATTAGAGTAAGGAATAATAATAAATAAATAGCAGAAAGGAAATTCTTTAGAACATTTATTACCGCGTAATCCACCAGACATTAGCAAGAAAATAATAATACAATAAACGTCACACTTATTACTTTTTATCCCTCCATTTCTCTTTCTATTTCAATCTTCATTTTGACCGCAATCTTTTTCTGGTATATATCAGTATAAATTGAACAAACGCGGAAACTTTACAAAGATCTAAATAAAAGAAATCCCAAAAATAACTCGGATACCACAGCTTGAGAATTAGAGTAGACATATCACTTAAATTTGAATACGGCGTCGGGTATCATTGAATTTTATTATTGTGCACCCGATACCATTTAAGTTTACTGTTATGTGCATTGCGTTAAAGTTGACAGAATATTCTTGGAACATTCCATTTTCTAAATTTCATAATTGGTCCTTCTAGTTTTCTTATTGTAAAAAATCATTTGGACTTAGGGAAAATATAAATTTTTATTGTTTAATTGGAATCTTCTTTTGGAAACTTGATAGCAAATCAATTTTTTTAATAGAAAATTTAGAATCAATTATCATTATAAATATTTTTAATTATCATTATGTGTTCTTATAATTGAATAATTTTCTGAAACAAATATATCTTATGAATTTTATCTCGATATAAATAATCTGAGAATGTTATATTTAGTTCTCTTACATCACGGTGATGTTGTCGAATCCATATTAAATCTCCTTTTAATTCTCTAATATTATATTGTAGATGTTTCATATTAGTTAAATTTAGTAATTCTAATTCTCTTCCTATAATCATATTTTATTTTCTACATTTTTTATTGAATGTTGTAGCTTTTATAGTTCATTTATTACTTGGTTTCTTTCCGTCTCTTTTCATTCTAAATGTTTTTTCAATTACTGAAATATGTTTTATTCCTTATGATTGTGTTCCATTTATCTTTCTTTTGTTTTGATGATTGATGATCAATTATGTTCTATTTTAACTATTTATAATGGTGCTTCTAATTGAATTAGGGTGTTTAAATAGATATTCTAATATTAATTTTGAATATTTATTATTATATTCTATTGTACTAATTATTTTTCTTAATATTTGTTTAATATTTTTACTAATTTATCTATTTTATGAAAATTTTTGATTAGCCATTTTAGTAATAATATGTTTAGAAGGTTTTTCTAATTTGTATATAGATAAAACTTGTTGAAATATAGTTTTGAATGTTTTTAAAAATTTTGGGTACCAAAAAGTAATTAAAAGTTTGGGTTGGATGGAAAAGTAGACGGATGCACATTTTGTCGACTTTAATGGTACCCGACGCCCTATTCAAACTTAAGTGGTATGTCTGCCCCAATTCTCAAAGTTAAGTGGTACCCAAGATATTTTACCTCTCCCATAAATCACAATAGGTGATGGTTAATATGTGTTTGATATTGGTTCATCCCTAAATATTGAGAAATGTAAGAGTGGATAGTTGATGCAGATTGTGGATCGATAAATCTCTTACTCACACTTATTTGGATGAGTGATGAGTGTATTGCGAGTCACTCGAATGACCTGTATTCTATCTTCATATAACAAAGAGTTGTTTCTTGTTCATACTATTGAATAATCATCATATTTTCTAACCGCACTACGCATTGATCATTTACTCTAAGAAGAAAATAAATATTATTATTCGACTTATTAATATTGATTACTATATATGTTGTGTAATATTCATTATTAGGATGGAACTTATATACTATTAATTATATCAAAATCACAAAAAGTGACAATTTTCTCATCATAATTAGTTGACAGAGTAATGAAAGATTTGATACAATTACTATATAAATCCACATGAGACAAGTTGGGAGTTGTTAAATTGAGTCAGTCTTCCTAATTTGTGAGTATTTTATTATAAATATTACACAATTTACCTAATGCTAGTCGGAAAGTTACTTTTGTGTGTTAACCCACAACACACTGCATCTACTTGCCAACCAACCAAACCGAAGAAGAACGTGGATGGATAAGGAATCACGATCGTATCAACTCGTTAATAAGCAGGTTATTCAATTTAAGACGTACACCGCCAAATGTAATTCACCAATTCCCCACTTCTAGAACCTTATGAATTTTACGTTATGATACGATAACGAAATGTCGAAGAAAAAATATCGTAATAGAAGTCATCCAATTCTATGCTAATGTGTCTTATAATCTTTGCCATTAACCAAAGCAAATAGTTTTATGATTCGTGTCAAGAAGTGAAAATTTTGTACTACCAATCCAATCATTAAAATATTCAATTAATTAAAATTATTTAATTCAAATCTAATTGGATTGGTGAATTCATTGATTGGATTCACGAATTGTTGAAAAATTTCAATTTGTTCCTATATTATTATTTTTATATTTTATATTTTTAAATGAAAATTATTAGTGGAAAATTATATTAGGTACCTAATTTTCTTTTATTATGCCATTTTAGTTTCTAAGTGTTTCAAAATTTTCATACTAGTTTAATGTTTAGATTCCACTTGAATCCACCAATTCATTTTATGAAAATTCACGAATTCAATCCATTTGTCACCTCTAATAGCGCGCCTCAAATTTCGGGTGTAATGTATATAATATTCTCACACTTATAGGTGCAAATTATTACAAAGAATTTGTAGGTATGATTTGTAAAACCCTACATGAGATATCTATAAAGTTGATAAATTATTTATTTTAATAACTTGAAACTTTTTGTCAACTATTTATAAATGATAATGAATTATTAAAACTTTTTGTCAACTATTTATAAATGATAATAATATTTTATTGCATGCACCCAAAATTCGAGATCGTCGGCATCTATGTTCTTAACCTGTTTTTACTAATAATAACTCTATTCCCTCTGTATAGCATTCCCTAATCCCTCATTAATCTCAATTTTAACCATGGATAAAGAAGTGAAATTTTACCATTATCTAGTATTACCATTAACGTACTAATACACTAATAGTAATACTAGAGAAATGTCAATCAAGTAAGTGTTGGTAATCTGTACTTTGACGAAATCGTTCTTAGGGGAGTTGTTAATCTGCTATTTGACCCAATGATGGTTTTTGAATAGTAAGACCATATGACTAATATATATTAATTAAAATGGCCCAAAAGGATTCCTTTTCTATCGATGAGCATGAATTAAGGAGCACAAACCATGGGTACATCATTACTTTTTTTTTTTTTTTTTTGTGTAATGTAAGTAAAGGTTGGACGAGGATGGCTTTGATTAAAAAATAATCAGTGGTAGGGGCTTCTTTTCTCTCGTTTAGCGAGAGCCTGTGAGAGCGGCGGAAACTCTTTTCGGGATAATCCAGTCGATCGGCATAGTGCTATTCGGATTTGAACTATTGGAAGACACTAGCGTAAGGTTTTCCTTGTCCTTCTACAATATTAATAGCTGGTTTTCAGAGATACCCTAATTTTCTGGCCGAGCCGTGGCGAAGACGAAAACTTGTACTTAAGGGCTTCGTTGGCAAGTTTTCTTATGCTGCACAAGATTGGTGGCTGAGTTTTGCAGATCTGAATCACAGAACGATACACACAAATCCCCTGCTTTTGAAAGAGCAAAACAGAGCGAGTCATGGAGACAGGGGAGATTGATCGAGAGCCTGAGCTCCAAAGCACAGCAGAAAGTCTGGAAGTCCAACTGGACAATATCACACTAGAGGATGAAGACGATACGCCTCTGGACGTTGATGACAATGATGTGGACGTCTTCAGAATGGAGGCGGTTCGTCGATTAGGGTTGATTGGCCGCCTTGTAGCTGAAAAAACACCAAACATCAAGTTATTAAAGATCGCTCTGGCAAAAGCATGGAATCTCAAAAAAAACTTCCAGATAACGGAATTGGGAGACATGCTTTTTGCTTTTCAATTTATGGATGAAGATGATAGAGACATGGTATGCTTTGGAGGACCCTGGCATTATGAAAACAATGCCATGGTTTTCATGGCAAGTCTACTGATAAAGAAGCCTACGCCTGAAGCCTTACATATGCTGGATATATGGATTCAGATCAAAGATTTTTTAGCAGAGCTGAGAACGCAAACAATGGTTGAGAAAATAGCCACAGGTTTGGCTCACTCATATGGTTTGATGATAGCCCTAGATCAATGTGGGATACATATATGAGATTGAGGGTGAGCCTCTCTATAAACAACCCTCTTAGAAGGAAAATAAAACTGAATATCAAGGGGCAGTTAATTGAATATATGGTAAAGTATGAAAAGTTACCTATATTATGCT
Source organism: Linum tenue (assembly GCA_946122785.1). Taxonomy (NCBI): domain Eukaryota; kingdom Viridiplantae; phylum Streptophyta; class Magnoliopsida; order Malpighiales; family Linaceae; genus Linum; species Linum tenue. Next base: position 49,010,840 of record CAMGYJ010000011.1, on the reverse strand, counting down.
ATTCTTGTGGTCGCATTGGGCACCAAAAGTTGAGATTCCCGAAACCATCAGGTCTAAACCCTGATCCTTTTGGGATGGACCTGAGAGCTGGAGCTCCGGGGCCTAAACTCTGGCTATCGCATTCCCTAAAAAAGGAAGATGAAACATTATGGGCATCACTGAGAAAGAAGTTTGACTAGGAAAGCACAGGGTCGAATTCAGATCATGAAATTCCACCCCCTGAGGAAGTAGCAGATAAAAGAGAACATATAGCAGAAGAGATACAAGGAGAAAAGGAGGCTCAACAAAATAATATGGAAGTAGAACCTGTGAAAGAACAAGAACTCATCACAGAAAGGCCAACAGTAGCAAAGAAGGATGGATTCCAACCAATCCACAGTCCTGAGTTAGGACGTCTGGGGATTGGAGGGGCATTACAACAGTTTGTGATGGGGCCAGAACTAATGAAAAATCAACAGCGAAGCAGAAACAAAGTATGGCGCAGGCAGGAGCAGACTAAGAAACGAGTATACATTCCTACACGAATAACTCCCCAAAAGAGAAATAATTAGAATGCTGGGGAGGAAGGAAATACTCAAACAGATCCGGAACTGCAAGTGAAGAAAGCCAAGAAGTTGACTTTCAAGTTACCTGAAAAAGAAGCTCAACAAGGAAACCTACCAAAAACAAAGGATGGCGATGTGGCGAACTCTGCCAAGGAGCAGAGCCGCCCAGCTCAATGAGTTTGTTGAGCTACAACTGCCGAGGTCTCGGGAATACCCCGGCAGTTGAGAAGCTTAAGGCGTTATTACGCCATACAAATCCCGACGTTGTTTTTTTTTTATGGAAACAAAACAATATGAAGAAGAGTGGAAAAAGAAGATAAAAGAGCTTGGTTTCTTTGATGGGAAAGGAGTGGCAGCAGGAGAGAATAGAGTGGGGCCGCTGCTGATGATGTGGAAAGAAGATATTAAGGTGGAGGTAAAGGGTAGGAACCTGCAGTACATGGATGTGGAAATTAAGATGTCAAATTGCAGACAGGCTTGGAGGCTAACATGAATCTATGGATGGCCTGAAGCAAGTCATAAATGACAGACCTGTGAACTGTTAGAAAGGTTGAGCCAACAAGTTCAATTACCTTGGCTAGTGATTGGGGACTTTAACCTAATCACAGACTACTTGGAAAAGAGTGGTAATAGAGAACCTGATGAAAGAGAAATGGAAATGTTCAGGGAAGCAATTGAGTTTTGCAACCTAGAAGACTGTGGCTATTATGGGCGAACTTTTACTTGGGAGAACAATTGAGCTGATCAAGAATACATAGAAGAGAGACTGGACAGAGCCTTAGGAAATAAGGAATGGAAGGGACTTTATCCTAACATGAGAGTTTATCATTTAGAGAGATGCGGATCAGACCATATACCAATCCAAATCAAACTAGATCTGGAGGAAGAAGATATCACTTGGGGATGGTCTTTCCGCTATGAGCCATATTGGGAGAAACATGACGATTGTAACAAAGTAATTGAAGAGGCCTGGAATCAACAAGGGGGAGGATCTTTGGAACGGATTAAACAGTGCGAGGAGAAGCTGAATACCTGGAGCAAGGAAGCGTTTGGTCTCTAAAGCTGAGAAGGAAGAATGCAGAAAAAGCTTTGCTGGCCCTAGAAAAGAGGAAACGAACCAAGTCAATGTTACAACAGAGGAAAATACTTGAACAAGAGTTAAATGACATCATTCTCCAAGAAGAAATGAAGTGGAATCAGAGATCAAGGGCTGATTGGCTAAGGGAAGGGGATCAAAATACAGGCTATTTTCACAGGAAAGCCTCTGAGAGAAGAAGAAAGAACACTATAAGGAGACTTCAAGATGTAACTGGCCGTGTTTTCATAGGCCAACAGGAGGTGACAACCTGCCTACTAGAACATATGCAGGGGCTGTTTTCTAAAGGAAGAAGACCAGATGTGAGTACAATCCTCCCATTAGTTACCCCTAGAGTGACAACAGAAATGAATCAGGCTCTCCTGGAGACGTTCACAGATGAGGAGATATGGATGGCTTTAAAAAGTATGGGCCCAAACAAGGCCCCTGGACCTGATGGGATGTCTGCTAGGTTCTTTCAGAAGCACTGGAACGTTGTAGGGCATACAGTCCTAAGTGAATTGAGGACCTATCTAGAGGTTGGGGAGTTTCCCATGGAACTGAACAAGACCTTGATCGACTTGATCCCAAAGAAAAACAAACCAACTTCTCCTGTGGAATTCAGACCTATAAGCCTATGCAATGTACTGTACAAAATTCTGTCAAAAGTATTTGCAAACAGGCTTAAAGGGGTAATAGGAGAGCAACAGAGTGCGTTTATACCGGGAAGGTTCATAACGGACAACATTTTAGTGGCTTTCGAATGTTTTCACACTATGAAGCAGAAGACCCGAGCTAAGAAAGGTTTTATGGCAGCCAAACTGGACATTTCGAAAGCATATGATAGAGTGGAGTGAGAATTCTTAGAGGCTATGATGCTTAAACTTGGTTTTGCTGAAAGATGGGTGGGAGTGATCATGCAGTGCATTACCACAGTCACCTATTCTATTCTAGTTAATGGTCATAGATCTGAGGAATTCAGGCCAGAGAGGGGATTGAGGCAGGGTGACCCTCTATCACCCTATCTCTTCTTATTCTGTGTTGAAGGCTTGGCTACCCTACTGACTAATGCAATGACCACAGGGAAACTTCACGGTTTAAAAACCTCGGCCAGGGGACCAGCTATTTTGCACCTTCTGTTTGCGGATGATAGCATTCTGTTTACAAGGGCTACTCCCCAAGAAAGCAGTCACTTGAAGGATATCCTTAAAATCTATGAAGAGGATTCAGGACAGGTGGTAAATTTGCAAAAATCTGAACTTAGTTTCAGTCCAAGTGTGGATCAGATCAAACGAGATGAACTGTCTAATATACTTGGAATGAGACAGGTGGATTTTTATCAAAAATACTTAGGACTACCTACAGTTATGGGCAGGGAGAAAAAGGCATGTAACACCCTAACCCGGCCGGGTACTACTTTTACTAAAATGCCCTTGATAAATAAAATACTCGAATATTAAATTGCAGTGGGAAAAATTTTCATAAATAAAATTATGGAAACACACACTTGTAATTCAAAGCAACGCCCTAACACATGGGCAAACTCAATACTTGAAATCTCAAAATGATCTCCAGTCTATACTCATAATCATAAATGTAAATATCTAATAATCTCTAAAGTTGTTGTTGCTGAAAAACCTTGACTAAGCATCCTCCGTGACGCTTATACTGCCATCCTCTAGCTGGCTGCCCTCGAACTCGTTGCTCATTAACTGCTCCTCTAGCTCCTTCTCTATGACCTGGTGAGTGGGTTGGGGTCAGTCTACGCCATTACTTAAACTCGAAGCACTTACGGGTGTTCCCTTAAGTGTTCACCTCAAAACTTGTGGAAGTTATATATACTTCCACCCTTTAATACTTTAACCCTTTAAAAAGAAATGTGGGAGTTGTTATTACTCGCCACCCTCAAAATCTTAAACCTTTGACTGACACTGGGATCCCCTCACTAACTAGTCCAGCCGCCCAGCTCATACGTATGAGGGCCAACATAGGCCTTTCCTTAAACCTTTTTATGGGAGTAATCGATTCAACCCCATAAACCTTAAGAGTATATCATACTCTTCCTTTAAACTTCATGTGATGTCTAAGTGATTCATCCACATGTTCCTTAAGAGCAAACTTGCTCTTCCTTTAAACTTTCACTGGGGCGGGGGACTGGCGTTAGTGAACTATCTTAAAATCTTTTCACCCTAATTTAATTAGGAGTGAAATACCTCTTAAATGTTGATCCTTAAAGATCAAACAACCTTCATTAAATAACATAAATATAAAAGCTTCAAGTAAATACTGACAGCTCAAATAATCATATACTTCACAATCATAACTCAAATAGAGCATCTCAGATAATATCTCAAATAAAACATGCTTTATCAATCACGACATAAATCAACCACTGGCATACGATTCACATAAACACACATACGTAAAACTCATAAGTCAAATACTTGAAAATACGTAAGGCGTAGAATTTACCCCCTTAAACCACTCACCTCATTTCTGTTGAAACCAACTCTGATTCCACTCTAAAAATTCCATGTATCGCTTCCATTAAATTCTATTCGTCCCCACGATTCCATAGGCGTAGACGATTCCTTGATCGGACGTCAATTGATCGAGTTATGGCCAAAATAAATATTCTGTCAGTTTAGAAGTATCAAGTACCGAAACTGAAATTTTCCAGTCAACACAGTTGACCCGACCTCTGGAAAATTACAGATTTAATCCCCTAACTTTTTCGAATTTTCAAAAATGGTACCTGATGGTTGACATATTCCTCCTCAAACTTGGGAGACTCGGTTCTCCCTCATCCGACGTCCGAATTCGATTTCGTCGACACCGTGACGCTCCTGAGATCGCCCTCCACGCAACCATATTCATCTTTTGAAGTTTCGTCGAAGTTTATTTTTCCAGAATCCGGCGACACTCCGGCGACGTTCCGGCGAAGCTCCGACGAGGCCTCTAACGACCTCCAACTTGGATTCCGACTCCGTATAATGGTTCCTCATCTTCTTCCGAGCAAAAACCAATGCCCAGAATCATTCATTTCCCTCTCTTTCTATTCTCTCATTTTTTTTCTTCTTCATTGACGTCAAGTCCAACGTAGTGGACGGAGAGGCGACGGCGCGGGGAAGATGACGCATGGGACGAGTGTTAGAGCTTTCGTTAGCCTCCTCCTCCTGTTGCTGGCGGTGTCAATAATCACTCTTGGTGATAGATGGAGCGGCTTCTTTAATGATGACGATGATGGCGGAAGGCTTTGCTGAAGGGAACGATTGGGAGGAGGAAAGAAGTTGATGATAATGGATGCAAGGTTCTGGTGTTGTTGGGAATCAGTAGTGAAGGGAAGAAATGAGAAAGTGGATGTATAATTTAAGCCATCCAAGCACCGACACTATTATCTCTAGCTAGCTGTCTCCATTAATTAAAGTATGATGTGATAAGGGAATGGGAGCGTACAAAGCTTGTTGGGGGTGAGTTGTATCTGAGTATAATTTGGAGTGGGATATTGGTGTTGGTGGTTGATTACCATAAAGCGAAAACTGGCGTGGGATAACTCTTTTTTTTTTTTTTTTATATACTAATAATAATAATAACTATTAATGCTATTATTATTGCAGTTGCCATCATTCGTACGTAATCGTCGATCCAACTGTTCGGTCGAACCTGGACCCAAATGTCGGGGTGTAACATTTCCTCCACCCTTATAAAAATTTCGTCCCCGAAATTAGAATCATTGGATAGGTAATGAGGTACAAACACTTGTATTCGACTGGGATTAATTTGACTGGGATGTAACATTTCCCTCCCCCTTAAATAAATTTCGACCTCGAAATTTTCTCGAAGCTCATTCCTATGACCACACCATCCTTATGCTTGCTTGACTCAAGAATTATTCTCGTTATCTGCACTTCGACGATGTACGTTGCTTTTCCCATATAGATTACATCGCTTCTTATATTTCCTTTATGTCATAAAAGATATTCCCACTAAGCTCGTAAGAATTGAGTAGCTACATGTCCTTTTTAAATTCCCCAATTTGGGCCCAGGACGTGATGGAACAAAATTTTGATTCAATTTACTGGTCCAACTCATTCGGTACTCATTGTCGGACTTTAAATCGGAGTCGAGATATCACATTTTCCTCCCCACTTATGGACTTCTGAAGTCCGTGCGGTGTCTTGGGGTGCACTCATTCCTCAAGACCAGCCTTTCTGCATACGCATGCCAACTGGTTTCGCCCTGCCTTGGGCTCATCAGGGAGAAGGCAACAACCTCCCCACTTATAGAAATTTCGCCCACAAAATATGTCCAATGTGATTACTCCAAGCCTCGCTTGTGGTAATCCTTTTTACTTTGAGGATTTGGATTTCCTTTAACTTGTAAGACATGACCTATAAATCATTCCCTCCATTCATTGGCAACCTCGAATGTTTTGGTGGTTTCTTAACCCCTCACGTCACCTATGCTACATCATGGACATATATTGAAACAATAACTATCTCCATTATCCGGTATATGAGATGTTAATGCTTCTCTTGAACCCCAAGGTTACATATGGCAGCTTATCCTCTATCCCGTCATATGGTAAAATTCTTTTACCGTTACTCTCATCCGGAGTTGACCTCATAGGCCACTTAGGTCCTTGTATCTCCTAACTTTGCATCTCTTACTTTTTCCTTAATGCCTTGTCTTATCCTTTAACCAAAGATTGAATGGCCATCTCCACGTTAGTCGTTGCTTAGCGTTGAAGTCTCATACTACTGCTTTTACTTTCTGTATGCACTAGAGGCATACTTTACGTCTTCCCCTAGCGTGCGGTCAACTTTATGACTCCTTTCAAGAATCATGACATTCTTATTGGCTTTCCTGTTCACTCCTGATGCCGAACTTAGCACTTCCTTATCGTCGCTTGAATTTGAAGTTCTCGTATTATTCATTTTGCCACTCTTAGACCCTATATGAAATTCCTCGTACAGTCTCCCCGCCCAAGAAATTTTCTCATGAGAGATTTCCACCTTTCACCAGGATAGGCGATCTTGGTTTCACTTTGGGGTATTCCAGCAGGTACCCTAAACTCATATCCATCTTACTTCCTTACTCGTGACTCATCTTCCTGATGTTCCTCGTTAGTTCTAGATGATGTCCCTTATTCTCGATGTAGTCATCAAGGTTCTCATATTCTCTTCTTAATGTACCTTGAGTCCTTGACTTATAAAGTTCTCCCTTTGACTATTCTTAACGACCACGATTCCACCTTACAATTGGCCAACATTTCCTGATGGACTTCCTATGGATTGATTGTTTGCTACTGGTAATCAACCTAATGCTTTCTTGTTGTTTATTATATTCTTGCTTCGGTCCGTCCTAGCTATCTTCCTTGACGCATACATCGCCCGGTCGACGACCACCATTTTGTTTTTGTAACGTCATATGGTGTTCTCCTTCCGTTGTTGCTTTGTACTATATTTGGTCACCAAACACTGTTGAGTATCTTCTCGTTATAGTTTGGGTCAAAGCTTCCAATACGGGATTTCCTTGGGTAGGCTTTAACATACCTCATTCACGTCATTTGTCTAGATTGATGCCTGCATATGGCCTTAATCTCATAGTCTGGTTTCTTAGTGGCTTAACTGAACGTGTCTTACTTATCCTTAACTAGCCACTTCCTCTGGATGACATCCTACTATGTCGCTCCCACTCAGAGTGGGGCACCTTGGGTATGGTAACTTAATGATTTCTTCCTTTTTGGTAATGTCTTTCCTCGTCGTACTGCACTATTCATTTTCTTGAACCCGAGTCACCTACACATATTCCCAATCCTTCATCGGAACTTTCGTGTGCTTCCTCGAATTCTCTGTCATTCACTAGAACATTTATTGAACGTTCCACTTACTTTTCTATACTCGGTTGGCTTAATGACTTACTCCTATATCTAGTTTTGAGACTTCAGCTCTTAGCCCTCTATTTCCAACTTTCTATGGAGGTTCCTCCTTCTGTCACCCCTCACAAACCCTAGGTGGCTAGGTGCTCCCTGCATTTAGGATAGGACAATCTCATAAAAGATCATCACAAACTCTTGCATTCCCCTATCAATGGTCCCAACGACCTCTTGACCATTTGTGACCTGGGTAGTTTATAGGGTCTTTAATATCCGCTTTTGAGATGAAGGTTATCTTGGTATTCAACTCCCGCATTGCTGAGAAATGGTTCTCTATTCGTACTGCCATTTACTAGCTAACTGTTATTCCTTTTCACATTCCATGTCTTTTCTTACGCATTGGCTCACCACTGTCTTCTATCAGGCATGCTTTAGGGTTCGGTGGCAATTTCCTCCTTGTCTCGTCTAATGGTGGTCGTACTGAGACCATAACTTGTCCCTACCTCCTTTATCTCGTTGCTTGCATTGTTCCTCTAAATGCTTGACATCGACCTAACTCCCTAGGGTCATGTACCCTCTTCTCTAGTGATGTATTTTATCTATAAGGGTTCCTTTATCGTCATATGTAATGACCATGCCTCCTCTCCGCCTTGACCTATTGACTTCTTGATGTACTTTCATACTCCCTAAAACCGACTTATTTCCTCCTTTGCTTCCTTTATACTACCATAGAATTTCTTTAAAGTCTAAACTTTCCTTTGCTCCTTGTCACTGTGTTGTAATAGCGTTGACAACTAAAACTAGTTGAGGGACTTCTTGAGGTACCTCTTCCTTCGGAGATTCATATGTCTCCCCTTTGTTTGTCTTAGCTTATTAGATCCTACATTTATCTCCAAGTAGTAAAATCCTCGTACTACTCTCTCTACTCCTTCAACAATCCTCGAGGTATTCCCTTTCAATTGGCACCTCTTTGCTGGTGTTTGAAGTTGAGGTCCTCGCACTTTTGATTCTACCTCCAGAGACCTTTGCAACGTTCCTCCTTCCTTCTCTAGGTTGATGATAATGATCTGCTGATAACGTCCGAGTAGTTGGTTAACTAATTCAAAAACTACTATCCATCACATCAACGAGATACTTGATCTTGAGAGCCTTCGAGATTCTACTTGGGTTGGTCACGTTTTCTTGCACCCTTTCTTTATTACTAATGATCGCCATATGCCTATACCTCTCATTTGATAAACCACGATGTGTTAACTAAATCATTTCCCAGCTTATTCTTAAACCAATCGCACCCTCGTGCTACCATTCCGTCATGTCGTACCTTCATAGCTATTCGCCTTATTATGATTAGAGTAGACTGGAGATTCTAAAAATCCTCAAAAGAAACCCTGACTCATTTGGCCAAACCTTTAACCTGAAACCCTTTCTCCTTTCCTTTAAAAACCAAAAACCTTGAAAAACTCAGATCGTCACTCCAGTATTCCTGGAAGACCAAGGAACAGAGGAAGACCAGCTCTGATACCAAAATGTAACACCCTAACCCGGCCGGGTACTACTTTTACTAAAATGCCCTTGATAAATAAAATACTCGAATATTAAATTGCAGTGGGAAAAATTTTCATAAATAAAATTATGGAAACACACACTTGTAATTCAAAGCAACGCCCTAACACATGGGCAAACTCAATACTTGAAATCTCAAAATGATCTCCAGTCTATACTCATAATCATAAATGTAAATATCTAATAATCTCTAAAGTTGTTGTTGCTGAAAAACCTTGACTAAGCATCCTCCGTGACGCTTATACTGCCATCCTCTAGCTGGCTGCCCTCGAACTCGTTGCTCATTAACTGCTCCTCTAGCTCCTTCTCTATGACCTGGTGAGTGGGTTGGGGTCAGTCTACGCCATTACTTAAACTCGAAGCACTTACGGGTGTTCCCTTAAGTGTTCACCTCAAAACTTGTGGAAGTTATATATACTTCCACCCTTTAATACTTTAACCCTTTAAAAAGAAATGTGGGAGTTGTTATTACTCGCCACCCTCAAAATCTTAAACCTTTGACTGACACTGGGATCCCCTCACTAACTAGTCCAGCCGCCCAGCTCATACGTATGAGGGCCAACATAGGCCTTTCCTTAAACCTTTTTATGGGAGTAATCGATTCAACCCCATAAACCTTAAGAGTATATCATACTCTTCCTTTAAACTTCATGTGATGTCTAAGTGATTCATCCACATGTTCCTTAAGAGCAAACTTGCTCTTCCTTTAAACTTTCACTGGGGCGGGGGACTGGCGTTAGTGAACTATCTTAAAATCTTTTCACCCTAATTTAATTAGGAGTGAAATACCTCTTAAATGTTGATCCTTAAAGATCAAACAACCTTCATTAAATAACATAAATATAAAAGCTTCAAGTAAATACTGACAGCTCAAATAATCATATACTTCACAATCATAACTCAAATAGAGCATCTCAGATAATATCTCAAATAAAACATGCTTTATCAATCACGACATAAATCAACCACTGGCATACGATTCACATAAACACACATACGTAAAACTCATAAGTCAAATACTTGAAAATACGTAAGGCGTAGAATTTACCCCCTTAAACCACTCACCTCATTTCTGTTGAAACCAACTCTGATTCCACTCTAAAAATTCCATGTATCGCTTCCATTAAATTCTATTCGTCCCCACGATTCCATAGGCGTAGACGATTCCTTGATCGGACGTCAATTGATCGAGTTATGGCCAAAATAAATATTCTGTCAGTTTAGAAGTATCAAGTACCGAAACTGAAATTTTCCAGTCAACACAGTTGACCCGACCTCTGGAAAATTACAGATTTAATCCCCTAACTTTTTCGAATTTTCAAAAATGGTACCTGATGGTTGACATATTCCTCCTCAAACTTGGGAGACTCGGTTCTCCCTCATCCGACGTCCGAATTCGATTTCGTCGACACCGTGACGCTCCTGAGATCGCCCTCCACGCAACCATATTCATCTTTTGAAGTTTCGTCGAAGTTTATTTTTCCAGAATCCGGCGACACTCCGGCGACGTTCCGGCGAAGCTCCGACGAGGCCTCTAACGACCTCCAACTTGGATTCCGACTCCGTATAATGGTTCCTCATCTTCTTCCGAGCAAAAACCAATGCCCAGAATCATTCATTTCCCTCTCTTTCTATTCTCTCATTTTTTTTCTTCTTCATTGACGTCAAGTCCAACGTAGTGGACGGAGAGGCGACGGCGCGGGGAAGATGACGCATGGGACGAGTGTTAGAGCTTTCGTTAGCCTCCTCCTCCTGTTGCTGGCGGTGTCAATAATCACTCTTGGTGATAGATGGAGCGGCTTCTTTAATGATGACGATGATGGCGGAAGGCTTTGCTGAAGGGAACGATTGGGAGGAGGAAAGAAGTTGATGATAATGGATGCAAGGTTCTGGTGTTGTTGGGAATCAGTAGTGAAGGGAAGAAATGAGAAAGTGGATGTATAATTTAAGCCATCCAAGCACCGACACTATTATCTCTAGCTAGCTGTCTCCATTAATTAAAGTATGATGTGATAAGGGAATGGGAGCGTACAAAGCTTGTTGGGGGTGAGTTGTATCTGAGTATAATTTGGAGTGGGATATTGGTGTTGGTGGTTGATTACCATAAAGCGAAAACTGGCGTGGGATAACTCTTTTTTTTTTTTATATACTAATAATAATAATAACTATTAATGTTATTATTATTGCAGTTGCCATCATTCGTACGTAATCGTCGATCCAACTGTTCGGTCGAACCTGGACCCAAATGTCGGGGTGTAACAAGGCAGCCTTTCAGGTACTGGTTGATCGCATAAGAAAGAAAATAAAGCATTGAAAAGGACAAACCCTTTCCATAGCATCTAAAGAAGTACTGATAAAATCAGTGGCACAAGCTTAGGCCACCTACTCAATGTCTGTGTTTCTTATACCTGATGGTGTGTTGAGTGAGATGAGGAAAGCCATAGCAAATTTTTGGTGGGGACAGCAGAAGGAAGAGAGGAGAATCCCCTGGAAAGCATGACACAAACTATGTAAACCAAAGAAGGAAAGAGGAATGGGGTTTAGGGACTTGAAGACTTTCAACATTGCACTGTTAGGGAAGCAAATCTGGAATCTCATCAACAATCCAGAATCACTAGTAGCTAGAATGCTGAAAGCAAAGTACTACCCAAATTCCACCATTCTTCAGGCAAGACTTGGGTCTAATCCTAGTTATACTTGGAGAAGCATCATGCCTGCTCAACAGACTATGAAGGATGGAATTCGATGGAGAGTGGGAAATGGCTCGACCATCAATATCTGGTAAGATAAATGGGTAGCGGGTGCAGAAGACACTGAGTTTCGGGTGACAACACCTAAGCCTACTGCTGGGGGTTTAACTAGGGTCATTGATCTAATTGACCATGAGCAGGGCAGCTGGAGAATGAACATGTTGCAGACTCACTTCAATGAAATGGACAGAGTGAAAATACTTGCCATTCCTATTCCAAGGCAACCAACTGAGGACACCCTGGTCTGGAGTGCGGAGAGAAGGGGTTGTTACACAGTTAAATCGACATACAAACAACAGATGCAGGGAGTTCATATGGGACAGGAGGTAGATGATGATATGGAAGCAGGGCATGGTAATGGTGTAGAGGAAAGTGTGGAAATCTATGATCCTATGGACTGGGAAAGACTCTGGAAGCTAACGGTTCCGCCAAAAGTTAAAATTTTCCTATGGCGATTAGCATATGAGATCCTCCCTACAGGAAAAAAACATCGAGAAAAGAAAGGAAGAGGCGGCAACAGAGTGCCCTTTCTGCTTCCTAGAAGAAACCCAGAATCACATTTTCAGGGAATGCCAGTGGGCAATTAGAATTTGGAAAGATTCTATGTTCAGATCCCTATTTGAAATTGGACCCAATCCATCATCTGGGAGCTGGCTCTGCGCGGTTATGGATCAAACTGAAAACGAGGTTCTAGAGAAGTTAGGCATTCTATTGTGGTCGATTTGGAATGAGAGGAACAATCACATGTTCAACAAGAAAAAGGCTGAAGAATGGGAGATTGTGGGGTGTGCCCTAGCCTACTGGGAGAAATTCCAATTGCACCACACGAAGGAAAAGGAAGAGAGGGGAGAAAGAAATGATACCTGGGAGAAACCGCAGGAAGGCTGGGTAAAGCTGAATGTGGACGCGGCTGTGCTGGCGGAGGAAGGGACTGGTTTAGGAGTGGTGGCCAGAGACGTGAATGAGCAGTTTCTCCTAGCAGCAGTGCATCGAGAAAGGATCCAATGGCCGCCAGAATTAGCCGAACTACGAGCAATTGCCTTTGGCGTGGAGATGGCGGAGGAGCATAATCTTCAGATGGTGAAGGTGGAAAGCGATTGTCTCAACGCCATTCACCAGATGCAGGCGGAGGAAATGATAAGGCTGGAAGGAGGAGTATTTGCCCGAGAGATCAAAACCAGAGAGGAATTCCAATTGCACCACACGAAGGAAAAGGAAGAGAGGGGAGAAAGAAATGATACCTGGGAGAAACCGCAGGAAGGCTGGGTGAAGCTGAATGTGGACGCGGTTGTGCTGGCGGAGGAAGGGACTGGTTTAGGAGTGGTGGCCAGAGACGCGAATGGGCAGTTTCTCCTAGCAGCAGTGCGTCGAGAAAGGATCCAATGGACGCCGGAATTAGCCGAACTGTGAGCAATTGCCTTTGGCGTGGAGATTAGGGATGTCAATCCAACCCGTAACCATGGGTACCCTATCCGACCGTAACCGGTCAACGAGGGTAATTATCCGCTTTGACGGGTTAAGGGGCGGGTACGGGTAATACCCGGTTTCAAAATAAAGGGTAGGGTACGGGTATGGTAATCGATAATACCCGCCCCGTTATACCCGCCCCGCTAACCAAAGGGTCAATTTCCCTTGAAAATTTTATTTTAGCTTGAGAAATTGAGTTTAACTACCATTATTCCATTATTGATGATGAAGATGTAGACGATTATTATGTTTGTGTGGATTGTGAAAGCAAGAACAATTAATATGTGTTTGTTGTTTTTATTTGTGTGGATTGTTTAACCTAGAACAGTTACAAATATTGAGAATTTTTAATGGACAACAGTATGTATGTGCATATATGTGTGTAAGTTCATAGTTTAGGATTCGTACCCATGGTTACCCGAATACCCGTGGTTACCCGGTGGGTAGGGTATGGTTATATAATTTTCATACCCGGTGGTTATTTGGTCGGGTATTTTAGAAAGCTCTACCCGGCGGGTTAGGAGTTGGTATAGAGTAAACCCGCACCCGACCCTACCCATTGCCATCCCTAGTGGAGATGGCGGATGAGCATAATCTTCACATGGTGGAGGTGGAAAGCGATTGTCTCAACGCCATTCACCAGATGCAGGCGGAGGAAATGATAAGGCTGGAAGGAGGAGTATTTGCCCGAGAGATCAAAACCAGAGCGGCGGGGCTTGGGACGGTTCGATGGAGGTTTACCAAGCGAACCGGTAACGAACCGGCCCATGCCATGGCCCATTTGAATTGTAATTGGGACACTACAGAACTCTGGGTCCATAGGCCCCCTTTGTCTATCCTTTCTTTTTTTGAGAAGGATAGTTTAAGAGATGAATAAAATCCAGGTTTCTATAAAAAAAAGGTTGGACGAGGATAAGTTGCATGTTCTTTTTCATTATGTCGCTCGTATTATCGAGAAATAAAAGATATAGTTTTCAAAATATAAAATAATAATTACAAACGAGAGCCGAACCCCATCAGACCAGCAGAATAGCAAAATGAAGTTTCTAGCTAAATGAAGTTTCTAGCTACGTAAGAAATTGAGTCATGAAACGGGGCTAATTTAATTAGGGTTCATTTGCTTGGTCCGCCGAGGTCTGGTCGGAGGTGGCTATGGTTCGTCTTTGCGTTTCTCTACTCGGGATGGTGGTTTCTTTCCCATGTCTTGGCTCCATCGGTCATGGTTCCAGTGGTTGTGGGAGATACGATTTCAGAGACTCCAGGGGGCGATGGGATCTGTGGGAGGCAAGTGCATCTAAGGTTTGAGATTGGTGCACTTGTTTGGGCCATATTGGGTATCCAACAGGGTTTGGATTCTTTTTTCTTATTACAAATGTATTTTTTTGTAACCTTTTCTTCTGGGCTTGACCCATTTGCAATTTAAATGATCGCTTAAAAAAAATGCTTGTTGGATTTGTAAAATGAGGCGTTTGAAAAATGAACGTTTAGATTATGATGAATTTATTGCATTATGGATTTGAAGAGTCTATTATTTGTATAATAGATTTGATGATATATTTGTTACTAAAATCAATTGTCATCTAAGATTTTATGCCCTTCAACCAAATCCCAACATAATATGCGAGATATACAAGTATGTGGATCCCACAAATTTAGATAAAAATATATTCACGAACCCCACGAATGATAATATGTTTATTTTTCAAATAATATTGATGATAATAATAATATGACCCATACCCAAAAGTTGCCATCAGGCAAATGAACTGTAACAAACAAGGATTGCCAAAGATGGTACTTCCTTCTAGGAGATGTACAAACCCTATTTGATTGCTCTAGAACATTTATGTCTGAAATTGGCAAATGCCCTCCCTTCTTCGTTATTTGTTATTTGCTCCTTTTTGTGCTAAAGATTGAATGAACCCTAATTCGTTGCACTTTCAATTGGTTTTTGTCAATATGGGCAATGAAAGCAAAGGAATCTTCCTTTTCCTCCTTCTTTTTACCCTTTCAGACAATTTCTCTTCTTTTTTTCCTTCATGCTTTTCAAATATTGAAAATCTAAGATGGCAGAGAGTTTGGCGATGAGATTTGGGATGAATTTAGACGAGTTAAAAAAAAATGAAATGGATTGTTAAATTATGTTATCGTTTAAAGTAATAAATTTTTAGCATGAAATTGGTGGAATTAAAGACGAAGGCAGGAAAATGACAGACGTTTAATTGATGAACACTATGAAAGTCGAGATTAAACCTCAGGAAGACCAAAGAAATTGAGAAGTTTAGAGATGGCGGATGAGATTCGTGGTATATACGCGAGACATAAGCTGACCTTTTGCTTATATACATGCATACTGTAAATACCACCCTAGATATGACAGATGAGATTTATGATATATACTTCACACCTTTCAACTATTGAACTAAACGCGTTTTAGTTTTTAGTGAGAATTAATTGACGGAAAAGATTATTCTTGATATTGTCTCCTTACACTAGCATTCCCATTCAATTGTTCGTGCGCCCAAACTAAAAGTTGAATTTGCCTTAATCTATTCCTTCGTCATTTTGCTTTCAATAAAAATTCCCACATATTTATCGAACAAATAACCCAACAATCAGATTCTTTTTCCATTTCTAATATTTTTTCTTCCTAGCTGAATGAAATCCTTCTTTTAGTTATAGATAAATAGTACGAACTTACCGATTACACATTTACATGTAAATAGTACGAACTTACCTATTACATGTCTTTGATAAAATCGTGTGGGTCTGTTCAAAATGGCCAAAGATATATTATATGTAGCATGGTGGGGAAAGCCATGTGCCATTTTTAAATCATAATCAAGATTAACTTTTTTTTTTTACTGTAATAATCAAGATTAACTTATTGAGTTCACTTTGCATTTTTTTTGTGGACCGGTGATCACCTGCCCTCTAAAATAGGCAAGTGGCTTCATGGGTTGGGCTATAATTACCATTTTCCAAATTTCTTTTTTATAAACTTACATACAAGTTAAAAGGTTAGTTAATTGCTTGAGATATGGTTGAAGCTAAGATCAAAGCATATCGAATATATTGTCGGTCCAATACTTAGTTCTAAAATCTCTTTTATATTTAGATCGCAGTTCTCTTGAGTTTGGTCCAGTCTGAACCGAACCAAACTCATGAGAATCGTCGTTTATTAGTGAAAAACATTTTAGAACTAAGGATTTCGGTCCCATTTGGTCCTGTTTGGTCCGGTCCAAATGTCAATTCAGTTTATCTGTATTCAGTGATTAGAAAATTTACGGGGACCAAAACCCGAATGGAATTACACTCAATTCAATATGATCCGATTCTAATATCAATTTAATTCGGTGTAGTCTGATACGTACCGGACCATTGCACATTAGTTTGGCTTTTCGTATAAAGAAATGTGGGGTTCACGTGGTTCGTGTGTTTGCTGCACATAACCCAAACATGGAAAAAATCCCAAGTTACACATGTTTTTAAAAAAAAATCTTAAAATACACACGTTATGAAAATAATTCCCAATCTACGCATGTTTGGTCCATCACCGCTGTCGACGAAGACAGTGATTGCATCACTGCGGTCGACGAAGACAGTGATTGCATCACTGCGGTCGACCAAGACAGTGATTGCATCACTGCAGTACACGGCCGCGGTGAATGCCTGACCTGCGTCGAAACTTTATACAAACGTAACTTTGTGCTCGGTTATCCGATCGTAGCGAAATTTTTTTTGATTCCGCATAATTTTTCGAGATCTTGCAAGCCGCAAATTGGCGTAGGCGATTTGGTCCCGCCTTCGTCTCGAAAATATATCGTTTGCTACCCCGAACGAGCCTTTTTTCGATTTCGTCAAACTTTGAACGACCATAACTTTGTGCTCCACAATCCGAAAATCATGAATTTTTTTTGATTTCGGATTGTGGAGCACAAAGTTATGGTCGTTCAAAGTTTGACGAAATCGAAAAAAGGCTCGTTCGGGGTAGCAAACGACATATTTTCGAGACGAAGGCGGGACCAAACCGCCTACGGCAATTTGCGGCTTGCAAGATCTTGAAAAATTATGCAGAATCAAAATTTTTTTTGCTACGATCGTGATGGGAATCTAGATGAGAATATACCAAATATTGATCCAAGGGATGTCATTGATGGTCCACTTACTCGGACCAGACTTAGACAACTTGTTTATGTTGTCAAAGACGCTCTCAAAGAGTTGTCAAACCCTGAGGAAGATGCTGGATTTCAGAATTTGGGATCTCCTACAACTATCCCTGTCTAACAAGGATTTGAAGGAGATGTTAATTGCTGTCCATGTTGGGTTAGGAGTCTTTTTATTATATATGCTTCATTTATTTGTTTCCTAGTAGTAGAGTAATTACTTTTCAGTTTCCTAGGTGTAGAAGGAAGTCTTTTCTTTTGAGTTAGCCTCTCTATAAATAGAAGGCTTGTAGTTCAGTTTTATTCAATTCAGTATTCAGACTTCAATAAGAGTTTTCAAGAGTTGCAAGAAATATTTCCTTGTGATTTCTTAGGCTTATCAACCCCTGGTTGTGGCGCCTTGCCCCGAGCCTTATCACCGACTGGTGTGGCGGTTCTTCCTCCATCTAACCTACCAAAACCCCTAAATTTCCCAATTCCTTTCAATTTCCAGCAACCCTAGCTATTTTATTGTCAATTAGAGCAGTTTAGGCACATCAGATCGGATAACCGAGCACAAAGTTACGTTTGTTTAAAGTTTCGATGCGGGTCAGGCCTTCACCGCGGCGGTGTACTGCAGTGATGCAATCACTGTCTTGGTCGACCGCAGTGATGCAATCACTGTCTTCATCGACAGCGGTGATGGCCCAAACATGCGTAGATTGGGAATTATTTTCAAAACGTGTGTATTTTGAGATTTTTTTTTTAAAAACATGTGTAACTTGAGATTTTCCCCCCAAACATACTGTTATTAAAATAAAAACAAACACCGATATCCATTAATTAATTAAGGTCAATGTTAGTTTGAGACCCTAAACGGCGAGCACTTGGTGAGGCAGCCTTCTTCTTTACTTGCTAGTTGCTACAACTAAAACTAAGAGGTCAAATGCATAAATGGTCACTAAAAATTTTGTTTTTTAAACAAAGATGGGCACTCAACTTAAAATTTTGCATCTCGGTCACTCATCTTCCTCGATGTCGTTACAAAATGATCACTCAATCAACCCAACTCACAGTTACTTCCGCCATCAACTAAACAGAGTTAAGCGATCTAGGTAATCGGTCTTTATTCTCTACTCATACTCGTTCCAATCCAAAACCTTTACTCTATCAAATTTCAATCTATAATATTACCAGGACCACTTTGATCCCTTTTTAACCTAGCTATGTTATCAATAGCTAATTAGAGAGTCTATGTAAATCATTTTCATCATTAACTTGAGTAAGCTGATTTTATGATATGGACTTTCGATGAAGTACCTGATAGTGATGCAAATTAAGAACAACTTCCTTAGCTATGTCAAAATTTAGTAAAAAATTATGAAATTTCAGGGATATTTTGTTAGAAGGTTAAATTCCAAAGCTTAGTTACATATTCACTACAACAAATTCAGCCTATTAGGACAAAAAAATTATTTTTTTCATTTTTTGTTTGTAACAATATGTACGGTAATATGACAAAAATAATATATGTCCTATTTGGTATGCCTAATGTGACAAAATAATTGTTGTCAGAATAAGTCGTCATTTGAAGTGAGTAATGTGACAAATATTTCGTGTCACAATTAAGTTTATCACAGTAGGTATCTCATACCGGGATGTAAGAGACACAAAAGTGACAAATTATATTGTCAAAGTAGCTTTTGTCATATGATGCCTTCCTGAATTATTTATATGACAAAGTATTTTGTCACAGTAGATAGCAAATTAGCAATAATCCTATGACGAGCTGACAAAATGGCATGTTCGTCATAATATAGTGGTTTCGGCTTTGACAAAAGGCATGTTCGTCACAATATAGTGATTTCGTTTTTGGCTCCAAATTGAAAAATTTCCAATTTTTGAGTGGGCGCCCAAGTTACCTCTCCCCACCCGCTCAATCCCTCCCCAAATTAAATCACACTCACCTTCCCCACTCCTTGCCTCCGCGTTTCTCTCTCTTCCTTCTTCCTTCTTCTCCTTCTGCCAACAATGAAATCCCCCTTCCTACTGAAGAAAAATAAAAACCTAGCTCACTCTTGCTCTTCCTCCTTTTTCTTCTTCCGACCAGGCCAATAGAGACAACGTGCGAATGACGGCGATGATGACGAGGTCGGCCATCGCATTTTCTCGACTTCCGATCTCTCTCAACCTCTTTTACCTTTCTTCTCCGTCGCCGGCAGGAACAGATCCGACTACATAGGTCATTGTCCCGATAAGATTGCCTCATGCATATCAGGTTTATTTGTTTGATTTTATTTTTATTGATGTTTATTATGTTTTTTTTCATTTTAGGGTGCTGATCGCAAGGATGGAAAGAGAATAGAGGCGGCGGCAGAATCTGGTTCAACGCCGGAGTTAGGGGGAGGAGCTGTAGCGGGCACAGTCTAGGCGGCGATGATGGCGAGTTGCTGCATGGTAGTGTCGTCGTCCCTGTCCGTCTGAAGGCGTCTTCTTCCTCTTCCATTCCTCCGCTACTTCCAGATCTGGAATTGAGCTCTCTGCACGAGCTTTTCCTTTCATCCTCTGCTATGGCGAGCAAATCGAGAATACTTTTGGGGTTCTGGGTTTTTTTGGGACTTTCTTCAATTATTCCGCATCTGAATGTCAGCGCATCGAGCTCTCGCTGTTTGTACTTTTCTTTTTCATTTGTACCCCTTGCAGATCTGAGTTTTTTTATTTATTTAGTGGTTGTTGCTTGAACATAATTAATTGAATGAGTGTGGTGCTACTTAGCAGAATCCAAAACTCGAAATATATCTTTTTTGGCAAAGATCCAGGCCATGATCTGGGTACGTTGGAAGTTTTTTTTTTAATTTATAATTTGTGTCAGTTTTTCCGAAAACTATTTCTCCCAAAATCACCAGATTATGACAACCGCAATGACAATATATGTCGTCATAACATCTATGTTTGTCACAATAGACTACCCAGAACCTCAGCTATACTGAAAGCAAATGTGACAACCTTGTTTTAAAATTTTGTCACATTTGATCTATCCTGACGGAGATAAAATGACAAATCTTTGTGACAACACCTTTTGTCATATTATACCTAATATGACAAAATGGATATCTAATATGACAAAACCGCCTCGTCATAATAGGCCGAATTTGTTGTAGTGCATATTTGATAGTAATAATTAAATTGACTTATAACCAGAGGTTCATGTTGTAGTTTATTTTGACAATATGTTGTAGTTATGTCCTTAGCGATGCTATGAGATGATAACAATATGTTGTAGTTATGTCCTTAGCGATGCTATGAGATGATATCTTACTTATAATGCATTTAGTGTTATATATTGGGGGATTCTCAAACGGTCATCATGGATCCTACATCGAGGAAGTTTTCCCTCTCCGGAGTCGGAGCCATTTACAGGGAAGTTCATTTTCTCTTCTTATCCCTCGTGGACAATGCAGTCAAAAGCGCGATTCTACCTAAAAGCGAAAAAGGGGTAAAATCGAAAAGCGGCGAATCAAAGCGTAAAAGCGTAAGTTTTTTATGCGTCATGTATAATATTAAAAATCTGTTAAGTACCACATGTATTATGCAAAATATGAGTGCATGGAGTTTAGACAAGTGAATAAATACATGCAATTCATGTCCAAATTAAAGCAAATTCATAACATCTTAACAATAAGTTCATAAACATAAACTTTAACCCACAAACGAGTTAATAACCAAATTCTCACAACATTAGCTTCACATTCTGCCCTTGGTTTCTCAAAGGTTCAATTAGAAACACCACATATACATAATTTAGCAGTAGCATACGTAGGTAAACAAGTAGGTTATACGCCTATTGGAAATTATAAGTAGTTTCCTTCATTTTGATGGGTTGGTTTAAATTATTGAGAATGTGTGAGTGGTAATTTAGCTAGAAATACCTGCTAGATTATATGTTCAGGGTGGACTAAGAGTTGAGAAGGGGAAGCATTTACCCGACATTTAGGAGTCATAGGTGAAGTGGCGACGAGGTAGGACAAGATAGAGACAGAAACTAACATGGTGTGGCGCCAGGGAGTGGCGACAGGCGACGACAAGTGCGACGGGTGCTGCCGTGTTGGAGCTATCGAGTGCGACGGGCTAGAGCTTCGCTGGCGGTTGCGAACTTGCAGCGGCGACGAATACTTCACTGGAAGGCCGGCTGCGCGGCGGTGCAGAGTGTGCTGGAGTGCTGGAGATGGAGGATTAGGGATTGCGGAAGAGTGGTTTGGCAACCTCACCCTAATATCCACCCCATTCCCCCCCCCCCACCCTTTTTTTTGTCCGAAGTGATCAAAATGGCGTCGTTTTTGTTTGGCGGAGACAATTTTCTCCTTTGCTTGGAATCAGATAAAAACGGTATGAAAGCGCGCTTTTATCCGATTTTAACGATTTTACTAACGCTTTTGACTACACTGCTCGTGTAAGTTTTCCTACCCTAGAAACGTAAAATCGTACGATATTACGCTTTAAAGCGCGATTTTGACTACACTGCTCGTGTAAGTTTCGTGTCTTTCCGATCTTCCGAGTTTTCACAGAGCTGCACACCTAATGGCATAACAAGCTCTTTTATCGGAAGTCCGATTACGTACAGACTATCATATTTTATTATTATTATTTATTTTGCATATTTATTGTTCGGTCATGGCTTATCTTGTTTAAAAAAATATACACATGTAGGTTGAATTTATTACACTAATCGTTTTTGTCATTGCCCATCCAAAATTCCCTATCCATCTGTTCTCTAATTTCCAAACCCTTCTTAATTTCTTTTGTAAACTTTCAATTCCGGGTCTACCCGACTTCAACTTTGTTTCCTCTAGAAAACGAACAAAATCAATAAACCAAAAGACTAATTTTGGTTTTCTTTTTAATTTAATGGCAAGTGGATGAGAGGAGAATTGACAACTTTCACTCTTTGTTTTCGATATTAGTTATTTATCCTATTGATTTACAAGTATCCAAACTATACGAGCGGAGTTAGAGTGCTAACATATTTTTTTTAGTATGGTGATAATATTTTTTTCAGTCAATAAAAATATTTTATTTGGATGACTTTCTAATTTAAATGAGTTGTTTATAATTAATGGGAGGGAAAGGCGGAGGGACACACTGGTCATTAATAAAAGTTTTGGAGGGGAGGGGGATCAGCGTGTTTTGTGCATTATATGGAGAGGGGTGAGTACTACAAAATCCAGACCATAAAAATAAGAAACCACACCACAAAAAGACCACAAACTTAGAAAGAAGTCCGCAACCTCACCACACCACAAAATTCATAAAACAACACAAGTTTCTTAAAGAAAATCACATGTCGTATGAAGCGGACCACAAGTAAGCAGGTCACAAGTCTCATAATGCATACCACAAGTTCATAAAAGCAGACCGCAAGTCCCATAAAAACAACCACAAGTTCCACAAAATAAACCACAAGTCTCATAGAGCAGACCATACGTTTACCAAAACATACCACATTCCCATGATGGTATGACAGTGATATGATGTATCAAAAGAACACATTAATCAAGATCTACACAATGATATCCATTTTGTTATGTTTTGTCAAACATAAGAACTCATACCAATATTATATCACTATACCATACTGATAGTATCATGATATGACAGTGATATGATGTCAATAAATTATTTTGTCAAACGTAAAACTTCATATCAATATCATATCGCTATCATACCAATATCATATCAATATTATACCACTATCATATCAACATCATACCAATGCCAGTGATAATACTAATACCGATATGACAGTAGTTTGATGATATGGAAAAATTTTGCTCCAAAAAATATCATAATGAGTATCATCTTGTAGAGCATAAAATTTGGATTTTCTATACAAAAGTTTCAGAAATTCAATGTAAAACGAATGAGCTAAGACTTGTTAAATTTTCATAGGAAATTTGAAAAATGTCTTAACAGCCAACTAATAAATCGATGTATTGTCATCAATGTATGCATAATAATATACATATATATAAGAAAATTGGTGTATTGTAGTTTACATCGTTTGGTTTCTGTGATAATTATTGTAGTGTTTAAATTAATAATATTACTTTTAGGTGAAATGTCATTTTTATCCTTTATTTTTAGTATAAAAAAGCAACACATAAAGATGTCGGGACATAGTTGGAAGAAGAAAAAAACACAACAATCTCAATCAAACAATCTCAACCAAAACTTAAGATTTAACTATCACTTATTTTGAGTGATAATTTGTGTCACATCAAGAAAACAATACATGTATTGTTTGTGCAAAAAATTCAAAAAAACTATAAATTATGGACATTGCATGCATTGTAACTATCATACCAAACTATCATCAAAACCAAACGAACTTAGTGTTGTTTTCTTTTTCTTTCTTTCAATTAGACCCTTCTGTTGGATTTTGCTGCCCATGTTATGAAATCTACCATCAGATTTCCCCTATCCAACCTTTTTTCTAGCTCCTCTCCCCCTATTATTTGTTCATTATTTATTAGGATGTACAAACAAACACGTTTTGTGTTCTAGAAACTTTACCCCAAATAATTTGGTCAAAAAGTTGATTTGCAAGACACTATGATGTTTTGTCTTTATAAAGTACGTAGCTAAGCAGAATTCAAAAGCTAACCAATTTTTTTTATTTAGTTCAAAGGGGGTTAAAGTATGCCGCAAATTAAGTGAGACAACAATCATCAACTAATTGTTCATGGTATTAATTTACACAAACGCATTGTGTCAGATCATTACAATTGGTGAAAATATTATAAATTGAACAAATGGGTTAGATTAATTTGGTCAAACAAGCAAATCTTTTACAAGATAAGTCGATCCACGAGAAAAAAACGGCAAGATCAAAATTATATTTATAATACTTCCACCCACATCATCAATTAAACAAGATAGAAGTGAACCGATTATCCTATCTACAAGGATATGATTAAGAGATAGATATAATAATTAGGTTTGTTTATAATTCGTGGGTGAAGAAGAATATATATATGCATGCACTAGATTTGATCCCGGCCCATTGGCCGGATACGATATAAACAAAAAAAAATATTTTTCGATCTGCTATTATAAAGGAATCCGATATTAAATTATTGAAAAACTAAAATAAAAACATGAATAATAAATTTGAAAAAGATTTCACATTCTAACTGATTTATCAATTAATATCAATACCAAAAGTTAAAATAAATCGTGCAAGGGAATCAACTCCTAGGTGTTTAAATCGGACTTCGATTAGAATTACAACATTTTCTTTTTGACTTCGCGATTGCTTCGCCATTAGCATTATCATCTCTATCAAAAACAACACCTTCATCCCATTAATAACACCTATGTTTTCCATATTAATATTATATTATTGTTCTCCTGCATTTAAACGGTCGCTTCCTGCTTCTCCAAAATTTAATGGTAATTTTTGACAACTATGAAACATATTATGTACACAAGTAGATATTACCTCTGTCAAGTAATGAATATTGTCTCATATCTTGTCTTCTCGTTAATTTTTATACTTCTATCCAGAATTAATTCTCAAATTTCTTCTCAAAAACGTCATTATCTCCATAAATAAATGTACTACTGATAATCGGCTTTAATATATCTGATTCTTGAACTTTATGTGACTATCTCATGGTATGTTTAAGCCAATTGGTGCGATTTTAGGGCTCGCTAACCCGAGAATGGTTGAAAAAAACCATTACTGCCTAGTGCCATGAGTTTGATGTATTACAGGTGAATAAAGCACGATAAAGGAGATTGGGTCGAGTTTCCCCAGGGACCGAATAGTTGTAGCAGGCTGCAGGAAGTTGAACGGCAGCAGTGTTTTTGGGCTTGGATTGGCCCACTGAATTACTTGGACCGGGCAGGAGGAGAGAGACTTCACTTTGGCCCAAGGGGAGCAATTAATTGGACGTGGGGATTTTAATTGGGAGGAGGGAACTTGAGAAGAAAAAAAAGCTGGGGAAAGAAGAGAGTCTCGGGCGGCAATTAATTGCAAGGAAAAAGAAGGATTGGAGGGGGGACTTCTATTCCGGGGGCGCGAACTGTGGAAAAATTGTGGGACGGGATTCTTTTTGGGAAAAGGCGGCAGGGCGCAGCGCGGAGCGAGCAGGGAGTTTGGACGAGAGCTGCAGCGCCGAGCAACAGGGCGATCGCAATCATAGCCACTCGAGAGGAGCAGCGGATCGAGAAGGGAATTGAATCGAACAACATCCGATAATTCAGTATTCTTTTCTTTTTGCTTTGATTCGTGACATGATGATTATGAACATGATTGTGTGTTTTAGTTTTATCATGAACTAAACCCCGATATCTGGGGGAAACACCATAGGATGTAGCTATTTCTTGATTTGATGGATTGATTCAGAATTCTTTTCTTCCAATCTCTATTGCATGAAATTACTTAATGCTTTGTGTTGACTGGCCACCAATACAATGATTTGTAGTTAATTAGGTTATTAGCGACAGTGAAACCCTAATAACTGAACATATTTCATGTGACATAGTAACTTATCGAAGCGACAGTGGATTAAATAAGGTACTATGCGGTCTTAAATAGGATATCGATCTTCAGGCTAAATAGTTAATTCATTGAGCTACGACAGTAGGATTTGATTTAATTGTTTAGTACGTAGTAATTCCCGACAGGGATAGCTAACACAGTAGTGATATCCTGGCTGTAGAGATATGGATTAAATTGATTAGAATGTGTGAATTAATCTGGACAGGATAGGTAGTGAATCCCGGTGTTTCTCCCAGAGCTTTCTCCCATTGAATTTCTCCCGACAGTTTTCATTTGCTTAATTTGTTTAGTTTATTTTGCTTTTAGAAATTAGTCTCATTAAACTGTTTTTACTTATAGTTTGCTCATAAAATTGATAGAATATAAGGTTGTACCAGTCCCTGAGAGACGATACCCGGACTTTCCGGTTTACTACGAGATAGGATTTAGGCATTACGCTTTTGCCCTATCAACTACCTCCACCATTAAACGAATCTTTCTTCTTCTATGTTTCATAGAAAGCAAGAACTTAATGGTTAAAAAATTTACAAATGTGAAACACCATATTTTCTGAAGTTAAAAAATCTTCCAAAAAGAATTTCACTATTTTTATTCTCACTAAAAATTACAATATTGTTATATGCACGATTAAATTTTCTCTAATTAATCACTTAAACATCTTAAGTGAATTTGATTGGGGTTGGAAATAAATGTTTTTCTCGAAGTAAACAAAACAAATGTTGATATTTTTGTTGGGGCATGCATGTGATGATTTGTTCAGAATCCAAAAATATTGTGTGGAAACTTTATCTGAGATGTTCATCGATAATAAGGTAGATAAGTATAGTTATAATATGTGATATAATTCGTATGATTTAAGTCATGTCGATCACATTTTCTCATGTCGATCATTTCAAAGAAACATGAATGCAAAAATATAAATTTGTGGCTCTGTATTTTATATAATAAATGAAGGTCTATCAAAGTATCAAATAGTCGACTTGATGCTTGTTTTGGTCTACCAATTTGGTGTAAAGGTTAGATTGTTTAATCTAGGCGTCACCTTTTCTATGTCCACCAATAGAAGAGAGCCATTTAACATACTCCATATACGTTTAATTAGAATTTAGAGTGACTGATGCAGTATCAATTTCATTTAATTAGCATAATATATTTCTAGTAAGTATTTAAAAATAAAATGCTAGAACCGTAAACTAAAAGTAGGAATAGGAGTATCAGAAAAAATCCAACCCCAATAATGAAATTTTCTCTCCAACGGAATGAATGAGAAGAGGTAGCTAAGAGCATCTTCATCAATGTAATTGCAAAAGAAATTGTATTTGTATTTTTTATTGTCAACTCAAATTTTTTACAATCTACATCACATTCATTTCATTCACCTACATCAATGCAATTAACTTGCAGTTGCAAATGTAATTAAATATTATGTTTAAATTATTAGAAAAGTAAATAAAAAGAAAAGAAAATAATATAAAAAAATAAAAAATCCCCATTTTTGTAGGCTGATTTAACTTGCATATGGAATTGTATTTGTTGCAAACTTGTAAATATGCAATTAGTAGCCACATCAATGCAATTAATTTTATAATTACAAACACGGAACACCTATGTCATGTCATTTTGCAACTGAGAATGAAATATCAATGTAGATGTTCTAAAAGCAAAATAATAAAAAAGTAAAAAACACATTGCGTCCTTCCTTGGGATGCGCGCATGCCTTCAATTTGAGTTTAAAACCCCCCTTACCATGGGGAATCTCCTTATAGTAGTGTGTAGAAGATAGATGACTATGTAAACCACCAGACGGTTACTTATGGGCAAAAACTAAAGTGGGTCAGAAATTACGTTGTCGAAACGGCAAAGGTTACCAAACATTTTGACCACCGTCAGCTGCTGTTCATACCAGACACGTGGCAAGAGGGGGTCTCGTGGTATGTGATGGTTGACCAACTTCTCCGTCAACGTAACTTGCCGTCCCCCTTGAAAAGGATTTACTGGCTGGTTTCGCAATTAATTGGGCAAGACTGTTACTGTTAACTGGGCTCGATGGGTATGGGCCTTAAAAGAACCCTGCACAAAATTACAAAAACATCACGGCCCACAGTACAGCTTGCTTGGTCCGTGTCTCTCGTAACAGAATGTTTTGGGCATTGCTATTCGTCGCCCTAAAATTCCATATTCGTCGCCCTAAATAAATTAAATTTACTTTAATATCCTTAATTCATTTATTTATCTTTCAACCCCAAATCAGGCATCGTCGGCAGATTGAAGCTCGTCGGTAACAGTACGGGAACATGTACCTGTCCGTAGCTCGCCGACAATGGGTTTCCAACCCTACCGTCGCTGCCAACGAAAAAAATATATATATATATTCATACCTGTCGCGTCTGCTTCTTTCTCTCTGTGGCAGATCTCTGGAACAAGCGTCGTTGTCCTTCTCCTTGTCGATGGCAGCACAACAACTAGCGGCAGCGACGGTTCTTCTTCTTTCTTCTCCCCGACAACAGAGCAGCAACAGGCGACTTTCGACTTCCTTCTTCTTCCTTCTCCTTGTCTTCAGCCTGGGAACTGATGGGTTTAAGGAAACCATCTGTTAATGGGATCGTTCATTGCCATGCCATTGGAGGACGAATGCAAAAGGCGGGAGAGTCAAGGGGAGGAGAGTGAGAATAAAGAGGTGACGGAGAACGAAGGCATTAAAAGAAGCAGAGGAGCACTGGAATGTGGGTCTGATTGGACCCGCCATTTGAGAGGAAGGAAACTGTGATGAACGAGTGGTGGATTCAAATGGCACACGTATATATATATATAAATGAAATACTAAGCAAATAAATAAATAGTTGGATATCTCAAATGAGAAATCAGTAGAAGTCACAGGGGAATCTGCAAAGAATGGAGGGGCGCCGGCAGCAGTTCTTCTCTGCCCAGAGCTGGTCATCGGGTTTGGAGATTTAGAATTGGACTAGGGGTGAATGTGTCATTTCGATATGGTTTAGGGCGATAAAATTCAAATTTTAGGGCGACGAATAGCAATTCAGAATGTTGGCTTAATTGCAAGTTTGGTCACTCGAATTGCTATAAAATTTCACGTTTGCCACTCAAATTAATTTATTCCATTTATAGTCACTCGAATTAGTTGAACAGTTCAAGTTCGGTCACTCTCCGTTAACCTCCGTTAACTTTGACTGACGTGTCGGTCAACTCTGACAGTTGACCGTTAAATGTGTGACGTGGCAAATAAAAAATAATTAAAAAATAAAAATTAAATTTGTAGAAATTACACATCATTATCACAAAAAATTATAATTATAAAAAATGAAAAAATGGAAATTGTAACAAAAAATTCTCGTACTTTATGAGAACCTGAGTTAGAATCAAAACCACATTTTATCTTCTTTTCATTCGGCATGGTAATTTATGGAATTGAAACCCAAAAAGCCTCGAAATTTGAGAACCGAATCGATTTAATCCGAGGACGAGGACGATCGACGGGGCGTTGATCGCTCTGTTGTTCCGATTGAACTCTTCCTCCGTCATCTTCTTCTTAACCTGATGGTTGTGCTGGTCGGTGTTGAGCATGATGAGAGAGTAACAGAGGACAAAGACCGCATCTTTGCCGGCGAAGATGTCGGAAGGCTGCTGCTCGTAGAATTGCTCGGAGAAAGCCTCGAGAATCCTCTGGATCTTCTGTGACTCTCAGGGGAGCCGGAACGTGGCGAGATAGGTGCGTAGCGCAGTGTCGAGGATCATCCCGGAGAATTCGAACGTACAGGTGAACTCCTTCAGGACCTGAATGTGGAATTCATCAGGATCGCCGAGGTAATCTCCGATCATGGTCTTGTCCAACCCGGGGGTGAACCGGAAGAAGAAGGCGTAATCTCTCGGGTCCGGTGGGTCGGAGAACATCAGGCTTAAATCGTATGTACTCGTGAAGAATTAGATCGGGACGAGGACGAGGACGATCGACAGGGTGTGGTAGCTGAGCACGCTCTTCCCCGTCGCCAGCTCCAGCAGCAGCAGCACCGCCAGCCCGAGAAACGCGATCCGCCCGTTCAGCCTCTCGCTGTAAGGAGTGAATCCGAATTCCACTTTCAAGCATGCTGAGACCGGCTCCTTCAGCGGGACCGGAGGAAGGTAGAGGGCCGCGCCGGAGGACCAACAGGTTGGTGCTGGTGGCGTTTCAGCAGGTGGTTAAAGAGAGCTTTGCTCTGTACATGGAGATAGTCGAGGTCCTGACCGTCCTGCTCGATCTATTCGCGGAGATGGAGTACGCCCACAAGGTGAAGGCGTTCGATGTCTATGTGAGCGCGGGGAAGATGATTGATGAGCTTTTCCTTTTTTTTCATTTTTTATAATTATAATTTTTTGTGATAATGATGTGTAATTTCTAAAAATTTAATTTTTATTTTTTAATTATTTTTTATTTGACACGTCACACATTTAATGGTCAACTGTCAGAGTTGACCGCCACGTCAGTCAAAGTTAACGGAGGTTAACGGAGAGCAGTGGCGGACCCAGGATCGTTGAAGAGGGGTGTCGCCGATAAAAAATTATATTAAATAAAATAATTAAATAAAAATAAAAGTTGAATAGAAATTACTGAAAATTCTTTTATAAGTTAACAACGTCGTGTTTACTACGAATTATGACGATTTTTCATATCCTGAATTTTTTTTAAAATACATTCATCGCTTATATTGCAAATCAAACATTTTTCGATATACACAACTACATAATCATTCATAAATTAGTCACTCAACTAAAGGGAATCGACTCACGTCTAAAATAAAACTTAAAATAAAATAGTTTATAATCAAATATAGTAAACCACGATCTACCAATTGGCAATTTTAGACAAAACAAAGTATGCCTAAAGTAATATCATTAACATTTTTCCTCTAGTTCTACCAATTTAACCAAAATCAAACCACAATCTCCCATAAATCTATCCATTTCACCTATTAACTACAAATTGACAAGTTAAATTGGGTTGTGGGTTACTTAAAACAATCATGCTTATTTGATTTTACTTATTATTGTTAATGACTAATTATGATGAATAACTTTATAACACTAAAACTATTATCGTATAATGAAGGTGTGTCGCTTATACTTATTGGAGCGGTGTCGGAAGTCTCAAATTAAAATTTTTTGTACCGAAAAAATATAGGTCCTTCACAAAATTTTCGGGCGGAGGGGTGTCGGACGACACCCCTTCCATAGACCTAGGTCCGCCCCTGACGGAGAGTGACCGAACTTGAACTGTTCAACTAATTCGAGTGACTATAAATGGAATAAATTAATTTGAGTGGCAAACGTGAAATTTTATAGCAATTCGAGTGACCAAACTTGCAATTAAGCCGAATGTTTTGCTTTTGCTTTTGCTTGTGGATGTTTAGTGAAAACTCCATCAAATTCTCTCTTTTTTACTTATAATAATAGGACCAATAATTCGAATTTCAGTTTTGCAAATAAAATGCAGCTCCTCTTAAAGTTCGAATCCTGATACATTCTTTTTACTTATTTCCCAGGTCTTAATCTTCGCCGGGCGACGAGGTGTGGAAAACAAGAGCTCATAAGGCTGTGCTTCACAGGTAATGCACATTGTTAAATAATATACATGATCACATTATGTTGTTGGTAAGAAATTTTGATAATGTCCATAAGAAAGCGAAAAAGCCATGTCCCACAAAGAGGAAGAATTGGTAAAAAGTCATTTGGGATCTATTTCTATAGGCAAAATAAGAACAGCTTTTGCTCCCTTTCATGGTTTCACCTTTTAAACACATATATTCATATATCATATCATGTTATTTCATTAATTTGGGCCGGGCCCTCTCTCTCATTGAGGCAAGGTCCAACAATTGGCCAATGCTACAGTGCCGCTGAAAAAAGTGCGGCACCGGTGACGCTAATTTTGATTGGTCCACGTAAACAATGACGTGTCATGGGCCGCTGGGTTGAATAAATTGGAGGCCAAATCCGTTGACCCATCAGTAGTGGCCTGAACCCTCCACTTGACCAAACGGATTTCTTCTTTCCGTTAGTTGTTTTATTTCATTAAACTTTTATCTTTAATTTAATGGTAAGTTAATTTTTTCGCCAGAAACAGAAACGCGAAGCATGAGAAAGTTGTTCGTCGTCGTTTACCTCTCTTCGTGGCGATCTCTGACTTCCGGCGACTTCGTCGTTGATCCAATCTCAGGGTCTACTAAACGGCTGCACTGAAATCATTCTCCTGTTACTCCTCATTCATTTTTTTCTGTAAAACAAAGGCAATGAATCTCGCGTCATGACCATCCCTCTGTCTCCGGCGATGAGCACTGCTGTCACAGTACCACGGGTCATTCTACTTCCGCGGTGTGTCTGTTGTTCCAAGTCATGGATGCTGCCATGAGATGGTCAGTTTCTGTTTCCTCTATATTCTGGATTTGAAGAGCAGCAGGGGATTTGTACGCTCTGTCACTGTTCTGCTGTTGGAGTGACTGTGAGGCAATGAGTTGGAGAAAATCTTTTGCTGAAGCGAACCCATCTGCAAGTTAAGTTGCTAGTCTACCAATGCCTTGAGGTGGATAGTCTCTACGAACTAGCAACACCATGTTCTGTCACGGAAGGACTTCCTCAATAAGCTGTTCACTCTTCTTCACTTCCCTGCAGAAATCCGAATTCTTTCTTCCCCAACAGTACTCACTACTCAGTCACTTGCTCTCATAAAATTCTCATGCATGGCATTCTCAGTAGACAATCGATCAACTTCCAACACAAACTCACTGCTTTTATGGTAGAGTTTGATGATTTTACGGACCAAACATCAGTCGACATCCAACTTAAACTCAGCTCATTCTAGATTTGAGAATGTTTGGCCATCTTTTTGCTATTTCTTGTCTATATTGATGTATCTGGAAAATGACATTGCGTCTGACATGAATAGCTAAATAGTTCAGCATAAAGGCAGTATAATTATCAAGTCACTCTAGAAAGAGAATACAGCAGAATAAGATGTGTAGCTACGCTACTCAAACTTCTCACGGTCGACATAAACAACACCCCCAGTCGTTTATTTCACATAAGTAACTAGCTCTTCATTTTACTTCGATAATTTTGTCAGGAGCAGCTGCTTGAAAAGCTAGAAACAAGATAAAATGACGTTAAAAGGGAATGCAGGCAAAAGCAACACACATAACTGATCAGAAATTGCTATGTAATTACTGTGGATTCATATTCCGTTAAACCCATACTTAGTGGACGCAGCTGTAAAACTTTGCATCAAAACCCATCATATTGAACTAATCAAATCATTATCACAAATCTCATTAACGGTTATAACAGAGAAGTTTCTTCATCTTCAAAATCCCCTGTTTTTGCCTATTGGATCGAGAGTCTCCAGCCCAGTCGAGTCGGCCCATAGACGCTGCTCCGCATGCAGCCCATGCTACGTCCCAGCAAGCCTTCTCCAACAAGGAGATAGAAACCCTAGTCACCTATTGTAACAAAGGGTATATATGTTTGTGTAACCATAGGCTTCGGCCATCAATTCACTAAGAAATAAAAGCTGCAGCTGGAGAGTGTTCAACTCTCCCGTGGATTAGTCTCAATCGAATCATCGATTGGGGATACCACGTTAAATCGTCGTTCTCGTTTTGCTTATTTTACATGGTATCAGAGCAGTAAGATCCTCGACTGCAATCATGTCTGGCAACGATGATGCTTCCGTTGACAGCGCCGTCCTCAATAGCGGCAACAGAGGGACGAGCAGCACGCAAGGCGGGGATGTCCTTCCCCTCGTCTATCAGCTGCCCCTGTCCGATAGTCCAGGCCAATTACTCGTCGGAGACGTCCTTACCTCCGCAAACTATGGCGAGTGGTCGTTGGACATGAAGGATGCTCTTTTGGCAAAGAATAAGTTCGGCTTCATGGATGGATCTCTTCCCCGACCTGACGCGGGGCCTGCTCGCAGTGCTTGGGTTCGCTGCGATGCTATGGTCAAAGGATGGTTGAAAACGGCCATGGACAAGGAGATCAGGAGTAGCGTGAGGTTCGCTGAAACTTCACGTGAGATTTGGGTTGACCTACAAGGTCGGTTCGGTCAAGGCAATGCCTCACGCGCCTATGAAATCCGGCGCCTCGTCAGTTCGCTGCAACAAGAGAAGCTCTCTGTGTCGACCTTCTTCACCAAGTTGCGCGCGCTGTGGGAAGAAGCAACAGCAATCAGTCCCACACCTAGTTGCACGTGCGGTCTCTGCACCTGCAACCTCTCCCTCCGGATCCGCGAGCAGCAGGATCACTCGCGCCTCTTCGATTTCCTCATGGGGCTCGACGATGCCTTCTCGACAGTTCGTACTCAGGTGTTGGCAATGAAACCCACGCCCGGACTCTCGGAAGCCTTTAACATTGCGCTCAATGAAGAGCAACAGCGACTGATCTCCCAGAGCCGCAAGCCTATCAGCGAAGCGGCGGCCTTTGCGGCCCGGGGTGAAGGAGATCGTCCACCTCGTTCCTCGGGGGAGAAAGATCGCCCTGTTTGCTCACACTGCCAGAAGATCGGGCATGTACGAGATACATGCTGGGAGCTCATCGGGTATCCGCCCCGAGATCGTGACAAGACTGCTCCTCGCGGTGACCGTGACTCACAGCAGCAGCGACGCCGACCTCGATCTGCAACTGACAACCCAGCTCGAGATCGCGCTCCCCGTGCAGCTCAAGTCGAGCAAGAGAAGGAGAAGAGCCCAGTCGCCGGTTTCAGCATGGCTCAACTCGAGCAGCTTAAGCAATTTTTTGGGTATCCTGGCAAGGGTGCTGATGACCCCACGGCAAACTCGGCAGGTATGCTTTCTTTCGACACTGAATGGTTGCTCGACTCCGGCTGCAATGAACACATCACTATGGATGAGAATTTGTTGACTGATAAGGTTGCGATTGAGCATGGGCAGCCTGTTAAAATTCCCAACGGGGCTAGTATTCCTGTTCGGCACATGGGCCGTGTCAAATTTCCGGATGGGGTGTCTCTTAATCGGGTCTTACATGTCCCTGAGTTTCGGTGCAACTTGATCTCGGTCAGTCGTTTTACTAAGGAGAATCATGCTGCACTAATTTTTCTTGATGGTTTCTGTATTATCCAGGACTTGCGCTCCAAGAAATTGATTGGGAAAGGTGAGTTACGAGATGGCCTCTACTATCTGCGCCTGTTTGGTAGCGGTCATGCACAGGCATGTACGGTCAGTGGAGGACGTCAGACTTCGGAGGACTTGTGGCATGCCCGTCTGGGGCATCCCTCTCATGCTAAACTCGAGCAACTTAGCTCCACATTATCAGTTTCCTTTCGGTTGAATAATGGAGTTTGTCACCCTTGTTCTCGTGCCAAACTCAGTCGTACTCCATTTCCCTCTCGGGGAGTTCGAACCAAGACTTGTTTCGATTTAATTCATATTGATATTTGGGGTGGTTACCCCGTGGCTTCATTGAGTGGTGCCCATTATTTTCTTACGATAGTCGATGATTTCAGTCGTGGTACATGGGTGTACTTACTCCGTTATAAATCTGATGTGGGACGCTATTTGATGATGTTCATTCAGCAGGTTCGCACTCAACATGGCGCACGTGTACGCCGTATTCAAGCCGACAACGGCCTTGAGTTCAATACCTTGGTTCTGCAGCAATTCTATGCTAGTGAAGGGATTATACTCCAAACTTCTTGTACTGATACGCCTCAACAGAATGGCGTCGTTGAGCGAAAGCATCGCCATATTCTTGAGACAGCTCGTGCGTTACGATTTCAGGCGCACCTGCCTCTTCGTTTTTGGGGAGAGTGCGTCATGACGGCGGCGTATCTAATTAATCGCCTCCCCACGAAAGCTACTGGTCGCACACCTTTCGAGATCCTCTTCGACAAACCAGCTCCTTACTCTCATTTGCGGGTATTCGGCTGCCTGGTCTACTCCAAAGACACGCACAGCCACCTTGATAAGTTTGGTGAACGTGGGCGTGCGTGTGTCTTTCTCGGTTACGCTTCTAGTCAAAAGGGATATCGAGTCTACGATCTCTCATCTCGCAAGTTATTCACTTCGCGTGATGTCGTGTTTCACGAGGAGGTATTTCCATTCCACCCGTCCCGTGGTGGTGATTTCTCCTGGCTGCCTCGTCCAATTGCCGACCCGGTTGCTCTGGACGATGATGAGCTCGCTGCACTAGGCACTGCCTCTCCCGATCAACAACAGCTGGATCCGCCTGCTGTCACTCCGCTGGCTCCTTCCACGCCGACTCCTCCTTCTCCGGCTTCCCCAACTCAGCCAGCTTCTGTTGTCCCGTCCCCCGACAACAGCGCCTCGGCCTCGGAACTTGGAGCTGCCTCCCCCCCTTCGGCCGTGCCACCTCCTCCTAGACGCGGCGACCGAATTCGAACTCGCCCCAAGCATTTGGATATCTATTTCACACCCACTCTGCCTGGCGATGATGCTACTTCCACTCGCCAAGCCTCCGCAGCTAAGTATCCCTTGTCCGACTTTGTGTCATATGATGATGTTTCTACTACTTATCATGCTTTTTTGGCTGCGGTCACTACCCATGATACTCCTCGCACTTTCTTGCAGGCCATGCAAGACCCTCGATGGCGTGACGCCATGATCAAAGAAATCCGTGCCCTTGAGCTCAATGGCACTTGGAGTTTGGTTGAGCTGCCTCCCGGGAAAAGAGCCATCTTGCCCAAATGGATTTATAAAATCAAGTTCCTCGCAGATGGTTCCATCGAGCGTTTTAAGGCCCGTCTCGTTGCCAAGGGCTATACGCAGATTGAAGGGATTGATTTCCACGACACTTTTGCCCCGGTAGCCAAACTTGTCACCGTGCGCTGTTTACTTGCAGTTGCGGTTAGTCGTGGCTGGCATCTTCATCAGCTCGACGTCAACAACGCATTTCTGCACGGTGATCTCGAAGAAGAAGTATATATGCGAATTCCTCAAGGATTCGCTCAGCCTGGTGATAATCGTGTGTGCAAGCTGCACAAATCTCTGTATGGTCTCCGGCAAGCTTCCAGGAATTGGTATACAAAATTCACTGGTGCCCTTGCCGCTCTTGGTTTTCGCGCATCCCCAGCCGATCACTCTCTGTTTATCTTTCGGCGGGGGAGCACGTTTGTCGTCGCCTTAATATATGTGGATGACGTTCTCTTAACGGGGAATGACTTGGACTTCATGACCATGGTCAAGCGTTCTCTTGACAAGCTGTTTGGTATCAAGGATCTGGGTGAGATCCGATACTTTCTTGGCATGGAATTTGCCCGCACTTCTGATGGCGTTGCACTCTGTCAACGCAAATATGCCCTTGATATTCTCAGCGATGCAGGGGTCACTGGTGCTCGACCGAGTGGTTTTCCGGTTGAGCAAAATCATCATCTCTCTCGGCCCAATGCCCCGGGCGACGTCCTCGCCGATCCTTCTGCTTACCGCCGACTGATCGGTCGCTTACTCTACCTCACGGTGACTCGCCCAGACCTCACTTATGGAGTCAACCTGCTTAGTCAGTTTGTCTCAACTCCTCGCCAGGACCACATGGACGCGGCTATCCGCATTCTTCGCTACCTTAAGACTACCCCGGGCCAGGGCCTATTCTTCCCGGTACAGAATGATCTTTCTCTGACAGCATATTGTGATGCAGATTGGGGTGGTTGTGAACACACCCGCCGCTCCACTACGGGCTACTTCATCAGCCTGGGTGGTGCACCCGTTTCCTGGCGGACTAAGAAGCAACGCGTTGTTGCTCGCTCCTCCGCAGAGGCTGAGTATCGGGCCATGGCTAGTACTGTCAGTGAAGTTCTTTGGCTCCGTTGGCTCTTACGTGAGCTTGGAGTTCCTCAAAATGGCCCTACTCCACTTTACTGTGATAATCAGGCTGCTCTCCACATCTCAGCTAATCCAGTTTTTCACGAGCGCACCAAGCACGTCGAAATGGACTGCTACTTCGTTCGTGAACGAGTTCAGTCTGGTGACATTCGCCCCCTCAAGGTCAGTTCTCATCTCCAGCTGGCCGACATCTTCACCAAAGGGCTCGGAGCCGATCGGTTTCGCTTCTTGCTGTCCAAGCTGCGCGTTCGTAACCTTCACGCTCCAGCTTGCGGGGGAGTATTGGATCGAGAGTCTCCAGCCCAGTCGAGTCGGCCCATAGACGCTGCTCCGCATGCAGCCCATGCTACATCCCAGCAAGCCTTCTCCAACAAGGAGATAGAAACCCTAGTCACCTATTGTAACAAAGGGTATATATGTTTGTGTAACCATAGGCTTCGGCCATCAATTCACTAAGAAATAAAAGCTGCAGCTGGAGAGTGTTCAACTCTCCCGTGGATTAGTCTCAATCGAATCATCGATTGGGGATACCACGTTAAATCGTCGTTCTCGTTTTGCTTATTTTACATTGCCTTTGGGTCGTTTAGCTGGCTTGTGTGTTCCAACAAGTTAAAGAGTAGACCCAATTGACCAAAGTATCGGCAAAGTACTTCGACGAAAAAGAAGACGGCTTGGAACCAGGGATTTGTGTTTTTGTTTTACACAATCAATGAAGGAGAATGCGGTGAAGAATTCGGTGGAGGGTATGAAGTTTGGATCAGCAACGGTGGAGCTCTCCATTCTCCAGAGCAGTTTGCTCTTTTCAGAGTCCGACGAGCGACAGAACGAGGAAGACGTCAACTACTCGCTTTCAGTAGCTGGGTTCGGCCACTTCTAAGTTCTAACGGGCCATTGGTTTGGATTGGGTTTAATGAAACCAACCATGCCACATCAGCTCCACGTGGCCCAATCAAAAGTTGCGTTACCGGTGCCGCACTTTTTATAGCGGCACCATAGTATTGGCCCCAACAATTTGACAAAAAGATGGTCTTTGTTTCAGTACGATTTGGGCCCATCACACAAGCGGGGAAAAAGTTCAATTATTCACCACACACAAAAAAAAAAAAAAAAATGTTTCTACAAAGAACAAAGGCACCCATCAGTAATGTTTGAGTTGGTTAATTTCTCAGGGGTCGTGGGAGTCGCAAATGCAACACAATTATAATTCTAAACTGGTATATGATTGTAAACCTAGGATCAATTCATTTGGGACGTAGTTAAATTGAGGTTTTAAAGTTTATTTTTATTTCTTACAGGTGATTTCTTATTATAAATAGTGTAATTGAAATAAGATAGACTGAACCGTAGCTTAAAGTTATATAATTCTAAACTGTTCAAATTATGCACAAATGAGCATAAGTTTATGTGTCTCAAGCAAATACTAAATATCGCTCTGGGCAAGAGCATAAAGAACAAAGTTCATTCCCACAGTAAAAACAAAAACACCTTGTTATAATTGCGCTGCTACGGATCGGAAAATCGTCGAAATCGAGAAAGCAAGAATCGAAAACAGACACACGACACGCGATTTACGTGGTTCACTAACACGATGTGTGTTAGCTAGTCCACGGGCAGGAGATAAGAGCCAGTTTCACTATATTTCGAGGAGATTACATATTACAGAGGAGATAAGAAGTATTTATATATACTTCTCCATGTGGGTCTAAAACCTAATCCAATATGTTAAAGGAAACGGTTACAGACCAGACCTAAAACTGACGAATCAAACTGGCATCCAGTCTTAGCGGCTGATAGTCCGATTCAAGTCACATCAACACAAGTTGATGACGAGGATTTCACCTTAGTCTATATATGGATTCCCCAAAGATGAAAGGTC
Source organism: Linum tenue (assembly GCA_946122785.1). NCBI lineage: Eukaryota > Viridiplantae > Streptophyta > Magnoliopsida > Malpighiales > Linaceae > Linum > Linum tenue. The sequence goes on along the minus strand of CAMGYJ010000011.1, from coordinate 48,971,144 downwards.
GATAATTATCTGGGAAAGTGACTTATGTGGTTTGCTATGTCATCACATAGAGAAAGGGCTTGGTGTGTCCTGCAGAATCTTTTGAGCTTTCTTTTTTTATCCATCTTCATCGTTGAGCTGTGCATGTGTGGATAAGCCTAGCTAAATGGCAAAAATGCTGCCGAAAGTATAATATAAAGGAAAGAGTAGTTGACTTGAGAAAAAGAATATGAAGAACCGAGAGACTAGAAAAGGACTAAGTTATAATAAACTACGTCATGACATCCTTCCGGCTTAATTAATTGTCAACTGGTTGTTGACCCGGCCCGCTGGCCGAATTATTTTAGATTTGTCGACACATAGAGCGAGAGTGAGAGAACGTCTATTCTCATATAATTATATATTTAAAATGTTAATAAATTATTTATTTTTATTATTTTTATTAAATAATGATTAAATACATATTTTCATGCAAAATACTCAAACATCTCTTTATATTTTAAATTAAAAATATATCCAGGCCAAGAAGAAAATAACAATTTTATTAACATATTGAAACAATTTGTTGTCGATTTTATGTATAAAATTATCTAAATTCGTTTTGTGTTTTTAATTTTATTTATATAAAAAGGTACGTGTATCCCCTCCTACTCCAATCGCAATTTTTTCCTAAATGGCACCCCGGTACCACACCCCATGGTATTAATGTTTCTCATCATCTTCTAATTTTTTATGGTCGTCGTTCATCAACCGTTCATTCACTTCATTCAAAAAGCATATCATCTCCAAAGTTTCAATATTCTAATACATATACTTCTCGTATTCGTCCAAACAATTTGTAGATAAGTGGTCATCATAGTAATTTCTTCGAATTTATCTCTCTTATTCTAGTCATGAGTTCTTAATCCGTTGAGTTCACAATGCTTATAAAAATTCCGGATTCTACAGTATGGTAGTATATCGCTCGCGATTAGCATGTCATCTGCATGTTGATTTTGAACCCAACAGTGACCTTCTGTTGTCGTCAATTATTTTCCATTTTTACTCTCACCTAGCATATGCATGTTACTTCTAGTGAAACAACCACTCGTTTCCTTTCGGCTGAATATATTAATTTGCAATTTTTCCTGCATAATCACCCTTCACAATATAATAGTTCAGTAATGATTTTTGAATTCTTCCAAGTTCGCATTTTAGTACTCTAAAGCAAAAGTGCCAACTCCACTGTTATATGTTTTCTAGATATAAATATATGCAACAAATTTATTTTTTAGTAATTGGTTATTACCAAAGTTGTCAACAAAATTTAAATTGTTGACTCATTGAAGCAAATGGGTTAATGGTTAATGGTCAAATTGAATAAACTCCGTTTAGCCAGACTTCGCCCGGATATATGAAAGATTTTATTGATTCCACATGCATTGTACTTAATTATTTACAAAATTGTTATGGTAAATTTTTGTCCAATGATGAATTAATATTTATTCAATCACTGAGATTGAATTGTCGTTATTAGTAGTTTTACATCTTTCCTCTCGAAAATGAAAATTTAATTCTCAATCACTTTCCTCTTTCTTTTTTTCCTTTTTCCCTTTCTAGTTTTCTTTCTTTCCTTCCATTGTCATATCTCATATTTCTTTCTCAATGTTATTTCACGCTTCTTCTTCAATTCGATTTCAATCTGTATAATTTATTTCTATCCTATTATGCTTCGAATTCAATCAATAAAAGGTAGTCATTCTAGCCATATTTTTTATTACTATTAATGGTGAGTAGCTTATGGATTTATGGGCGTGTATAACCCATATGTATCCGAAACCCGCAGGTACGGGGATGGGCTTGTAAGTCATTCCCCACATAGTTATGAGTTTAAATATTTGAAAATGGAGATGTAGATGGTTTAGGTAAACCCTTCCGTTTGACATTCCTAGATATGTTGATCATATTTTTCTCTCACTAACCTGATACATTTTTCAACTAAAAAACAATCGTCAATTTAGAATTCAAACACACTTATATAACATGAATATTCAAATGTGCAACTTAGAATTCCAAAGATTGGGTTAGGCAAAAAAGGGAAACAGGAAAATAGACGCATTAAAAACGAAACAGTTTGACTTCCAACCCAATATCTTACAAAGGTCGACCGAAACGCAACTTAAAGTTATAATTCTAAACTGTTCAAATTATGCACAAATGAGCATAAGTTTATTTGTCTAAAGCAAATACTAAATATCGCTCTAGGCAAGAGCATAAAGAATAAAGTTCATTCCCACCGTATAAACAAAAACAACTTGTTATAACTGCGATGCTACGGATCGACAAATCGTCAAAATCGAGAAAGTAAGAATACGAAAGCGAGAATCAAAAATAGACACGTGGTTCACTAACACGATGTGTGTTAGCTAGTCCACGGTCAGGAGATAAGAGCCAGTTTCACTATATTTCGAGGAGATTACATATTATAGAGGAGATGAGAAGTATTTATATATATTTCTCCATGTGGGTTTAAAACATAATCCAATATGGTAAAGGAAATGATTACAGACCAGACCTAAAACTGACAAATCAAACTGGCATCCAATCATAGCGACTGCTAGTCCGATTCAAATTACATCAACCCAAGACAAGTCGATGGCTAGGATTTCCCCTTAGTCTATGGATTCCCCAAAAATGAAAGGTTGATAATTATCTGGGAAAGTGACTTATGTAGTTTGCTATGTCATCACATAGAGAAAGGGCTTGGTGTGTCCTGCAGAATCTCTTGAGCTTTTTTTTTTTTTATCCATCTTCATCGTTGCGCTGTGCATGTGTGGATAAGCCTAGCTAAATGGCAAAAATGCTGCCGAAGGCCCGAAAGTATAATATAAAGGAAAGAGTAGTTGACTTGAGAAAAACTGAAAAAGAATATGAAGAACCGCGAGACTAGGAAAGGACTAAGTTATAATAAATAGGGGTGGGAATCGGTCGGTAACCAATTTACTGTTTACCGAATTTACCGGTTTCGGTATACCGAAGGTGGTAAAACTGGTTACCGATTACCGATACCGGTTTGTAGCCGGTTTACCGATTACCGAATTACCGGTAAACGGTTACAAACTGGTATTTACCGAATTACCGTGATAAGAGGTTTTGGGCGATCTTGAAGGCGCCAAACTCCCCACAACTCTGTACAATTCGAGTTTGGAGTTTTAAACTTTTGGTTGATCTTATTCTTACCTCCAAGGACGACACGACAGGACGACAGGAGGCGTCGAGGCGAGGAGGCGAGGATGGCAGGACGGCGAGGAGGCAAGGAGATGGCGGCCTGGCGGCGGCGGGAAAGTTGAAGATGGCGGAGGAGGACTGGGGAAGCGCTGGTCATGCTTCGGCGAGGGAACTGGGAAGGGAGAGTGAGGGAGAGGGACTCGGGGCCAGGGCCAGGGGAAGCTCGACGTAGCTGGTCGCCGTCGCTGGAAGCTCGGCGCCGTCGTCGTGCTGCGGCTGGTCGTCTGTCAGCAGAAGGAGAGGCATCCGGCGAAGACGAGAAGAGGAGAGGTGGCTGCGTGGCGCAGGGTCTGCGTGTCGTCTCTCAGTCTCTGGGCGATTTCGAAATGAAAGAAAAGAGGGGATGGGCGAATGGCGGTTGGGTCTGGGCAAAAACAAATTAGGGATTTAGATTTTAGGGAAAATGAATAAGAAAAACTTTAACAAAAGGAAAGAGTATTCTACGGGGATAAGGGACCCCCAGGCTTTCTGAAAATAAAAGAAAAGAAAGAAGATCCTCCCATGTAGTTCGATGTCGTACTAGCTACTAGCTGGTTGCATCATGCATGTGCTTAATTTTCGTTCATGGAAAGGAACAAATGCGTTAAATTAGCAAATTCTTCCACTCGAGTTAACTACTAATTTATTTAGGTGATTTTTTTCTCTAGAAACTGGATTAAAATTTCATCTAATTCACTTTGGTCCAATATCATTCGGCACGGACTAATCCGTTACACTCCTCTAGTTTTTTTTTTATCCAAGATAAGCCCCAGGGCATGGTCGGACAACAAATATATAAGAAAGATAACAATAAAGAACGGTAGTCCGTATGCAACCAGACTCCCGATAAAAGAGCCTTTTTTGCCACTAGGTGGGCAGCTCTGTGAAAGCTCTAAAGAGCAAGAAGACACAAAACTGACCCAGAAAGAGAGAAAGAGAGAAGAGCACTTTCCCAAAAAAGCACTGTCTGAGAGTGATAAGCATTGTGATTGAGTTCGAATCCGAAAGCAAAGGAAAGATTCCCTGCAAGATTACAAGCAAACTAGCCCATATATGAATATACAAAATTCTATCACAAGATATAGAAACAAAGGTATGATCTGTTATCGAAAACAACAACCAAAAATGTTGTAGATGAATATATAAGACGATCAAACTGACCGAATACAACAACCAAGAATAATAGACCATCAAACTTACCGAGGGAACAAAAGTCTCCCATCTCAATTGTTGTTATGCAAAATAAACGACCAAATTATTTACAACAGGCTAACAAAAGCTCAAATCTAATAGCAGGAAAGTACAAACAGACACTATTAAAACACACAACACATAGTAAAAATCCCAACCCGAAAAACCTTACCCAAAGAAACTAACCCGACACTAGTAATTAAAAAAAACCTTAAATGGAAGAAACAAAAGGTAATTAATCTCATAAAAATCAAATACGAAGACATGCCTATGCCAAAAGTTACACTCCTTTAAAAAAGTAATTAAAAATTCAAATTAAAGAATACAATTTGATTAGAGGGGAAACTTTTAACGTTAAAATGGAAGTAAGGAGAGCAGTAGTGCCTCTTAAAGTCTTAATGCAACAAAAGCGGTAAGTAATATACGTCAAGATTGAATACAAAGGAGATTCAATTACAACAAATAGTAATTAACAACGGAGAGGGTTATTAATGCAATTTGACAATAAGGCTCAATTTCAAGGTTGTCAACCCACGGGTTGACCCACGGGTCGACCCAATTTGACCCTGACCCGGTGAGAAAAACGGGCCCCACGCACCCGCCGGGCCGACCGCTATTAGGTACCGGGTTGGAGGTCAAATTGTGTCATTTTTTTCTTTAGTTTGCGAAATGCGCCTATTTTTCAATTTTTCTTTTCGCCTAACTCAATCTTTGGAATACTAAGTTGAACATTTGAATATTTATGTTATATAAGTGTGTGTGAATTTTCACTATATGTTGGATCTAAGTACGATATGTTATTTTGGTGTAATATTATATGTTATAACTCATATGTTAGATAAGATTTGATATAATTTATGAGGATAAGTGCAATATAATGACTCTTTCTATATTTCCGGGCCAAACCGGGCTAAAACGGTTGACCCATTAACCCTTGACCCACTAGCTCGACCGGGTCCGGGTCAACCCTCGGGTTGACAACCTTGCTCAATTTTTTTGGAAAAAACAATAAGGCTCAATTTTGAACGGTAAGAGGAATTAAGGGAAGAATAATTAATTACCCGCTCCAAAATAGGGAAAGCGGAATTTTAAACGTAAATCCCGTACTAAATTGACCTTAATTAAGCTTGACAGGAATTCAAACTCGCCGGAGTTTTGATCGGAAAAAGTGATCACCGATGGCCGGGAACATGCCTAGGGAACGGTGATAAAATGAACTGATGATGTCGTCGGTCTCTGGAATTGGACAGAGCATTTCAACTCTGTGTAGTATAAACATCAAATGATGTATAAAATTAACCATGGATTCATCTCAAGGAGAATACATGTTAATCACGACAACAAAAGTTGTATTTAGGAAACAGAGTAACAGAGCTCTGTATAGTATAGGGACATGCTCTAATTCCCGCGGTGACGATGATGATGAAGGAGAAGGTCGTGGAGACGGAGATCGACGTGATTCCGATGTCCCTGAGCGCGAGGTGGACGTTGCAGATGGCGAGAAGCAGGAACGGGAGCTGGGAGGTTGCGACAGCGTCCTCGCCGACGGAGATTGCGGCCGCCACTCCTACTAAAGCCGGACGGAAGCGAGTCGGAAGAGAGGGTGTCGGTAAGGGATTGAAAAAGCCAAAGATCGATCCTGCCTCGAGTGCTTAGAAGCCACCATCCGCCGGCCCTTCCTAATGATAGATGCTTGGTAAAAGTTGCGGCGCCATTGCTCGTTTGGGATCCGCCTTTGCTCTAGGCGAATGATCTCATCTTCATTATCCACCGTGATCTTGACAAGCTTCTTGTGGATCGAGCGCATTGACCGGCTACTGTTTTAGGGAGTTCAAGATTGGCTGATGCTCTGAACCAAACAACTATAGCAGCCATACATAGTTCACGTTACACTCCTCTAGTTGCTGCCAAGTATTTGTTTTGTTTTTTTTTCTCTTTTCTTCCATTACATCACTAAGCTCGTTTGCTTGTTGGATTTGAAAATGAGGTTTTGAGTTTTAAAAACCTTTGGATTTATGATGGATTTGTTGCATCATGGAATTGGAAGAGTACATTGTTTGTTTAGTTGATTTTTTATCATGGATTTGTGATGGATTTGTCTCACATTTTTTCCTTCTATTGTCAAATTCCAAATGAAATGTGGGATTTACAAATCCGTGGGGTCCACGGATTTGGATCTGAAAAAGGGGTCCAAATCCGTGGACCTCACGAATTTGTGTCCCTCAACAAACAAAGGATTTGTGTCAACTCCAAGATGCTTGGGATTTGGGTTCCAAATCCATCACCCAAATCCCACAAGCAAAGGACCCCTAAACTATTTGTTTGGGTCGAACTATAATGTTGGGCTTCGGGTTACCCTTTTCTTTTTTTTAATGGGCATTCGGGTTACCTTTACATTGTTGGGCCGGCCTTTTTTTTAATCTGGAAGATAATTTGCAGGCTACAACTAGGCCTCAATTCACACCAATTTCTAGCGTACATATTCCATTCCATGTATAGATGGGGTAGCTGGCGGCGGCTGTCTGTGCTAATTGCTAAGTACGTAGAGAAAGAACAAACTAATCCCGCGAGCAGAGATCGTCATGTCATAATGAGGAATTTGAAGCTAATCAAGTTGATATAATCAAATGATTGTTTATTAATATGATAATTATTCCTGTTGGGGAATGACTCGGCCTCGACCGCCACAACGAACTGCGCATTCGCAGTCACACGCGATATAAACCACTCACGACATCACACGCACGGATCACCGGATCAAGAGGCGCGGATGGATCGACGAAGGGAGTAGACACACGATCATTACCGCACCATCACGAGCACCGCCCAGTCCGACGCCGCCAGTCTCCAACAAGGGCGAAGCCGCGAGAATATCCTCCGCGCCCAAGACTCAAGAAACAACGCCGGACGACTGACAAGGCTACACGACCCTACTTGTAGACCTCACCATGCCCTACTTGTAGACCTCATCATACCCTAAACTCCTGTCTTTTCCAAGTGTCTTGTCATCCCGAATGTCCACCCACCGAGTGTTAGCCTATAAATAGAGCATTTACACCCGTGGGTGAGGGGATCGATTTTTAGCTCTCTCTCACTAGAAACTTGAACTTTCCCTATCTTCTCTTCTCTCTCTCGTACTCTTACTCGTCCTGTACCCCAATCCCATTCCGGGAACCTAAGAAAAGAAGAAAGAAGTCCATTATCCCATACTCGCACCCTACTTTCTCTCGTGTCTCACTCCTACACTCAGCTAGACACAAACAATTGGCGCCCACCGTGGGTCCGCGAGTAAAGAAGATATTATGACAGGATAGACTTCAAACGCCCCCGAAGAATCAACGCCCATCAAAGCCATGATAGACTCAAGGAGGTTCGAAGAGTCTGATAACCTCAATACAATGCCCATTGAAGAAGAGGAGCCAGAGTTGACGGCCAAAGAAATGAGACAGCAAATGGAAAAACAAAACGAGATCATAGTTGACATGCAAAGCAAGATGAATAAGATGATAACGCTCATAATGAGCAAGGAAACCGCGTCAACAACGCAAACGGCGGACGCTGCACCACAACAGGCGCCGACCGAGGAACTGGTGCAAGTTGAGCCGCAGCAGCAAGCCCCAGTCGAACCACCAATGCTAGCAACACAGCAAGTCGAAACACAAACAAGAGCAGACCTCAGCTTCTTGGAGCAACACTTATCTCCGCAGTACCGCCCTCAGCCAAAAATAATTCTTCACCAACCACTTAGCGCCGAAATCATAGCGGAACACATGAGCGGAATGCCACCCGCCCTACCGACATACAACAGGACAACCGATCCGGAGGACCATGTCAGCACCTTCTGCCTCCGGCGGATGCAACTTCAAACCAACTCCAGCGCGGCACTCTGCAGGACCTTCCCCTCAACATTCGCCGGCATATGTCTCGACTGGTACAATAGGCTCCCGAATGGGATCATCCGCTCGTTCGAGGAGTTCATTCTCCTATTCACCACCAAATTTGCCTCTCAAAAGAGAAGACCCCTGCACCTCAAAGCCCTCATCGACATCAGGCAAAAGGATGGAGAAAGCCTGCGCGCATTCTACACCAGGTGGTCCAGGATAGCAATGGCGGTTCAGGATCTCACCCCTGAAACCGCCGCCCACCACCTAATGGAAGCAACCACCAACATGGAGCTCAAACGGGCTCTAGCGAAAAGGCCAGTTACGCTGTTGACAGAGCTAGAGGTGAAAATAGAAAGGCCATCACCCTAGAAAAAACCTTGGGGGCGGGGTCGGTCAGGAGCTTCGAGCCCTCAAAAGCCATTAGAGAGGACAAGTCGCGGAAGCAACTTCCAATACCGCTCGACCAATTGGTGCGAAGGCACAGTGGACCGAGCCGCCCGCCCGCTCCCCCAGAGCAAGCAACAAGAAGGCGTTCACCGGACAAACGTCCGACAAACGCCTTCACACCACTCAACGATTCGGTAAAGAATGTCTTCCATGTCCTTCGGGAGAAGGGCTACAAGCTCAACTGGCCAGCGCCAGCAAAGGCACCAAGCCACATGCGTGACTCCAAGAAACACTGCGACTTCCATAGAGAGACAGGTCATCACACGGAGGACTGCATACACCTCCGCTTTGAAATTGAGTCGCTCATCAGAAGAGGACTCCTATCCGACTTCATCCGCGGGTCGGGGGAGCAAAAAGAGCACCGCGCAGTCCCGCCGCCTCCCTCGCAGCATGACTATGACAAATCCACCGGCTCGTACGTAGTCAGGAAGGAAATAGGAGTTGTGACAATCGACGGAGATCGCCCAAAAAAGAAAACGAAGCGCGAGCGAGCGATGGAATGTGCAACTGCCGATGTACAGCCAAAGTGCAACCTCAGCTTCGACGACGCGGAATTCCCACAAGGAATCCCGTCAGAGGATCCCCTCACCATCACGGCCTTGGTAGCCGCCTGCAAGATCCATTGCCTACTGGTAGATGGAGGCAGCGCGGCAGACATCATCTTCAAGAGCACCCTCGACCAAATGGATATCGATCCGCGCATGATCAAACAAGCGCAAGGAAATTTGGTGGGATTCTCGGGAACGAGGGTGGCGGTAATAGGTGTGGTAACCCTCCCGGTTGTGATCGGAGACCAAGAGCCGCGGATCTCCAAGCAGGTCGAATTTACAATCGTCGACTACAAATCACCCCACAACGGCATATTGGGGCGACCGTTCCTCGCCAAGTTCATGGTCTTGCCCTCCACGTGCCACCAGAAGCTAAAATTCCCCACTAAGGCAGGGACCGGCGAAGCACGCGGGTTACCTTGGGGCATACCAAAGGGAGAGGGCGAAACACGTTGCACCAATATTGTCGACACAAGGGCGGAAGACCCGCGCCCGGAATCCGTTGATTTCGACTTCGAGGTTGCGCTTGACCCGACAGAGCCCACGAAAAAGGTCCGTATCTCAACTCACATCCACAACGACATGATCGAACCATTGATCGCATTGCTCAAAGAATACAAAGAACTGTTCGCTTGGTGCACTGAGGACATGCCGGGTGTCCCACGACAGATCGCCCAGCATGCCTCGCGGTACCGAGTAGCGCGGAATCAAGACAGCAAGCCCGCCGAAGCTTCACAGGAGACAAGCTGAAAGCGATAGAAGAGGAAGTCGCGCGGCTTCTCACCGCAGGGTTGATCCAAGAGGTCAAATACCCGAAATAGTTGGCCAATGTTGTCCTGGTAAAGAAATCCTCCGGAGCATGGCGAATGTGCGTCGACTACACGACCCTCAACAAGGTGTGCCCCGGGGATCCTTACCCTCTTCCCTGAATCGACCAGTTGATCGACGCCAATTTGGATCATGAGATGTTGTCCTTCTTGGACATGTTCTCGGGATACCATCAAATGCCAATGTCCCGCGAGGATGAAGAGAAAACCGCGTTCATGACGCCGTTTGGGAACTTCTGCTTTGTGGGAATGCCCTTCGGGTTAAAGAATGCTGGCGTCACTTATCAAATGATGATCGACTCAATATTCTCACAACAGATGGGACGGAACATCGAGGCATACGTGGACGACCTCATTGTCAAAACCAAAGGAGGGAACTCCCATCTAGAAGACCTGCGCGAAACGTTTGAAGCGCTCCGAAAACACAGTCTGCGCCTCAACCCACTCAAATGTGTATTTGGCGCCGAGGCAGGAAGATTCCTAGGCTTCATGATCACCAGGCGTGGCATTGAAGTCGACCCAAAGCAAATCACGACTGTCCAACAACTGCGGGCACCGAGGAGCGCACTGGAAATACAATCTCTGAACGGCAAAATAGCGGCGCTCGGAAGGTTCATTCCAAGATCTGCTGATAAGTGCGCTCCCTTCTTCAAGACACTCAAGGGCGGCGTGCGATTCGCATGGTCGCAAGAATGTGAAGTGGCATTCCAAGAGCTCAAGACATACCTTGTATCCCCCCCTGTACTAACCGCTCCAAAACTTAATGAAAAGTTGTTCTTATACCTCGCTGTGCCAACTAGAGCAGTAAGCGCAGTTCTAATATCTAGAAGAGACGACAAAACTGAGCGCTCGGTGTACTACACATCTCGGACGCTGATCAGCGCGGAGACAAGGTACTCCCCAATTGAGAAAGCTGCACTAGCATTGGTAAGCGCGTCGCAAAAGCTGCGCCCTTACTTCCAGGCACATTCGATCACCGTTTTAACCAACCTCCCGCTAAAAAGGATATTGAGTTCAATGGAAGTGTCCGGGCACATGGTTAAATGGGCGGTCGAATTGTCAGACTACGACATCCAATACGCCCCAAGACCCGCGATCAAGGCGCTAATGCTGGCGGACTTTATCGCCGAAGGGGTCACTCTTGAGGCAGCCTCTAATGGAGTTTGGGAGGTATACATCGATGGAGCGGCAAGCAAACATGGGGCCGGAGCAGGCGTAGTCGTGCGCACTCCAACAGGAGCTGTGCATGAATTCGCGATCCGCTTTCAAAATCTGAAAACGAACAACGCGGCCGAGTACGAAGCCATCTTGGCGGGGATGACAGCCGCGAGTGATTTGGGAGCAAGAACAATTAGGGTGTTGTCCGACTCAGCTCTGGCAGGAAACCAACTGAACGGCGCCTTCGATGCAAAGGAGGATACGCTCGCGCAGTACATTGAGCGTGTCAACAAACAAGCGGCTACCTTTGACGCAGTGACATATGTGCAAATACCAAGAGAGGAGAACATGCATGCAGATGCACTCTCCAAGCTAGCAACCGCCACTGATTTCAAATCGACACGTTTGGTGTCGGTTCAAAAAGAAGAAGAGGAAAACCGTCACGACGCCGAGGTCAATGCAACGCAGATAACACAGGAAGAGGATTGGAGAACCCCAATCATAAGATACTTGCAAGAGGGAGCCATATCGGAGGACGCAAAAGAAGCATGGACCCTAAGGCAAAAGGCGGCCCGATGTACTCTCATTGGCGGCGAGCTGTATCGTCAATCCTACTCCGGTGTGTACCTAAAATGTGTTGGCCAGGAGGAGGCACAGAACATAGTGCGACTTGCACGAAGGGTTGTGCGCAATGCACATAGGAGCGCACAACATGGAGCGCACTTTCCTGTTACATGGCTACTACTGGCCGCGATTGAAGAAAGACACGAGAAAATTTATGGACCAATGCCACAAGTGCCAGGTGAACGCCCGCCAGCACCATCTACCCTCAACTGAGTTGCAGGGCAACTTAAGCCCATGGCCTTTCGCCCAATGGGGGGTTGACCTTCTGGGCCCATTCCCCACCGCAAAAGGAAAGCATAAGTACATAATCGTAGCGGTCGATTACTTTACCAAAAGGATCGAGGCGGAAGCCCTGGCCTCCATCACGGCACAACAAGTAACACGCTTCCTCAAGCATAACATCTTGGCGCGCTTTGGCCTCCCAAACGCGCTAATATTCGACCATGGGAAGCAGTTCGACTGCGTTGAAGTGATAGATTTCTGTAACCAGGTGGGAGCCGTAGCGCGATTCACGTCGGTAGCGTACCCCCAAGCCAACGGCCAGGCTGAATCAGCAAACAAGACAATCTTACATGGCCTACACACCCGCCTCGACGAGGCAAAAGGCAACTGGACGGATGAATTACACACAGTTTTGTGGGCGCATCGAACCACGTTCAAGATAGCGACGGGAGAGACTTCTTTCGCGCTCACATACGACATAGACGCGGTCATTTCCATTGAAATGACCGCGCCCACCTATCGGATCACAGCGTACGACGAAGAAAGCAACGAAGAAGCGCGCCTGCTTGACCTAGAAATGGCCCAAGAACGACGAGAATTAGCGGCTATCAAGCTAGCCGCGACCAAAGAGCAGATTGCAAAATACTACAACGCGAAGCTGGTGCCCCATAAGCTAATCCTGGGAGACCAAGTCCTGCGGCGGAACTTCCGTCCCGACCCCAAGCACGGAAAACTTGCAGCAACGTGGGAAGGCCCATATCTAATCCGTGAAGTAATGGGAGCTAACACGTTCAAGCTCAGTGAGTTAGGCAGTGCCAAGATTCCAAAAACGTGGAACGCGCAAAACCTTAGGAAATATTGTCGACCTACTTGATGTATCACTTTCTCATCACGAAGATGACAATGAAAAGACAACAGCGTTCTTGTACAAAAATATGATGTTTAGTTCGAAAGAACATGATCAGCGCTAGTCACGAGTTACGCGCGCAAAACCACGCGCGATCACGAATTGCGTGAAAATACGATGTCTAGTTCAAAAGAACGTGTTCAGCGCTAGTCACGAACTACGCGCGTAAAACCACGCGCGATCACGATTCGCGCGGAAATACGATGTCTAGTTCGAAAGAACATGATCACCGCTAGTCACGAACTACGCGCGCAAAACCACGCACAATCACGAATCGCGCAAAAATACAATGTCTAGTTCGAAAGAACTTGATCAGTGCTAGTCACGAACTACGCGCACAAAACCACCCGCGATCATGAATCGCGCGGAAAACGATTTTTAGCTCAAGATAACATGAACAACGCTAGACACGAACTACGCGCGCCCAGTAACACACGAACATGAATCGCGCGGAGAATAGTATACCTAGTTCGTAGAAACGCAAAGAAGGCTATCCACGAACTACACGTGCAACAAAGAGCAATATACTTGGAAGACTTAAATAAATATTTCGAAAAGTTCACGTGCATAAAAGGAAAAACAGACAAAGGCAAAAACAGGTCGAACAAACGCGAGCACAAAGCCGCGAACATACTTAGCCTAATCTATGATGACATTTTCAACGCCATCCCCAGTACCATCACCTGCCTCCACTTCTTCCCCATTCTCTGGCTCAGAGTCTGAATCCAACGACCGCTTCTCACCAAGCCACTTCTTCACATGATCGACCATCGTGACAGTGTTCCAACGCATGCCGGGATTCTCAGGATGCACCTTTTTCCTCAGCTATGACCGCCTTAGTCATACAGTCCGCCAAAATGCGACTAAAGGCGGCGCTGCTTTTGTACTGCCGAAGCACCTCCGTCTGCGCCTCGCAAACAGCAGTTGCCTTCGCAACCTCATGGACACGAACGAGGTCTTCCTTCCCCCGCTGAAACTCATCCCGCTGGTCCTTCAACGCCTGCTCATGCTCCGCCTTGAGGCGCTCCCTTTCCTCATCCAGCCTCTCTACCTCGGCTTCATACTCCTTCTTCACCTCCTCTCGGATGGCATCCATCTCCTCCAGTCGCGCCTTCACTTTTGCGGCAGCGACTTCTTCGGAAAGCTGGATCTGAAGGAGACCAAGCTGCTCCTGGGCTCCATTCGCCTTCTTGGTGGCGTCCTCCGCCCGACCCTCAGCACCTGCCAGCTTCCATTCGAGCTGAATGCTCTTGTACACCTCCGCCTTTAACGTGGCGGTGTCATTCGCCCGCTCATGTTGAGCGCGAAAGGTCGCCAGCAAGCCCTACAAAAAAAACCACCACATGCCTTCAGCAAAAAGAAGAGTAAAAGTAGCATCCAAGACACACACAAAATGGCACTAATCGCGAAATGAATCTGCGCGAGGTATTGAAGCTGATCGGTGTTCTCCATCCGCGGAGGAGTGTTCAGGATGGGACCCAAAATGTTCAGAGCACTCTGGGCGGCAGAAAGGGATGATGCGGCGCCAGAGTGCACACGCACATCCCGAAAGTGGGTGGTCACTAGTGACCCAAATCCGGGCATTTCTGGCAGCGTCTGCTGCACGGCATGCCCAGATGAGCCACTAGCGACCGCTTTATCCGGTCACGGCGGCTTACCCACCCGGGCTTCTCGGTCCACTGCCTGCCGCAGCGTCTGCTCCACCGCGCGAGAGGTTCTGGCCGTTGGCTCCACAATGCGAACAGTCTTGCTCGCCCTCTCCGCCGCCACAGGACGGTCCGCCTCCTTCCTCTTCTTCTCGGCGCGGGGTTTCATGACATCATCCACGGACATCATGCTTGCCGCGGTTGAATAATCGACACCTGCAACAATAAGGCGTAAGAGTTCCATTAATACTACAGATAACAAGAACAAAAGAAGGAACTAACCATCATTAAAAAATTCCGCCAGACGAGCCGCGCAAACTCCCTTGCGATAGAGATCAATCTTCTCCTCAAGAAGGACCTCGTATTCATCCTCCAGTTGGTTGTAAGTACCAACATCAGACTCGAACCCCTTCACGCTCCCATTCTTCCACACAGTGGGCTCCTCAACATGCTTGCTCACCCACTCCCCGGGAGTAGGTTTCACATAAAAAAAAATGCTCGAACTAGTTCTTATCGAGCTTGGGCGAACCATACACATACTTATCCGGCCTTTTGTCGCGCCGCTGCAACGACATGCAATCGCTCTTACTCTTCGCGGTCGGAGCCTTCATCTTATAAAACTTACGAAAGAGACCGTAAGTGGGCGTTAAACCCCGCCGCTTGCATACAAGGCGGAGCATCGACGTGTGCATAATAACTGACGGCGAGAGACGGGCGAGTGAGCATTTCAACGGCCGAAGCACGGCACACACCAGCGGGTCCACTGGAAACTTAAAGCCCATCCGCCAGTACTCGGTATAAATACCGAACCACCCAGGGGGGCAATTTCCAATGCGGCTCCGCGTGGATGACACCGCGTACTTACAAGAGGGGGGAACCCTAAACCGCGCACTATCTCCTCAACCTCCCTTCGCCCGTACACGGAAACATGGTTGGAACCGCGCACCAAGTTATCGCTGGGAGCCGGATCAGGATCGAGAATATCTCCGCCCAGTCTAACACCGTGTACTGCGCGTCGATGTAGCGCGGCCCAAGCTGGCTCATGGCTTCCGACACGCGCGGAACCGCGCCAGGAATCGCCCCGCGCGACGGATCAGACTCAGTATCCGAGATCTCCACCGCCCCGCCTGAAGACGAAGGAGCATCGTCGGAAGCTCCCCGACGTATGATCAAAACCCCCCGCCCCCAGAACTTGACCCTCCGGTCTCGCCGTCGCCGGTGTAGCCATGAAGAAGATCGCGACCGGCGTCGACATCATACGACGGCGTCGACGGAACTCCGCCGCTACCCTCGTCACCGGAAACTCGCAATTCCATTGACAGATCGGTGGAAATATGAGAAAGGGGGGAAAGTTTACCTTCTTCGTCGAAAACGACCTCGATCTCAGGGATGGAATCGGCCATGGATGGAAATTGAGAGAAGATGAAGCAAGGAAGAACTGAGGTCGCAAACGAAGGAGAGGAATCCGGAGACAGAGATTCTCGCAAACAGAGCAGGAGCAGTGGTGGTGTCCTACCAAAAGCACACACTACTATTTATAAGGAAGGGAAAGAAGACAAAGAGCGCTAACCGTATCGGGAAGCGTAAGAGTCACATCGAACAATTCAAAATTCAAAAACACAAAGTAACCGCCTGAACGGACGAACAGAACACTGCCATGTGGACGGCGATCGAAGAACGATTGGTCTCTGAAGGCGGCACTCTCGCTACGCACGTGCCCCGCCTTGGGGGGCAGGATACACCATGAGCATGCGAAATCGAAAGAGTTAAGCCACATTGACGCCCATAAAAATGTGCAATCTCAACCGAGCAAGGGGAACGAAACGGTAACCCTCACCCGAGCCACCCTAAGCCGCGCAAACTGAACAGGGAGTACTCGCGGAATACCCCCTGCCATGGGCACGCGAAATCGAAAGAGTTAAACCACATTGACGCCCATAGAAAAGTGCAATCTCAATCGCGCAATGGGAACGAAACGGTAACCCTCACCCGAGCCACCCTGAGCCACGCAAACTGAACAGGGAGTACTCGCGGAATACCCCCTGCTAGGGGGCAATTGTTGGGGGAATGGCTCGGCCTCGACCGCAACAACGAACCGCGCATTTGCAGCCACGCGCGGTATAAACCACTCACGACATCACACGCGCGGATCACCGGATCAAGAGGCGCGGTTGGATCGACGAAGGGAGTAGACACACGCGATCATTACCGCGCCACCACGAGCACCGCCCAGTCCGACGCCGCCAGTCTCCAACAAGGGCGAAGCCGCGAGAATACCCTCCGCGCCCAAGACTCAAGAAACGACGCCGGACAACTGACAAGGCTACTCGACCCTACTTGTAGACCTCACCATGCCCTACTTGTTGACCTCATCATACCCTAAACTCCTGTCTTTTCCAAGTGTATTGTCATCCCGAATGTCCACCCATCGAGTGTTAGCCTATAAATAGAGCATTTACACCGGTGGGTGAGGGGATCGATTTTTAGCTCTCTCTCACTAGAAACTTGAACTTTTCCTCTCTTCCCTTCTCTCTCTCGTACTCTTACTCGTCCTGTACCCCAATCCCATTCCGGGAACCTAAGAAAAGAAGAAAGAAGTCCATTATCCCATACTCGCACCCCACTTTCTCTCGTGTCTCACTCCTACACTCAGTTAGACACAAACAATTCCCATTCCATGCACACGGGAATGTTTGTAGCCATTAACTATGATTTAAGAAGGTTCCATGCACGTGCTAAATTCAACGTAAACAAAATCTTATGGCAGGCATCATTGTTAAGCTAAGGAAAATACATCAAATAAGCATACAACTTTACGACTTCTCCGGAAGGATTCCATAGCCCATAGGTGATCCTCAACCATCGATACAATGTCAAGAACCAGTTGATTCCAATAACTCGAGTTGTTGGGAGAAGTTCAATCGTGGATAATATCCCGTTTAATTACTAACGGTAACAAAGGGAACTAATATGTAACTATAAGGTACAATTTACTTTTGACAATATGCATCTCAAGAGCATAGAGAGCATGATTCTTAATTAATTAGCCTTTTCTCAATAACTTGAATTATCGAGATCCACTGATTTATGACATGATATCATAGTTGGTTTGATCATGTGGTCGTGTGCTCGAATCTCCACGACTGTCAATATTAATAGTTGATTAAAATAGAATGTATGACATGCCTTGTGCAAACTTCAAGCCCGTGATTTGACTTTCGTTAAAGGGGACATGTAAAAAAATATATATGATCCATAATTAACTTTCTCCTAATAATTTGAGCCACATGAATGATTGCACGACATCATATTTTAAATGAATTATTTTGTTGAGATTATTGTATATCTTTTTTCAATTCTATAATTTAAAAGTTGCATTTTGATCACAATACAAGTGTTATTTTCGTTAAAATGATTTTCTTTTTAATTATTGAAAACATAATAATAAATATCAAACACTGTAATGTTTATACAGAAAAGTGATCAATATATCCATTGATCACAGTACGTAAATTTGACAATAAAAAATCTAAAGTAATCCTTTTCCCCATAGACTAGATAATTTATCTTGATCTCATATATCTTAAAGCTCGAAATTTCAAGTCAGGCTGATAGTGAATTACTAAAGTGACCTAGAATTAAAACCTACGGATGATGGTTTGGGTCGGGTTTGGATAACCGAACCAAAATCTGATGTACTCGATGAAAGTCAAATACTAAATTGATAAGGATTTTTTGATTTTCGGTTAACCTACTGAAAACTGCCTTACCGGTTTCAAGTTCGGTTAAAGCAAAACCAAAACTAAAAAAACCGAAACACCTATGGGATATGACACTGTTGCTATGCCTTAAGTTTTTTCAACAGAACCCAAAACCCGATAAACAAAAGCGAACCCAAAACTCGAAACAAAATCGAACCCCAAAATTCGACAATGCATCTAAGTGATTTGATTTCGATTAAAACCAAAAACCAAATCCGAATAGACACCTAATAAAATCCAGGACATTGGAAAGAGAAATTATGTGCTTCAATCTCCATAGCTATCTTGATAATTCTCATATATAAAGCACACATGAGCTATCACTACTAGTGATGTACATATTATATTCCACCATGCATTCAATTTAGTGAAAATCGCGATTCCACGTAGAAGTGTTGTGACCTAGAAGCGTAAAAACGTAAGCTTTTAAGTTTTAAAGAGTAGATTTTGACTACACTTATAAGTGAAAGATACTATTCTACGTAGAAGCATTTTTGGTGATCTAGAAGAGTAAATTAGGGGTGGGCATCCAGTTCGGTAAACCCGAACCAAACCGGACCGAAACCGAAATGTAACGAACCAAAACCGAAATATCCTTGTTCGGTTCTGAAATCGGAAGGCAAAACCCATTATTTCGGAATTCAGGGTCTGCTCAACCGAACCCGATTTCCAATTTCCGAACCGACCAACCGAATTTACACTCACAACCCAAGCCCACAATCCCCAAGCCCAAACAACCCAAGCCCACTACATTTATTTTCCCATTTCTCTGAAACCCTAGGCCCTGGTTACCCACCACAATCGACGAATGAAGTCTTGGAGGCGGAACTTCAAGATCTGCCAGCTTCAAGGCCCTGATTCCTTCTTCATTCTCTCCCACACCCGACCCTCCTACCAAAAATCTCTCAGCTCTGCTCCTTCCCCCACCCGAGCCCCCACCGGCGGAGTTCAAGATCTGCCAGCTTCGACACCATCGCCCCCAAACCAATATCTGCTTCATGCCATCGCTTCCGTCGAAGCTTCAACCAAATACAAACATGCAGCGCAAAATCGACGAGGAGTAGAGGCGAAGGAGAAAAACAAACCAAAAATTCATGCATACTTAGATATTAAACCTTACTAACCTCTAACCTTCGTTGTCGGAGTCGTCACAATCATCGATGTCAATCGTCGTCGCGCCGTCGCTATCGCCTTTGGGTCGTTCTCTCCGTCAATCGCAATTGCCGCCAGCCCCTGAGTTCTTTTCTCCATCAATCGCCAGAGACGGGAGTTGGGAGGAGAAATCACCACTGCCCGCTGCTTTGTGCTCTGAGAAGTGAGAGAGAAGAAGAAGAAAGAGAGAGAGAGAATTGGTTCTGCGTTTATTTTGGTAGGTGGGGTGATAGGGTAGGTGGGTGAAAGAGAGTAAGTGGGGGGAGAGAGAGAGAGAGTGGGTCTGCGTAGATGGAATATGGGGAGATGGTTAGTGGGGAGAGAGTCCGAGAGACTTAATGTATGAAACTTCGGGTTTGGCCTCAAAACCAAGCCGAACCGAGATATATTTTGGTTCGAATTCGGTTGGCTCCATGAGCTATTTCGGGGACCTGGTAATTATTAGTTCGGTTCGGTTTGAACCGAATCAACCGAATGCCCACCCCTAGAGTAAATGCGTAAATTTACAAAAAATTGATCAATACAAAGTTTGCCATAAAAAATCTAAAGTAATAATTTTCCCCTAGAGACTAGAGAATTTATCTTGATCTCATAGCTAGCTTAAATCGCGAAAATTTCAAGTCAGGCCGAAAGAGAATGATCAAAGTGACCTAGTATCAAAACCTAGGGGTGTTGGTTCAGGTCGGGTTTGGGTAAGCGAACTAAAACCTGATGTACCCGAAACCGTTACCCTCTGAAAATCAAATACAAAATTTATAAGAAATTTTCGGTTTTCGGTTTCCCAGCTGAAAATTGCCTTATCAGTTTCAAGTTTGGTTAAAGAAAAACTAAAACAAGTGTGGGATATGATACAGTTGCTATGTCTTAGGGATTTTCAACCGAACCTGAAAACCTAATAAGCAAAACCGAATACAAAATTGAAAACACGATATCCTAAACAAAACTGAACCCCAAAACCCGATAATGCATCTAACTGGTTTGGTTTCAGTTAAAACAAAAAAAAAACCGAACCCAGATGGACACCCATATCAAAACTGAATAAAATCTAGGGCATTGGAAAGAGAAAATTGCTCCAATCTCCATAGCTATCTAGATGATTCTCTTTAGGGCTGGTTATTTGGTCCTGGCTATTTGGGTTTACTCGAAATCGGACCGTATAACCCGGACTGAAATCGGACCGAACCCGGATAGCAAACAATCCAATCCAATCTTCGGGGTTAGATTTGAGGTAAAAAGCCGTTTTAGACCGGATAAAAAACCGGATAAAGACTGGATAAGAGAGCCCAACACCCAAAATTTAACCAACCCCTCACTCTTTGAGTCCTCGGGTCACTCAAATCCCCACAAGTTCAATTTAAAATCAAGACCGAATTGGGACCGGACCAAGACCGGATTGTATCCAATCCAATCTTTGATCTTTATATTCCCGAAATAAGCGAACCGAGACTGAATCAATTCAGACCAATTTAACCGGACCGTATAGCTAGACCAATTTAACCGGACCGTATAACCCTAATTCTCATATATATAGAGGTAGCCCACATGAGTTATCACCACTAGTGATGTATATATTATATTCCATGCATCCACTTACCACCTTTTTTAATACTCTTTGGATATTGGGAGTATGGGAGGGAGAGGATGATGTTATGATTCCTTGTGTCTGCTGTCTGCATGTATGGCTTGGCTGGCTCATCTCAGAAGTGGCTGTAGGTAGCCATCGATTGAGAAGGGAACCGAATATTTAAACCAATGTGGAAAAGGAAAAAGAACAGTAAATGTGGCCAAATATATATTACTTTTTAGAAAGAAAAAAAAGTGGACAATATTGGGGCCAAATGTATATTATATATTTATATGTGTGATGCCAGGAACCGTCCTCGCAGAAATGATGAAATCATATATATTCCTATTTACCGTAAAGTTGACATTCTTTTTCCTAGCTTTCACAAAAATGACCTCTTTTCTTTTCTTATATGCGGATCTTATCTCTAGATTGTAATTGGGAAAAATGGGTTTGATTGTACTAGATTGTAATCGCATTTATGTTTTAAATATAATAATATATTTTTAATATAATATATAAAATTTTCTCTATTAATTACCGTGTTACAAGTTCAAATAATTTATTTTGGTGGGAAAGAGGATGCTAATGGGCAAATTTAACCATTATCATTGATAATACGAGGTGTCTGAACCCCAATGAAATCGTAGTACAACCAGTAATTAAGACGAGAGTTAGGATGAACACCCGGGATCATGCTGTGTCCAAGCGATGCTAAAAAACTAGACATGAATTATCTCCACCTCCCACGTCCCTTGCAAGCATAACGACTATTATTAAATTTTAATTTGTTTTTCTTTTTTTCAAATTCAAACTACTATTAGAAGGTTGATTTTTTCTCTCCAAATTATGGAGATGTCTCGAGTATTTCTAAAATACCATGAATTTGCTCCTGCTCTAAACTCAAATTACTATAGATGGATTGATAATTTTCTCCCCAAATTTTAGAGGTTAGGTGTCAGCCACTGTGTATAGTAGGGCACAGGAATTAAGTAGCTAGCGACCCCAGAAATAATCTGGCCTTTGGCCTCGGGTTTCGGCTGTTTCATGATAAAGTCCTATTGCATGCAATGCATGGGTCGATTTAATTTGGAGGAAAAGAATTAAAAAATGATAAGAATATATCTAAAGTATATAATCTACCTATCTACGTGGCCCATTCTCAGAGCCCGAAAACTACGAGAGAGAGAATCGGGAAAAAGATGAAGCAACAAGAGGACTAGAAAGGAAGTTCTAGATTTGTAATCCATCACGATACTCTTTCATTTCATAATAATTAATTAGTGCATGAATTAAGTTGAAATTAGGAAGGATTATAGTCGCTTTCAATTTTAGAATGTAGATGAAACTAGGGATGTGAATTTGAACCCGCCCCGTCGGGCAGTACCCGACCTGACTCGCGATGGGGCGAGTATTACCCGACCCGCAGTAGAGTGGGGCGGGGCATGGGTATCAACTTCCAACCCGCCCTGCTCCGCCCCGCCTCATTTGTAGCCCGTTCTAGGTCAATTTTTACCTCATTCATTCATATATCTCTTATTTTGACTTTTATTCAACTAAATAGACTCAATTACTTATTATATTATCACTTTTATTCATTCATCAAGTCTTTTCCCCTTCGCTTTATCATAAAAAGTAAAATTGTCGTGTATTTTTCTCAAATGGCATGTAAGAGTGGGTCGACCCGCCCCGCCCCGTACCCACACGGGTATTATCCGCCCTGACCCCACTACAAAAAATAGGACCTTTTGCAACGGAAATTTTCGTCGCAAAAAGTCCAAATTTCGTCGCAAGTAGTGCTTAGCGACGACTTCATTCGTCGCCATAGGTAATCCTCTTTCGTCGCATATACCGCGACGCCTTAGGGTTTCTGCGACGAAAATAATGCATCCGTCGCTAGAGGCCTAGTTCGTCGCTGAAGGATGAATCTTTTGCGACGATGCATTTAGTCGCAGAATGCATTATTTTGTGACGATGGTGAGTCATCGCAAAACGGTAGCTTTTTAGCGACGAACCTTTCGTCACAGAAACTCTCCACCACTCGCACAAAACCCTTTTGAGCGGCGATTGTTTTCGTCGTTGATGGATTTTGCGACGAATAGTTCGTCGCTAAAAATTTAAAAAATCCAGCTATTTAATATTTACCTTATGGTCTTTTTATTTACAGCCTATGAATTAAAAATTGGTTAGTTAATAAATTATGGTAGAAACAGTAACACCATAGAAACCTTTGTACAATGCACTAATAATATATACTATCTTGTGCAATTAAGTTGCTTATCCACAGAACTATACAATGACTAATAAATTGAACTCATTCACCAACTATGATACATGAAATGTGTTGATAAATAGCTCTATACATCATACTATAGACTAATAATATATAAAGCATCAATTGATAATGCTTAAAATGATCTTGAATCATCATCATCATCATGATCCATCCCCAAGTATATTCAACCCTCACCTGACAATCTGCATATCGTAAAAACAATAGTGGAGAAGTTAAAATTTAATCTGAGACTTCTCTAAAGAAACAATCTAGTCTATGATCACATTAGCAACAACTTAACAAAGCATGCACCTCCTGGAACCGTGGAAACCCAACAAAAAAAAGAAACCGATTAAATGAGTGGCAAGAGTCAGATTAGAGTAAAAGAAAGATGAAGAATTCCCAACAACTAGTTTCATGATCTCCAACACGCAATTAACTACACTAAACAAACTACTAGTTTACGCATAAACATATTGTAGAGCACTGGAGCACCATATAAAAAAGTAGAGATAGTTTGGAGAAATACTATTTACTCCCCAAAGAAAAAGCAAGCCAATGGATGATTTGTCCATTAGAGTAAAGAAAAATTGACCAGGTTCCATTTTCTATATATCCACGTTCTATTTGGCAGTTAAAACTACTTAACTAGTTTGATAAAAGGGATCAAGCAAAGAAACTTACAACTTCATACGAGTTCCTTCTCACTGCACTCAATTCTTGTCTTACTTCAATTCTGCAATCCATCTTGAAAGTATTCATGGCTTCTATTTGGTCTTTATGCAACAAAGACTAGAGACATCAGAAGTTGTCTTTCAAGTGCAACTAGATATCCAAAGTAAGACATGAGAGAAGGAAAAACGAAAGGTCACCCAAGAGCATCTGAGTTGAAGTAGTTACCTCCTGGATTCGCATAACACTAAGCCAGTAAATGGATTAATAAGTTAGTAAATCAGAATCCTATCAACTCCACCTTGAGATGAGTTACCAACTACAAAGTAAACATAGGATAATCCAACCGCCTCCTACCAACATAACTCAAAAGGGGAACAACATGAACCGTGGATACATATAGCGGCCATATAAAATCCCAAAACCATGAAAAACAACAGAAAAATAGCAGTGGAATGGGCTGGCAGAGGGAGCCAGGGCACCGCGAAGCACATGCATACACACCCCTCCCAAAGAGGTGCGACAAGCTCAAGGCAGCTAGAGGCGAAGATTATCAACATAGGAAAATTGATAGAGGAGAACAAAATTAAAGAAACCCAATAAGCAAGCACAAATATATGTATTGAGGCATCAGGATGATCTTCAATCCCTCAAGAGTGACCAAACTCCATATCACTCTGGTTCTCGCTAAACAAACAAACCGTTATCAAAATTTGATTTTCAAATAGGACTAGTATAGTATAAATTGATGAAAAGCTTTATCTTACCCTCCTCCATGAACTGAGTACCAAACAAACATCGCCAAATTTTTTATTCACGTTCATCTACTCTCCAGTCACGAACACATCAGTTGAGACATTCATTTAACCAAGCTACGCTGATTATATCAAACCACAAATAAAAGATGACAAATAGACAGATGCTGGTTGTGCTTTATACCTTGACCGAGCAAAACATCAATTAATACTACAATAAAACAGAGAAGAAATCCCTACCTGGAGGAATCAATTAATGAGGGCGATTGAGATGAAAATCAATCAAACGAAGGGACGTGAAGTGGAGGTGGTAGCAGCAACGAATCCTCTTCAATTTAGAGGTGTGGAGAAGTGTTTCTAGATCTAGATCTAACGAGATGGATTTTGGCTTCAAAATCTCATTCTAGATCTAACGAGATGGGACTTTAGGAGTACGGCGAGGAATGGAGTGGTGGTGGCGGAGGGGTCGACCGTTCGCCTCCGAGATCCAGTCGGGACGGTGGAGCTAGTGGTGGTAGCGGTGGCGGCATCTCGGCTATGTATCTGGGAGCGGCGGCGGCGGAGTTCCGGTGCTTCTGTTTCGGTAGCGACATGGGATGAGACGCCGATGCCAAAATCTCGAACGACGGTAGTGGGAGAAGGAGTTGGGAGCTAGGTCTTCGCAAGGTCGGAGCAGGGGATTAGATTTAGGAGGCTACGGGTTTTCTTTGCAGGTACAGGTTAAAGAGGGAATATAGAGGGTTTTTTTGTGTGTAATATATATAGATAGGCTTTAAGAAACAAGAAAAACAAAATGATACAAATACATGTGAACGGTCAATTTGGACAAGAGTTGACCAACATAACTTGAAAAAAACTTTAGCAAAACGACGCGTTTTTTGTTCAATTCTGCGACGAACCATATCGTCGCTGATACTCACACTTTTTCCGCGACGAGATTTAGCATCGCAAAATCTCCCTCAATCTATTGCGACGATATGGTGGTCGCCAAAAACAATTAAATTCGTCGCAAATCCATTAGACCATTTCTCCGTCAAGATGCAGACCATAGGCGACGAAGATATTAAATTCGTCGCTGAAGGTTAGCTTTTAGCGACCAAAGTACATGTCGTCGCCAATCTTTCGTCGCTAAAAGTCTGTTTTGTATGCATGAGTATTGAGGTACCCGCCCTGCCCCGATCCATTGCCATCACTAGATGAAACCTCTCCTAGTTTAGGTAATCTTTCATTTATCAAAATTTCATGTACGGCCCCTTTAGGCCTTATACGTTTGCATGCATGTCTTAATCTCTCTCTTTGCTTCAACTGGCCGGTATTTTGGCCCGCGTGCCACCGAATTTTGATTCGCCGACCAAAGGATTACATGGTCGTATTGGTCCCGAGATCGGATAATATCTCACTTTCAAGATTTATCCATAAGAAACATATAGCTCGCTAGCTGCCAAGCACCAATAT
Organism: Linum tenue; assembly: GCA_946122785.1. Classification (NCBI taxonomy): domain Eukaryota; kingdom Viridiplantae; phylum Streptophyta; class Magnoliopsida; order Malpighiales; family Linaceae; genus Linum; species Linum tenue. Next base: position 48,944,831 of record CAMGYJ010000011.1, on the reverse strand, counting down.
TCAAAAGTCAAAACACAAAGGTATTGGACCTTTATATCACTTTAAGGAAGTGGAGAAAAGAAGCAGCGAGGAAGGAGGAATAATCGCATTTAACTTTTGAATCAGCTAACTTGAATCAGCTGTAATTAATAAACTATATCAGAACAATACAATATTTATTTTGGTTAACTTTATTCACTATATTCTGGTTGATGAACATTTGACTCATTGATGAACATGTGACTGATTTGCTTACTTAGTTATTTTCAAGTAGTCACTCTCACTCTAACAAATTGAGGCTTCTTAAATTTACCAACATCAGCTGGTGTCACCTACGTACAAGAAAAATACCAGTACTCAATGAGTCGCGAAAACAAGAAAAGTGGTCGCGTCAATGATGTTGCGACCACATTTGTTGGTCGCCAGAGTGGTCGTAGTATATGCACCATCGTCTTAGGTTAATGCGACCACTTAAAAGAATGGCCGCGGAAAATATTACCATTGACGACCATATACAATAGTTGCCGAATGTAATCATATTTCAACGCGAGTAAGGAGTTGTATATACATATATGTCCTTTGGAGACAATGGAGATGATGATCACCTTCTCTCATGGATTTATCATGCTAGTTAGGGATATCACGTAAATCAGTTTTGTTCGTTAAGCTTCGTTCTAATTACCGTTTTTAATACATTGTACATATTCAATTTTCATTTTGGCTACAACCACGAAGTAATCCACTACATGCATTACTGCCGCAGAAGTACGTACGTACGTGGGGAACTTTATTCGCAGTAGCTAGCTGGCAAAGTACACAGGAAGTTGCGACCCTAAAATGAACAAGTCTGTGGCTCTTGGCCTCAAGCTTTAGCTGTTTCATAATCTTGTCCTAGATAGTACAACTGGCTATGGTGGGAGAATCGAATGTGAGGATCGAGAACAAGAGGATTAGAAAAGGAAGTCGTGTGTAGGAGCTGTAGAGAAATCACTATAAGCTAGGTCACAAAATCGGTCCCTAGAAGTAGTAGATGGGATAATATCTCACTTTGAAGATCTATCCACAGGAAATGGTGCCACGAAATCTATCATAAACCAAACAAAGTAAAGCAGAAAGGTATTGGATGCAATCGGTGGACAAATTGATCGAAGAGCAAGATTAAGATATACCATGTGGAAGTGGCAAAAAGAAGCAGCCATGGACGAGTAGCTAGGAGGAATCACACATGGTTCTACTTTGAGTAAAATTAAAAGTCTGTCATATCGAATCACTAGCAGAATCGAGAATTAATTTTATTTAGATTGTCCACGTACCCTCTAAAGGAGGGCCCTAGGTCCGTACTTGTGTCGTTATACCTTCACTATGTAAATGATATCTAGACCTTGAATTGAGCGGAGTGTGAGACATGGAAACTATATCCTAACCTTTGAAGATTAAAATCTAGATCTTTATTCTCTAAATCTTACACACTAAGATCTATTTAATTAGAAACAATAATCGACGGTTTTGGTTTTTTGGTCGGAAATTCGGAATTATAGTAATTCAGTTTTTCGGTCGGACATTCGGAATTTCGGCTTAGTTGAAAGAACTCTGGTTTCCGAAATATCCATATTTCCCTTCCGAATTACGTAACGAATGGAAATTTGGTTTCCATTCAGTTCGGGTTTACCGAACCGGTTGCCCACCCCTACAACAAATCATATGGACCATCTTAGTGGATCGTCTATGATTTAGATAAACAAGATCTAGGATTCACTTATCAAAGGTTATGATACATTATCATGTCACAAAATCCGATTAATTCGAGGTCTAAATAGCGTTTTCTTACAAGGGCATGTGTTGTCCTAGATTTACCCTAACTACAATAGATTATAAATATATTATGGGGAAAAAAAAACTAGCATACATCTGATGTATGGTATATGCCTCTATCGACACTAATTAGATACACTTTATATATATATTTTTACGACTAAGAACTGTCATTTATTATTTTTGATGAACTGAGCAATGCCCTTAGGGCACATCCCTCTCTTACAAGATTCCTAAAAGCCTAAATCAAACACCAATCCATTGCACCAAATATTTGTGGCAATCATATAAGTCTTTTTTCCCCCCCCAGATTTTCCACCAGCCCGCCGTACCCCTTGAGAATAATATTATCCCCTTCCATCCCTCCAATCTCAACTCATATAATTCCCTTTTCCCTTTCCCTATATATACCTCCACTTCCCCACAAACCAATCAACCCATCTAAAACACCTTGTTGCATACATTCACTGTTCCATTGCCTTTTGTTCATCCTTCACAACCTCGACAAGGCAAAAAACAGAAATGGAGAGAGTGTTCCAATTGGCGGCGGAGAGGCCGGTGGTGATGTTCAGCAAGAGCAGCTGCTGCATGTGCCACACCATCAAGACCTTGTTCTCCGATTTCGGGGCCAACACCACGGTCTACGAGCTCGACGAGATCTCAGGTGGCAGGGAGATCGAGCAGGCACTGGCTCGACACGTTGGTGCCGACAGTGACTTTCCTGTGGTGTTCATCGGCGGGAAGCTCGTCGGTGGTGCCAATGAGATCATGACCCTTCATCTCAAGGGTTCTTTGTCTGCCATGCTCAAACGAGCTGGTGCACTGTGGCTCTGATCATATCGTTCGTTGATGAGATGAGTCAAGTTTTGGCTAACTTTACTATGTATAATGAAGTCTTTCATTTTTAACCTTGGTTTTGGCTAAGCATAAGAGGGTACTAAAAATGTATACTTATGTTTGTATGCATCGGGATTTCATGATATTAGGCTTAATTAATTTGCTCTACTTTATAATGCAATGCCTAATGTTAGATCTCCCACTTTTTGTAATATCTAATCTATGTACACTCTACAACCAATTATAATAAAGTATGGTGAGAGGTTTATGTTCTATCTAGCATATTATTCAATTGGTATCTTCACACGATTCAAATAGCTATAACTAGTTAAGCATCATTCAAATTGGGTACTAACATATATAATGGAGTAAAGTTGTTTCATGGTTAAGGATTTCCCGAGATTTTTTCCCCATATAAGTATGTCTTATGTGCTCTAGATTGTTCGTTCTGAGAAAGGTATCTTGCTATCTTGCTCTAGATTGTACTTGACTAATCTCGTGAACCCGTGACCAAAAGCAGCGTGTAAAAGAGATTTGTGGAGAGTTTGATTTATTCGGCAGGCATTGGCTTTGATTTATTCGGTAGGGATTCGCTGAATCTTAAACTCTATGGGTATTCATGTTGACAATATAAGTTCTATTCAGACCGCAATCAATCCGGTGCTCCATGGTCGTACATATTATTGAGGTTCAAATCGCACCACATTGGTGAATTGTTTTGTGTTGGAATTATTCGTAGTGGATTTGCTCAGTAAGTCATTTACAATTAGTCACAGTTGGTTCATCTCTAATAAATTGATACTTTGTTATCGACATTAGTGTATTATGTAGCCCATGTAATTAGATGAAGACTGATGCAGCTGGAGGGTGTTCAGGACAACTCTCAGCTTTGGAATGATGCCAAGGAAGATGAGGGACCAAAGTGAAGGGCATCTTTGTCAATGCCTCTTACTGTTTTTGCTTTGGGAACACTGAAAGTGACCATTGTACTTGGTTCAGTTTTAAGTTTTTGTCTTCTAGTTTTTGGAGGTAGCAAATCAACCTAGGGTTTGAGTTTGAGCCTTTAAAATGTTGCTGTCTTTTTATTTTGATGTAATGTAAGAGAACTACTTTGGTTGGAAATGAGAAAGTGGATCTGAAGCACAAAAGCTCAGCCACTATATGGGTTCCAAATTTTGTTCTTCTTTCATTTAGTTTTCTAGTTTTTTGCACTGTTACATTGCATTTGCAGGTTTCTTGTGCTACTGGGATTCAAATATTCTGTTTTCTACACGTGGTATCTGAGCTCTCTTGATCTTTGAGAGGGATCGTGAGGTTTTTCTTTGGAGTGAATCAGTGAGGCTTTGTGAGGGTTGAGTGTTCTTCTTCTTCTTATGGAGAGATAGTTATTTCTTATGTTTCAATTAAACAAAGGTAATATATGATTCTTCATAATGATTAAAACATTACTTAAAGCTTATGAAAGAATAATTATTTCTTATGTATCAACTAAACATACATATTATTTAAGTGTTCTGTAATGATTAAGACACTACGTAAAATTTATGTAGGGATATTTATTTTTTATATTTCACTTAAACAAACGTATGACATGATTAAGACACTTGTATAGCCAAAACTTTCGCACTTGTGCCAATAATAGCCAAATTTGGAGAAATACCACTTATAGCCAGAATTTTGAAACTTTTGTGCCAAATATAGTCATTTCCGTTACAAACTTTAACGGTGTTAGAGAATCCGTCAGTTAGTTTAACGTTAGGCTGACTAGGACGCCAAATCCTCGCACACGTCAGCAACAAATCAGCCACATTGGCCACGTAGGTGACACGTCATATTTTTCATTTAAAAACAAATGAAAAATTCATACATTAAAAATAATATTAAGTAAAAAATAATCAAAATTTTATCCTTTACTTTAGTCAAATTAAATAAAAAATCATAAAAACAATAAAAGCATTAGTCACTTCTCTCGACCCACCGCCTAATCCTATTCACCTTCATCAACCCTAAACTCCCAGAAGCTTCCTCTACTCTCATCACCACCATCGCCAGTTCATCTTCATTGTAACGCCTGCCGAAGCCAGAGCCGCCGTGAGTCGCTGCTCTCACCCTCAGAATCTCCAGCAACTCCGCCACTGCCTTGTCTGTTATCCCTTCGATTCTTAATCAACACCTCGCTCACGGACACGGGGTCATCTCCGCCTCAATCTCCTTCCAAACGTCGGCGTTTCCTCTGATGGCTACTCCTCTCATCTCCGCCGCCTCTGCATCGTAGAAGCCTGACGAGCCTCCGCTGTTTTCGGGCCGCTAGAGCTGCCCTTCTTGCGATTCCCGAGGTTGATCGAGCATCCCTCATCCGCTCCTAACCCTCCGTGAAATCCGCACCAAGAACTAAAGCTCCCACTAGTCGCTCCTCTGCTTCCCCATCGGCACCGCGCGTCTTCTCTGCATCAACCAGAGCAGCACCAATATCATAACATAGCCATCCCCATCACCTTCGACTCACGCACTGCCTTCTGGAAATTAGTGGTCGTCGTCGAGCTCATGTAACTCTCGTCACCCAACTCGCTGTCGCTACTATTTATGTGCCCCGCCCAGATCTAGGTTTGGGGTTTACAAATTTGGTCAACGCTGTTGTGGATTCTAATCGTCGCGGCACTGCAAGTTTGGGGGAAGATCGGAGGGAAGAGAGAGGTGGAAGATCGGAGATCGGAGATTGGCAATGGTGGGTGTGAGGGGAAGATCAGAGGACGGAGGGAGATAGAAATCCAAATTTCATCATCTTTTCCCCTGACTTCATCTTCTCGATTAAAACCCCGATTTGACGCTTTCGAGATCCAACTTTCGAAACCCAGATTTGCAACGAAGGGAGAAAGTTGATGCCCTTCGATTGATTGATCCGAGGGAGCACCGGTGGTGGAACTGGAACTCTGGGAGGTGGAAGACAGAAGCACGATCCTTTCCTTCTCCCTCTGCTCTAGAATCATCCTCGATCTTAATGGTGAGTTCAGAGATTATGTAAATGGCGATTCTCCAGCAATGATGGAAGAATCATGAGAGTTTGAAGAATAGAGAATCGGGAGGGTTCAACTACAGAAAATCCCAATCGGATTAATTGAATGAGAGTTTCGGCTGGGGAAGGGATGGGGAAGAAGAGAGATGGAGAGAGAAAATAAAAATTATTTATTTTTAGTTTCCACCTTACATTTTTAATTGACTAACGGTCGCCAACTCAGCAATGCCGTTAGTATAGTCAGCCTATTACTTGACACCGTCAAAGAATTGGACGGAAGTGGCTATTTTTGATATTTTGCCAAAAGTGGCTATATTTGGCAAAACCGTCAAAGTTTTGGCTACACAAGTGTATTTTGACTTTAGATTATTAGGCTCGGATTTGGGCTTGGTTTGAGATGGTATGTAGTAGGGGTGACTATACAGTCCGGTCCGGTTAAATTGGCCCAAATTGATCCGATCTCGGTATGGCCTTTTCGAGAATATAAGGACCAATGATTGGATTGGATACAGTCTGGTCTTGAACCGGTCCGGTCCCAATTCGGTCTTCATTTTAGATTGAGCTTGTGGGGATTTGAGTGGCTTGAGGGGGGATTTCAGTGGCCTGAGGTCTGAAAGGGTGAGGAGGTTAAATTTTGGGTGTTGGGCTCTCTTATCCGGTGTTTATCCAGTTTTTCAGTCCGATCCTGAACGAGTTTTTACCTCAAATCTAGGCCCGAAGATGGAATTGGATTGTTTGCTATCCGATCTCGGTCCGGTCTCGATCCGGGTTATACGATCTAGTTTCGGGTAAAACCAAAAAGTCCGGACCAAATAGCCAACCCTATTATGTACATTGGTAAGTATTAGATTAGTGCATGGCCCGGCTCAGTAGTCTAGGTGTTTGTGCATTGTGAAGGCAGCTAGGAGGTAAGTAGGGTTCGGCTAGGTTTATGTGTTAGGTACTAGGTTTATCCTTCTAATATAAACGGTAAGTTCGGTATTAGTCCGGAGAAGGAATTGATAAACAAAAGGTTTATCGATATCAACGCTGTTGGCCTCAGGGGCGGAGCTACAGCTGGTCTCGGGGGGGCTCCGCCGCCCCCCCCGAGAATCGTGAAAGTTACGTCTAAACTACATCGATATATTAAAAATTTCGTAAAAATTAACAAACTATCTAATAAGTTTAGTGTGCAAATTTGAGAAACGAAAGTAAGCTTAGTCCAGCGGGAGAGGAAGGGAGCTGTTATGTAGCTGATTGGGGGTTCGATACTCATCCTCTGCCATTATATTATTCTTTATTTGTTTTCTGTTTTAATATATCTGCATAATTACTTTTTTAAATTTTATTATTTCTTTACCCATTTAATTAGATATAATTACTTTCAAAGTTTCATGTTGTATGGTTTCTTCATTTCATTATTGCAATATTGTTTCTTTGCTCATTTAATTTCAAATTTAGTTTTTTACCACTTTGCAATTTTATATCACTGAAAAATTATTCATTTTGACCTTCCATAAGTTATTCTACATCAATATTTTGACTCTAGTCATCTAAAATGATTAATCATAATACTATTAAAAGTAAAATTTACTTTGATTGTCTTGCTTAGTTTTTAATTTTTTTTATCACCTTTATGGGATAACAATATAAATTTTTTTCGGCCCCCCCGAACTTGAAATCCTAGCTCCGCCCCTGGTTGGCCTCACTTGAATTAATAAACAAAAGAAATTATCGATACCAACGTTGTTCTCTCACTTGAGTTACAAACAAACTCTGGAACTGTGAGTTAAGGTTCGTCAAAGTAGCGACCCTAGAATGAACAAATCTGTGGCTCTTGGCCTCAAGTTTGAGCTGTTTCATAATCTTGTCCTAGATAGTACAACTGGCTATAGTGGGAGATAATTGATGCGTCGTACATTCTCTTCTTCTCTGTGCAAAAGAAAGAGATCGATCGAGAATCGAATGTGAGGATCGAGAACAAGATTAGGATTAGAAAAGGAAGTCGTGTACGTAGCTGTAGAAATCACTAAGCTAGGTCACAAAATCGGTCCCTAGATGAGATGGGAAAATATGCCACGAAATCTTTCATAAACCAAACAAAGTAAAGCAGAAAGGTATTGGATGCAATCGGTGGACAAATTGATCGAACAGCAAGATATACCATGTGGAAGTGGCAAAAAGAAGCAGCCATGGACGAGTAGCTAGGAGGAATCACACATGGTTCTACTTTGCGTAAAATTAAAAGTCTGTCATATCAAATCACTAGCAGAATCGAGAATTAATTTTATTTAGATTGTCCATGCATGTACCCTCTAAAAACAAGGTCCTGGGACCGTCCTTGTGTCGTTATACTCGTTATACCCTCACTAAGTAAATGATATCTAGATTTTGAATTGAGCGGAGTGTGAGACATGGAACTATATCCTAACTCATAAAGATTAAAATATATATCTTCATTCTCTAAATCTTATACACTAAGATCTATTTAATTAGAAACAATAATCGACGATTTCGGTTTTTCGGTCGAAAATTTGGAATTATAGTAATTCGGTTTTTCGGTCGGACATTCGGAATTTCGGCTCAGTTGAAAGAACCCTGATTTCCTAAATATCCATATTTCTCTTCCTAATTTCGAAACAAATAGAATTTCGATTTCGGTTCAGGTTTACCGAACCGGTTGCCCACCCCTACAACAAATCATATGGACCATCTTAGTGGATCATCTATGATTTAGATAAACAAGACTTAGGATTCACTTATCAAGGATTATGATATATTATCATGTCACAAAATCCAATTAACTCGAGGTCTAAATAGCGTTTTCTCACAAGGGCATGTGTTGTCCCAGATGTAGGGGTGTCGGTTCGGGTCGGGTCGGGTCGGTTAACCAAACCCGAAACCCACTAAAACCGAAAACTCGCACATCGCACTGGCTACAAACCCGAACCCGACCCGAAATTACTGACTTCGGGTTTCAGTTACCCGGACCCGAAACTATTAAAGATGAAAGCTGTTTGCTGGTTTGGGAATTCAGAGCTCTGTCCGCCTTCCTTCCAAACCCCTCTCTCTTCCTCTCCTTGCGTATTCCCTTTCTAGAGAGGCATCCAAACTAGCTTCTCACTTTTCCACTCCCACAAATGACATTCTTACTCACTACCCAATACCAAGAACTAACCCCAAACCCAGAACCCCATTCTTCCCTTCATCTACTCTGTCGGCGACATCTCTCACTCATTCAGTACGGCCACCGACTTCTCTCAAAATCTTATGGATCTGATTTCGTTTCTCCACTAGGCATTCAGATCCTTAACTCAATCTCTCTCCTCTCTTGATTTCCAGCTCCTTCCCCTGAACCCTGCATGCTGGCAGATTTCCCAGGGAGCCCAATCCACGAGAAAAAAAGGAGGGATTCAGCTCCTGAAAACAAAACGGAAAGAGAAAAAGAATAAGAAGTCGATGAAGCCAGGGGAGAAATCGATGAAGCAAGGAGTTGAATCGGCGAAACCAAGGAAACCCTAAAACATGATCGGAGAAGGGTTGCGCTACCCAGATGCGGCGACGACAAAGTTGCAATCTTAAAGGAAAGGATGAGTTTGCCGCCGAAGGGGTTGCGAAGCAGTACAATGAGCGAGTGACTCCCCGGGGCGAGCTCCCTTCCGACGGCAGGTGGTGGTGGGTTCGGCGGCGGTGATCCCGCGGCGACATTCTGAAGATCTGGAGGACCGGCAGGATGAAGAGGCCCAAGCCCATCGATGAATCTGTGGACTCCACGAGCTCCTCGTAGCTGAAGTATCAGGAGGCGAGAGGAAAATGACGATGACAACCAGGAGAGCCCAAACTGCAATTTCGGGTTTTTTCGGGTTCTTATTGGTTTTCGGATTAAAGCGAAACCGAAACCGATACAGTTCAGTTTCGGGTTAGAACCGAAAATCCGAACCCGATAAGGTTAGTTACCGGTTCGGTTTCGGGTTAAACCAAAACCTAAACCCGCTTTGACACCCCTACCCAGATGTACCCTAAATACAATGGATTATAAATATATATAAAAAACTAGCGCACATCTAACGTATGATATACGCCCTGTATCTACACTAATTAGATACACTTCATATATTTTTACGATTGAGAACTGTCATTTATTATTTTTGGTGAACTGAACAATGCCCTAAGGCCTAAGGGGCACATCCCTCTCTTACAAGATTCCTAAGGGGCACCAAATATTGGAAAAAATCCCACTGTACACATGTTTTTAAAAAAAATTCTCAAAATACACATGTTATGAAAAAAATTCCCAAACTACGCATGTTTGGGGCTTCACCGCGTCAGACTAAGGCGGTGATTGCTTCACCGCGTTAAAGAAGGGCGGTGATGCAATCACCGCGTTAGAGAAAAACGGTGATTGCATCACCGCTGTAGACAAAAACGGTGATAGCTTCACCGCGTTCGACGGCCGCGGTGAAGGCCTGACCTGCGTCGAATCTTTAAAAAAACGTAACTTTTTGCTCGGTTATCCGATCGTGATGGAATCAAAAAAAAATTCATCACGATCGGATAACCGAGCAAAAAGTTACGTTTTTTTAAAGATTTGACGTAGGTCAGGCCTTCACCGTTTTCCTCTAACGCGGTGATGCATTCACCGCCTTCCTCTACAGCGGTGATGCAATCACCGTTTTTGTCTAACGCGGTGATGCAATCACCGTTTTCGTCTAACGCGGTGATTCAATCACCGCCTTGGTCAGACGCGGTGAAGGCCCAAACATGCGTAGATTGGGAATTTTTTTCATAACATGTGTATTTTGAGAATTTCTTTTAAAAACATGTGTACAGTGGGATTTTCCCCAAATATTACTATTGCCACCAAGCAATCATATAACTCCTTTTTTCAAGATTTTCCACCGGCGGCCGGCCGTACCCCTGGAGAATAATATTATCCTCTTTTCCACCCCTCCAATAATCCCAACTCAAATCAATCAAACAAACTTTTATTTGACGTTTTTTCCTATATATAGCTCCCCGGTTCCACACAAACCCATATATCCAAACCCACTATGCCAATTCCATACACATACTTTCAGTACTGTTCCATTTCCAAAAAAAAAAAAAGGAAATGGATCGAGTGTTCCAACTGGCGGCGGAGAGGCCGGTGGTGATGTTCAGTAAGAGCACTTGCTGCATGTGCCACACCATCAAGACCTTGTTCTCCGATTTCGGGGCCAACACCACGGTCTACGAGCTCGACGAGATGCCACGTGGCAGGGAGATCGAGCAGGCACTGGCTCGACACGTCGGCGCCGGCAGTGACTTCCCCGTGGTGTTCATCGGCGGGAAGCTCGTCGGTGGTGCCAATGAGATCATGACCCTTCATCTCAACGGTTCTTTGTCTGCCATGCTCAAACGGGCTGGTGCGCTGTGGCTCTGATCCATCTCGACGATGAGATGGGTCAAATTTTGACTAACTTTACTATGGATAATATGGAGTCTGAGTCTTTTTCTTCTTCTTAATTACAGTCATCATCATAATGATGATGATAATGATAAAACCTCTGTTTTTGGCTAAGCATCAGAGGTTACTAGCTACTGCGACTAATTATTATATAATAAAGTTTGGTCATGAGAGTTTCATCTCTTTTGTGGGTGTCTGTGATTTGTTTGATTGATCTTCATGAGGTTCAAATTGAGTACTAAAGAGTAAAAACTGTAGTAAAATTGTTTAGATAGCAAGGATTATTGTCCGATTTGAGTTCACGTACGTGGTCAGTCAATTATAATATTAGATGGAATTGCAAGAAGCATGATTAGGTCTTCAAATCATCCATCAACGCGCGCAGAATATCGGACTATGTCGGATTTGAGTTCTGCATGCAGGATCTTGGTACTTTGGGCTATGGCTCTTCATGTTGATAACGGTTAATCATTGCTGCTTGATCGTACCAAGCACATGCATTGAGAGTCACATCCGCTACATATCCGTGACTTAGTTCGTGTTGGAATTATTCATTTTCACTATATCCCAACAAATGATAAACAAGTGTTTTGTGCGGCTAGTCATAGCGTTGGTTTCTTTCTAACAAATTGATTCTATATATCTTGTAACGTACATGCGTGGCCTTCATCGATGTATCATAGCTATTGGAAGCTATCTTACTTTTGCGGTGCAAGATCGGTCCTGGGATTGGATAATATATATATATCCAGAAGAAATTGGAAAAAATCCAAAAGTACCACTGTTTAAAAAAAAAATTCCAAAAATACCACCCAATCCCAAAAAATTCCAAAAATACCACCCTTTTTCAAAAACCGCCACCCCACCCAGCGGTTTGGTCGAAAACCGCTTGTCGGGGGCGCGGTTTTGGACCAAACCGCGGGCCTAGGGGGCGGTTATAAAAAAAAAAAAAAATTGGACCAAAACCGCTGGGTGGGGTGGCGGTTTGGCCCAAAACCGCCACCCCAACCAGCGGTTTGGTCCAAAAGTTCGGTCGAAACTTCAAACGAACGTAACTTTGCACTCGGGTATCCGATCGTAGCGATTTTTTTTTTCATTTCGCATAATTTTTCAAGATCTACAACTTTTACTAGGATGAAATTTTCAAAACAGGAACTATTTGTGGATATACGGGACCTTGAGAATAACTTTACCTTTACTTTTCAGAAATCCATGCACATTTTCAAATTATGATTATATTAAAAGTTGTAGATATTGAAAAGTTATGCGGAATAAAAAAACAATTCATGACATTCGGATTTTGGAGCACAAAGTTATGGCCGCCCAAAGTTTGACGAAATAAAAAAAGGCCGTTCGGGGTGGCAAATGACGTTTTTTCGAGACGAAGACGGAACCCGACTGTTTGAGACTTGCAAGATCTCAAAAAGTTATTCGGATTCAAAAAATGGAGGCCGCAAACTTTTTGAGATCTTGCAAGCCGCAAACCGCCGGGTCTCGCCTTTCGTCAAACTTTGGGCGGCCATAACTTTGTGCTCCAAACTCCGAATGTTATGAACTTTTTTTTGATTCCTCATAACTTTTCAAGATCTACAACTTTTAATATAATCATAATTTCAAAATGTACATGGATTTCTGAAAAGTAAAGGTAAAGTTATTCTCAAGGTCCCGTATATCCACAAATAGTTCCTGTTTTGAAAATTTCATCCTTGTAAAAGTTGTAGATCTTGAAAAGTTATGCGAAATGAAAAAAAAAATCGCTACGATCGGATACCCGAGTGCAAAGTTACGTTCGTTTGAAGTTTCGACCGAACTTTTGGACCAAACCGCTGGTTGGGGTGGCGGTTTGGCCCAAAACCGCCACCCCACCCAGCGGTTTTGGTCCTTTTTTTTTTTATAACCGCCCCCTAGGCCCGCGGTTTGGTCCAAAACCGCGCCCCCGACAAGCGGTTTTCGACCAAACCGCTGGGTGGGGTGGCGGTTTTTGAAAAAGGGTGGTATTTTTGGAATTTTTTGGGATTGGGTGGTATTTTTGGAATTTTTTTTTTAAACAGTGGTACTTTTGGATTTTTTCCGAAGAAATTCTGCCAATGCAATCTTTCAAAAATCAAACAAATCAAAGCAGAAAGGTATTGGATGCAGTAGTTGACAAATTGAACAGGAAAAGATATACCACATGGAAGTGGAAAAAAAAGAAGCAGCAGCAGCGATCGACGTGGAGGACGAATCACATTTTACCTTTTTTTTTTCTTCTTTACAATGTTAATTTCTTACATAACTGAACGGCTCGAATACATAAAATATTAAGTGAATTGTAATACAATATCAAATTAAACTTAGGAATAACTCTTCGTACATGTTTTGCAAGTATGTTGTACATCGATCTATACATACGAGGAAATTTATATAGTCCTTGATACAAATTCTCAACAAGCAAGAAGAAAACAGTGCCCTGTTGCATGTGCCACACCATCAACACCTTGTTCTCCGATTTCGGGGTCCACACCACGGTCTACGAGCTCGACGAGATGCCACGTGGCAGGGAGATCGAGCAGGCACTGGCTCGACAAGGTGTCGGGCTGTCGGCAATGACTTCCCTGTGGTGTTCATCGGAGGGAAGCTTGTGGGTGGTGTTCTCAACGGTTCCTTGTCTGTCATGCTCAAACGAGCTGGTGCGTTGTGGCTGTGATCATATCGATGATGAGAATTGAGACGAGTCAAGTTTTGGCTAACTTTACTATAATCAAGTCTTTTTTTTTCCTTTCATCATAGCTATGGTCATCACGATAAATCCTCTATTTTTGGCTAAACATAAGAGGTATACATATGTATTATGTATGGGGTCATGAAGAATTAGGTTTTGCGCTATTTATAATGTAATGCCTAATGATAGATATCCCCACTTTTTTAATGTATCTCTCTATATATATATATATACATTTACTAGTACGACTAATAAAATAAAGTTGATGAAAACTGGTTTCTTGATTCCGTTCCCCTGAGCACGCCTTTGGAGACGAAGAGTCCTTTTACTATGCTATAAAGTATTGGTGCTTTAATGTACAACTTGAAGTTGTACCATAACATTAAATGTATAAGTTTAAGTTGTACCATAAAGGAATTTGTACCCTTGTGTTATGGTACAACTTTACAACTTGAAGTTGTATCATCACATAAAAGTACAAGTTCAAGTTGTACCATAAAGAATATGTACAAAATAATGTAGGTATAATCTAAAACTGTACCATAACATTGAATGTACAATTTCAAGTTGTACCATAAAGATAAAAACCTATAGCACCAATGCTATATAGTATTGTAAAATTCCTCTGGAGACGAATCCTAAATTTGGAAATTGATTTGTTGTAGAACATGCTTCCATTTCCTACCTTTATTAATGCTAACTTTCTTGATTCCTTGTGTCTGCATGGCTGCCGTATCTCGATCGGAAAGGTAGCCATCTACCAATGAACCAAACCAATGCGGAAAAGATAAATGTGACGAAATTGAAATATGCAAATGTATGTGATGCCAGGATCCGTTCTCGCAAAACAACTGATTTGATGAAATCATAATATTCTTATTTATCGTAAAAAAAAGTTGACATTCTTTTCCTCCCTCCCTTTCACAAAAATGCTCTATTTTCTTTTCTTTTCTTCTTTGAGGAATCTTATCTCTATCCTTCTCGGTCTTTATCTATTCTCCCGTGCCATGTTCTTACGTATTTAATTTCCAGCTAGTGCATGTAATAATTAATTACTTGAGCTTTGATAATCATCTCGCAACAGGCAATATCACATTATGTAAATTTGCATGGATTTTTTTTCCATATAAATAATTAAGAATTACTAGGATTCTCGCGTCTTCTTTTTCTTAATTTTGGCAGACCCAAAAATATGAATGTGCGATTAACTTGAACCGTGATATTTGGAAGAGGGGACTCAGCCCTTACCAACTATAGTTTTTTACTTTTATATTTTAAGTTGGTTTCAACCTAACTCCTCCACTGGTTATTTTGGCTCAAGGCTCTGATATCAATCATGTACCGAGTCGGTTTCTAATAATTTTATGAAATTAGCCGAGTGATAATGTGGGGCGGAGAACATCCATTACACTATCTGGGTATCAACAAAAGGAATCAGTTTGAATGGGTTAAATATTGGATTCATATATATCGTCAATCTTTCATTTCTGCTGCACCACAAACACAGATCGAGTAGGCCAGAAGTACGTACGCATGTAGGAGGAAGCTAACTAGCGAGCGACCTTAGCTATAGCTAGAATGAGTTGTGATATATCTGGCCTTTGGCCCCTCGTTTAGGCTGTTTCAAATAATTGTCCTACCTAGATAGACTACAGCTGCATGCATGCGGCCACTTGGAGGAAAAGAATCAAATGAAAATAATCAGAAAATATCCTATGTTGGTTGGTTTGCGAGAGAAAGGTTAGGGTGCTAATACTTTTTTTTGTTAGTATGGTGCTAACAATAGCTCTAGCCAATTAGAACATTTCGTTTGGATGATTTTTCTATTTAAATGAGTTGACCATAACTAAGGAGGGGAAAGGGAAAGGAGGGGCACGCTTGGTATTATGAAAAATTGGAAAAGGGGAGGAAGGAAGGGATATATCTTGCAAGCATGTCACAACCTCAAAGTAGACCACAACCTTCTCAAAGCATGCCACAACCTCAAAGCATGTCACAACCTGCTCAAGCATGCCACAACCACATGCAAAGCATTTGAGGAAAGGTATATATCTTGCTTTCTTAGGGCAAGTATTTGATGAAAATGGGTTTGCTGATTCATTCATGTGCGCACGCCCATTGAGCTAAATCTTAAACTTGGGGGGTGATCATGTGGCCAATAGTAGCGCATAAAAGAGTATTGTGGGGAGTTTGATATATTTTGTAGCCACCTGATCAGGCATTGCTTATGTCGTTCAAGTGGTTAACCAATTAATGTTAGATGATGTTTTAAGAAGCATGATTAGGTCTTCAAATCCTCCATCGAAGCAGAATATCCAACCATGTCGAATTTGAGTTCTAAACTGGAATGATTACAATGGTTACTGCAGGATCTTGGTATCTCCGGTCCTTGGGCTATGGCTCTTCATGTTGACAACAATTAATTAACCAGTGCTTCTTGATCATACTAATTAAGCACGTTGAGGGTCACATTCGCTACATATGTGACTTAGTTCGCGTTGGAGTTATTTGTTTTCACTACTAGTCATCGTTGGTTTAATTACTTCTTGGATTCATAGCTGACGTCAATTTGGGGAGGTTGTTCGAAGGTCACCTATAGTTTCACTCTAGCACCAGAGATGTTTCTACTCAGGTTCCTCTGGAGTTTGTAGTTGGATTGGAGTTCTCAATCAATCTCTACATGAGTAGAGCTAGGTAACAATAACGTAGATTCTTTTGTGTGAATCAAACATTCTCGTTCAAACGGTGTTTGAAAAGGTGTGATCTCACTGATAATCAAATTTTTTCTTCTTCTTAAAGTCCGAGTACATTACTCGATTAGTGCAAAAGTATATATGAACGTGGGAACTTCATTCGGGTAGCAGAAGTAGCTACCCTAGAATATAATGAATAAATCTGTGGCCCTTGGCCTCCAGTTTGAGCTGTTTCATAATCTTGTCCTAGATAGTACAACTGAACTGACTACAAAGGCCGTATGGAAGAAAAGAAAGTTTACTGATAAGAATAATAATGTATGTCGACTCCTATACTTTCAGTGTGAAACAAAGAGGACTACAAAGGACGAAGGAAGTTGTGTAGCTGTAGATCACTAATGATATACCGTATACGTACGTGGGTACAAGTATATTCTGATAATGCATCTCTCTCTTGTGTGTATAAGTTGCATGATGATGGTCCATGCATTCATGGATACGTACTGCGCAACAATGCCCTACTGCAGTAGTGGCTTCCCTTATTCGACTGGTATTTGCCTCTGGCGGCCTACTATTTTGATTCGCCCGACAACACAATACATCGCTTCTTCGATATATCTATTGGTGTAACTTGAATCGGACTATCAGTCGCGCTACGTACGACTAGAAGTCACGAGCAAAGTCCCCGGCCCGCGGTGTATGGGCTCAATGTTATTTGGGTTCGAATTCTGGGCATGGTTTGTATAATTTGCTTTTCCTTTACCATATTGGATTAGGGTTAGACCCAGGGGAAGTACTATAAATACTTCTCATACTCCTCTGTAATCTGTACGTATCTGCTCGAAGTATAGTGAAACTGGCTCTCTCTCTCCTGCCCGTGGACTAGCTAATTAACACACGTTGTGTTAGAGGACCACGTAAATCGTGTGTCATGTATATGTACGCTTTCGTTTCTTGCATTGTCGAATCCCTACTATTTCCCGATCCGCAGAGCAACAATCGTAACAATATCGCTATTGGAATCTTACTTTTGCCGTGCAAGATCGGTCCCGGGACTGGATAATATATCCAGGAAGAGATGCTGCCAATGCAATAATGTTTCAAAACCGAACAAATTAAAAAACAGAATGGTATTGGATGCAGTAGTTGACAAATTGAGCAGGAAGATATAATTACCATATGGGAAGTGGAAAAAAGAAGCAGCGATCGAGGAAGAGGAGGAATCACATTTAGCTTTTTACTTCTGCTTTACAATGTTAATTTATGACATATATAACTGAACAACGCAAAATATCAAGTTTATTGTAATGCGATAAATTAATTTTTTTACGTAATGTATGGAGATTTTTCCAGAAATAGCACTGTTTAAAAAAAAAATTCCAAAAATAGCACCCAACTCCGAAAAATTCCAAAAATAGCACCATTTTTTTTAAACCGCAACCCGGAGGTGCGTTTTTCGATGAAAACGCCACCCGAGGGCGCGTTTTTCGATGAAAACCGCACTGGTAGGGAGCGGTTTTGCAAACCGCACCCCCAGGGTGCGATCTGCCTTTTTTTTTTTTTGCAAACCGCACCCCCAGGGTGCGATCTGCTTTTTTTTTTTTTTTTTTTTTTTTTGAAAAATCCTAACTTAGGTGGAAACTTCAAACAAACGTATCTTTATGTTCGGGTATCCGATCGCCGCGATTTTTTTTTTGATTCCGCATAACTTTTTGAGATCTTGCAAGCCGAAGACTGCCAAAGGTGGTTTGGTCTCGCCTTCGAACCAAAAAATGTCGTTTGCTACCCCGAACGAGCATTTTTTCGATTTCGTCAAACTTTGAACGACCATAACTTTGTGCTCCACAATCCGAAAATCATGATTTTTTTTTTATTTTGCATAACTTTTTGAGGACTAAATTTTTTATCATAGACATAATTTCGGAATGTACTTGGATTCCTAAAAAGAAAGGTAAACTTATTCCCAAAACCCCGTATATCCAAAATAATTCATTTTTTGAAAATTCTCTCCTAGAAAAAATTGTAGTCCTCAAAAAGTTATGCAAAATCAAAAAAAAGTTCATGATTTTCGGATTGTGGAGCACAAAGTTATGGTCGTTCAAAGTTTGACGAAATCGAAAAAAGGCTCGTTCGGGGTAGCAAACGATGTTTTTTCGGGACGAAGGCGGGACCAAACCGCCTTCGGCATTTTGCGGCTTGCAAGATCTCGAAAAATTATGCGGAATAAAAAAAAAAATCGCGACGATCGGATACCCGAACATAAAGATACGTTCGTTTGAAGTTTCCACCTAAGTTAGGATTTTTCAAAAAAAAAAAAAAAAAAAAAGCAGATCGCACCCTGGGGGTGCGGTTTGCAAAAAAAAAAAAAAAAAAAAGGCAGATCGCACCCTGGGGGTGCGGTTTGCAAAACCGCTCCCTACCAGTGCGGTTTGCATCGAAAAACGCGCCCTCGGGTGGCGTTTTCATCGAAAAACGCACCTCCGGGTTGCGGTTTTACAAAAATGGTGCTATTTTTGGAATTTTTCGGAGTTGGGTGCTATTTTTGGAATTTTTTTTTTAAACAGTGCTATTTCTGGAAAAATCTCTAATGTATGTGCATTTTATGTGATATCTGAAAAAAGGGTTTGCTTGATTGAAAACTGTTACTTCCTGGCGTTAAACATAATCAATCCTTGATACAAAACTGTAGCTAATATCCAATTGGGTATTTTCAAGAATAATTTGAAAGCGGTGGATACAAACATGCAAGAAAAACACAGTGCCCTGATTACGGCCACGCCCCTCTCTCTCACCCTCTCTTACGAGCAATTATGGCAATGGGGCGGGATGGGGGCATGAGGCGAGGCGGGACCTCAATTCCTAGTGGAATCGGCGTTGCTACTAGACTGCTTCAAGATTGCTTGCAAATAGCCGAACAGGCATATAAAGAAAAGAGATCTATTCCAATTGAGATTTCGTTTATTGTATAATAATTAATTCATTGTCAATTTATGATAAATAATGAGTTGTGATATAGTAACGAAGTACAATAGTGTTGTGTTCCATCCTTCGTATAAACATATATGAAGTATTTTTGTTCCTCCCAAAATTTACCCCTCCCGGGACTGCCCAATAGGGCTGCCTCCGCCACTGCGCCCCACGTTACTACGGGTTGGGAAAGGGCGGCGCGACACGACCCATTCTTATATGTTATTTGAAAAAAAAAATTCAATTTTTACTTTTTTATGATAAAACGAAGGAAAAAATACTTTATTAATGAAAAATGGTGATAATATAATGGGTAATTGAGTCTAACAAGTTGAAAGATCGACTCTAATTAGTTGAAGAAAAATCAAAATAGGAGAAATTTATATAGATACGGTAAGAATTGAGATAAAATAGGTTTAGAACAGTGCGTGGCGGGGCAAAGCGGGTCGAAAATAAATACCTATACACCGCCCCACATTACTGCAAGTCGAGTAATACTCGCCCATAGCTAATCAGATCGAGTAATACCCATGGGAGGGTTCAAATTGTCATCACTACTTACGAGATTCCTAAATGAAACACCAATATCCATTGCACTAAATATTATTCTCATTAGTACTACTATAAGTAAGGCAATCATATACCGCCTTTTCCCCGATTTTTCCACCGGCCGGCCGTACCCCTCGAGAATAATATCATCCTCTTTTCCATCCCTCCAATCTTTTCTTTAACGTTTTTCCTCTTCTTTGTTATAAGTACAACACTCATATATATTTCCCTTTCCTTTCCCCTATATACACCTCCACTTCTCCTTCACGCTTCCACACAAACACAACCCATTACTTACTCGAAACAAGCTATAGGAGAGAAAAGCAATGGAGAGAGTGTTCCAATTGGCGGCGGAGAGGCCGGTGGTGATGTTCAGTAAGAGCACTTGCTGCATGTGCCACACCATCAACACCTTGTTCTCCGACTTCGGGGTCCACACCACGGTCTACGAGCTCGACGAGATGCCACGTGGCAGGGAGATCGAGCAGGCACTGGCTCGACATGTCGGTGCCGGCAGTGACTTCCCCGTGGTGTTCATCGGCGGGAAGCTCGTTGGTGGTGCTAATGAGATCATGACCCTTCATCTCAACGGTTCCTTGTCTACCATGCTCAAACGAGCTGGTGCGTTGTGGCTCTGATCCATCTCAGACGATGAGATGGGTCAAGTTTTGACTAACTTTACTTACTACAATCTGAGTTTTTTCTTTTTTTTTTTCCTTTCTTGCTCATCGTCATAAAGGGTGACCATCGATGAGTATCCAACTTTGTTTTTGGCTAAGTATATCTGAGGGTGCTATAAAATGTATACTTTATGTATGTATGTATTGGGATTTCATGAATTAGGCTTTGTGCTACTTTATAATGCAATGCCTAATATGATGTATCTCCCCACATTTTGTAATATCTCTATATCTACTATACGAGTAATATAATAAATTTCGGTGAGAGTTTTATCGATCTTATTATGACTATATTAAATTTACGAGAGAATTAATAGGTAGATAATACCTACATTTGTAGTGAGCTGACGAAAACTTGAACGCGCCCATATTGAGTTGCTCTTAGTATACTACTATATTGTTGGATTACAAGTTCTTTGAACATACTACCACTTTGATCGATCAAGGTAAAATTTACACAAAGTTCAAAGGAACAACCGTATGCCTTCAATTTTTTTATTTATTTTTACTGTGCAAATGCACGCATTTTACGCTGCCGGGCTGAACACAGATTGGGCTTTCAGCTTTATGGCATTTGAACCAGTAGAAAATCCTGCGAATGGGCCTTGTAAAATAACATCATAAGCCCAATCTTCTACCTATTTTCTTTAGGGTAAACACTATTAATATTTAATACAAACAAAATTAATATTAATAAAAAATGTGGAAATTGTAGAAGAACTGAAGAAGAGAAGATTGCATTCGTATCTCAAAATGAGTAGAGATTAGAAAAGTGGTGGGGATTGGATAGATTTTCCATCGGCAACACGTGTGCGTGGGAGATAAAAGGAATGTTTTTTTTATTAAAAAAAGGCTACAGAATCTTAAGGCCCAATTACCGAAGCTAAAGCCTAAGATGGTCCCCGCCTGAGCTGATCCACCGGGTCAGCTTTCTGGCCCACTTTTCGTATCAATGGGCAATGCTCCACCTAGGGGTGGGCATTCGGTCGGTTCGGTTTCGACCGAACCAAAATTATGAATACCGGGTCCCCGAATTCTCCCAAACTTCAAACCGAATTCGAACCGAATTATAATTCGGTTCGGTCGGTTTAAACCGAATTATAATTCGGTTCGGTTCGGTTTTTCACACAAAACCGCATTTGTGAAGCTACTTGTATTTTCTCACTTTTAAATTATTTTTCACCCCTAATATAAACAATAAATATAAATTATATGCACCATCAATGATAAAACCAAACTTTTCAACACATAAGTCTTAAAATATTTCAAATATTTAAGTCTAAAAACAACTACAAACATAAAAATCCACCATTTGGAGCTTGCAATTATGGTATTTCGGTTTTTCGGTCGGAAATTCGGAAATTCGGTTCGGTTGAAAGAACCCTGATTTTCGAACTATCCATATTTTTCTTCCGAATTCCGAACCGAATAGCATTAATTCGGTTTCGGTTCGGTTTAATTCGGTTTCGGTTCGGTTCGGGTTTACCGAACCGTTTGCCCACCCCTAGCTCCACCACCATCAAACGCCCATCTCTTCACCGCTCCACGACTGAAGCTGCAAATGGTGTCGTTTAGGGAAGCCATCAGGCGAATTTTATTAATTGGAATCAGAAACCTTACAATTTACATTATCCTTTACAACACCACATATATATATCAAATGCAAACTACCTATACAGTACTTGAAGTATACATATTTACAACATAACCTACGAACTAAGTAAAATCTACATCTAGGTCCTCGTCGTTTCCTCCTTGGACAACTCCTCCCCGCAAGCTGGTGCGTATATGTCAAGACGACCCAGCTTGGCCTGCAACTGATGAAAAACATGAACTGGAAGGGACTTAGTAAACATATCAGCTAGCTGTTTTGTACGTTCATGATTGACTGGATTGTCAACAAGTTTAATGGCCGACATACTATCACAATATATGGAAGTGGGAGAAGAGAAACAAACATGTAAATCATTCAGAACATATCTGAGCCACATGATTTCACAAGTTAAACTTGCCATTGCTCTATATCCAGCTTCAGCTGAAGAGCGAGAAACTATTTTCTGTTTCTTTGATCGCCAACTAATCAAAGAATTCCCTAACAATACACAAAATCCTGTTGTAGACCTGCGTGTGTCTGGACAACCAGCCCAATCACTGTCACAAAAAGCTTTCAATTTAAGTTCAGAACCAGCAGAGAAGAAAAGTCCTTGACCTGCAGTGCCTTTGATGTAACGTAAAACATGTTCAGCAGCTTGCATATGCTGGTCAGTGGGGCTGTGTGTGAACTGACTTAATTGATGAACTGAATAAGCTAAATCAGGACGTGTATTGCAAAGATAAAGTAGACGTCCTACCAATCGCTTATAGACAGAAGGGTCAGAAAGGGTATTACCAGATGCAGCAGAAAGCTTAGTACCTGGAACAGAAGGAGAATCACAAGGTTCTGCACTAAGATAACCATAATCAGTTAACAAATCTAAAGCAAATTTCCTTTGATAAAGCAAAATACCCTTATCTGTCCTAGCAATCTCTAGTCCAAGAAAGAATTTTAATTCTCCAAGATCCTTGATAGTGAAGGTCTGATCTAACTGATGTTTGAGATCAATAATGGCTTTGAGGTCATTTCCTGCCAAGATAATGTCGTCAACATACACAAGTGCAATAGTAAAAGACTTATCATGGCTACGAACAAACATAGAATAGTCTGCTTTAGATTGTTTGTAACCAGCTGAAGTTAAGAAAGTGGACAGTTTAATATTCCATTGTCGACTGGCTTGTTTTAGCCCATAGATAGATTTGTTAAGCCGACAGACATGGTTTTTAAAACCAGGAGGCACTACCAGACCTGGAGGAATCTTCATGTAGACCTCTTCATCGAGGTCATGTAGAAAAGTTGTATTGACATCAAGTTGATGCAAGTGCCAATTGTTAATGGCAGCAAGTGACAAAATAAGACGAACAATGGTGTGCTTAACAACTGGTGCAAAGGTTTCTAAGTAGTCTAGACCAGGAGTTTGAGTGTACCCCTTTGCTACTAAACGAGACTTAAACCTTTCGATTTCACCATTTGACAGAAATTTAACTTTGAACACCCACATGTTGCCTATGGCAATCTTACCATCAGGTAACTCTACAATGGTCCAAGTATTGGTTTTATCTAAGGAGGCTAACTCTCAATTACAAGCCTTTGACCACCTAGGATCTTTAATAGCCTCTTTATAAGATCTAGGTTCTAGAATGGCAGAACTGGCAAGAATGTATTTCTTGTATTCTGGGCTGAGTTTGTCAAAAGACATAACTTGAGATAAAGGATATGTAACCCCATCACATTCAATAGCACAAATATAATCATCGAGCTTTTTAGGACGCACCTTAACACGAGGAGGCCTCGCATATGGTGGAGGTTCTACTGCTTGAATGATGTCAACTAAGTCTGGAGGTTCCTCAGGTAATGGTAGAGCAGAATCTAAAGCGCCATCAGAATAAGGCAAAACAGAATTCTGAACTAAAGGAGAATGTGAAGTAGATGCAGTATTATGAACTACTGTTTCCTGAACTTGAATACAGGGAAAACAAAAATCAAACCCAGGTGTAGATTCAGAATTAGCAAATGGAAAGACATGTTCATGGAAAACAGTATCTCGTGAATAAAAGATGTTATGAGAAACGAGATTATAAAGTCTATACCCTTTAACAATGTTGAGCAAACCTAAGAAAACACAAGGGTCAGCTCTAGGAGCAAATTTTGGTCTGTTATGTTGCAATGTTGAAGCAAAAACAAGACAGCCAAAAACCTTGAATTCACTATAAGCAGGTTTAGTTTTGAAAAGCAATTCATAAGGAGACAGATTTTGTAAAAGTGGAGATGGCATTCTGTTTATCAAGAATACATAATGTAAAATAGCAAAACCCCAAAAAGAGATTGGTAAGGAAGCTTGAAACATGAGAGCACGAGCAACAGCCAATATATGTTGGTGTTTCCTCTCAACACGACCATTTTGTTGAGAGGAAGCAACGCAAGTTGTTTGATGTATAATACCAAACGTATTGTAGAAAGATGGAACATTAAATTCTTGGCCATTATCAGTTCGAATTATTTTGATTTTTGAAGAAAATTGAGTATTAACGAAAGCCGGCAGATCTAACAGAATTTGCCTAGCTTCACCTTTTGTTTTCATTAGATAAATCCAAGTGTGTCTTGAGAAATCATCAACACAAGTGAGAAAGTATCTAAAGCCATCAACAGTGGGAACCTGATATGGCCCCCATATATCGATATGAAGTAACTCAAAAGGAGAAGAAGCATGAGAGGTACTCGAAGGAAAAGGGAGACGCTTTTGTTTAGCTAAAGGACAGATAGTACAAGGCGTTTTATTATGAGAAACAACTGGTCTGATTGTGTCATCTAAAATATGAGAGAGTGGAATGGAAGTATGACCAAGTCTGTAATGCCAGATATCAAAAGGAACATAAGTGGCATTGAAACAAACATTACAGGAGGATGACTGAGATACAGACGATGCTATGTTGAGATGATAGAGGCCAGATTCTTGTTTAGCTGTATGATAGACCGTTATATACACATGTTTTTACCCCTGTTCTTACACGTTTGAGGTGTTGATTCTCGTGTTTTAGGCCGATTTCATGCTAGGTTGTGCTTGTTTGTGATATTTCAGGTCCTAGTACGTGAATGGAGGCTTGGGAGCGAGTTTGGGTTCGATTGGACGAAGATCTGACGCATGGCGAGGTTCTAAGGAAGCCACACGGGCAGCCCTGGGTATCACACGGCCGTGCAACTTGCAATTGTGGCCGTGTGATTTTTGCCGAGGCCAAACACGGGCATCCCAGGAAATCCACACGGCCGTGCGACCCTGGCCGTGTGGGATGGCTGAAGATCGACCTAAGTGATACGGCGCGTTTTGACTCACACGGGCAACTGGGTGAGCCACACGGCCGTGTGGCCTGCCCGTGTGAGTCGGGAAATTCTGGTTTTTCAACCACTTTCGAGCCAAAAGTGGGGGGACCGGATTTTCAGAACAAAAAACAGTGCCCTAGAGAGAGAAAGTACGAAGAACACATCCTAGAAGCTATCTTGGAGCTGGGTTTCGTCAAATCGAGCTTGGAGATCGTCATAGGAGTGGAAATCATCATCCCGGAGCAGATTTTCCTCATCATTATGAGTATGACTAATCCGATTACTGTTTTCTTCTCTCTCTATGGAGTATAACCCTTCTCTCACTTGGGTATGAAGAACCCTAGTTCCTGGTGTTAGGGATTTGATTGTAATGACTTGGGATGATTCTACTGTTTGATTTTAATCGAATGATGCATGTTTATTGAATTGATTGAAGTCTGATCAGCTTTTCTTGATTTCTGCTGCAACCTGAGATAGATAGAATCTGATTAGGTTGTTAGAGCCTCTTCATTCGATAGTAGGAGATTGGATATACGAGAGTTAGCCAGTTTACTGCTTTGTACTGGAATTCAATTCCAGTAGTGGAGTTCTGTGCTTATTGCTTCAGCTTTCTATCCCGGCGAAGACTAGTCGTCTGCCGGGTAGTTAGACTGAGAGGGCTTGGTCAGCTTAAGAGATTCCAAGCTACTGTCGGATCTTCCGCAGTCTAATCAACAGTGAATCAACCCAGGGGAATTACAATTGAACCTAACTAAGGGGCTAGGGGGACTCATTCCCGAGTGACTCTTTCCTGCTTTTGAAAACCGAACCATTTACTGCTTTCTTACTGCTTTTGCTTTAAACAACAATCACTCGAATTAGTTTGCTAGATAATAAATCATCACGGAGTAAGCAGTAGATCTAGACCCCGGGTTGATAATAGAACTTGCCTGTTACTGCATTCCCGGACTGCGATTACACTTGGTCGCAGTTTGGTGTTGTGTTTTGGCGTGTCAAGTTTTTGGCGCCGTTGCCGGGGACCCCTCTAGGTTATTGGGGAAACGTGAGAATTTGTTACTCTAGATTTTCTTTATTGCATTTTTCTCTTCCACCTGTGTTCCTTCACGGGTTGCTTCTGCTGATTGTGTGCAGGTAGTGCATGACCCGTAGCCAGTCGGGAGATCTACTGCCATTAGACCAGGAACTTGAACGAACCTGCAGGAACTTCAAGCGGGCTCTAAAGGCGCGACTGGCTGCAGAGGAGGTGCTGTCACAGCTGCAGATCGAAGAAGAAGAAGAGATGGCTGATCCACAGAACCATGATGTGATCAATCCAGAGGAGCAGACCATGGGATCCTACTGGACCGCTAGAGCTGCGGATATGAGGTCACCCATTCAACACCCTCATGTCCCATCCAACAATTTTGAGGTGAGCGCATCAGTAATCACCATGCTGCGCAGTTCAGTGGTGTTCCGTGGTAAGGAGGGGGAGTGCCCCCGATCACATCTCAGGCGATTCCACGAGCTCATCGATGGAATCAAGATCAATGGGGTACTAGCAGACGCCATCCAACTGAGGTACTTCCCATTCACACTGGAGGGGCAGGCCAAGGAGTGGCTAGACACTCGACCTCCGAGCTCTATCACCACGTTCGCCAACCTGGCGGACAAGTTCTTCACCCGCTACCATCCTCCATCCAAGACAGCTGACCTGCAGAAGCAAATTACCCATTTTGCTCAGGATGAGGATGAGACCATCAGGGATGCATGGGAGAGGTACAACAGTCTCTTTCTGAGGTGTCCAAATCATGGCTTCAATGATGCCTTCAAGGTGGGCACCTTCTATCACGCCCTCTTCCCGGAGGACAAGCAGCTGATTGACTCAGTTTGTGGCGGGAACATGCTGACCAAAACCCCGCCACAGCTGAATCAACTCTTTGAGGAGATGGCGGAGAACGGGTACGATTGGGGCACCGCCAGGAGATCGAGACGAGCACCAGGACGGGGTGTGCATGCTGTAGGCACCCAGTCATCTGATTTGGTGCAGGTAGTATCGAAGCTGGTTTCAGCTATCGATCGTTCTGGTTTGATTGCAGGTACAGGGCAGCCGCAGGGGATGCACTGCCAGTGGTGTGAGAGCTCCCATCACACCGTAGAGGACTGCCAAGCGATGAAGGAATCAACCACACCCCAGGAGCAGGTGAACTTCATCAATAACATCAGGCGCAATGACCCCTACAGTAACACTTACAATGAGGGGTGGCGCCAGCATCCTAACTTCTCCTGGGGTGGGGCAAATTCTAGACCACCAGTCGCCCAGGGACCACCGGGTTTCCAGAGGCCACCATATCAGCCCAGACAGGGGCAATTCCAGCAGCAACAGTCTCTCTACCAGCCCATGCCGGGGCATGCTGCTCAATCACAGCCGCGACCTTTCCAGCAGCCAGGTGCAGCCCCTGCTGCCCCAGTGCAGAATGATCAGTTGGCTGAACTGCGGGACTTGGTGGGTTCTCTCGCCAGTTCTAGTGCTCAGAAATTCAAAACTATTGAGCAGTTCATGGAGAAGGCCTCGGGTAAATTCTTGGCTCTTGAAGCTGGTCAGAGGAACACACAGGCTGTCTTGCAGGATATCCAGACCCAGCTAGGGAGCGTGGCTCAGGCAGTGGCCCAAAGGGCTCCTGGTACTCTACCCGGGCAGACCATCCCTCATCCGCCAGCCCCGAATGAGCACTGCAATGCCATCATGACCAGGAGTGGCAAGGTGACTGTTGATCCACCTGCTCGGGAACAAGAGAGAGAGACCCCTGTCTTAGCATCTCCAGCGGTTGAAGAAGAGGCAGAGAAGGAGGTTGAGGTGCCTGCACCTAATCCGCAACCGGTAGTGAAGGAGTATATCCCGAAACTTCCCTTCCCTACTCGGTTGCACAGAGACAGGCTGGAGGCAGAGTTCGAAAACTTCATGGCCATGCTTAAGAAGCTGAATGTCCAAGTGCCCTTCCTGGAGGCACTATCACAAATGCCTAAGTATGCGAAGTTTCTGAAGGAGCTTCTTTCGAAGAAGCAGAAGCTGAGTGAGCTGGCCACTGTGGAGCTCAGCGAGGAGTGCTTGGCTATTCTGCAGAACAAGCTTCCGCAGAAGAAGAAGGACCCAGGTAGTTTTACTATCCCGTGCTCTATTGACAAATTGCATGTAGAGAGGTCCTTGGCGGATTTAGGTGCTAGTATCAATGTTATGCCGAACAAGTTGTTCAAGAAACTAGGCCTAGGTGAACCCCGTGCTACTAGGATGACCCTCCAATTAGCTGACCGATTCGTAGTTCATCCTAGGGGCATAGTGGAAGACCTTCTGGTTAAGGTTGGCAAATTCAATTATCCTGTGGATTTTGTTGTCCTGGACATCAATGAGGACACAGAAGTGCCCCTTATACTGGGAAGGCCTTTCCTGGCCACCGCCAAGGCTCTAATAGATGTGCATGATGGGACCTTAGTTTTGAGGGATGGCGAGGAGCGAATCACGTTTTCAATTGCTAATACTTTACCTGCTTCGTCACCTCTGCATGTTGTATCTCACCAGGAGCACGAGTCTGTCGTGTATCCTTCTGTGTTGCCTATTTTGCAGGACCCGCCTCCCACACCTTCGCCGCCACTCCTGACCACTCCATCACCAAAAGTACAGATCAAGGAGGAGTGGCGGCCGAAACTGCAGGCAGCTAAGCCTGCTCGAAAGAGAGCCGGAGACCACTATGAGCTGGTCCCGCCCCCACCTTGGCCATCCGAGTATTCACTCGCTTGCATCTTGCCGGATGGCCAAGTCGAGCTGGCGAATGCTGGTGGCCACATTTGTCGCGTGCATGGCCACCATTTGAAGCTGTACCTCAAGAGCGATGTGGATCCGCTCTTGAAGGCACCTGATCCTACACTTCCCTGAGCATCCATACTGGCGTTCAGCTAAAAGACGGTAAAGAAGCGCTTGTGGGGAGGCAACCCCACCGAGGTTTGCATTTTCTTACTTTTTTCCTTTTGTTTTTGTGTTTTTTTTAGCCTTGAGATGTTGTTCCAGAGTCGAATGTCGTTTTTTTGGTGAAAACAGGTTGATTTTGGGGCTCCAGCACATCGCACGGCCAGGCCATAAACTTGCACGGCCGTGTGGATTTTATCCCCTGGCCGTGCGAGCTCTCGGCAATTTTCGCACGGCCAAAGTGCAATTTTGCACGGCCGTGTGGCTTGGCTTGGCCTGGCCGTGTGGCCGACACGGGCAACACAAAAACTCGCACGGCCGTGTGGATTTTATCCTCTGGCCGTGCGAGCTCTCGGCAAATTCCACACGGCCAAATGTGCAATTCGCACGGCCGTGTGGAATTCCTCGGCCTGGCCGTGTCGGCCAACACGGGCAAAAGTGCACCTTGCACGTCCGTGCGAGCCTGCCCGTATGGCCGAGCCACGGCCTATATATTCGGCCAGCACGGCCGAGCAAGTCAGAAAATTCAAAAACCTCGCCGGAATCCTCTGAATCTGGCCGGAAAACCGCGACAAACCTCCCTATTTTGATTTTCCGGCCTTTTTTTGTCATTTTTTCACCAAACCAACCGCAAACCCATCCTTCCCACATCAAACGCGGCCTATCCCTCCATTTTGAGGAAATTTGGCCGACGTTTTTGTCGCCGGAGGCGATTTCCGGCGAGGCTCCGACGAGCACTTCCGGCCACTTTTTCGGCGTTTCGTCGCTTCCATCGCCTTCCCCTCATCATCCCGTACACCTCTACTTGAGTCTCCAGGTTTGATTTTGCCCTTAACTTTGTTAATTGTGGAGAATTGGGTGTTAGGGTGCATGCTTAGAGAACCTCATTGAATCCTGTGATTTTTGTGCAATTGATTGAGGGGAATGCATGGAGTGTGTTTGAATTGTGTTGGGCAATGTCCCCCTTGATTGTTTGAGCCCTTGTGTGCAAGAATTTTGCCAATTTCATGCTTATCTTAATAGTGCACACAAGGTGTTCGATGAAATGCCTGTCTTTCATGCCATGTTGTGGCCACCGGTTG
This sequence comes from Linum tenue, assembly GCA_946122785.1. NCBI lineage: Eukaryota > Viridiplantae > Streptophyta > Magnoliopsida > Malpighiales > Linaceae > Linum > Linum tenue. Next base: position 48,914,244 of record CAMGYJ010000011.1, on the reverse strand, counting down.
GGGCCCTTAATGATGTAGTTTGAGGGTGTATTTGCTATGGATGTGAACCTTGAGTTGCCTACTTTCGCGTGAATGTGCACCCCCACTCAGATTATGCTTGATTTATCGAGTTTTTGACCCCCGAATTATGGATGAAACCATGGTTAGGCTGTTTTCTGTTCTTAAGTGTGGGGGTGTGATTGACCTTTTCTTTGGCTCTTTTGGTTCCACTTTGGGTTGTTCTTTTGCAGGACAATGCCGAAACCCGATCTCAAGCACCCGTTCATCCGGGATCTGAAGAGGGGCCCCCACGAGGATCGCTTCAAGTAGGTCCTGGCATGCCCGTTTGGGCAGCACCATTGCTGGTCCAAACAGGAGTTTTGGAGATTGAACTGCTACGAGCAACTCTCCGCCGCCGTCGCCAACCCCACATGGCGCTGTCTGCTCTCCATCTGCGAGAAGGTCTACTACAAGCCCGTGCTGGAGTTCTACACGACCTTCAGGCACAATTCCACGGACGATTGGAGAGACGGTACAGCCGTCCAATTCAGGCTCGGCGGCGCCCCCCGCTCCATGAGCTACCACGAGCTGGCCGAGGCTCTCGACCTCGACCTAGACGACCGTGGGCGCTACAACACCAAGGTCAATGATCCGCTGGAGGTGGACTTCCGGAGGCTGTACACCCGCCTGGCTCGGCCAGGCCAGACGCGTCCCTTCTCGGCTGGGAGGACGAAGGCATCTACCCTGCTGCTCGACAACCGCCTTCTCCACCACCTGCTGGCGAAGTCTTACACCCCAGCGTCAGACAGTGACAGCGCCATCACGAAGAGGGCCATGTACTTCATCGGTTCGATCCGCCAGTACAACCATCCTCTCCACCTGGGTTCGATGGTGGCCAGGACCTTCGAGAAGACTGCTACAGAACTGAAGAGCCTCCACTGAGCCCCCCTCATCACCCGCCTGACCACCTACTTCGGGCTTTCACTGCAGGGGTGCACCCAGCAGGGGGACACCCTCATCTTTGGCAGGAAGACGATCGGTAAGATGCAGCTGTTGCGAGAGAGGCACGGTGTTCTATGGATCGATGGGTTTCCGGAACCTCCGATCCCCGCGGAGGCCCAGCCGGTGGATCATCCGGAGGGCCAGGAGGAGGAGGCAGCGGAGGATGTTGACCCAGATGATGTGGACGCTGCTGCTGATCCACCACAGACTGACTTCCATGTAGGAGGTAGCAGCTCCGCTTTCCCGGGCCAGGATTACTTCTCCTACCAGTTCGAGCAGCTGCGGATCCAGAACCAGCAGCTCCTCGACCAGCAGATGCAGTTCCAGCAGCAGTACGCGAAATACCAGGCCCAGTACCAGAACAGGATGGCTGCTTATGATGAGCGCCTGGACATACTCCAGACCCAGCAGGGGGTGACTCTCGCACACATCGAGCGGGAGAAGCGCCGTTCACGGCGCATGCAGGAGGTCCAGCAGCACCTGCTCCAGCTGCTCCCGGGCGAGCAGCATGTCTGGAGGACTCCCTGGGAGGACTCTCCACTTCCACCTCCCCCAGCGGATGGTGATGATGGTGATGACGCCTTCATGGACGACATCGATCTGGATAATCTTGGTGACGAGTAGGCTGTACTCGTTGCCCATCTCAGTGTGTTTTGTTTTTCGTTTTAGACTTTTGGGTGTTTGCTCCATGTGTGCGGAGCTTGAACTTAGTGTGTTTTGTTTTTGTTTTTGGTTTTATTTTGTGGTTTGTTTTTGTTGTAGCCGTCTGGGCTAACACTTATCCCTAACGCACAGTGTGCTAGTGTGTTCTTGGTGTTCGATTCGTGCAGAACTGTCCATCTTCCCGTCTGTTTCTCGCTGACTGGTCCACTTCCAGTCCCCCAGCAGTATTTCAATCCGGTAACATCGTTCCCCTTATCTCTCCCTCTACTCCATTGAGGGCAATGTCGTGCTTAAGTGTGGGGGGTGCTTTGTATCGGTTGGAATATATATTTGTGTGCTTGGAGCCTAGTCCGCTATCCGAATCTTACGATTTGAGGGCTCCAAGTACTGTTGTTTGATCATATTGGCAATGTGTTGTGATTGATGAATTGAATGGTTTTCGGATTAATGCATGACAACTTGTTTGTGACTAGGACAAACTATGATGAGGACTGAGATGTGCAGTAGAACGATGTAGGGGTTCAGTTTTTCAACTGTTTGCTTACCAACTGTGACTTGATTTAATCACTTGTTCTTGACAGTCGTTTATGCATCTAGTTCAGGGTATCATAATGTGAGATAGAGCATATAGGTAGCCATGTGAGATTTGAGCCTGCTCGTTTCTTTCTTGTGCGATAGATCCCTCTTCCATGATGTGTAGCATTCACGTTGTCACTAGCTAAGATGATGGGGGCATAGGATTAGCCCACGCCCAAATTTCCTGTCCTGATGTGTCATATCCTCTAGTCAGCCCCTTTGAGCCGTGTGTTATCCTTTCTTTTTGGTCTCTAATGAAAAAAATCACCCTTTTGCATCTTTTAGAAGGTTCCACAGAGTGATTTTTACATATTCTCTGTTGTTTCTGCTAAAGTTGATGTGAGTGTTGGAGGTAGTGCTTAAAAGTTGGGCAGGTGTTTGAAATATGTGCAGACGTGGTGGCTCTCTTAAGAAATGGAAAAAAAATGAAAGAAAAACAAAGAAAAATTGAAAGCAAAAGAGAGCCACTACCAAAAATCTGAATAATGCCCTTTACGTAGTGTTTCTTAGCAGTCTGGCTTGGAAATGTTGATGTTTATACCTCTTTCGCTCTTGTGCTTGAGATGTTGAGTATTGCAGAATAGCAGAAAGGGAATACTGGTTTTTTTTTATTGTGATTGTGTGGGTTTGGAAATGTGGAACCTTGTGCTATGAATACTTCCACCACTTAAAAGGCCTTTGCCCCATGTCCAAGACCCTAGCCAGTCATTTGAACCTGTGTCTAAGACCTCCTGATTAGTTAGTGATGACAACCCATATGTGAACTCTAGCATTTAGAGGCTGCCATCATGGTGAAGAGATGATAGGGATTGAGAGAAATAGCATGCGCATTTTTCGCATTAAATTGTCCTGACCCCACTGGTCGAGAGTGAGTGATTCATCTTCATATTCTTTGTACTCTTGTACCCTGGTGAGGACCTAGATTGCTCGGTCTCTGTTCTGATGTCTTGAGTTGGATGCATGAGTTGACTGTTTTGAGTGAGTGGTTGATTCAAGTCTAGGTTGGTTGGTGAACAGAAGGGAGACTCTTCCTTTACTCGATTTGCTGCACTCGAATGTCCTTTGTGGTGGTTGTCCAGGTTGCTATTGAAGCTGTTCATGTGTTGATGTTTGAAAACCAGTACGATTCACGTGTTCTGTGCCTTTATGACTTGTCTCCAATGTTGGTTGATTGAAATATGTAAGCTTACCTGGTGTCTGACTTGGTTTGCTTGGGGACAAGCAAACGGTTAAGTGTGGGGGAGTTTGATAGACCGTTATATACACATGTTTTTACCCCTGTTCTTACACCGTTTGAGGTGTTGATTCTCATGTTTTAGGCTGATTTCACGCTAGGTTGTGCTTGTTTGTGATATTTCAGGTCCTAGTACGTGAATGGAGGCTTGGGAGCGAGTTTGGGGTCGTTTGGACGAAGATCGGACGCATGGCGAGGTTCTAAGGAAGCCACACGGGCAGCCCTGGGTATCACACGGCCGTGCAACTTGCAATTGTGGCCGTGTGATTTTTGCCGAGGCCAAACACGGGCATCCCAGGAAATCCACACGGCCGTGCGACCCTGGCCGTGTGGGATGGCTGAAGATCGACCTAAGTGATACGGCGCGTTTTGACTCACACGGGCAACTGGGTGAGCCACACGGCCGTGTGGCCTGCCCGTGTGAGTCAGGAAATTCTGGTTTTTCAGCCACTTTCAAGCCAAAAGTGGGGGGACCGGATTTTCAGAGCAAAAAACAGTGCCCTAGAGAGAGAAAGAACGAAGAACACATCCTAGAAGCTATCTTGGAGCTGGGTTTCGTCAAATCGAGCTTGGAGATCGTCATAGGAGTGGAAATCATCATCCCGGAGCAGATTTTCCTCATCATTATGAGTATGACTAATCCGATTACTGTTTTCTTCGCTCTCTCTATGGAGTAGAACCCTTCTCTCACTTGGGTATGAAGAACCCTAGTTCCTGGTGTTAGGGATTTGATTGTAATGACTTGGGATGATTATACTGTTTGATTTTAATCGAATGATGCATGTTTATTGAATTGATTGATGTCTGATCAGCTTTTCTTGAATTCTGCTGCAACCTGAGATAGATAGAATATGATTAGGTTGTTAGAGCCTCTTCATTCGATAGTAGGAGATTGGCTATACGAGAGTTAGCCAGTTTACTGCTTTGTACTGGAATTCAATTCCAGTAGTGGAGTTCTGTGCTTATTGCTTCAGCTTTCTATCCCGGCGAAGACTAGTCGTCTGCCGGGTAGTTAGACTGAGAGGGCTTGGTTAGCTTAAGAGATTCCAAGCTACTGTCGGATCTTCCGCAGTCTAATCAACAGTGAATCAACCCAGGGGAATTACAATTGAACCTAACTAAGGGGCTAGGGGGACTCATTCCCGAGTGACTCTTTCCTGCTTTTGAAAACCGAACCATTTACTGCTTTCTTACTGCTTTTGCTTTAAACAACAATCACTCGAATTAGTTTGCTAGATAATAAATCATCACGGAGTAAGCAGTAGATCTAGACCCCGGGTTGATAATAGAACTTGCCTGTTACTGCATTCCCGGACTGCGATTACACTTGGTCGCAGTTTGGTGTTGTGTTTTGGCGTGTCACTGTACCAATCGTTTCGTGGGACGAAAGATCCTGAATTAAACAAGAATCGGCAGTAAACTTTAAGACGCAATTTGAAGATCTTACTAGTTTAGACACTGAAATGAGATTGAAGGAAAAGGCTGGAATGTATAAAACATCATGTAAAGTAAGCATAGGAGTGATTTGAATAGTTCCTATGTGGGTAACTCTAACTTTAACACCATTTGGTAATGAAACTGACATGTTGTTTATTGTTCTATAGGTCTGAAATAAGTGTAGAACAGACACAACATGATCAGTTGCACCACTATCTACTATCCAATCCACAGAATTCAAAGCTAAGTTCGAAGATGAGAGGATAGTACCTGTATCTTCTGTAGTGATATCATTGTCCCCAAGTGGTTGAGGGATATAGACAGAATCATCAGCTGATGGAAGAGTAGCAGGAGCAGCAGCTGATGGAATAGAGGCAAGAGCAGCTGGTGTAGGTGTCATTTGTCTTGTAGACGTGACCAGATTGACTGCAGGAGTAGCAGGAAGATGCTGTACTTGCGGAGACTGCATTTGATGTAGCAAGGACTGATATTGTGCTCTAGTAAGCACCACAGATTCATTACCAGCAACTTCATCAGTAGAATGAGGCTGATCAACCTCTGTCACAGCAGCATTAACACGGCGATGCTTGTATCCTGGTGGATACCCATGAAGTTTATAGCACCGATCCACCGTATGCCCATAACCTTCACAGTGAGTACAATAAGGTCGCTTCTTACCCCCACCTTGTCCAGAAGCATTAGAAAGCTGACCCTTGGATCCTCCTTGGCCAGAATGCTGTCCCTTTGAAGCTCCATGAGTGTGAGCAGCTAGGGCAGTAGGGAGTAACGACGGAGTAACAGACTGTCGTTCATGCTGAGCTAAGCTAGAGAAAACCTTGTTGATGGAAGGCAGTGGATCCATCATCAACAACTGTGACTTAATGTGACCAAAGCTCTCATTCAACCCCTTTAGAAAATGAATAACCTGATCCCTACGCATATATTCTCGCGGAATTGATGCAGCATCACAGTTGCACTTAGGATTGCAGGAGCAAACAGGAAGAGGTCGCAGAATCAAAAACTCTTCCCACAACACACGAAATTTGGTAAAGTAAGAGCTAATGGACAACGAACCTTGCTTGAGAGCCGCGATTTCATCATAGAGATCTGAGATACGAATCTCATTCCCTTCACTGAAACGTTCGCGAAGATCCTCCCAGGCTTCTACCGCTATATTGAACCACAGAATACTCTGTGCAATCTCAGGAGCAACAGACCGCTGAATCCATCCTAGCACTAGAACATTGGCCTGATCCCAAGCACTCCAGAGAGGATCATCTGGCGACGGGACCGGTGAACGGGAATCGATAAACGGGAGCTTGTTTCTTGCATGTAACCCCATCCGCATCGATCGCGCCCAGCTGTGATAGTTGGAACAAGAAAGCAACACTGTGACCAGCTGCTGAGCAGAAAGATCACCATTGGCCACAAAGAACGGATGCGCCAGCGATAGTGTAGCGCCGATGGACGTAGATCCACCAGACATCGCGCTAACCGGAGGCACACTGCTAGGAATCGCAGTGACCGGAGGAACACCGCCAGACGCAGCTCCAGAAGGCGGTGGACCAAACGTCGCATTAACGGCTGAGAAGGACGCCATCGATGTAGATCTGAAGCGGCTAATGAATCGACTGGAAAGGAAACTGAGCAATCGGAATCAAAACTCACGATCGTCGATGAGAAACGAACGAATCGGGACGAACGAAGAACAGAGTGAGCGAAAAACTGGATCGGAGCAATCGAAGAACGATCTAGAAACAGAGGTGAGAGAAGCGAACGAGATGTTCCCTTCTCCTGGAAACCTCGAGAAGACGAAAGAAAGCAAGAAAATGACGAAAAAGTCAAAGAAAGCAAGAAAGGTGGATTAAACCAGGCTCTGATACCATGTCGTTTAGGGAAGCCATCGGGCGAATTTTATTAATTGGAATCAGAAACCTTACATTATCCTTTACAACACCACATATATATATATATATATATATATATATATATATATCAAATGCAAACTACCTATACAGTACTTGAAGTATACATATTTACAACTGTTATAAACGCGCTGCTACGGATCGGGAAATCGCCGGAATCGACAAAGCAAGAATACGAGAGCGAGAATCGAAAAACACAGACACACGATTTACGTGGTTCACTAACACGATGTGTGTTAGCTAGTCCACGGGCGAGAGAGAGCCAGTTTCACTATATCGAGGAGATTACAGATTACAGAGGAGTATGAGAAGTATTTATAGTACTTCTCCATGTGGGTCTAAACCTAATCCAATCTAGCAAAGGAAACGGTTACAGACCAGGCCCAGAACCCGAACCCAAATAACAGCGAGACCCCCGATTACCAGTCGTAGCGGCTGATAATCCGATTCAAGTCATATCAACAAATCTCCACCTTGACTTGAATCCTCTTCCTCTGAAATCTCTGATGTACTCTGCTCCTTCTCTCTCTCCCGCCATCAATGCCCCGTAGGGCGGAGTCACCCACTCAAGACATTCAGCAAGTCCAAGCAGTGTTGGAACTTGCCATGTGGAACCGGCTTCGTGAACATATCAGCAGGATTATCCGCGGTGCCAACCTTCTTCACCTTAATCCTCTTCTCTGTCCTCAAGAAATGATACCTCACGTCGATGTGCTTAGTCCTCTCATGGTGGACTTGATCCTTGGCCAAGCATATTGCACTCAAACTGTCGCAATACACCACTGCCTGATCATGATGTAGACCAAGATCACCAACCAGTCCCTTCAACCATATTCCCTCCTTAGCAGCTTCTGTCAACGCCATATACTCTGCCTCAGTAGTAGACAATGTCACCGCCGACTGCAAAGTTGCCTTCCAGCTCACTACAGAACTCCCAAGAGTGAATACATAACCGGTCATCGATCTCCTCGTGTCAACATCTCCAGCATAGTCCGAGTCAGAATACCCAGACACCAAGCACTCTGTATCACTTCCGAAGCTAATCCCCACATCATGTGTACCCTTAAGGTACCGGAAGATCCTCTTCACAGCCTGCCAATGCTCCTTCCCAGGTTGTATCATAAACCTGCTGACAACACTAACAGCATGTGCAAGATCAGGTCTAGTGCATACCATAGCGTACATCAAGCTACCTACTGCACTAGCATATGGGACTCTTGACATGTACTCCTTCTCAGCCTCTGACTGTGGTGCATAAGCTGAGGATAGATGAACATTTGAAGCACTAGGAGTATTTAAGGGCTTTGCTGAAGACATGCCAAACCTCGACAATATCTTCTGGATGTAGCTCTTCTGTGACAAGAAAAGCTTCTTCTTCGACCTGTCCCTGTAAATCTCCATACCCAAGATCTTCTGAGCAGCTCCCAAATCCTTCATCTCAAACTCAGCACTGAGAAGCCCCTTTAGCTTCTGGATATCAGACTTCGACCTCGCAGCTATGAGCATATCATCCACATACAGAACTAGATATATCATCGAACCATCCTCTGCCTTGCTGTGATATACACAACAATCATATGGACTTCTGCTGTAGCCCAGCTCAAGCATGTAACTGTCAAATCTCTTGTACCACTGCCTCGGAGATTGCTTAAGTCCATACAAGGACTTCTTCAGCTTACAAACATAGTCTTCTTTTCCGGGAACCTCGAATCCTTCTGGCTGAGTCATGTAAATTTCTTCCTCCAACTCTCCATGTAGGAAAGCTGTCTTCACGTCTAGCTGCTCAAGCTCCAAGTCATAATGTGCCACTATTGCTAGTAGCACTCTGATCGAAGTATGTCTGACCACTGGTGAGAAAATCTCATTGTAGTCAACTCCTTCCCTCTGCGAGAAGCCTCGTGCAACCACCCGAGCTTTAAATTTCATGCCCTCTTTAGAAGTGATTCCTTCCTTCTTCTTGTAGATCCACTTGTTTGTAACAATCTTCCTTCCCTGTGGTCGTTTGACTAGCTCCCAAGTCTGATTCCTGTCATGGGATTCCATCTCATCTCCCATTGCGGCAAGCCACTGATCAGCTTCACCGCCCGAAACTGCTTCTCTATAGGACTGTGGCTCTCCTGCATCCACTTCTTCAGCAACCTGAAATGAATACGCCACCATGTCCTCGAAGCCATACCTCTGTGGAGGTACTCCTACAGTCGCTCTCTTCGGTCTACCGGAAGTAATAGACTGTTGAGCTCGTGCACTGGACTCTGAAGTTTCTGGCTCTGCAGAGACATCCTCATCATGTTGATCTTCTCCACCTTGGTGCTCAAACTCACTCTCATTGAGAGTTTGCAGCTCCACCTGCTTATCAACATTCCTGCTACCTTCAACAACAGTGACCTTCAACATGGGGTTAAACATAGACTTCTCATCAAATATCACATTTCTACTAAGTATAACTCGATGCTCAGAAGGTGACCAGACTCGAAATCCCTTAACTCCATCTCCGTAACCCACAAATACACCCTTCTTTGCCCTTGGGTTCAGCTTACCCTCATCCACATGATAATAAACAGGACACCCAAAAACTTTCAGTGAAGAGTAATCAGCAGGCTTACCATACCACACCTCATAAGGAGTCTTACACTCGATACCTGTGTGAGGTCCACGGTTGATCAGGAAGCACGCCATGTTTACTGCTTCTGCCCAGAATCTTCTCTCTAGTCCAGCATTAGAGAGCATGCACCGTGCTCTCTCCAACAATGTCTGATTCATCCTTTCTGCAACGCCATTCTGCTGGGGTGTATCTCTCACAGTCCGATGACGGGCAATCCCTTCATCTTTGCAGAATTCGTTGAACTCAGAACTGCAAAACTCCAGACCATTGTCCGTTCGCAGCTTCTTGATCTTCTTCCCGGTCTGATTCTCCACCAATGTCTTCCACTGCTTGAACTTCATGAAAGCTTCACTTTTCTGCTTCATCATGAAAATCCAAGTAAATCTCGAATAATCATCAATAATAGACAGAAAATACATGCTGCCTCCAATGGATTCAACTCGTGAAGGACCCCAACAGTCAGAGTGGAGGTAATCTAGTATCCCCTTCGTCCGGTGGATACCCTTCTTGGGAAACTTGCTGCGATGTAGCTTCCCAAACACACAATGCTCACAGAATTCCAAATTCTGCACCTTGTGCCCGCAAAGAAGATCCCTCTTCGATAGAACTTGCATCCCTCGTTCACTCATATGCCCCAGTCTCATGTGCCAGAGAGTGGTCATATCTTCCTGTTGAACTTGAGACGATGCAACTGCAGCAGAACCAGACAACACAGACCCTTGTAATGCATACAAGGTCCCACGCTTCACGCCCTTCAGTACCTTCCTCGAACCCTTGCAGACATACACAACTCCACCTTTTCCTTTGAAACTGAAACCCTTGCTGTCGAGTAGACTCAAGGAGATCAGGTTCTTCGTCATTCGTGGAACATGTCTGACATCATTCACGGTACAGAACGAACCATCATGTGTCCGAACCTTTATGGACCCGATTCCAACAACCTTGCAGACAGCTCCATTTGCCATGACCACGTTACCACCATCTATCTGCTCGTAGGTTGTGAAGCAATCCCTGTTCGGAGACATATGATATGAGGCTGCAGTATCCAGAAACCACACATCACCACGATGTGCCTTCTCATCTACAGCCAAGGCGATATCGTCTTCAGAACTGTTGTCCACTTCTGCCACGGCAACTGAACCTTGTTTCTTCTGTTGCCCTCTTCTCTTGGGACAGTTGTACTTCCAATGCCCCACTTCCTTACAGTTGTGACAAGCATCACCTGGCTGTGGACCGGGACCCTTGGAATTCTTGCTCGAATTCCCTTTACCAGATTTCTTCTTTCCCTTTCCACCTGTAACAGCCAAACCCGATGCCTCACCACCTGTACCAGATCCGGACGCCTTATGTCTGATCTCTCTCGTATGAAGAGCAGACCTGACATCCTCCAACGACACGCTTTCTTTACCAGCAATAAAAGAATCAACAAAATTCTCATATGAACTCGGCAAAGAAGCCAGCAGGATTAGGGCAGCATCCTCGTCATCAACTTGAACATCTATATTACGCAGATCCAGCAAAATAGAGTTAAGTTGTTCGAGATGTTCCCTCAAAGGCGTACCTTCTTGCATCCTCAAGCTGAACAACCGTTGCTTGAGATGCAGCTTGTTGGTTAGAGACTTCGTCATATACAGACTCTCAAGTTTCAACCACAAGCCCGCGGCAGTCTTCTCAGCAGCGACTTCAATGATGACGTCATCAGACAACGATAGCATGATGGTCGAGTGGGCCTTCTCCTCCAGGGTATTCCACTCATCGTCATCGACCGCTGCCTTCTTCTGTTTCGCAGACAGCGGCCCCCACAGCCCTTGCTGTTTTAGTAAAGCCTGCATCTTGATCTGCCATATAGCGAAGCTGTTCTTCCCCGTGAAATTTTCGATCTTCATGTTCACCGACGTCATTCTTCTGAATCGAAAAACCCTAGCCTGATTTCCAGCCGCGGCTCTGATACCACTTGTTATAAACGCGCTGCTACGGATCGGGAAATCGCCGGAATCGACAAAGCAAGAATACGAGAGCGAGAATCGAAAAACACAGACACACGATTTACGTGGTTCACTAACACGATGTGTGTTAGCTAGTCCACGGGCGAGAGAGAGCCAGTTTCACTATATCGAGGAGATTACAGATTACAGAGGAGTATGAGAAGTATTTATAGTACTTCTCCATGTGGGTCTAAACCTAATCCAATCTAGCAAAGGAAACGGTTACAGACCAGGCCCAGAACCCGAACCCAAATAACATTGAGCCCATACACCGTGGCTGATAATCCGATTCAAGTCATATCAACAACAACATAACCTATGAACTAAGTAAAATCTACATCTAGATCCTCGTCGTTTCCTCCTTGGACAACTAATGGGCGGCTCTTGAGAGTTTCAACGTTTGACTCGGTGGTTTGTTGAACTAAACTCATGAGGTGGCTCGTTTAGAGCTCATGAGATGTCTTAACATTGTTGTTAGAGAGTCAGCTTGAATATTGAATTATGGGCGAATCGATCTATACCTTATGAGTTTAATTCATATGATTGTTAAATTATATATCTCATCCTATATAAAGTTTAACACATTGAGTATGTGAGCAAATATATTTTATTTTAAAGAGTAATTATGTACCATAGATTGCTTCGATACTATGAAATAATATGATTTGGACTACTTAAAATTTATTAACTAAATATAATACCAACAAAGTATAATATGAGATTTGTTAATATTAAACACGAGTCAAGCACGTATATTATACATGGCATACAAAATAAAGTATCAAATACGAGTCAAGATTATAGTAAACAACTCTAGCTCGAGCTCGACTCGTTAATAAACGAGTTGTCCTCAAGCTCAGCTCTTTTAATAATAAATCGGACTCAAACTTGGATAAAACTCAACTCGCCTCTCCTCATTTGCAGCCCTAATCAAATAGGTTTTTTCATTTGAAATAGACAACCCGTGATTGGAGGTTTTTGAAGTGTTGAACTTTTTCATCTAACCAAAGAGGTTATTTCAGTTGAAATAGATAACCCGTGATGAAATAAAAGTTAGCTTGTAGTTCAGATAAAATTGTGCAAAACTTGAGTTGAACCTTTTCCCTTTTAGATTGGAGGTTTTTGAAGTGTTCAACTTTTTCATCTAACCAAAGAGTAGTGATGGCAATGGGTCGGGACGGGCGGGTACCTAAATACTCATGTCCCGCCCCATGCTACTACGGGTCGGGGCGGGTAATACCCACGCGGGTACGGGGCGGGGCGGGTCGACCCATTCTTATATGCTATTTGGAAAAGATATAAACAAAATTTTAACTTTTACGATAAAATGAATGGGAAAAGACTTCATGAATGGATAATAGTGATAATATAATGGGTAATTAAGTCTATTTAGTTGAAAGATAAAGTCTAAATAGTTAGTCTTGACCTAGAAATGTCAAATTAGGAGATATATGAATGGATGACATAAGAAATTGACTAAAAATGGGCCAAGAACGGGGCGGGGGCGGGACAGGGCGGGTCGGAAGTTGGTACCCATGCCCCGCGCCACGCTACTGCGGGTCGGGTAATACCCGCCCAATCGCGGGTCAGTTCGGGTAAAATCCGGCAGGGTGGGTTCAAATTGTCATCCCTACCAAAGAGGTTATTTCAGTTGAAATAGATATCCCATGATGAAATAAAAGTTACCTTGTACTTTGGATAAAATTGTGCAAAACTTCAGTTCAACTTTTTTAGTTCAAGTGACTTGGTAAAATCCACAAAATTTAATATTGGGTTAAAACATACCTAACAGGTTCCGAAAAGGTTGCATAACTCTTGCAAAACTAAATCTGGACCTTATTTTTTTAGAGAGCACAAAAAATTCAGATATAACGGTTGGAAATTAAATATATTTTATTTTTTCTAGCTTTTTTAATTGGCTCTTATTTTCTTCGTTCTAATTTGGATTTTAATTTTTTTGCGCAGATGAATCAAGTTCGTTGTGCTCTACAAAATGAGATCCGTTTTTAATATTTTTTGAGAAAAAAATCTCATACCTCATGTTACCAACTCCATACATATGGTATCTCTTTCGTTTTTAAGTCGTTTTTTACAAATTTTGCATGCAAGGAACAAGTTTATCATGATCTATTGAGCAACAAATTTCTAGGTGTACAAAATACAGGACCAAAAAATACCACACTATGTACCACCCTGATATGTGAGGAGGTATATTGTGGTAAACAATGTTGAAAGTCGTAAATGACAGTTAGTATACTCATTATCATGTATTCAACCATCCTACGGTCTTGGTATGTTCATACCACCATGGTACGCTTTCATACCATATGATATGCTCTTAATTTAATACCAACTAATATCACCATGGTATAGACTGATAAAAAATGTCTCAATTTCTTTTTGTTACAAAAATATATCAAAGTGAGTATCCTTTTGAAGAGCACAATTAGACTTATTTATCTATGCAAAAAGTTTACATTCCGTTACAGATTCAAGGGGAAAGGGAGGAATTTTACAATACTATATAGTATTGGTGCTATAAGTTTTTGTCTTTATGGTACAACTTAAAATTGTACCTTTAACGTTATGATACAATTTGAACTTGTACCTATACGTTTAGTACAAATTTTTTTATGGTACAACTTAAATTTGTACTTTTATGTGATGGTACAACTTCAAGTTGTAAAGTTGTACCATAACATAATTGTACAAATTTCTTTATGGTACAACCTAAACTTATACATTTAATGTTATGGTACAACTTCAAGTTGTACAATAAAGCACCAATACTATATAGCATAGTAGAAGTGCTCGGGGAAAGGTTAAAGGCTTTCCAGGAGAAAGAGAGGGGTGCTGATGTGGCGAATTCTTATTGGATTATGCATGGTTATTGACCAGTAATCTATTGACAGGATTCGTTACCTACTTAACCATCATAAGATGTTACTACAACATCCTATCCCTGTTGACGAGAATAATACGGTAACAAACACGTTCATAAGAGTGGGGGACACCTAATTATACCCGTCATTATTTCGTGATCCATTAAATATAAACTAGATTAACGATTGGGTTGTTTGTTGGATTTAAAAATGAGAGTTTTGAGTTTTGAAAACCTTAAATTTTATGATGAAATTGTTGAATTATGAATTTAAAAAAGTTCGTTGTTTTTTAGTTGATTTTAAGTTATAGCTTTTTGCACCATAGGTCTTATAAATTTGCTTTCCATTAACCTAAATAAGGCTCATTTGATTCATGAATTGGGGTATCGAATCCAATTCATCATGGACTTGGGGGAAACCATTGACTATTTGTAGTAATTTGGATGGATTAATTGTGAATGTGGTATTTGTATAGTCAAATAACTCATTTATTATTCATGTGGTATTTCAGTGGTAATTTAAATAAAGTATCTCGTTTGGTTGAACCACGCAAATGTGGTATTTGACATGTGGTATTTGGTAAAAGCAGAGTGGTAAAATGAGTTATTTGAAATAACTCATTTTACCACTCTGCTTTTACCAAATACCACATGTCAAATACCACATTTGCATGGTTCAACCAAACGAGATACTTTATTATAACTCGTTTTGAGTTATTTGTAAATAACTCACTGTCCAAATAACTCATTTCAGTAAAACGCTGTCAAACGAGTTATTTGTGTCCAAATAACTCAAACAAATACTCCATCCAAACGATCGCTTAGCTTAAAATACTTTCATTTTAAATGTATATTAAACTATTAATGGATCAGTGTCATGTCACGTGTCCCACACATATAGATATGATTTACAAGTCATTTTGAGTTATTTGGGTGCAATAACCCGTTTGTCTACAAAAGTTGGTGATGAGTTATTTGTACTTGAGTTAATTTGAAATAACTAGAGGTGGCAATTGGATCGGATTCGTGGATTGGTGGATTGGATTGGTGGATCCATGGATCAAATGGATTGGATCCAATGGATTGGTGGATTGTTGGATTGATCCATGAATCCAAATGACATCCAAGGCTTGGACCAAAATGTAAAATTTGAAAAGTTTTGGTACTAAAATGTCATAATGGAAATTTTTAGGTACCAAAATATAATTTTTCAATGATTTTTTTGTATAAAAATATAAATTTTAGGTACCAAAGTGTCAAATATAAAAAATATAGGTACCAAATCGTAATTTGCCATTTGGATCCATGGATTGATCCATGAATCCACCAATCTAATTGGATTTGGATCAAATGGATTGGATTTAAATGGATTGGATTAGGTGGATAATTTGGTGGATGGATTGGATTGGATTCATGAATTTGGATCCTAATTGCCACCTCTAGAAATAACTCATTAATGAGTTATTGTCAATACCTCATAGGGGGTAGTTATTGTGAAATAACTCACAAATACTACACTCTCATTTTGTGAGGACACTACGGGAAAAGTGGCTTTTGGCAACACTTCAAATGTGTTGCAAGAAGTGCCTAAAGTGTTGCCTATACAATATGCAACATTTTTAGTAGTGTCCTCTATAGGTGGTGTTGTATAAAGTAATAGGCAACATTTCTTTTACTTTTTGCAACAACAAAATATGTGTTGCATATGGATACCCATATGCAACACCACTTTGGGCAACACTTTTTTTAATAGTATAACATACACGTATATGCTTTATTTGTGACCGATTTTTTCATCTCATAAAACATATTCAATCGTGACAACTTTAACTCGTAACAAATATTATACACTTATGACAAGCTATTCCCATCACTAAATGTATTTTAACGATCACCGATTTAGGTTGTCACAAATGAGTCACACTTCTGACGATTTTTTGTGATAAAAGGATGTTTTCGTAACAGTGTTATTGACACAAATTCAACTTTTTGTGACAAAGTTATTATTTCTATTGCAACAACATTAGTCACTATTTATTTGTTAGTCGAATTATACTTTAACTAATGGGGTCTTTTTCAAGAAAGAACACATTTGTGACTACTATTTTTATATATCACATACGACAATATTGGTGACAAGTATAAAAGATAAATAAAAAATAACTTATGAAAATAAAAAATAAATATTTTGACGAACATCAATCTCTTCAAGAATATTAACTAAACTTCCCTAAAAAAAGAAGAATATTAACTAAACAGTATTAAACAAAAAAAATCTATCTGAATCTCTTTAGATAAATTGGGGATGAGATAGCATGCATACCAATAAAAGGGTTGGCAAAATGACAACCCCTATTAATTATAGGTTTTTAATGTAATTAATTTGTGTTGCATTTAATAATCTGTATGAATTAAAAACACATATTAATTACTTTCCTTTTTTCAGTGCACTGGTAGTTGTATCAGTGCACTGGTAGTTGTGTACAGGTGCAATGGTAAATGTATCACTGCAATGGTAGTTCCAAAAAAGGAACGTAATTAATATGAGTTCAGTATACCAGTGCACTGATACAACTACCAGTGCACTGAAAAGGAAAGTAATTAATATGTGTTTTTAATTCATACAGATTATTAAATGCAACACAAATTAATTACCTTAAAAACCTATAATTAATAGGGGTTGTCATTTTGCCAACCCATACAAGGGTTAGCATGCTAACCGATCCCGATAAATTGGGAACTCCTTGGAATTCTTTCAAACGGCAACACTTCTCTTCTACGCTTCCTTAAGGCGTACTTGGGGAGCGTCAATTATCAGTTGTTTATTTCCATGCCGTCTTCATTGCTACTCAACTAAATGTGCAAGAACCTTTTAATGGAACCCTACTTGCAACTCCCTTTCCCCTTAATTTGTTTCTTGACATGAATACCTCGCAAGAATTACTTCGAACCTGTAAATTACAATGATGGTAAAGCCCCAAAATAGAGAACTGAAAAAGAAGATAACCAGTTAACAAGGAAATACAAATGTCAATGGTTGTTTCTTAGTTTCTCAAGAAACTAGAGATTTTGTTTCATAAAATATAGAAATATTCAGCAAAATGAATAGAATGGAGAGGAAAATGTAGGTTTGAGTAGCATCGACGTGTAAGGAACAAGAAAAAAATTGGGAACTCCTTGGAAAATTGGGAACTCCTTGGAATTCTTTCAAACGGCAACACTTCTCTTCTTCGCTTCCTTAAGGCGTACTTGGGGAGCGTCAATTATCAGTTGTTTATTTCCATGTCGTCTTCATTGCTACTCAACTAAATGTGCAAGAACCTTTTAATGGAACCCTACTTGCAACTCCCTTTCCCCTTAATTTGTTTCTTGACATGAATACCTCGCAAGAATTACTTCGAACCTGTAAATTACAATGATGGGAAAGCCCCAAAATAGAGAACTGAAAAAGAAGATAACCAGTTAACAAGGAAATACAAATGTCAATGGTTGTTTCTTAGTTTCTCAAGAAACTAGAGATTTTGTTTCATAAAATATAGAAATATTCAGCAAAATGAATAGAATGGAGAGGAAAATGTAGGTTTGAGTAGCATCGACGTGTAAGGAACAAGAAAAAAAAAGAAGAGGATCTCGTGCTGATTTACCGAAATTGTTCAATGAAACTGGTTATGAATCTGGATCGAGACTTCGTAGAAGCGGCCAAGATTGGGAGTCATGAGAGAAGGCAAAGCCGGACAGAGACGGAGGGAGGAGATTATGAATTTGAAGGGCTTTTCTTCATTGAAAGCATAAGATGATATTTAGTGTTGGCAACGGGGCGGATCGGGGACGGATTCATACCATCTGTTCCCCGTCCGTGAGCACTGTCGGGTTTCCCCGACCCCGTCCCCGGTCATTCAATGGGGCCAAATTTGCTACCGTCACCGTGAAGCAACGGATTTGGGGAATCCACGGGTCCCCGTTACCCGCTAGAAACCTTAAATAATTAACATATTCAAACAATAAAATAACTGGAAAAACATAATTCAGTTCAAATTCAAAGTTGAGCACCATCAAAAGCAGCTTAACATAAAGCCTACAAGGCTGCAACCCACCCACCACCCAGAACTCTGAATTTTCAAGAGTTCCTCAATTGTTCATGAGTTCATCAACTGTCTAATAGTCATAAGTAGCAAAGAAAAAACAAGTAAAGCACTCTCAAACTCAAACTCTCAAAGGCAGTAAGCCTCACACCAATCCATTGTTCAAATTTGGAACAAATAAAGCACACTCAAACTCAAACTCTCAAAGACACCAGCAAGGCAGCAACCAGATTTGAAGAACAGAAGCAGTCAAGCAGCACATGACAAATTGACATTCATTCCCTGAAAGAAAACAAAAATATGAAGGAACGGATACAAGCTTACAATAAAGGAGAAAAGTCAGTTTGAATGTATTATATACCTTCTCTTCTGAGGTTCCAATAATCAGTCATCAAAGGAGAATGGTGAATCCAGATTCAGAAGTTCCTGGACTGCAATCAATATAAAAAAAAACTTTGTTCACTTATGCAGTTCATAAATCATAACTTACCAACTAAAAACTAAAAACCAACTAACTTACCCCCATTTTCCTGATCTTCTACACTTGAATCGTGAACTGACAGCCCAGTAACCAGTCCATCCATTGCCTCCACAGCAACAGCAGCCAAAAATAGAGCAAACTCACTCAGTCACTTGTTTAAATGAACCAAAAGCTACTACTAAGACTAAACTCGAAGGTATTGCAGGTTACCTCTTAGCCAGGCTTCCCTAACCCAGCTACGACTGCACAACATAGCCTCCACAGTAGAATAGTCGAGCCTGCTCCTGTGGGGGTCTAACAACCTCCCACCAGAGCTGAAAGCACTCTCGGAAGCAACTGATGTTATCGGTATAGCCAAAAAGTCCCTTGCAATTGCTTGCAAAGTAGGATACTTAAGGCCATTCAACTTCCACCACATCAAGAGATCAAATTCAGCAGATGGATCATGAGGAATAAGTTCCTCAGCAAGATAATGGTCCAACTCATTAGTAATCAGAGTTGTTTTGCTCTTTTTCCTCTAACTAAAAAACAACTCGAAATCAAGATCAGTTGCTGAAACAGAGGCATTTGCATTTCCAATCGGTTCATTGGCAGAAGAACCAGATTTCTTTTCAGCCTTGGTTTGATAATCATTAATCAAACCACAAATCAGTTGTTGTAGATCCTTAGCCACCAAGTAAGTACCAGAGCTGCCAAACTTAGCAGCATAATACTCAATGACATGCATTTTGTACCTAGGATCCAGAACCACTGAAACTGCCAGAACAAGATGTATATCATCCCAATACTTTGTGAATTTCAACCACATATTTCCAGCCATGGCAGAAATAACAGGATTAAGATCAGCACACCAGTCACTCAATTTCAATCGCAGATCACAGACCTTAGAGAAAAACAGATTGGCAGTGGGGTACTTGGTACCAGAAAATAATGCAGTCATCTCACTGAAAATGAGCGGTTTATCAATCACAATAGCAGCAAAATCCCAGTGCTCATTAGTAGGAGCTGATGTGTATTGACTATCCATCTGTCTTAAACGAAAAAAGACATCTCTGTACAGAAGAGCAATAGAGAGCATATCACAGGTAGAATTCCACCTTGTTGGACAATCAAGCACAAGTTTTTTCCCAACAGCCAACTTAAGCTGTTTAACAACTTCATTGAAAGTCTGGACCCTCTTAGGTGTGGATGTCCAATACACCACACTCTCCCTAATCAAATGGATTCCATCCTTTATCACATCCAAACCATCTTTCACAATAAGGTTCAGTATATGAGCAGAACACCTCATATGAATCAGTCTACCATCCATCAACAAGTTATTCAAAACAAGTTTATTCTTAAGGTGAGCAATCATGGAATCATTAGTGGAGCAGTTGTCCAAGGTGATTGCAGACAACTTTCCATCAATGTTCCAATTCAGAAGACATTGAAACAGTTTTCTTGCAAGCCTCTTACTCGTATGAGGGGCAGGGACATACAAAAACTTTAGCATTGAGTTTCTTAGCTTCCAAGTATTATCAATAAAGTGAGCTGTGACTGCCATATAACCCCTCTTCTGGTTTGGGGCAGTCCATAAATCAGTGGTCACAGCAATTCTACCCAAATTACCATCAATAACCTTTTGGTAGTTACTCCTTTCAACCCCATACAAAGACAATATATCTTTCTTCACAGTATTTCTACAAGGCACAGTAAACTGTGGTTGCAAAGAACAACAAAAACGCTTGAAACCCAAGTGTTCAACAATGCTAAGAGGGTACTCATGGACCAAAATCATTGAGCTCAGCTCCTTCCTAGACACATCAGAGTTGAACTGTGTAGCAGATAATTGGGGTTTTCCAGTTGCTTTGTAATTAGGGCAAAGAATTTTTTGAGCACCATCATGTATCCTTTTTTGGATACAGGTTTTCACATGAGTCCTAAGGTGCGAGGTTCCATTACGAGTATCACCACCAAGGTTTTTTCGACAGTACTTGCACTTAGCTTTAATAACCCCATTAACCTAAACCCTAATGTAATGAGGCCATACATCAGAAGTCAATTTGCATTCTTCAACAAGCACTTTAGAATTTTCATTAGCCAAGTTACCGTTACCATTACCAACTTGTTCAGGTTGGTTGTTTTGATCAACAGGGGCAGGTTGTGGAGGAACAGGAGCATTGACAACATTTTCAGGTGCACCTTCCATCTGACATTGAGATAAACGAGTATATACATCAAAGGATTTCTTGGTTACTTTTTAGGCTTTAGCTATAAGATTTCTAGGTTCAAATGTATAGTCTTTTAGATTCAATTGTAACATGCAGATGAGACACTTATACTAAACAAGACATGATTCATGAGCAGACCCAACACCCAGGCAATCAACAGAAACTCGAGTCCCTAATTCCTAATACATGCAAACCAAATTAAGTAAAATGTCCTTAATTCTTTAACTAACCTCGAATCTGGACAGAGGGGGTCTATTGTCCAGAGTTGTGGATGGTGAACTGATGTCTGATACAAAACTGCAAAAACTCAAACAAAAGTACAAACATTACAATCCAATGAGTCAAAGTCAATACAACAAACTACTAATTACTAAACACTAACTGAGTAACTGACTAAGGAAATTTGATTAGGGATTACCTCGAGTATCAGAGCATGCATGCAGTCCCAGGTGCAGATGAAGATGAAACTGAAGAGCCCTAGAAAGAACCAATCGACTCGAGTTAATTTAAACGAACCTAAAACTAAAGCAAGAAACTGAAACAAGAAAGAAGAATTGAATTGGAAGGTACTTATCTCGAGTTCTGGATTATCGGAACAATAATCGATGACAAATCCTCCCAATAACCTCGAATCGGAGATTGGAACAGTCATCTTCTGATTCTTCTCCTTTTGCATGTTGTTCTTTGCCTAAATCGATGAGGATATTAGGCTTTGATTGGTGGATAATGAATGATTGACAGCCTGGGTGGAGAGAATTTCGCGGGGGGAATCGAATCGATGGATTTGAGCGGCGATTGAGAGCAGAGAACTGAGAAGAGAAGAGAGAGTGAGAGACTGAGAGAGCGGCGATTTTCCAATTAGGGATTAGGGTTTCTCCAGCTGCTCGACTGATGGATATATATATATGCTCATAATACGACGTCGTTTTTATGGCTCGGGGCGGGCTCGGGGCGGATAGCCTGAACTCCGTCACCGCCCGATGTTCGTTATCCACGGATAACGGGTTTCCCCGAATCCGTTAAATCACCGTCAACTCCGGGTAAGAACTGCTCCGCCCAGCCGGTTTTCGGGCGGGTACCTGCACGCGTGGTCTGATATGCCATCCCTAATGATATTTGAGAGAAAAATCCGGGATTAACTATTAATTAGTTTCCTTCTGTAAATATATTAGTCTAAGAGGGAATTATGTGATTATCCTTCCTGCGGATATGATTTTCCGTGTACAGCTAATTAATACCATTTTTTCACAACGTAACTAAATCCATTTGTTTACTTATCTTTTACATAAACAACCTTTTATTGACGTATAATAGTTTAAAAAAAATATTTATAATACTCTTAATATTTTATGCATTAAACACCAAAAATATTTTATACATTAAGAAAATAAGTGTAACTTAATCAAACCAAAGAGCTTTTATATCTACTTGGAAGGAATAATTAAGTAATCAAATTATAACTTTGTGATGGGAATTTGCTCATAAAATTAAGTTTTTTGTGACATAGTTGTGTCACGATATCATATTTTGCGATAAAGTTCTCATTGCACTGTTTATACCTAGCTCATAGTATGTGGAACTCTTAGGTGATGTGTTTTTGTGTTGTCTAGCGTCTAAGCGTACCCGAGCATAAGACAATGTATGCCTTTTTAACCATGATAATTTGTAAACTTTTCTAATTAAGTGTTGCATAAAATGTAAGAATAGGCAACACATTTTATTTTATTTTATTTCACAAGTATTGCATATTATAAGAGATATGCAACAAAATAATAAGTGTTGCCAATTTGTGTTGCATAAGATACATATTAAGCAACACATGATAAAAGTGTTGCATATTTTTATTTTATGCAACACGTCTAAAAAGTGTTGCGAGACAAGTGTTGCCAAAAGTCACTTTTCCCGTAGTGGGAATTCCACTTTTATATTAACTCGTTACACAACAACTCATCCAAACGACCCCTAAGGGTAATAAGGTAACTTATATTTAAAAGCTATAAATCCACAACAACAAAGTCAATGAACGAATCCGACAAACAATCAATAAACTTTCCCAAATTCATCACAAAATCTAAGGTTTTCTCAAACTCAGGTTCAAACTAAAACCCTCGTTTCAAAATCCAACAAACAAACGACCTCAGAATGTGAAATTTGAAAATTCATGGACCCTACATGTTTGTGCTCAAATATCTCCTTGACAAGTAATAGAATTGATCAAATATGTGATTAAAGGTGGTCGAATCTAGGGGTGGGCATTGGGTGGGTCGGGTGGATTTTGACCATAAAATGCACCCACCCGCGCTTAAACGGATTGATAATTTTTAACCCACCACCCACCCACATTTAGTCTCGGGTTGGGTCGGGCGGATGGTGGATGATGCGGGTGGGTTTGTGGGTTCACCCACATCACAATGTATATAATATAAATGATTCAACTTGACATGATAATAGGTGAAGAGAATCATCGAGGGAAACAAGAAGTTGAAATAGCGCGAAAAATGTCGAATTAGTTCTTAAATTGGATAGAAATTCTATTATGAATGAGTTTTCTACAGATTGAGACGATTATTAGGTCCAAGGAATTAAGGAAAATAATTCCACAAAGGAAAGAGCGGTGATCTAGGCACAAGAATTAGAGGAAAAAGTAAAGGGAAGAAGAGGGGATCTCTATTTGGAAGGTTGACTTTGAGGTTCAAACTCCAGGAGCAGTCCGAGTTTATATCTAACGTCTCCACTCTCCTCTCTCTAGCGCCAACGACTTTGATATTTTTGCTGTTGGGTTGAGCGGGTCACCCGCACACTCACCCACAACCCACCCACCACCCGGCGGATGGCTCTCAGCGCAACCCGTCACCCACCCACAGACCCACCCACTTAATGAAATTCGGGTCAAATGCGGGTGGGTCGGCCCAAATCTGCGGATGATCCGCCCGCATGCCCAGCCCTAGTCGAATCCATATCCAACGGGTTATGCACTGCATAAATCATTTATCTTTTTGTAAAGGAAACCCCTCTTTACCACACTAGTATAGGATGGTAATTGGTGGTCGACCGTGATTAAAGGTGATCTATGGTGATTACTATACTCTTATTATCGTGTATACAATCATTTTACATTATGATATATGCATATTACCACGGTACACTTCCGTATATATTTCTCAATTATTATTTTTTCAAGTATATCAAAATGAATGTCATTTTGAGAAGCACAATTAATCTAATTTTTCAGTATAAAATAATCAAATTACAACTTAAAACTAACGAGATATAACAAGTTCAAATTTATTAGGGAAAACATTATTTATCTCCCATGAACTATCAATGGAGTTATTAATGAGTATACAAAATTGATTTATTAATTTATTGCCGAGATCTACTCTTCAAAGTCGATCACCCAAATCTTCCTAAATAAGTAGTTACTCGAAACTTTACCTTTAATTAATTTCTATAAATTTATAAATACTTCAATTCGATCTTTGGAAACTTACCTTGTTAGGCTTTGACACGTTTGGAAACAAAATCGAATGCCTACTGTTAGAGAGTGGTATAAGATCCAGCATAACCTTCTCCCAACAACTCGAGTTATTGGGAGCAACTGGTTCATGACATGGTATCAGAGCCTAGAACCGAAAGGTCATGTGTTCGAATCTCCACGACCCCCAATATTAACCGTTGTCTTTCAAGCACATGGTATGGTGGGCCTGTGCAAACTTCAAGCCCGTGGGTTGGCTTTCGTTTGAGGGGGCGTGTTAGAGAGTGGTATAAGATCCAGCATAACCTTCTGCCAACAACTCGAGTTATTGGGAGCAACTGGTTCATGACACCTACAGCTACAAGGTACAAAACCGCAACATTGCCCGGAACTGAAACCAAAGTGCAATGAGCTAGGCTGCTGGATTCATTGGTCCTTGAGATTTCTCTTTAGGGTTCGATTTTGTTGCAGAGATTTGTCTAATCGAAGATGTTTGGCTTCTCCAAGAAAAGTATGAAGCTTGGCAGGTCGGTCAGTCAGTCTTGCCAGTTCTGCTTTTTTACCCTCTTCCGCCCTTTTTCTGCCATTTTGAGTTCATAGTTTCTCACTTCATTATGTTTTTGCTGCTTTTCAGGGTGAAGAAGGTACATTTATCAGATTCTATCTCTACACCAGGAGCTAGAAACCCCATTAGACCCCCAAAAAGAGCTCACAATTCCTCTGTTGTAAGTCTCCGTTACCCTCATTCCCCCCTTGCCTTTCGCTTTTTGGTGGGTTTCCTCTTGTATGATTTTCTGTTTCTCTTGTTTATAGCATTGTGATGATCAGCTTGACTGTGAATGCCAAAAGTCGGCTCACCCAGCTGCTGATATTGGCAGCTCAACTTCAGGGAACTCCAACAATTGGATGGTTCTGTCTATTGCTGGAGACAAACCAGCTCCTAGGTTCAATGTGAGATGTTGCTATTTGCCTTTAAGTTGCTGTACTTTTCTGGACAAAAAAGTTGAAGAGAAAATGAAGCTTTACCCTTTTGGTGGAATTAGCATGCAGCAACTGTAATTGGCAACAAGATGGTAGTGGTTGGTGGTGAATCCGGAAGTGGTTTGTTGGATGATGTCCAGGTAGCTAGCTTAGCTACCTTTTCCCCCTCTGTTGTGAAAAGGGTTTTCTCTAGGTTCCTTTTTACTTTTGGTTATCATTCTTTTTGTTTATCTCGTTTTCTTTTGGTTATCATCAGGTGCTAAAATTTGACCAGTTTACATGGACCACCATTCCATCCAAGCTTTACCATTCACCAAGCAGCCTGCCATTGAAGATTCCTGCATGCAAAGGCCACTGTTTGGTAACTGTGTGAGAGAGTGAGAGGTTCAAGTTTGCTTGTGAAGTGAGTTGCTTGTGGGCTGAAAGAGTTGTTTTTGTGTAGGTTTCTTGGGGGGAAAAGGTACTTCTAATTGGAGGAAAAACTGATTCTCCAAGTGAGAGAATTTCAGGTTGAATCTTCATTGCTTTCTCATTTGGTCATGTGTTGTTCTTGGTCTTCAAGCTGTGTTGGTTGATTCCGTTGGTCTGGGTTGTTCCAGTGTGGGCATTTGATACAGAAAGAGAATGTTGGTCAGTAATGGAAGCCAGAGGCGACATACCGGTATGGTTTTCACTTGGGGTTCTACTATGACTCAACCCATCTTTGAGTTGCTTTTGAGTTCTGAGACAAGTGAAATAAGCGGTTTGAATTCCTGTTACAGATTGCTCGCAGTGGTCACACTGTGGTCAGGTCGGGCTCCATACTAATCCTATTCGGTGGTGAAGATGCCAAGAAAAGAAAACTGAATGATCTACACATGTTTGATCTCAAGTCTCTTCTATGGGTTCCCTTTTGCTCCACGTAAGTTTTTGTTTCTTTCATGTTGGACTTATTTTCTTTCTGCCTTATGGATGGTTTTCAAGTTTGGAAAAATTGCTTTTAATGCTTTGCTTGCAGCGGAGCTAGACCTTCCGCTAGATCGAACCATGTAGCTGCTCTTTGCGATCGTAAGACCCTTCTCATCTTCGGAGGGGCATCAAAGTCGCGGACCTTGAACGATTTGTATTCTCTCGACTTCGGATCGGTGAGAGCCAAATGCACTCAATTTTACAGTTTAGAAGTATGGTTTCCTGACTTACCGTATTTGATATGTGATCTTCCCTTTTTCTTGTTTTTGGTGTTCAGATGGTGTGGTCGATGATAAATATTAGGGGTTTCCATCCATCGCCTAGAGCTGGTTGCTGTGGAGTTCTATGTGGAACCAAGTGGTACATAGCCGGTGGAGGGAACGGGAAAAAAAGTAAGCATTCTAAATCTAGAGCCACAAGTTTTTTGAGCTACAATCAGTAGCTTCTGGCAATCAAGGAGTCATAATGTAATGTATGTTCTCTGTACCTGCAGGACACTCAGAGACCTTGATTTTTGATGTTTCGAAAGTAGAGTGGTCTGTTGCCTTTGCATCGCCATCTTCTTCTATCACAACCAAGAAGGCAAGAAGTCAAGTTTTCGTTAACTTACAATATCTTATATGCTAATTCGAAGCCTTTGCATCACCATCTTCTTCTTATATGCTAATTCGACTCTACTGGCAGCACATTTTGGACGAAATCTTAACATAGGACAGTGAACACAATTATGCTGTGATCGTTAAACTTCCTCTTTTCTCTCCCCACAGGGATTCAGCCTAGTGCTTATGCAACATAAAGAGAAGGATTTCCTAGTTGCATTTGGAGGATCCAGAAAGGAGCCTTCAAATCAGGTCAAAAGACTGAACTGACTATTTCCGGTTGTCACTCAGTAATGCCGTAGTGTTCATCTCAAGAGTCTATAACAATGATGTCCTCTGGATTAATTTGCTGTTTTACAGGTTGAAGTAATGGAATTAGACAAGCATGAATCGTCGATGTCTCGGAGGTCTGGTAAGGGTCCTCTTGGGGTCTCTCAGCGTTCAGTTGATTCCGTTGCTAGACAGAACTTGGCATCTGCAGCCGAGCATGGTTCTGGTAGAAATTCTGTGTCAGAGTCCTCGATCATGGATTCAGGTTGTGCCTCTGGAAATGTCTCCCACACAAAGAAATTTCATGAGGAAGAACACAACAGAGTTTTCGAGATGGTTAAGAGATCAGAGGAAGGAAATGTGTCGTCTCCAGTAAGTAATCTGTTTTGTTCTACTCCCTTCAGTAGCTTACCTGTTCGGTCAAGTTAACTGGGAAGCCTGTTAAAAGAGTTGAATAGTGAAACTTTGACAGAACTGTTAAGTGAAATGGTTAATTGGAAACCTCACAGGCTCTAAGCCTACACTAGCACCTTATGTCATTGTTTTCATACCATGATTTAGAATGGAGAGAAATTTCGATTTTTCAGGGGAATGAGCAGCAAATGAATCAATCCAACACACCCATTCAACCTTATTATAACCAGTTGGGCAAAATCATCAGTGAGGATAAATCTTGTGTCTATGGTAGTTCATCAGACCTTATAGTTGACAACGAGGGAGTGGTAATTCCAGAGACTGCAGATTTCCCCTCCCGAGGGCCACACTCTAGTGTCTATCAACTATATGAATCCAAAATATCAGCTCTGATAAAGAAGAATGGGGTGCTAGAAGGACAACTCGCGGCAGCATTGGATTGCCGAGAGGTGGCTGAGAAAAGTTTCTCTGCTGTCGTGAAGAGCAAGCAAGATGTAGAGCAGAAGTTGGTGGATGCTTCAAGGGAAGTGGAGTTGCTGAAGGAGAAGATGGCTGGTTTGGAGATGGCCCATGAAGAGGCCAACAGCATGTCGAACATCATCCATTCGGACAACTTGAGGCTCGAGCATGATGTGGCTTTCATCAAGGCCATTTTCGAGGATACCCAGAAGGTAAAATGTGCTGCTGCCTGGCCAAACTGTGTAATCGATCGATCATTCATTGCTGGGTTTAGAGAACTTTGTTTGGTTTTCAGGAGCTGCATTCGACTAGGGGAGTGCTAGCCGCAGAAAAGGCAAGAGCGTTTCAGCTTCAGGTGATTTCTGTTTTACTCAAACCTAATATTTCATCAATCCTTGTGTACCAAGATACTCAGGACATGAGGGATTTCTAATGATCAGGTTGAGGTGTTTCATCTCAAGCAAAGATTGCAGTCTTTGGAGAACCGAGCTCCGAAATCCGAATCCTAGGAAACCATCCCATGTGTAGAAGGCCCAAAGGATATGGTAGACAGTAGAATTTTGCAGCAGACCAGTACCTTCTGGTATCGTGATTCTGTATATAGGGGGTACCACAACCCTAAATCACGCTTCTGTTTCTATATCCAATTATACTTGAAATTAGGTTAGAATGGCAACCAAACATGCAACTAATGCAGAAGTAGATCTTTCATTCCAGTGCTTGGTTTTATCCAGTCACTCACCAATTCGGCTGTATAATGTCAAAATTATGCAAACTTTATAAGCAATCTTGAGCTCATTCATTGAACAAATGATTGAGATCTAAATTGTCATTTTAATATAATAATTTTTAATTGGATGTTGTGTATTATTTGTTTTATCTTGGATTTCAAAAAATTAATTAGTTTATCTACAAAATAATATATTTTTGATACATTTCTTTTTTTTTTCCCCGTTGATTGTTGATCTCAAAGTTCGAACTCAGGTTGTGGTGGATGTTTTCATCCCGACATTACCATTCGACCAATCCATTGAAGTTATTTTTTATACATTTCGAGTAATTTTTTTTTGTAATAATGTATATTATATAGCTTGGTATGTATATTTTGTATCAGTATAATATATTTTTCATACCACCTCTATAAGCATGTATTTCGTTCCAAAATATATCAAAATTGATGTCATTTTATAGAGAATAATTAATTTAATTTTTATATGGATAAAATTTTCAGAAACCTCCATGAATACTTATTCAAAGTAATATTTTTAATTTTTCACTAATGATATACCAATTCCTTTCTTTTTCCTTTTTATCTATTGACATAATTTCTTTCTTTTTCCTGGGTGTGTGAAAAATGATAACATTGAATTAGTTTCATATGCATAACCCTAAGATTATGCAGGCTCTATAACCAACCCAAGCTCAAAGATCGCTTTAACGATAGATATTGAAAACACCTTTTTCAATCTCATACTTTTCAGTTATGATTTTTTTTTTTTTTTGTGAGAAACAGAGCGCAGAGGGGCGCTCTAACCCTTATATATTAATCGAACGGGGCATCTGAATCCCAACAAGGTCATACATCAACCAATAACTCAACTGAGGGCCCGGAGCGTCAAACAAGTGAACTCCAACCGGTAAATCATGGCTAACAGAAGCCATATAATCAGCAACATAATTACCCTCCCGAAAAACATGATCAATACTGACCTCCCAGTCCCTCGCAAGTAGTCTGCGAATAGCAGCCGTCATAGTGTAGTGGGGATAATTTACTTGGTCTGTCTGCAAAAGAGATATCGTTGTGGCCGAGTCGGTCTGCAGCTTAACTTTGCATGCTCCTGTCTCCCACGCACTGCGTAATCCTTGGGCAATCCCTGCAAGCTCAGCGTGAGTGATCGATCCTCCTCCCAAATTGACAGAAAAAGCCTTAATAAACCTTCCATCGTTGTCTCGGATAACTCCGTCGGCCGTTGCAATACCCAGAGCTGAGATCGCCGAACTATCCGTGTTGACTGCGATCCAGCCCGGCGGAGGGCGCTGCCAACTGATCATCTGAATCATCCATCATCTCGACCCTTCCATGACCTCTTGAGCTTTGGTGAAAGCTCTATCCGTCTGCTCCCTTGTATACTTTGCCCTCGCCGCCAGTCCCTCCATTGGGGAAATTACCTCATAAAAACCCACTCGTTTCTATTCTGCCACAACTTCCAACAGAGGATACCGAATAAAGATGCGTCCTACACTTTCCCTCTCCCACTGAGGTAATGTATGAACCAGCGTCTGCTATCCTGTTCGAAAAAATCCGAGTCCGGCTCATCCTGCAACACATAAGACCATACTCCTCTTGCATAGGGACAATCTCGTAAGACATGGATCACCGATTCAGGTCCCCCGCCACAGACTTGGCAGTGGCTTGACTGAGATAGATGGCATCGAGCTCTCTCTGCATTTGTGAGAAGCCGCCCATGCAGCGCTAACCACAGAAAATTCTTCGTTCGCTGAGGTCCCAGAAACCTACAAGCCTTCTTCCAAATAGGGTGCGGCTGATCAGTATTTACACCCGCTCTCGTTAGCTCATAAGCCGTTTTCAAAGTGAACTTCCCCGAGTCTGAGTAGCGCCAAAAAGGTGTATCAGGGTTATTTCCCACGGGCACAGGATGCAAACACAGCTGGGCACTACTTCTTCGGGGATAAAAGCTCGAATAAAGGGTAGGTTCCAGTCATCATTGAGCACCATCTCGGCGACAGTCAAGTCCCTAGCCGCATCTGGGAGGCCGTGTGCAGCGGAGGCCAAGGGTTGGCCATCAGTGAGCCATCTGTCCGTCTAGAAGCGTACCTACAAACCACTATTGATATTCCACATTGTTCCCTCCGGAATGAGATGTAGGACCCGGATTACCCCTCTCCACAAGTTGGATAGGCGGCCCTCTTCCCTAGCCCTCCAACCTTTCTCAGTCTTCCTCAAGTACTTCCCTCTAATCACTTGAGCCCAAAGGCTATTTTGCTCCGTTAGTAAACGCCAAGCAATCTTTATCATGAAAGCTTCATTCATACGAGTGGCGCTTCGCAACCCCAGACCTCCTTCCTCCTTTGGTGTGCACAGAGTGTCCCAGTCGAGGAGATGAATTTTCCTTCCCTGGTCCGAACTGCCCCATATAAATCCTCGAATCTTTCTATCGATGTAGTCACGAACCGCTGTTGGGAGCCAGGACGTCTGCATAGTGTAGGCTGGGAGGGAGGAAAGTACCGACTATGCCAAAGTAATGCGACCCGCCAGGGAGAGCGATCTGACTTTCCTGCCCGCCAATCTAGTGTTGATTCGATCAATTAGTTCTGTGTATGTTGCTTGGAGACGCGGCCGTGAATGTCTGGTACTCCCAAGTATCTTCCCAGGTTAGACGTAACTGGTATACCTAGGGCATCACTTAAAGTGCTGGTCTCCGTACTAGTGACGTTCTTCGAAAAGTAGACCCTCAACTTCACCCGATTCACTTGCTGACCTGAGGCTGCTCCAAATTCCTCAAGACAAGCCATGATAGCCTGCACCTGCGACAGTGATGCCTCACCAAATAAGATCAAATCGTCAGCAAAAAATAAATGTGAGAGACGTGGTCCCTCGTGTGAAAGCTGAATCGTCTTCCACTCTCCCCGCTCTACTGCCGCCGTGATTAGATGTCCCAGTCGCTCCATACAAAGGGTGAAAATGTACGGGGATAGCGGACAACCCTGTCTTAGTCCTCTCGAAGGTGAGAAAGCTGCAGTGAGGCCACCATTCCACTGAATTTGCATGGTCGCAGATGATATACACTTCATAGCAACTTCCGTAAAGCTTGGAGGCGCTCCCACAGTCCCACTGCCTCTAGAGTCTCTCGAACAAAGCTCCACTTTATGTGGTCATATTCTTTGGCCAGCTCAATTTTAAGAACCATCCAACCCTTCTTTCCTTTCTTGGCACGCATGGAATGAACTAATTCCTGCAAAACACAAATGTAGTCAGTAATGTGGCGGCCAGGAACAAAGCTGGTCTGAGTCTCGTGCACCAGTCTGGGCATTAATGGCTTTAGCAGCTCTGCCAGGCACTTGGTGATCATCTTGTAAGTCACGTTGCAGAGGCTAATGGGACGAAACTGCTCAATAGTTACTGGGCACTCCACTTTGGGGATAAGTGCTACAACCGTCGCATTCACCTCACCAATCTTGGTAGGATCAGTCCTACAGGCTTCCACAAATTTCAATACTGTCGACCCAACCACACTCCAGTTTTGCTGGAAGAAGAGGGGATTCGGTCCATCCGGACCCGGGGACTTGAGCGCTCCCATCACCTTTACTTCCCAGGAGAGCTCTTCCATGGTGATACCGCTGTCAAGAGGCAGCCAGCACTCTGGCGAGAGAGGCGGGAAAGATGCCAGCAGAGGGTGGACCGTCTCACCGTCATCAGTGTATAATGCTTCAAAAAATTGCCCAGCCATCTCAAGTAGAATAGCCTGATCCTCCACCCAAACTCCCAGACTTTTCATAAGAGAAGTGATTCTGTCCCGTCGCCGTCTAGCCACTATTCTCGCATGGAAATACTTTGTGTTTCGATCCCCTAAAGCAATTCAATCCAAACAAGATTTATGACACCAAAGTAACTTTTCCTGCAACAGGATGTCTTCAAGCTCCTCTCGGGCATGTTTCAGCCCCGTATCGTCGGAATCCCCTCCAACTCTCTGCTCAATTCGCTCGATCCTAGCCAGCAACAAGCTTTTCTTTTTCAAAATATGGCCGAACACGTTAGCGTTCCACTCCCTAGCTTCCTTGGTGAACTCCATAATAGATGACAATAAATCATTCCCCCGTTCCCAGGAGCGAGCTACCATATCCTTAAAATCATCATGCGTCAGCCAGGCAGCTAGGAATCTGAAAGGTTTCGGTCCTGCAGCCTGGTAATTCGGACATAGTTTCAGCAAGAGCGGACGATGGTCACTTCTTACACGAGGTAGGTGGCAAACTATGGTATCCGGGAACCTCGATGCCCAGACTGCGTTGGAGAGCCCTCTATCAAGACGCTCTTTCACCCCTGCCCGAAACCAAGTAAAAGGGGGCCCCGTGAATCCTAGGTCCACCAACCCTGCATCAAGCACGCAGTCCTGGAACTCACTAGCGCGACTAGCATCAAAGGGCGCTCCTCCAAATCTATCACTTAGCTGTAGAATAGAATTAAAATCACCTGCAAGGAGCCACGGCTCCACCATATCCTCCTCTATAGATCGGATTGAGTGCCAAAGCTCCCGACGCTGAATGAGTGACGGATTGGCATAAACTGCTGTAAGAAACCAACTCTGCAGACCAAGATGGACTTAAACATGGAGGAATTGAGAGGATCTATCGGATTCCGTAATAGTGACCGTGCCAGAATTCCAGGCTAGCCAGATACCCCCTGCAAAGCCCACCACGTCTACCATGAGGTACTTGTCATACCCCAACTTCTCAACAACTTTAGTCGCTCTATCACCACTGATCCTTGGTTCCACTATAAAAACAATACTCGGAGAATACCGTCGTTTGTATTCTTTATAAACTCTGAGGAAGCGCTTGCTTCCTGCCCCTCTACAATTCCATGTAAAAATTTTGACCATTAAAGCGTAATGGAGAGAGGAACCCGCCGAAGCGCGGAAGAGGTTAGGCTATGGCAGCCTCATTTCCGAGGCTTACCACAGGGCTCTCCAAATTGCTCTCGTTTATTTGTTCATTCGCAGTGTTCTCTGTTCGACCATCTCTATCCGCCAGGGAGTTCCTCATTTGTAAATCTGGTGGTTTTCCTCTTATTTTATTGTGTACCCACTTGCACTGTTGTTGTCGTACCCACCTCATTTATGGCTTGGGCCTTCTGCATGCCATGCATGCTAGTGCTAACCTTTCCATCGGTCGACGTAGAGGCAGTAAGCGGAGCGGGTGTCACATTACCCGTGTTCTTTGCTATTCCCATTTCAATAATAGGCTCATGGATAGACTCGTTCACCACCCTCCCTTCCCCATCTGTCAGCTGGGTGGGAGCAGCAGATTGCTTCGCTGCAGCTATACCCTTATCTTGAAATCCAACTGTTTTCACACCCATGGATACCTCCTTTCCCCCAGCTTCACCCAACGCAGTCCTCGCAGGTTCCATTTCTGCTTTCGATAGTACGTCAAAATGGGAACCTGGGGCTTTTCCATTCTTCTGTCTTTTCTCAGTGCCATTGTTGACCCCCCCTGATTAGGTCCCGCAGTCTGTTTTTTCGTTCGTGGTCTTCGTTTTGCGATAATCCACTCACCATAGAGTTCAGCGGGTTCTTCCATAGCCGGAGCCGCCGGAGCATTTACAGGCTCCTCTGTTTGCATTGCTTCCTTTGGGAATGAGCACGAACACCGAGATCGGGCAAAGTAAGTGCCACATTGAAGACAAATATTCTCCAAGCCCTCATATTGAATGAAGTACTTCTTTCCATGAATCGTAAATTGGGACAGTAGAGGCTTCGTAATATCCACTAGGACACAAACACGAGCTTAGTCACTTCGTGCTCTCATACTCGTTGCATGATCAACTCGAATGGGCTTCCCAATACGCTGACAAATTTTCATAACCGCGACAGGGTGAAAGTACTGAATTGGCATCTCCAATAACCGCCCAAACAAGCGTTGATGAGCTCTCGTGGTTATAGGGATCAAAATCATTCGTCCAGGGGTGCACCGTGAGGTAATTATCCCCAACCAGCCATGGCCCACCTGTAACCGCTCTTTCATAGTCAACTCCATTTGTAAAACGGACCAGAAAATAGCCATTCTTTACATAAGTGACCTGAATAGCTCCGACTTTACCCAGATGGTCTGAAGCCGTTTCAGCATGAGTGTGTACGAGACTGACCTTCCCAAAGCTTTCACTACAAGTGCGGATCGCCAGCTATGACAGAATAACCTTTCCTCTGCGGCGGTGAAGTGGATCGAAGGGCACTTGGGGTCTATCTCACCATCGAACCTCGCTACAAGACCATCCTGACGTATAGCAGCCGTGACATCCTCCGAGTCCGAATCGGCAACATACCACATGTCCGTTCTAACCGTATCGCTAAACAATCTTCTCGCCGTTCCCGTCCCGGCATCCCAAGCCGACGGTTGCGGCATTGCCTCAACATTAGTTCCTTGGGTCACCGGCGGCGTCTTCATTGCAGTCGTATCCTCGCCATCTTCCGTCTCCAAACAGTCCGACGTTTGCTTCGCTCTCTTCTTAGTCTGCTGAGTCTCATGATCCCCTTTCGGGTTGGGCGACGAAGACGCAGATGGAGGCCAACGTTGGCCTGCCATCGATTCAGGCTCCATATTGGTGTCCATGTTGTCCCCCGCCAGCGGTGTAGCCACCGCCGGCAAGGTTGCGCGAGAAAACCCTAAACCGCTTGCCGTCGCTCAGGAAATCGCCGCTCCTAAACTATCGGAGCCCAAAAATTAGCCTTTTTCAATCTATAGTTATGAATTTTTGTGATAAAATATATCATGTTATATTTAGTACCATCATGATATTATTTTATACTAAAATATATGAAAGTGAATGTCATTTTGCCAAATACAATTAATTTGAAATTCAAGTTAAAATGGATGAGATATAGTCAATTTGATGAGAAAATGGTTCTTCAAACCCAAAGGCATTACTATGTAGTAAAATGTGCCCCACTGTGTAATGAATGTTGTCTTTCCCATGTCCTCTGGACACATCTTGATCCGGTTGTACCCGGAGAAACCGTCGATGAACAAAAATAATGCATGATTGATCGTGTTATCGATTAAGACATCAATGTGTGCTAGCGTAAATTCGTTTTATTTGGGCTTGCACGGTTGAAATCCATGTAGTCTACACAAACTCGTATTTACCCCAAACAATTGTGGTATCGAGAGATAGTCTCCAATGTTCTCCAATGTGTGCTTGACTGCTTGTGGAGCACTACTCCAATAAATTACAGATACAGGATGTGCCTTGAAAGGAAACACATCATTCTAAACATATCTCATATTCCTCGAGAGGAACATAGAACAAATTGAGGAACATCATACTCAGGTACCAATCTAGGTGCTTAATAGGGAGATTATGGTTTGTCACAAATCGGGTTGCTCCATTAGTACGATATTGTCCGCTTTGGGCCAAGCCCGAACGGTTTTACTTTTGGGTGTCCTCCCCAAAAGGCCTCGTACTAATTGGGCTAGGTGGAAACTTATATACAAGGATTCATTCCCTTGTATTTACGATGTGGTACTTGGATTGTACCATAACAATCCTCCTCAAGACAAGGACCACGAACTTCGTGTCCTCTCCTTAGCGATTATCTTGATCCGCCAGACGCCTTGTATCGATGGGCTTCTCGATACAAGGACTTTTACCAAATGCGGAACTCTCTTTGATCCGCCAAACAAACGTGGATCTCTCCTAGATCCACCAAACAGCCTAGACGCAGATCTCCCTTGATCCGTCAAACAGACGTGGATCGCAAATCCCGAGGCCACCGTATGAGGGTCCACCAAACTTACGTCCACCACCTCGAACCGAACCAGGCTCTGATACCACTTGTCAAAACCAGGCCGCTCAATTAGTACGATATTGTCCGCTTTTGGCCAAGCCCGCACGGATTTACTTTTGGGTTTCCTCCCCAAAAGGCCTCGTACTAATGAGCTTGGTGGACACTAATATACAAAGGTCCCTTCCCTTGTATTACCGATATGGTACTTGGATTGTCCCATAACAATCCTCCCCTCAAACCAAGGACCACGAACTTTGTGTCCTCACCCTAGCGATTATCTTGATCCGCCAGACGCCTTGTATCGACGGGCTTCTCGGTACAAGGACTTTTACCAAACGCGGAACTCTCTTTGATCCGCTATACAAACGTGGATCTCTCCTAGATCCACCAAACAGTCCAGATGCAGATCCCCTTTGATCCGCCAAACAGACGTGGATTGCAAATCCCGAGGCCACCGAATGAGGGTCCACCAAACTTACTTCCACCGCCCCGAACCGAACCAGGCTCTGATACCACTTGTCACAAATCGGGTTGCTCCATTAGTACGATATTGTCCACTTTGGGCCAAGCCCGCACGGTTTTACTTTTGGGTGTCCTCCCCAAAAGGCCTCGTACTAATTGGGCTAGGTGGACACTTATATACAAGGATTCATTCCCTTGTATTTCTGATGTGGTACTTGGATTGTACCATAACATGGTTCTTGTACACGTGCAGTAATGCTTCCCTTCAACCTCCTCCTTGCTAGGGTCTTTCGGTGTCGGTGAGTACATGAGAAGGAGAGGTCCTTGGAATTTCCTGAGCTATGTTGGGTTGATCCATCTATGGTCACACACGAGATTCACAATTAATTGTGTGCGACGCATAAGATGGAGATGCATGATAATCATGATGCATGCAGTTATGTTTTAATTTACGAAAATCTTTTAGAGAGATACTAACTTCACCAACGACCACATCAAGCAACACACATATGTAATAATAATAATAATAATAAATTGGAAGGCGAAAAATCATACTTCTTTTTGATTGTTTTCTCTTCCTCCCTCCCCCAATCTCTATCCTCCCCCCCCCCATCCCTATCCCCATTCACCTTCCCTATCGCCTTCTCTCCCTCTCCCCTGCCCGATACTCATTCTTGCCCCCCCCCCCTCTCTCTCTCTCTCACACACACACACAACAAGCCAACCCTCTATTTTATTTCCCTCCCCTTTCCTCACCCGAGTGTTCTCTATTTTTATACAAGGAGCAGGGGTTTGCAATCGATGGCGGTGAAGTATTGTCGAACGCATTTAGATAGGAGTTTGACAACCATAATACCATTAAACCCTATTTGTTCCAAATTCTGATTGGAAGGATTTGCATCATACCGAAGAAATGATTTTTGTTTTTTGATAGTTCACAATTGTATACTCTCCCCGCCGCAGTCTCTCATTCTCCCCTACCCTCCCTATTCCCCCCCCCCCACCCCTCTCTCTCCCATCACGGATCTCATCCTTCCACCCCCCCCCCCCCCCTCTCTCTCTCTCACACACACAACAAGTCAGTCCTCTCTTTTCCTCCCTTCCCCTTCCCTCACCCGACTGTTCTCTATCTCTGACAGGCATTAAAGGTTTGGGAACGACGATTGCAAACGATAACATTTTTCCAAGGTGCCAAAAACTAGTAAATCCGGTCCAGCTGCTTTTTCCCCCCAACTTTGACTGATTTTTCCTAATTTTGACCAAATACTGCTTATTTGAAAAGGGGCTTTCTGAGGACCGTTTTGAGTCTGGTCTTGCGGAACGCAGTCGGACTGACCGGTTGGGAAAGGAGTTTGACAACCATAATATCAAGGGCTAATACCACTACAACACCCGAACTATCCGGAAAATGCCACTTGTGTCCTATTGTTTCCAATATTTCATTCATGTCCTGAACTATTTTTCTGTTAAAGTTGACTCGTTTTGAACGTTAGTTTTTAATAGAAAGTCCAGTCAGCATTGATGTGGCACATGACGTGGAATTTTAATTTATTTAATAAAAAATTAAAATAAAAAATAATGAAAATAAAAACAAAAACGTTTCATCTCCACCATTCACCCCCTCAATCGTTTCTTCCGGTTCACCCTTCATGTTCACCACCATTCACAATGATCCACCGGCGCCATGGTTGTTTTAACACCCCACCCTAAAACTCATGGGTTGAACCGATGGTTCACCCACACAACGGAATCTCTATCGGGGGTTACGCAAAAACTCAAATGTTTACCAATGGTAACATACATACCAACATCATTATAATCCAAAATCACAACAATCAATTCTCAAATTACTCTTCATATACCAAAGATCAACTCGATCTAGTTCATTCATTTCATGTCAACCAAATCAGAGTGTCATTCACTATTATGTTCATTACGGTACCATCTACTATGCAATACCCAAATCATTGACTCATAAAACATAAATGAGAGTCATTTTCAAAATCTGGGAAAAGTTCAAAACCCATCCTCCATCGATCATTGTGCAGTGCCAGAGTTTCTCTCAATTCATTCGAACCTGTAAGAAACTGAACAGAAGTGGGTCAGCAACTAAGCTGTGTGTGTGGATCTTTCCCACGACCTAATTTTGGGACCGCAATCAGCTAATCAAACAGTCATAATCAATCATAATTTAGTTCTCTAGATGCCATCTTAAATCATCATATATAATTTAACGATCAAATTATCGAATCCACCAACTCATCATCACCAAATCAATTTATCCAATAAGATAATCACGTAATTTCACGAACACATAATCAATGCATGATATGAAAATTCCGGTTAATTATTAATGGCGCCAAGGTCACCATACACTTACCCTCGCTCGAGCAAATCATCATCTGTGGTGCTCATGCAACCACAACACTCAATCCGTGGTTTTTAACCACAACACTCATCCGTGGTTTTTAACCACAACACTCATCCGTGGTGCTCATGCAACCACAACACTAAATCGCATAAGCGAGCTAAATCTACCCACTCTCAAGGGGTGAGGGTAAATGCAGGCCCTTTCTATATCTACGTGAATTAATATGATCACGAATCAAACCATTTCCATTTTTCTCATCCATCACAATCAATCCGGAATCAATGTAATCTTACGGATTAACCAGTTCATATATATATTTTCCGTCGATTATCAACTCGACGTTTCAAAAAAAATCAACTATTTCATCATCCAATACCAAATCACATAAATCATCTCATTCTCCCGTAAAGCTACTCAGCAGTACCATATCACCGTTCCTCATCCAAAATTCATCAACAATATCACGAAATAGCGCCAACGCAAATAATTATAAATAACCCGGTCGCGGTTAAAAATGTCCTTAACTCAAAATTCACTTTCCTTCATTAAAATCCTCACACAATTCATGTAAATGAATTTATTGACACAAAAAACCATTAAATCTAGTTCTGGTCATAAAAATCAATTTATACAATAAAATATCAAAAATCTCGTATTAACCATTATTTTACGGTAACTTAAATTCCCACAAAACGGTAAATCCGAAAACCTCCCAAAAATACAAGAACCTTCATTTATCATCCTAAACCAGGTCTGTCCAGTTTTTTATATTTTTCAACAACTCAAAACCATGAAAATAATATTACACTCGGTTTTTACCGCAAATCTCGTATTAAGCTCGTTTTTACCATTTTAAAGATAAAAACTCCACCAACTATCTAATTTACCCTTTTCAGACCACAACCCATTTAACAATCCATACTGGCCATTTTGAAGTGATCCAAATCTTAAAGATAAATAAAACACGTTTTTACCGAGCTTTCGGTAAAATTGACCGTTATGCAGTTTTTAATCCGGAAACCATTTTCAAGTGAAATCTTCTGCTCAATCTGCCCCAACCTCATTTTAGACAAACAAAAATCTCTTAGATCAGTTTTAGACTCAATAAACCCAACTATTCATTTTTACGGGGAAACTTGTCAAATACCGATATTTACACCGTAAATCCATAACAATCAAGACTAATCACCAAATCATCATATCAACAAATAAGTCATCACCCACAGTAATCCATCCATCCAAATATTCAAATCAAGCATAAATAATCGATGCAATAATTAAGGTCCTCTTAATCCCCACACACCTTAATTTAGCCAATTCCAAGTCGGGAATTAAGTCCTAAAATTCCAGAGATTGACTCTATAAAATTCTCCTCATTCCCACGGTCGTGTAGGCGCAAACGATTCGTCGTTTGGACGTCAAACGAAGAAACTGCGAGCCGATTACTAATTAGTACGACAAATTACATAACAGTACTCTATATTTTCGAACTGTCTGGCACAGTTCCAGAACTTATAAATCGTACAATTATACGCACAGACTTTCCAACCTCGTTTCTCCCTCGTTTGAGCTCGGAATTCGATTTCGTCGACTCCGTGATGCTCCTGGAGACGAGCTCTACGCATCAGTACTAAGTTTCGGAATTATCGTCGCGGTTGGCGATGCCGACGTCGACTTCTGACTCCGTAGATGGATTTCTACGGGTCCCATTACCTAAACCCGACCCTCAGGAAGTGTCATCGTTCTTTCTTTTCCTCTCCTTCCTTCCCGGTGCAACTCTCGGCGAGAAAGAAGAAGAATCCTTCTTCTCCTTATCTTCTGCCCCTGGAGTCCTCTCTCTTCTATTAAACCCCATCAGTAGAGCAGCCATAAAGTCACTAAAAGCCGCCTTCTATCCTGCAGAGGTATTGGAAAGAAGAAACTTGTTCCCAACGTCGGGCGCCGCTTGAACGTCTCTATCTGAAGCCCGACACAGCTTAGAAACGTGGAGGCTGCTGCCTCTTCTATTGAAACTACGACGTGTGACTAAGGCTGGTTGCCTCAATCAGCATGGCCGTCAAAACAAGTTATAAAAAAGCTGGTTTAGTCTTTGTACACGAAATAGAGTGTAGTCCAGCGGCTAAGCTGTTGGTTTATTAGCTAATTAGCATCAGGTTTATGTTTCAAATCCTGCTGTAGTCATTTTTTACATTTATTTATTTTATTTTATTTTAAAGCATATGTGTTTACAAGAATCACTTATAATAATCAATTACTATGATTATTATTATTGTTTCCCGTGACATCTTTTCCCGTCAATGATGTGAATTCCACGAAATTGAATCTCTGTTGTAAATTTGTCTAGGAAATCTATTTTTACATTTTAAATTTATTATATTTTATTTCGTTCGATCCGGGATGTTACAGTTGCAGAAACAGAACCGGAGAGCTTGACGTCGTTCTTCCTCCGCCGCAGAGCGTAGGACCCAGATCTGCCGGATTGGCGAACATACGGGCTCTCTACACTTCTGCAAGAGAGGAGAACGACGTCAAGCTCGCCGGTTATCTGTGCATCAATCGATCTGTTTCTCTTTTTCTCTATGTGCCCCATAAATTCGAGGGGATTCCTCTTGATTCTTTTCATTATCAATCTTCGTTCTCGATGGTGGCCTTGTAGGCGATCTGCTGAGAATAATGGGAAGCAAATCGACTTCAGATTTGGAGGCGGCGGGCAAAGAACAGAGTTCATCTAACGAAGAAATCGGAGATTGTCACTGGAGCACAATTGCGACATAGTCAGATCTGCCATTGAAGTGGAGCTGGGAGACCCTGAATCTCGCCATTGATGAGAACTGGGAAATCAGAATCGTCTTCATTGCCGGGTCGGATTGGGGGAAGAAGGAGATGATGTGGCGGCTTCATTGCTTGGAAAATGGAAATGGAAATCGTCTTCATTGCTGGGTCGGATTAGAGGAAGAAGGAGATGATGCAGAGACTTCATTGCTTGGAAATCGGAATCGTCTTGGAGATTTTTTAGAGAAAGAGAGGGTGAATCGGTAGGGAAGAAGAATAATGGGATTTTTAATTATTTTGTTTTAAAATTTTGACTTAATAATATAATTGAATTTACAAATTTTTTAATTTTAACTCAATTTTTTATTTAATTTGAATTTAAAAATATGAGATCAGTGACGTGGCATCTATGTGGCAGCCACCTTTTTTGCCACATCAACAAAAGTCAACTTTGCGTTGATCACCGTTTGGTCAACCGTTATCTTTAACGGTCAACGAAATTGACAGGATATAAATGACATAAAGTATCATAGTTCAGGACATGAATGGAATATTGGAAACAATAGGACACTAGTGGCATTTTCCGAATAGTTCAGGTGTTGTAGTGGTATTAGCCCTAATATCAATAAACCCATTTGTTCCAAATTGTGTTGGAAAGGATTTTCATCTTACCGAAGGAAGGATTTTCGTTCTAGACCATTCAAAATTGTATACCCTCCCCTGCCGCCCTCTCTCACACACTCACTCTCCCCTCCTCATTATCTCCCCGCCCCAACCCCATCGCCCTCTCTCTCCCTTTCCCCTCCCCCGATCCCATTCTTGAAACCGGGTTCCTTGGTCTTCATTCCTCCTTGAAGTCCCAAGGAAACATCATTCAATGGGTTATTGGATGATTGATACCTCCACACTTGATTTATGTCATAGGGATCCATGTTTCAACTACTACGAACACAAAAACAAAATCAAACAAACAAAACCACCTTTCGTGGAGAAGGGTGGGTAATCAAACTCAAATGAAACACAAAACCAAAAGAAAACACACAAAAACCGCTAAAGTTAAACAAAAGAAAGATACTAAAGTGTCATACTACTACGAAATACTACTACTGCTAATATAAACAAATAAGTAAGAATAAACTAACAACCTAACTCCTTCAACTAGTTATCGTGGTCCCCGGCAACAACACCAAAAACTTGATATAGTCGCTGCATCGAGCTTGTGAACTCGACTGTCGACAATAATAACTACCCAATCTCGGACAAGTTCACCCTAGATCGACGAAGTATATAGTGTTGACCGAGGACGTATTTTAAAGGTCACGGAATCCTAGGCTACTTAGCTCGGTTCTAATCTAGTCGACCTATTACTTAGCAGGTGGGCAGTTGGCAATTAATAGACTAGAGAACGATAGGAAGAAAGAGGTACTTGGGGTGCCTCCCTCACCCTAACTGCTACAGATAACATGCAAAGGACATAATGATTATCCATGGTGATTGAGGTGAGGAGATTTCTAATCTAGAGATTGGCTCAATGGGCATGCAACCAATCTCATTCCTACATCGATCCACTAGCCCAATGTTACCTCAGCGTCACATTGTAGAGATAAAACATATCTCCTCTAAATGGGTTCTACACATCCACACATTAGTCCATCGAGACGATGGTCACTCACTCGACATACTAAACTCCTAGATCATTCATCTATTCCTAACATGCCAAGGCGCTCAAATCCACTCTAATTCATGCACTCCTAAGTAGTACGCCACTGTGAAATGAATTGGAACCCAAGCATAATTCATCATAGATGAAGCATAAAAACTCTAGGAAAATTCAATTCATCCATAAATCACAAGGAAGAGAATAAATAATCACCTACCACCTAGGTTGCAACTAGGCAAATGGGATACAAACAATCTCATTCTACTTGATATATAGAAAGACAATCATCAAATATATATAGGTAATAAATTAGGTTCATAATCATTCACAAATCTAGCCTCACATATCAAACCCTAGATTAGCGTTTAGGGGGCTAAGCCCCAAAGTACCTTGAGGGATTACCTCATGAAGAGGGGGAGAAAAGATATGAAAAGGTGGGAAGAAATCATGAAGAAGGGTCTTCAAGTGCCGGAAATCCTCCTCCAAACCTCTTCTCCACTTCTTTTTCTCCTCTTCTTCTCCAAACTTCTACTTCTCTCTCTAACCTCACTCTAGAACAAGAAATCTACAAA
The DNA here is from genome assembly GCA_946122785.1 of Linum tenue. NCBI lineage: Eukaryota > Viridiplantae > Streptophyta > Magnoliopsida > Malpighiales > Linaceae > Linum > Linum tenue. The sequence goes on along the minus strand of CAMGYJ010000011.1, from coordinate 48,869,679 downwards.
TAGAAACTCTACTCAAGGAGAAGAGACCCCTATTATAGAGGTTTGGGGTAGGGGTGTTCAAACGGTTTGGTTACCGTGGTAACCGTTTCAACCGGTACTATTTGGATAATTTGGTTTGGTTAATTTGGATAATTGGTTTGGTTTGGTTAAAGTTTTTAGCTTGTTTGGTTTAGGTGGTTTGGTTCGGTTTCAGACACTCCCAACCAGTCAAACCAAATTAACCAGTTAAGTAATTAGTCATATATCTAACATATATTATATACACATAATACTTTGCATAGCATAACCATTCAAGAGTTAACGTTCATCCCTTTTAGATTCATAAAATATAAAGCTCAATATTGCTCATATAGTGTATATTTGTATATGTAAAGTCTAGACCACAACATATGGACGCCTAATTTAGATAAATTTCATACATTATGATGAATGAAAACTTGAAAGGAAGGTCATTTCCAGCCTATGATAATTGCTAAGAGACTAAGTCAATTTACACAAACACAACAATTCATTAACCCATACCTTTGTCATAATTTTTTGTTAGGTGAATACTTCTATACTAATCGTAAGATAATTGTCTTAGTTGCATGTATTTTTGTTAAGGGTCAACTATAACTACGTGTTGATTGTTATGTTTTATTCAATATATAAATTGCGAATTGTAGCATTAACCAGAAAATTTCCATCGTCAATGATAATGTAATTTTATATTGGTTAATCTGGTTAACCAATTAACCAAACCGATTAAACTTTAGTTTGGTTAATTTGGTTGTTGTATTAGTTTGGACGGTTTGGTTATGATGTTGAATTCCATGGTTAATGGAATTTAGCCTTATTTGGTTTGGTTATAACCATGGTAACCATTTGAACACCCCTAGTTTGGGGACGCGGGCAAGTTCATGGCTGAAGGGTCGATGTTCGCGACCGTGATCTTAGAGAGGCGAGGCCACGATCTTTGATGCAGCGACTTTACTCCTTGCTGTCAGTTTAGTAAAATATTGTAAGCGGTATCAAGATGTCATGTGAATTTGTCATCAAATTACAGCTTGCCGTCGCGTGTTTATCCATCTCCTCCAATGGCAATCACTTGGCTGCATTGCATGAGGTTGGGTTCTTTACTCTCTCCTAGAGTTGGCAATTAGGATCCAAATCCATGAATCCAATCCAATCTCTCCCCTGTTTCCCCTGTATCTGTAGTTTTCCCTTCTTTGGCACGGTTGCTTCTTGTGGTAATTAGCTTGATCAATCAGTAGTATATGCTAATGGTGGCGAGTAGAAATACACAATCATCACAGGCAATGCAGTCAAAAGCGTGATTTTACCTAGAAGCGGAAAAGTGGTAAAATCGTAAAGCGTAGAATTAAAGCGTAAAAGCGTAAGTTTTTTACGCATACTGTAAAAGAACTAAAAATATGTTAAGTACGACATATAAATTGAAAAATATGAGTGCGCAAAATTTAGATAAGTTAATAAATACCTGCAATTCATGTCTAAAGTAGAGCAACTTATAGCCTCTTAATAATAAGTTTTTAAACATAAATCTTATCAAGAAGTCATCTTCCCCTCCATGCTAATGAATTTGAGAAGAGCCTAGACGGTGAATTAGAATTCTTTATTGAAGTTCAGAATGCATCAAAGTATCCGGTATGTATCTTTTAACCTTAAATGTATCATATTGTCGGTGATATATTTTTAAAATATACTTTTTATAATTAATTTCATGAAAAGAATACTCATTCAGTGAAGTAAAAACGTAAAAACATAAAGCGTTTTAGTCAATTAGAAGCGTAAAAGCGTAAATTTTTAAGTTTTAAAGCGCAATTTATTCTGATTTTATACACTAAAGTTTTTACATAGAAACGAAAGCGTTTTGGTGACCTAGAACCGTAAAACCGTAAATTTTTAAGTTTTAAAGCGCGATTTTCACTACATTGATTGCTGGAATAAGCCTTCTCATTGCAAATATGGGAACATTTTGTAACCTCAATACACGATTTACAAACACAGATAACTCACACACACACTCCTCAGTACAGTTACTCAATTATTCAATCCTAAGCATACGTTATACGATAACACAGTTGATGGCTTCAATCTCTCTGATCAGGGGAAAGCATCAGTATCCCATCGAGGCAGAGGAACAGTACGAGGCTGCCATGGCGAAGAAGAAGAAGAAGACGAGCAGCATAGACGTTGACGCCGTGATTGAGCTCCCATCTGAGCTGTCATCACTTCCTGGCACACCTCCTGGTCATTTGTGCAAACAATTCCATTCCCAGAGGAAGAAAAAGAGTAGTCAGCCGAGAGAATACTGGGTAAAGATCAAAAGAAGTTTCTTTCTGCAGAGAAAATTGGGGGAAAAGGAAAACAAAAGTATCACTGCCTACCTGGAGAAATAGGAGCCTCTGCTACTGGGCTTCCCTCAGGGGAAGCACTTGGAGAAGTAGCTGCAGGTAGTAGAATGTCACCGTTCAAAGTTAGCAACCCAAATCTTTTCCGGGGTGTGAGTCAAAATCGCTCGCGATTTAAAACTTAAAAATTTTATGTTTTTACTCTTTTAGATAATCAGGAAATGGGTAGAATTGCGCTTTTCGCCTACAATTATAGTAAAAAAAAAATCTACGCTTTAAAGCTTAAAACGACGCGCAGTTCCAGATCACTCTTGTGTGTATCTACGTAGAATTATGATTTTGAATGCATTTTGAAGCTCGGTTTCTCACCATTGCAGCGGCTCACGGGCGGAGTCTGGACGTTACAAGCAGCAGGCAACCCCAGAGCTCGCGTCCGGTTGAAGCCAGGGAGGCCAACTGAAGCTCCACCGCTGTTGAGAACCTGGCACAAGCATACGGGCAACAGGCGAACAGCTTTTTCCAGCTGGATGCAGCAGGTCGTTGCCGGAGCCGAGGAGCCGCCGGTGATGTAACCGAGGCAGGGGATCAGGCCGGTGAGCGCGTCCGAGCAGTCCGGCGACTGGGCCGTGGATCCACCGGCCCATAGAAGCTGCTGCATGGTGAGCAACACAATGGCTATGCTCAGTGCTGTGGTTCTTGTTGCAGCAGCCATTGTTAGTTTTCAGAAAGTGTTTGTGTTGTTTTTGGTGGAGTGGTGAGAAAGTGGATCATAAGGGAAATGTTTGGGTTGGGAGTATATATATATCAGTACTGGTGCGACGAGAGCCATTTCCATTTGGCTGCTGTGATTTTTGCTTTCTGGGTCACCGAGAAGTGCGTTTCTTTGCTCTTTAGGTTTGTTCTGTTTCAGAAGCACGCAGGGTGACGCGCTTACTCGTCTCTGATTACTACACTAGTCTTTCCGACTTTCTGTTCAGTTACTCTTGGGGATTACTAGAAAGGAAAATTCTTTGCTTGTGGGTTTGCTGTTCTGATGCAGGCATCTGGCAACAAATTCCATTTGTCCTTATTTTCAATTTAGGGGGGGAAACAGCTTTCAATTTATTTTCAATATCAAAGCCACTCTTTACACATCAATGACATTCTAGATTACGTTATACAGATACAGAACAAAAGATCACAGAATTGGATCAGAAGAGCCCGGACGGAAGTGATCTTGGTTAGAAAACGAACAGGAAATCTAGTTGACACTGGCGGCGTCCCTGGCGTGGTGTTTCGTCTAATATCTTCTTTTTTCGGCATGGTTGGAACTTGGAAGGGCTATTCTTCTTCCGGTTCTTCCTCTTCCTGAAGGAGATTCTCCCTGTTATCGTGAGCCCAGAAACCTCGTACGTCTATGAGCATGCTGGCCACGGTTCCACCCTGTTTACAGGCGAGCAGATCGGTCAGGGTGATCCTCAATTCGTCGGCTGGCTTCACCATGTCCCAGATCTCGTCTCTCACGTCTTCGATACACAGCTCGTAGTTCCCGCCCTCTGTCCATTTGTGGTGCACGTCTCTGTTTCATAATCAGCCAGATTCACCACGAATGTAAGCAAATTGAAATTTAAACAATGAACTTAGGAAACCTGACTTATGACATGAGACTGCAGAGGTTCTGCTCATGCACTACAAGCAAAAGCCTGCAACATGACAAGCAGGGAATAATAAAAGCTCCTTTTTAACCCAAGAATTGTGGATTTATGTCTCTGGATATATGAGACTTGCAGAGCTTGCTCAAGCACTACAAGCAGGAAACAACAGATTTACTCTAGGAAGACTGTATCAGGTGGCAGCCTAACTCAATGATGCTCCCCTTCTTTGCTTCCATACAAAAATTAGCAGTTTCGGGTCAGATATTTATAAATGATTGAAAGCATTCACCTGAAAAGGGAGTGAATATCAGCCGTTGTAAGAAATCCCCTTCCCTGAAGATCAAGACAGCGGAACATATAGGTCAACCCTTCAGGAGTGTCTTTGTTCTCCAGCGCCAGAACAAAGTCGAGGAAACTTTCGAAATCCATCTCGCGTGCATTTCCCGCTCCACTCTTGCCACGGCGGACATGTTCATCAAATACTACAAAGAAGAAAGATAAAGATTGAGAATCAAGCTGACGAAAAAGTGAAAAGACAGTGACTTCCTTTAAAGATGAATTACACAGAAGTTCTTGGTAAGTAGGGAACCCTGGGGAGACAATCTGAATTGTCCAAGTTCAACAACCATCATAGACTATACCATAGGATTGGATCATGCAATCATCCAAAGTGTTAAGATTAACATGAGGCAAACATCTTGACCTAATGAGACGAGAGGATCCAAGCCCAAGTATAGGTAACATAGCAAATAGTAATACCTCTTTCAATGAAGATTTCTGTCAATGTCCCATCCGCATATTCTCGTAGCTCTTGCTTACTCAAAGTTCCATTTCTATCTTTATCGAGGTCCAGGAACATATCTACAAGGCAGTTGGAATCTACTTAGATACCACAGTCCATAGATAAATTAGGAGAACCACATGCTGCTGGGTCGAATCAAATAGTTCTCAAGTCATAAGAAATTTTCTTAATCCATATTACAGACTATTATCACTTCATATCATAGCTTTTTTACTAGGTTCTTTAACCTGTGTCAGCTTCAAAAGGATAATAACTAACAAACAATGACATAACGAGGGTGGGAAAAGATGGAACAATACTGTAAGTCACAACTCATGTATCAAATATAAAATTAACATAAATCATGAGGGGAGTTCCTTGAAGAAATTATATTTACCACATATGCGCTGTGCAGATGTCAGAGAGAACCAGTTTTCAGCTTGCTCAGTGTCAGTAACTTCCTCTTCAGTTTCCTGAAGTAGATCACGAACAGTAAGAAAACAACATGAAATTTTTTATGACCAACTGTGGGAAACACAATTATTTGCAGTTTTTGGTTATTTCGTATTAGAGTCGGTTTTGATTGATTGGGGTATTATTTGGGTATTTGGGGGAATAGACAGGGAGTTAATTGTTACGTTTTATTATTCGGGTAGCAGTTAGGAATTAGACAGGTTATATAATCTGTAATAGGGTCTTATTTTGGGATTAAGCAATAACAGAACCAAAACCCTAAAGCCTAATTCTCTCTTCTCTCTCTCTCTCTCTCCTGCGTATCCTCCCTCCCCCTTCCTTCTCCAAGCTGCGGCTGCAGCACCCCCCCCCCCCCCTTTTTCCCTCTTCTTGTTCTCAAAATCCCTAATTCTAATCCCTAGTTAGATCAATCCCTAATTGATCTAGCTAAATTCCCCAATTCCCAACCTGTAGGAAATCTTGTTTCCTACATCTGGTATCAGAGCCTGGCTCGAGAGTGAGTTCATCTGAACTCTTGAACCAGGGAAGGCAACGATGGTGACAACGAAATCGATGAAGGCGGCGGAGGAGAAGGCGCAGGCAGCCGAGAGGAGCACCGGAACGGGCGGTGTTGATCGCGACGAGGTGGTGATGGAAGATCTTACCGAGCTGGAGGCGGTGAAGGAGGTGGTGCACGAGCACTCTGATGCGCTAGCCAGGCTCGAAGAAGGCTTGGCAAGAGTGCAGGCTGAAGCGAAGGATGATGCTGATGATCTGCGGCGAAGGCTGGAGGACCTGATGAGGGCAATCACCTCGCTGCAGGCAAGGGGAGGCGAACCAGAGAGGGCGCCGAAACCGGTCGAGATGACGAACGAAGGGGGGGGCGGCCTGGGAGCGGCGGAGGCGGCTGTTGGAGGCGGGGCGACCGCGGCGGCGGCGCTGGCGGCGCCGGCGAGTGCTGCGGCGACGGAGGGCGGGGCGAGCAGCGGGCCCGATGGCGGGGCGATCCCGGGGGGGTCGGCGGCTCGGGCTACCGCGCCAGTCGAGAGGGCCGAAGGGAGCAGGGCGGCGGACGCTGGGTCGGGCCGGGCTGGCCGGCCTGCATTAGGGCTGGGCTCAGGCTCGGGCCTGTTACCTACACCCACGGCCCAAGAAATTGCGGCCCGCAAAGGAAAGGCTAAGATGGCTGGGTATGACGCAAATGGGCCTCCTATGAATGGTGGGCCGGGCCAGCTGGGTCACTACACAAGGGTCCATAACGGGCTGGGATGGCTGGATCTGGAATATGGGCCCGAGTATGACCAACTAAGCTTGGCGGGCCAGCAGGCCCAGTGGGCTGAACAGGAGATGGGCCAGAGGGGGCCTGGTGGGCCGAATAAGCCCGCTGACCAGATGGGGCCGGGCGGGTCGGCTCCTATTGGGCCGGGACAGGCGGACGGGTTAGGAGGGGGTAGGACCGAACCAGAGCGGACCGGTATTGGTCGGACCAGTGCTGATCGGACCGAGTTGAGCCGAACCGGGCCCTGGCGGACCGGGATGGGTCGACCCGAGGTAGGTCGAACCGGGCATCGACCGAGTCCAACTGCCCAGCCGAACCGGAGGGCGGACAGCAGGGTTCCAGGGGGAGGAGAGGGCCATTATGAGGCGCCTCATGTCCCAGGGGAATACCCGAATCAGCCGGGTTGCTATCCGGGGGACTATGGACATGGGAATCCTAACCAGATGCAGTGCTCTCAGTGGGGGCAGCCATGGAGGACGCCAGGAAATGACAGGTATGGGTCCCAGTATCCAAACTATGAGGGAATGGATGGGATAGTTTTTCGAGCTAAGCCGCCTACCATTGAGTTTCCAAAATTCAATGGGCAGGAGGATGCAGGTCTTTGGTTGTATGCAGTTGAGAGGTGGTTTAAGAATCACCCGATTCCGGAGGAGAGGAAGGCCTACCTGGCATCGTTCTATCTGGAGGGCGATGCGCTCCAATGGTGGGAGTGGATGGAGAGATCCTATGCGGCTGCAGCAACATTGATCACCTGGCCAATGTTTCAGGAGGAGCTCCGTTATCAGTTTGGGAAGTCAGATGGGTGGGCTCCTGAGCAGTTGGCAAAGCTGAAGCAGACCGGCACGGTGGCAGAGTACCGTGCGGAGTTCTTCAAGTTGGGGAACCAGTGCAAGGGAGTCTCGGAGGACACCTTGGTGGGGCTGTGCATGGCGGGTCTCAAACCCGAGATAGCAGCGGCAGTCAGGGTGTTTGAGCCCGATTCTGTGAAAACTGCTTTTCGTCTTGCAGGTCATAAGGAGGAAGAACTGGCTAGCTGGAGAAGCACCATTGGCCGCTTCTCAAAGCCAAACGGAGGAGGAGGAAGCAGCAGTGCTAGTGGCGGCATAGGTGGGGCACCCGGGGGAGGCTCGACTGGGGCCAATGCGGGCGGTGGAGGACCAGCTCCGGTGGCCAGGGTGGGGCCGCGGGCCATACCGAAGGGATTCGTGCGACTGACACCGGCAGAGATTGAGCAAAAGAGGCGGGAGGGCAAGTGCTTCAACTGTGATGGCCGGTTTACCATTGGTCATCAGTGCCCGAAGCCGGATTTGATGATGCTGGTTGGGCGCTGGGAAGATGAAGCAGAAGAAGAGGCTGAGGATGATGGAAATGGAGAGGAAGATGCCTAGTGAGCTGGCGGAATAACCTTGGGGACAAGGTTGTTTTTCGAAGGAAGAGGGGATGTGGGAAACACAATTATTTGCAGTTTTTGGTTATTTTGTATTAGAGTCGGTTTTGATTGATTGGGGTATTATTTGGGTATTTGGGGGAATAGACAGGGAGTTAATTGTTACGTTTTATTATTCGGGTAGCAGTTAGGAATTAGACAGGTTATATAATCTGTAATAGGGTCTTATTTTGGGATTAAGCAATAACAGAACCAAAACCCTAAAGCCTAATTCTCTCTTCTCTCTCTCTCTCCTGCGTATCCTCCCTCCCCCTTCCTTCTCCAAGCTGCGGCTGCAGCACCCCCCCCCCCCCCCCCCTCCCCCTTTCCCTCTTCTTGTTCTCAAAATCCCCAATTCTAATCCCTAGTTAGATCAATCCCTAATTGATCTAGCTAAATTCTCCAATTCCCAACCTGTAGGAAATCTTGTTTCCTACACCAACTGTTATATTGAAAGTCAGACTAGGTATCAGAACTTAATTGGAATAAATTCAGTCTAATTTTGCATGACTGTAAGAAGAAAAATAAACTATCAGCAACCAATGTTTTCTTTCAAGGGCGTACAACTGTACAAGGCAATGTGCTTTACACATTTTCACTGCATGTTAGGTAAGGAATCATTTACCTGGTGCAATTCCATTAGCTCCTGCAGGCAGTTGCTGAGTAGCACTTTCTTAATGCAAGCTTTCCCTGTGACACGACCAATCGTAAACTGTAGTTAGTAATAAACACAAAAGACAAATATGTTAAGAACATTGTGAGCCTGAAATAATAATAAAAAGGCGATATCAAACAAAACTATGAATTCCATGGTTTTAACAACTATTTCTAAACTTGCCTCGCCTGTGAGGATCACAAAAGAAGAAGAATTTATGTGCAGCTATGCGACAGTACATTTGAACAAAGACTCCAGGCATATCCCGCAATTGTGCTAAATTAGGTATGAGACCTCTGATATAGGCTTCCATTTCCTACAAATAAATCAGATAAACTTTTGAACCTCTTAACATAAAAGTTCATTTCACTATATCGATAGCCTAGAAGAAGGAACAGAAATATCAGATTGAGACAGCTAAAACTGTAAAAAAAATATTATATATGCATACATGGGGTTGAAGGAAGCCGTCTGAATCTTCATCAAGCTCACTCATGTCTATTCTAGCTTGTGTGAGTGAAACCTAATCAAAACACTCAATGTAAGTTCATCCAGGAGTTATAAGTTAAGTTCCTGCAGTTATATTAAACAGTGCATTGAAAATCTTGGCACCAGAAGAGCCATACTAACCGTGCGCATCACGTATAGATAGAAGGGAAGAATAGCAATTCTTCCTGATTCATCTTTCTCGAATTTCATGAAGTTAGATGGGCTGAAAAACCTTCTACATTTGGGACCTATTTGCTCCGTGCATACAGAAGCAATATGACAAAAATCTTCATAATTCATCTGACAGATGATAAGAACAGGGGTCAGGTAAGGTGTTAGATGCATCCAAAAGCTGAGGCGAGTAGTTTACCCTAAACGAAGAACAACTCAGTCATAGTGTGAAGTATAGATTTAAAGGCCAATGCCTGCTAACCTTCTCTGCACCAGTAGCATCATCAATCACACAATTTTCTCTCAAGCATACCCACATGGCATCCAAATCATCAGCATTTAGTAAAAGATCCGATTGCTTCTGCAAAAAGTGGAAGGAATGATGTCATACTGGAAGCTCATATCATGTTCTACATGGTCAAAAGTTAAGAAAACCAAAAATTACACTGCACAACAGAAGCACATTTCATACCTTTAGAAACCGATACTTAGCCAGTCTTTGCACCCTGTGACTGATTGATCCTTCTTCCGGTTTCTAAGAACCAACATTGCCAAACATCAAAGGAAAACTGAAAATCAGTACACCAGTCAATCAAAATACCGGCCAGAATTGCAAGCCAAGTTCAAATACCATTCCACTAATCAACCCCATTGCCAATTGAACCGCATACCTTCTTATAAAAACTAGGGATTGTCCCAGCTTCCGCGCTCCTTTGCTGCTTTTCCTTAAATATGTCAAGCAAAATTCTCTTCGTCTCAAGCTCTACAACAAAGAGAAGAAAAATCGCTTCACATTCAGCGGCCTGCAAATCATTCTACATACTAATTCCTTGGCATCCATAACTAAGCTTCCACGACCCAAGGATAACCTCAAATCGCCGAAGAAATGAGCGAGAACCGCAAAACAAAAACTCACCCATTAGAGCTTCGGATCCGAGTCCGGCGCCGGATCCAATATATCTTCGGAGATTTCGCACCCATAGCATGGACGACGGCGGTGGGATCTTTCTCTGCGCATCGTGACCCTCGCCGTCGCTGGAACCACTGTACATGGCGCCACCACACAAATCCGCCTGCAATGACGAGTTGTTCGACTGAAGAGTTTCAATTACCGTTTCCAACAAGTTGGCCAAAATCCTAGAATTTGTTCGAGAGCTCACTTCCAGAGATTTCACTTCGAACGATTTCTCTGCTAAGCTTTTCAGTGGAGAAATGTTCTTTTAGTTTGCAACAAAAAAAATGCGATTGATGGTCGTCGGATTTCTCCTCGCTTTTTCCAGTTCCAAGACTTTTCTTCTTTTAACCATCAAAATTTCTCTTTCTTGCAAAAGAACCCCACTTTTCTGTGTATTTATCAATTAAGCTCTATTCGGGCCGGTTTAGATTATTGGGCGGGCCCAAGTTCCGGCCTCAACGGACTCCACTCCACTCCGCTGAAGGCTAACTGGGGAGACGGCAACACCGTCACGGCGCCAGCGAGGGTTTTGTTTCGTTCTGTAAATGCGACGGAGAAGAAGAAGAAGCAGAAGGAAAGCAGCGGTGAGCCCTGGCAGATAACAAGGTTCCTAATTCTCCGGTTAGCTCCTCACTTCTTTCTTTGATTTGGGACAAATGATTGAGCTGCTGGCGATGAGAGTAGGGCTTAGGAATGGAATGTTCACGATTTACAGAATTCCTCTTCGACGTGATTTCCCGTCCTCGCTCCTCCGGCACCTCTCAAGCTCGTCGATTAACAAGGAACGCTCCTTCACGGTTTCGTACCTTGTGAGCCAGTTCGGCATTTCATCGAACAGGGCATCTGCACTGTCCAAATACGTCAAATTCCAAACCCCAGAGCAGCCCAATTCAGTGCTTCGTTTCCTCAGGGAGCAACATTTCTCGGAATCGCAGATTTCGAACGTCGTGAAGGGATGCCCGCAGGTGCTTATGGCACAACCAACAAAGACCCTTTTGCCCAAGCTACAGTTCTTGCGCTCCTTGGACTTATCGGACCCTGATGTCGCCGAGTTCGTGTCATCCTCCCCTCGAATTTTGACGGCGAGCTTGAAAAACCAGTTGGTCCCTTGCTTCGAGTTCTTCAGAGACCATTACAAGTCCAGAGAGGAAGCTGTTGCAGCCATCAAGAGGCGCCCACGTACGCTGACAACCACCATTCATCGACAAGCTCCCCCTTTACTTCAGACCCTACGAGATGCTGGAACCCCGGAAAGGGCCATCACGCTGTTTGTCCGCCAGTACTGGACGATACGATGGATCCCTGGCAAGTTCCAGAGGGTTGTGGATGAAGTGGTAGCCATGGGGATCGACCCAACCAAGTGCATTTTCGTTGTTGCAGTTGTCTTGCTCTCGAGTGTTACCATTTCTACTTGGAAACAGAAGCTTGCTGTGTATGCAAAATGGGGTTGGTCCCAGGAGCAGGCTCTTGAAGCGTTTAGAAGATGGCCTAATTGCTTTAGGGTATCTGAGAAGAAGATAGATGGGCTGATGGATCTGTTTGTGAACAAGCTAGGGTGGGAGTCATCCTTTGTTGCCAAGTACCCGATCGTCTTTACATATAGCCTGCAGAAGAGACTCCTGCCACGAGCTTTTGTTCTGCTGTTTCTGGATTCGGAAGGTTTGCTACCTCATGACCGAGCTTCTCCGAGGTGGTCAGTCTTTCTCATCAGCGAAAAGACATTCCTGGAGAAGTATGTTCTTCCTTACCCTGAATCTTCTGCTCTTTTGACGTTGTACTTGGAAAAGAAGAAGTCTGGCCTTCCTTCCAATCACGAGGGGAGAACTACAAAGAAGAAAAAGATAAAGATAAAGGAAGGCTCGTATACTTAATGGTGTGGTATGCTACCATTTGTCCACAGATTATAGTAGCTAAACAATTGCCCCTATAAGGCTATAACCTTGTGCCATTATTAATCTATTTTGCGGTTTCTTCTTCTTCAACTCTTCTGGTTCTGGATCAGGAATATGAACACTGTATAGGAAGCTTGGTCGAGCTTATATCCGACATGTTTTCTTTTCTTTCTTAGCTTCTCTAATGAAAGATGAAGTGAGAAACACAAGAAGAAATCCCTCACTGGTTTTTTTTTTTTTTTATTGAATGGAGGTTGTGGAACAACCGAGAGAACAACAAAGACTCAGAACATCACAAGGGAGAAGGGAGAAGCTCTCAACTCTCCTGTCTAATCACCATACGAGGTGTACTAACTCCCATAACATCTTCTCTGAGAATTGCTCTTAGCGCCATGGGTGAATTATCTAATTCATGCATACCAAAGGGATAGACGAGACTGTGCTTCGAGAGCCAGTCCGCGACTTTATTCCCTTCCCGGTATGAATGGACTAGTTGAACCACCCAGTTCTGTGCGAGAGTTCTCCGAATATCTGCAATGATGCTTAGAGATGGCAATCAAACCCATGACCGTGGGTATCCGACCGCCCCCGACCCAGTCAACGCAGGGAATCCCTGTTTTGACCAGGTATGGGCGGGTATGGGTAAAACCAGCAAAAAGTTTGATGGGTATGGGGCGGGTATGGTTTTAGCCTCCCCCGCCCTATACCCATCCCCATACCCGCCCCATCAAGATAATTTCTTCATATATAAAAAAATATGTTCGTCAAATTATAATATATCAATGATTGATGCGGATAACTTGAGAAAATAAATAGTAGAAATGCAATTGAGTGGACACCTTAATCAAAACCTTATTCATTTCTCTCAATTCTCATTTCACTCTTTCACTTCCCATCTTGTCAACAAGATTATGTTAGTTAATTATTATTTAGTAGATGTATCAGAGTTAGAACATAATAATTTGAAAAATATTATACTCTTTATTATGTATTAATGGATATTTTAGGATCATATTCTTTGAACCATATAAAAGAAATGGTCGTGTTTTGTTGACTTCATGATATAATATGTTCGTTTAGAGTTATAATTAAAAAAATTCTTGTAAGTTTTAGGTATAATAATGTTGGATGTACGGGTATGGGTATTACCCATTGGTACCCGAAACCCACGGGTATGGGGATGGGTTTGCAAAACATTCCCTGCATGGGTATGAGGTGGGTATGGGTTTGGATATTTGAAGATGGGTATGGGGATGGTTTAGGCAAACCCGCCCCATTGCCATCCCTAAATTGATGCTAGCATGGAGGTGGGTCGTATCATGAGGTTGCTGAATTAGATCAAGGGCCAAGCGGTAATCAGATTCAATGATAAGGAACTCGATTCCCATCCTTCTAGCCAGATTGATGCCCTTTAGGATGCCCCAAAGCCCCGCCATAATCGCTGATCCAGCTCCAATTCTGCAGACAAAACCATTAATCCAATCTCCGTTACTATTGCGAATGACACCCCTGCTCCAATCTCATCCACCATGTCCCTGTGCTGACTACTATGGCATGACGAGTTCTTTGAAGGTTGAAACTGAAAGTAAGCCATTCCGACAAACAAGATAGGTGCAGAACTTACCACCTTCACATCCATGAACAACCTCATCATCACAACAAATAACCACCAAGGACTCGGATACTGCTTCTTGGACGAGTTACAAAACGTTTGGCTACTTTTTAGTATTTCGATAAGTTTGGCTAATAAAAAGGAATTTAAAAAAGGTCTGGCTAATATGAATATTGTTCGTAAGTAAATTATCTTCAAATATGTTTTATATGTGATTACATTTATTTGATGTTAATTTTTTATATTTTTCATATTTTTCTTAAGCGGAGCACATGCTTCTTTACTGTCTGGTCGCGCGGGCTCTCTGGGTCTACTCGGGATTGGACTATTTAGGGGAGGGTTTGCCTCGGCACAGGTTTCCGTTGTTTCTTAAGCGGATGCTCGCCCTTGTCCATCACTCGTCGCTGTTTATGGTTGTGGTTGCCATCCTTTGGCGGATCTGGCGATCGCGGAACTGGGTTGTCTTTGAAGGAAAACAGTTTGGGATTCAGCCTTTAAGGCGCCAATTTCACCAGCAGTACGAGGAATGGGTGGGTCTGCCGGTTGACCAGTCGACGAGGATATCCTGCCCGGTGGTTCAACCAGGGACCCAAGTGGTTGATTCTCGTCTGGTTTGCATGTGGGATGGGGCCACTAGGAGGGGGTCACACTCGGCTGGTGGGATGGTTCTTTTTTATCCGGGGTGGACGCTGTTAAATACCAGTGTCTACTAATTCATTCCTTCTAGGCAAGTTATCAAAAGGCACACGCTTTAGTTCAATTCAATTGTATTCGAATACAAGAATAACATTGGGAAAAACCTAATCGGATTTCGATCAATTGTTCAATGATAATTCTCACAAAGGAAAGACAGGGAATAGAAGAGGGAAGAAACAGAAAGGGAGTTACGCCTGATTAAGGTTGAGTTCCTGGCTGAAAGCCCCAACTCAACCTCTCCAGACACTTAATCCGAACTCTAACCTGTTCTCCCAAAGAGCTATCCCCGCGCTTACTAAGAAAGGAAACCGTTACTCGAATCCTTCATTGAGTCTTCCTTAAGTAGGCTGCTGAAGCAGGATTCAGTCTCTCTCTTCTTCAATGATGGTGCCGTTGGAACAGACTTGAATTGACCAAGTCTTTAATCGTTGCAGGTGCATCTTCCTGTAGCTCTGGTGTTTAGGGATTGGAATGGAGGTGAAGACGCTCTTGGTGATCTCGACGAAGGTCATTCTGTGGAGTGGGCTTTGAGTGACGAGGTTTGCTGGTCCGAACCGTCGAGACAATCACTGGGCCACGGCCCAACAATCTCCCCCTGCGTTGAGCCTTCATTCCTGTCAATGTAAACATCATCATCAAAGCATCAAGAGTGAAGATTTGTAATAATCAGTTAGAAGTTGTTCATATGATACGATTTCTCAGCAAAATAGTTAAGACAATGCACTTAGAGACATTAAGACTATTTTTCAGAGCAATGTATTGTCAATAATTTTGTATAGACCATTATGGTCTTTGAATTGAAGACAGACATCATACTTAGACCATTATGGTCTTTAAAACACACTTAGACCATTATGGTCTTTAGAAAAACAGAAGATCACAACGCAAACTTTTAAATGGAGACTCATGAAGCATATCCATATCAGTCTTCTGGCACAGATTTTTCATTTGGCTCCTCCTGAGATCCAATTACTCCCTCCATCTCATCCTCCTCCTGAGTAGCAGCCACATCTTCCCCCTGAGTCACAGCTGCACCTTCAATCATATCTCTTTCAAGCTCTTCAGCAAACAATCTTACATCTTATTCAGATATAGTCTCAGGTTCAGGTTTAGCTTCTTCTTCTTCGAATGACACAATCAGATTCTTTCGAATAGATGAGGATGAGTCCTCATGAAGCAAGGATTTAGACTTATTTTTGATGAGCCTGGCAGCAGCTGGGTCAAATGATTCTCCCCCTTTCGAAGGCTGAGGCTCAACTCCTAAATAGTTGAGGACCGTAAGGGCTGATACAGAGACAAAGGTCTCGATAGAAGAGTATCCATCAAGGGATAGCCCGAGATTGGATAGTAACAGAGTGATGAAGCCTCCATAAGGAAGGCGACCATCGAGATGTGAATAAGCACTTCGAACCAAAGACCAAACAAGAGTTGTGAGTAAACAATTTTGGGCCCAGTGAGGGCATTAGAAAGCACCCAGAGATCGAGTTTGGTAACAATGTGATGTCCATGAGACCGAGGTAGAAAGAAATTAGTGACAAAGTAGTGGAGGGTGCGAAGTGTGGGGTTCAGATCTGCTGAGGTGATGATTTCATTGGCAGCAACTCTACGCTGAGTAATGCGAGAGTACTCAATCACATGGTCAAACTCATAGAAGAGAAATTCATCCTCATGGGTCAGAGGGAGAATTCCTTCAGTTGGAAGGTTAAGTAGGATACCAATGGCCTCAGCAGTGAGTGAAATGAAATATCCATTCACTAGAGTGGTTAGTCTTCTGGTGGTGATTCCTTGACAGTCGAGGTTTGCATAGAATGTTCTGACAGGGAGGGGGCAAGCAGCAAGTGGAGGAGAAATTCCCAACCCAGGTTCCTAATGTAGGGAGTGATGTCGACTCCTAAGGCTTTGAATTCGTAAAGATCAAGAGAGATGGGATCAGAGAGTTTGCGAGAAGCAAAGAACTTCTTGAATCTATGGGTTCAATGAAAGTTCTCCCAACATAGGTGACTATTTCCCCAGGAATGTTAGAAGAGGTGAATAGCTCAGTCCTGATGAATTTTTTTTTTTTTTGTAGAAGAAGCAGATTATGATGTGACCGAAGAGCCTAGGAAGAGGTCATATATATATAGAAAGGGCGGAATTCTAAGAGCCATTATTCATAATTACGAAGACTATTGACTATAGCAGAGACCAATGTAGATGTTTATCAATGCATGGGGAAATCAAAAACCACATTCACGAATTTCTAATCATCACACAAGCAATTTTATTGAAGGCAAAACATTTATTGAAAGAAAAAGGGAGCAAGAAACGATAGTACCTGGTTCAGTTGCCATTCTGAATTGAGCGAAGGGACTGTAGTCCGAGTTCATCACATAGTCATATGAATCTTTCAGATGATAGTGCTTTTGTAAAAATATCAGCAATTTGGAAGTCTGTAGATATGAAATTTAATTCTACAAGACCAGCTTGGATTATATCTCTGATGAAATGATGTTTGACTTCAATGTGTTTTGTTCTACTGTGGTGAACTAGATTCTTAGACATGCAAATGGCACTTGTATTGTCACAAAGAATTGGGATTTTTTCAAAACATATTCCATAATCAGCTAATTGAGATTTTAACCAAAGGATTTGTGTACAACAGCTGCGAGCAGCGATGTATTCTGCTTCAGCTGTTGACAAGGCTACAAACCCTTGCTTTTTACTTGACCAAGACACTAGAGACCCCCAAAGAATTGACAGGTGCCACTAGTACTCTTTTTGTCAGTAATGCTTCCAGCAAAGTCAGAGTCAGAGTATCCTATCAGTGACAAAGCCTCAGATTTAGGATACCATAATCCAAGATCATGAGACCCTTTAAGATATCGAAAGATTCTTTTAACAGCTGTTAGGTAACTTTCTTTAGGTTGACTCTGAAATCTAGCACATAGGCAAACACTGAACTGAATGTAGGTATGCTAGCAGTTAGATATAGGAGTGAGCCTATCATACCTCTGTACCTTTTTTTCACATACTGATTGTCCATTAATGTCATGATCTAGATGAGTATTTGAAGCAATTGGTGTTTTACTTGGTTTAACATTTATTAAATCGAATTTAGCTAACATAGACTGAAGATACTTGGTTTGGTGAATAAAAATCCCAGAGTCCGTTTGATGAATTTGCAGACCAAGAAAGAATGTTAATTCACCCATACGGCTCATTTCAAACTGGCTTTTCATGGAGGAACAGAATTCATCACACATTCTAGGATCAGTACTGCCAAAAACAATGTCATCCACATACACCTGAACTATCAAGGAATGATTTTCTTTTCTTTTTATGAAAAGAGTTTTGTCAACTCCACCTTGACAGATGCCTTGAGAAATGAGAAAGGAGGTTAGTTTGTCATACCAAGCTCTAGGAGCTTGTTTAAGACCATAAAGTGCTTTGGAGAGTTTAAAGACATGATCAGGAAATTCAAAGTCAACAAAGCCGGGAGGCTGCTCAACATATACATCTTCTTTAATTTCACCATTCAGGAAAGCACTTTTCACATCCATTTGAGATAGTTTGAAATTCATGAGACTAGCATAAGCACATAAGAGTCTGATTGATTCTAGCCTAGCTACAGGAGCAAACGACTCATCATAATCAATTCCCTCCTCCTGACTATACCCTTGGGCAACTAGCCTAGCTTTGTTTTTAATAATGAACCCTAGTTCATCAGATTTGTTCCTAAAAATCCATTTTGTGCCAATCACTAAAGAGTTTACAGGTCTAGGAACCAGTTCCCAAACCTTTAATCTGATAAAATGTGACAATTCTTCTTGCATAGCAAGTAACCATTCTTCATCAAGAATGGCTTCCTTGTAGTTCTTTGGTTCAAGTAAGGAAACAAAAGCATACTGACCTGGGGTGTACTTACCTCTGGTTTGGATAGGATCATTTATTTTACCTATGATTTGAGAGGGAGGGTGCCTTTTCTTGATATGTGCTGGAGCTTCAGGATCCTCAGTAGAAGTTGTTTTATCATAAGTTGCTTGAGGACTGGAATCGGTTTCAACTGAACTCTGATGATTTGATGAGTCCCCTGTCTCAATATATGAACTAATAGGAAGAAAGTCATATTTATTTATATCTGCACTCATGGGAAGAGGAGCATCAGATGAGTCAAATTTAATATGAACTGACTCCTCAACCTTTCTCGACTTGCTATTAAATACTCTGTAAGCTTGGCCTTTGCTTGAATAACCAAGAAAGATGGCAATGTTAGACTTTGCATCAAACTTTCCTAGTTGATCCTTGGTATTTAAAATGTAGCATTTTGAACCAAAAAGCTGAAAGTAGGAGATTTTAGGTAATTTTCCTTTCAAAATTTCATATGGAGTTTTATTAATGATTTTTCTAATGATTGTTCGATTAATCACATAGCATGCAGTGCTCACTGCTTCAGCCCAAAGAAATTTGGGGCAATCAAATTCAAGTAGCATGGTTCTGGCAGATTCAATGAGTGATCTGTTTTTCCTTTCTACCACTCCATTCTGTTGAGGAGTTCTAGGGGCAGAGAAGGTGTGAAGAATACCATAGTGATCACAGAAGCTAAGAAAATTTTCATTGATGAATTCTCCACCATTATCACTTCTGATGCTTTTGGTAAGACAGTCAAACTGATTTTTCATAAGAAGCACAAAAGATTTAAACTTAGAGAAGGCCTCATCTTTGGAAGCAAGAAAATAAACCCAGGTAAATCTGGAAAAATCATCAACTATCACAAGTACATAAGATTTTCCTCCTAGGCTTTGAACATTTGTTGGTCCAAATAAGTCCATATGCAGTAGGTCAAAGGTGGCAGAGGTGGTGATATCCTGTATACTTTTAAATGACTTCTTACAATGTTTTCCTAAGATGCATGCTTCACAGGTAAAGTTATCTGAAGTTTTAATCTTAGGTAATCCCCTCACTAAGTTGAGTTGTGAGAGTTTGTTCATGCGAGAAAGACTCATGTGCCCTAGTTTTCTATGCCATATGACTGCTGATTCAGTCATAGTGCTGAGACAAATATTCTCAGAGAGGTCAAGATTAGACAAGTCGACAGTGTACACATTATTAATTTTCTTTCCTTCAAAAATCACAGCATTGTCAGATATTCTTTCAATGATGCAACATAATGGATAAAAAAATAACACGATAAGTGGATCCACAAATTTGACCAATAGACAGCAAATTATGTTTCAAACCTTCTACATAGAGAACATCTTCAATAACAAGAGAAGAATTACTACTAACAGTACCTTTTCCAACTACTGAAGCACAGTTGTTATTGCCATAGAAAACTTTACCTCCCCTTTTCAGATTAAGATAGGTAAAAAGATCTTTGTTACCAGTCATGTGGTGAGAGCATCCAGAGTCTAAGTACCAGATGTTAGCACCCTTATTATTCTGAAAAGAGAGTGAGTTTAATTAGAGGATTTAACAACCCAAACAAATTTGGGGTTATGTTGTTTGGAATAGCAATGTTCATAAGTATGTCCTGATTTTTTGCAGAAAGAACAGAATTTAGGATGTCTCCAGGATTGAGAATTCTTTTTATATTCATAGAAGTTCGAGTTGGTTTTATACCAAGCAGGGTAGGTTTGAGAAGCAGCCCAGTGTGATTTGTTTATAATCATGTTACAGTTGCTAATCTATTTCTTTAGAATTTTGTTTTCATCAATAAGCTTGGCAACTTGAGAGTCCTGAGTAATTTGAGCAGCATGTTGTATTTCTAGGTGTTCTTTTAGTTTCAGTATTTCAACATCCTTATCATGCAACTGTGTAATAGTAAGTTGATAGTTACTTCTTAATCTGTTGCACTCATCTTGCATATTGGAAAGAGCATGAAGGAAAAAATCTTCATTATGAGTTTCAGAGATGGATTCAGAAGAAGAATCAGACCATACCTGGTCATTTGTATTGATATCATCGTTGTTGGAGCTTAACCCCATGTAGGCAAGATTCTCAGGTTCTTCTTCTTAGCTGTAGTCACTCCAGCTAGCAGTCATAGTTTTTTCTCTCTTTTTGTTTAAGGGACAGTTGGCTCTGATGTGACCTGATTTACCACATTTAAAACAAATTGTCGAGTCAGATTTGTTTTCAGAGGTGGTTTTTGCATCTTTGGGACCAATATCAGGTCTGTTAGTTTCAAATGAATTTTTGTCATTTGAACTTCCAGAGTGATATCCAGAGGATCTATTAGAATGGTTGTACATATTTCCAGAATGTCTGAATGATGTTTTGATTTCCCTTTCTTGCATTTTGATCGTGTTTGTATTTCATCATTCTTTGGAGTTTCTTGCTGGTGAGGGCAAGTTCATTTTCGAACTCCTCATCCAGTTTTTCTCCTTCATTTGAGCACATTGAAGTAAAGGCTATGGATTTGTTCTTTCTGTCATGAAGTGAGTTCATTTGTTTCAGAACTTCTTCATGACTAAGAAGAGATCCTATTAAGTTTTCAAGGGACAAAGTGTTCAGATCTTTGGCTTCTTCTATGGCAGTTCTTTTGGCCATCCATTCAAGAGGAAGAGATCTAAGAACTTTTCTTACTAATTCTTTGCTAGAGAATGTTTTTCCTAACCCCTTGAGTCGATTTACTAGAGTAGAGAATCTCTTATCCATTTCAGAAATGGATTCTCCTGATAACATGTCAAAGGTCTCATATTCTTTCAGTAGTAGATCAATCCTAGTTTCTTTTACTTCTGAAGTTCCTTCATGTGTAGTTTCAAGGATACTCCAAATTTCTTTGGCAGTTTCACATTTGTTAACACGTTCACCCTCATCATCTGATATAGCAGATAATAAAATGTGCATAGCCCTAGAGTCTAATTGAGCACTCTTCTTTTGTTCATCAGACCAATCCTCCTCATCGTCTTCTTTCATGTCAATTGGCCCATTTCGGACAATTGTCCATAATTCACAGTCGATTCCTCGGAGGTAGAGTCTCATTCTTTTCTTCCATACGAATAATTCGACCCAGAAAACCAAGGAGGATTTGAACTAGCAGGGAATGAGTTAGAAGACAAGGCAGAACAGAGGATCTCCTACTCGGCAACAGAAGTTCCACGAGAAGGGTGCTCTGATACCAATTGTTAAACACCAGTGTCTACTAATTCATTCCTTCTAGGCAAGTTATCAAAAGGCACACGCTTTAGTTCAATTCAATTGTATTCGAAGACAAGAATAAAACTGGGAAAAACCTAATCGGATTTCGATCGATTGTTCAATGATAATTCTCACAAAGGAAAGACAGGGAATAGAAGAGGGAAGAAACAGAAAGGGAGCTACGCCTGGTTAAGGTTGAGTTCCTGGCTGAAAGCCCCAACTCAACCTCTCCAGACACTTAATCCGAACCCTAACCTGTTCTCCCAAAGAGCTATCCCCGCTCTTACTGAGAAAGGAAACCGTTACTCGAATCCTTCATTGAGTCTTCCTTAAGTAGGCTGCTGAAGCAGGATTCAGTCTCTCTCTTCTTCAATGATGGTGCCGTTGGAAAAGACTTGAATTGACCAAGTCTTTAATCGTTGTAGGTGCATCTTCCTGGAGCTCTGGTGTTTAGGGATTGGAATGGAGGTGAAGACGCTCTTGGTGATCTCGAAGAAGGTCATTATGTGGAGTGGGCTTTGAGTGACGAGGCCTGCTGGTCCGAACCGTTGAGACAATCACTGGGCCACGGCCCAACAGACGCTCCTTAGGGCAAAAGGTGTGCAATTTGCGCAAATTGATGAGCCACTGGTAGTGGAGTTGCTTGTGCTTCAGGAGGCTGTCATCTGGTGTTTAGAGTGTGGATTGCCCGAAGTTAGGTTCGAGGGTGATGCGAAGGTCATTATTGATAAGATTAATCAAACTGACACGAGCGACAATTACTTGGGGGCAGTCCTCGAAGAGATTTGTCAGTATTTTCGTGCCCATTCAAGGTTTAGTGTGCGGTTTGTAGGTCGGGAGAAGAATAGGGTAGCTCATTCGGTAGCTAGAAAAGCCCTCTCTTTGTACCCGACTGTAAATCGTTTCTTTGATTTCAGGGCCTGGGTGCTATCCAGGATGTAACTATCTTTTTTATTGGATTAATATATTATATCTTTTGACAAAAAAAATTCGTATTTTATTAAACTGTTGTGAACCGATACAAATCGATTGAACCATATCACTTGCTAAACCGACACAATGGTATAAACCAGTTTCACAACCTTAATTTATACTCAAATTTCTCATTTGTACATCCAAATAGGTTAAAGTGTCAATATTTTCTTTTTTTCCTTTTAAGGTTTTGAACAAAAAAAAGATGGAAGATTAGTATAAAGGATGTAAGTTGAGAGGGTAAAATACCTCGAGTACCACTTAAGTTTCAGAAATAGGGCAAGTATACCACTTAAATTTGAATAAGGCGTTGAGTACCACTGAACTCTATTATTTGTGCACCTGGTACCACTTAAGTTTAATGTTAAGTACATTCCGTTAAAGTTAACAAAATATTCTTGGAATATTCTGTTTTCTAAATTTCTTAATTTGTCCTTCTACTTTTCTTATTGTAAAAAATTATTTTGACTTATGAAAAACATCAATTTTTACTATTTAATTGGTATCCTCTTTTGAAAACTTGATACCAAATTAATTTTTGAATAGAAAATTTAAAGTCAATTATCATTGTAAGTATTTTCAATTATCATTATGTTTTCTAATAATGGAATTATTCTCATATTGTTTTGAGATTTTGATACCAAACCAATTTTTGAATAGGAAATGTAGAATCAATTATCATTATAAGTACTTTAAATTACCATTATGTGTTATAATAATTTAATAATTTGCTTATTATTCTTACTAATTTGAAAATTTTGATTAGTCATTTTAGTAATATTATGTTTAGAAGGTTTTTTAATTTCTATATTAGATAAAAACTTGTTGAAATATAGTTTTGATTGTGTTAAAAGTTTTGGGTACCAAAAAGTAATTAAAATTTTATCTTGGATGGAAAACTAGACGGATGCACATTTTGGTGACTTTAATGGTACCCGGCGCCCTATTCAAACTTAAGTAGAGGTGGCAAATGGATTGGATTGGTGGATTGTCCATGAATCCAAATGACATCCTCAACCAAGGACCAATATGTAAAATGTAAAAAGTTTAGGTACTAAAATGTCATAATGAAAAATTTTAGGTACCAAAATGTAATTTTCTAATGATATTTTTCGTATAAAAAATTAAATTTTAGGTACCAAAATGTAAAAAATAAAAATTATAGGTACTAAACCGTAATTTGCCAATGATCCATGGATCCAATCCATGAATCCACCAATCCAATTAGATTTGGATAAAATGAATTGGATTTAAATGGATTAGATTAAGTGGATATGTTTAATGGATTGATGGATTGGATTGGTGGATTGGATTGAAATTGCCACCTCTAAACTTAAGTGGTATGTCTGCCCCAATTCTCAAACTTTAGTGGTACCCGAGGTATTTTATCCTAAGTTGAGAACAAGTAAACTTTACGGGGCATAAATGTAATTCTTGTCAAATTAGATGTGCGGAAGGAAAAAAAAAGTCAAAAACAGTGTGCCTCTCCTAAACCCTAGCTGGGGCGGTATAAATACTAAAATCTAATTCCGAAATTCTGAAATTCCGTTGTTCCCACCCGTACCAACTGTTGCTCGCCGGAATCGTTCACGCCGCCATGGGGAGAAGTAAGTACCGCCGCTCTCTGGTCCCCGCCGTTGATTTAAACTTGTTATTCAGATACGAACCCAGTTTGTCGATTTCTCTTTGGTCTGCGGCTCTGGTTTATCTTCTCATATTCGTTTGCCTTTCAATTTCCCGTCGAGAATCTAGATTTGCTTCCGTCTTCTAGATTCGGCTACCTTAGTCTTGATGGAAGAGGATGATATAATCGTTTAATCGTCTGGTAGATTGATTGTTCGTTCTGGTTTTTTTTATAGGGCCAGCAAGGTGCTACCGCCAGATCAAGAACAAGCCATACCCTAAGTCCCGCTTCTGCCGTGGTGTCCCTGACCCCAAGATCAGGATCTACGATGTGGGGATGAAGAAGAAGGGAGTCGATGAGTTCCCCTTCTGCGTCCACTTGGTCTCGTGGGAGAAGGAGAATGTCTCCAGCGAGGCTCTCGAGGCTGCACGCATTGCCTGCAACAAGTACATGACCAAGACGGCTGGCAAGGACGCTTTCCATTTGAGGGTCCGTGTCCACCCGTTCCATGTCCTGCGTATCAACAAGATGCTTTCGTGTGCTGGAGCCGATAGGCTCCAGACGGGTATGAGGGGTGCATTCGGCAAGCCACAAGGTGTTTGTGCCAGGGTGGCGATCGGCCAGGTTCTCCTGTCTGTTCGCTGCAAGGACAACAACAGCACTCATGCTCAGGAGGCTCTTCGTCGAGCCAAGTTCAAGTTCCCTGGTCGTCAAAAGATCATTGTCAGCAGGAAATGGTATGTCTAAAGCTAATATGTTGTGCCATGCTGGTACATTTGATCATACATCTCTGTGCTTGCTGTTGGATTTTAGTTAGAAGATTGATGCATAATGGTGGCAATTATTTCACTTAAGATGGGTTTGTTCGGGTAGATAGCTTTGAGATTCTTGTTGGTCCTGATGAGGGTATGTCGAAATCATTGTCTATGGCCTAAATTACATGAGAGGTTTCTCATCTCTCCTTGTGTGAGGGATTTGGAGTCTCCTGAAAGTTGAATTCCATACATTTCACATCGCTTGGATTGCTCATTGTCTATTGTCAATTTTCATAGTTCTCATTTTTGGCTAAATTTTGTGGTGAGCAGGGGGTTTACCAAGTTCAATCGTGCCGACTATGTGAGATTGAAGCAAGATCAGAGGATTGTGCCTGATGGTGTCAATGCTAAGGTTAGTGTTGTTGTCCTTCACAAGTTTTAACACCGCAACGAACTTAGTGTTTGGGAATTGCGCGTCCAGAAATTGTTTATAATGATGTGAACCTCTTATTGTTAATGCAGCTTCTTGGATGCCATGGACCATTGGCAAAACGGGCGCCTGGACAAGCCTTTTTGACGTCTGCAGCTTAGAACTCTGTTCGCCCTTTCCATAGCAGTAGTTAATCTTCCTGATGAGGAACATCAAAACTCTTTTCGGCATTTTGTGTTGGGGTAGATTTGCTTTGCCCTTCGTTGTATGAGGATTTCGCAAAACGTTGGTTTATTGTTCTGTGGCTCGTCTGAAGTATGATTGATTCCGTTCTCACATTCTATGGAACATTTTGTTGATGTCGTTGCCTTTAAGTTCCATCTTTCATTATCAGCCACAAAACCAGGAGGTATATCCCTGCGATTTTCTGGCTCTGAAAATCCATTTCCTCGTTACGCTGAGCGTGTACTACGATATTCATGTTTGGTCGAGTGAATTGTTGTTCTATGTTCATGTTAGTTTTCTTAAATGTATGTTAGTAAACTGAATCATTGATCGTCTAGCATTTGTAAGTGACGAACTTGAGGAGCGCAGATGCCATGTTACGACGAAATGCGGTCCTCCTTGTTGATAGATGAGCTTGAGAAGCACCATACGAGTAAGGTCGGAGCATCACATTGAAGAAGATGATGATGAAGATGAAGTCTGTATATTGTGGATTCCAATTTCCAATCCTACGCCCTACTTTTAGACTGAACGATGAGAGGGCCCAACTATCTGATCTTGACGAGGATCATATAAGAAATGGGCCTAGCGTCCAATTGCGAAATTGGAAGCCCAACTTCGTTAATCACGTAAACCCAGGGGCCAGGAGCCCAGGATACGACTCTACGAAAGCCGTTCATCCTTTGAAGTTTGAGCTGCTATCCAGCGGCAGAGAGCTCAGGCAAAACGAAAATGGCGGCCGCCATATCCGCATCCTTCTTCTCTCCTCAAGCTCTAGCTCGCTCCAGAACAGGAACCCCTAGCCGCGGCAACTCAACGAACAGGAATTCCTCCAAGAACGCCAACTTCAATCGCACTTCCAAATTGAAGCCTCAGAGGTCCACTTACAAGTCCCCTCCCGAACCGGTATCCACTTCTGGCACCGGCGGCGACGCCACCACCTACACTTGCCTTCCCGTCCGGGAAGACTTCTCCCTCCCTTCCTTCGCTTCCGCTCCATATTCCGCCGCGGAGGTTCGCCTCTCCGATTTAGGCGCGGCGGAGAATCGTAAGGAGAGCGGCGGAATTCGCAGTTCAAGCAAAGTAGAAGAAGAGATTGAAGAAGTAGAGGAAGAAGGAGCGGCGGAGAATCGTAAGGAGAGCGGCGGAATTCGCAGTTCAAGCAAGGTAGAGGAGGCTGAAGAAGAGGAAGAGGAGGAAGAAGGCGTCGATTACAGCCGGTATGAATTGTACGAGGTCGGCTCCGATGGGGAAGAAGGCGAGGATGATTACGATTGCGACAGTGGCGATGAGGAGGAAGAGGAGATAGATGGAAGCGACGGTCGAACCTACCAGGTGTTGGAGCAATTCGCCAGCGGAGACGGAACTCTGGACGATTCTGATGCGGAGGAGGAAGAAGAAGAAGGAGATGAAAGCGATAGCTCCGCCGGTCGATCGTACCAGGTGTTGGAGGAGTTCGCCGGCGGAGGCGGGAGAACGTTGAAGGATGGTTTCAATTTGGATGAGAACGAGGAAGAAGATGACGTTAAGGAGAAGGGAGTACCGGCGGTGATGCGGTGCTTCGACAGGGCTAAAGTTTTCGTGAAAGCCGGAGACGGTGGCAACGGCGTGGTGGCTTTCCGCCGTGAGAAATTCGTGCCGTTGGGAGGTCCGTCGGGAGGGGACGGAGGAAGAGGAGGCAATATCTACTTAGAAGTGGACGGTTCCATGAACTCGCTGTTGCCGTTTCGAAACAAGATCCATTTCAGGGCCGGGAGAGGTTCACACGGGCAAGGATCAATGATGAATGGGGCTAAAGGAGAAGACGTGGTGGTGAAGGTAGCTCCAGGGACTGTGGTTCGAGAAGCCGGACGAGACGAAGTTCTGCTGGAGCTCTTGTATCCTGGCCAACGGGCTCTGCTGTTGCCTGGTGGGAGAGGTGGGAGAGGGAATACTGCATTTAAGTGTGGGAGCAACAAGGTACCCAGGATTGCAGAGAATGGAGAAGAAGGCACTGAAATGTGAGTAGTATGATCTTGATCCAATACTGCTTACTTCATATCAGCTGGTCATAGCTCTGCTTAAGTTACTCCCATGATCTTAGTGAATAACCTTGAATGCATTTTGAAGAAAATGATGGCTAACTTGCTGAACAGTGTTACAGTGTAGATCTTTGATCTCGGATGTTTTTCTGCACCGTAGTTGTAGAATGGGAGCCTTAGTTTTAGTTGAGTGGCTAATCTTATCCGAGTCTGGATTCTGTGATTGATAAGGTTGTTAGAGCATCAAGGAAACAGTGCTTATTTGAAGCTTTGGTGAATGTTGACATGATTTCTCAGGTGGATAGAGCTGGAGCTAAAACTGGTTGCAGATGTGGGAATAGTTGGTGCACCAAATGCTGGGAAAAGCACGCTATTAAGCGTGGTTAGTGCAGCACAACCAGCAATAGCAAACTACCCTTTCACAACATTACTTCCGAATCTCGGTGTGGTTTCATTCGATTATGATTCCACCATGGTGGTGGCAGACCTTCCAGGTTTGCTTGAAGGAGCACACAGAGGTTTCGGCTTAGGGCACGAATTCCTGCGGCACACTGAAAGATGTTCTGCGCTGGTATATATAACGGTTTAGTCATTGTGCTTCAACTATTTCATACTTTCCACTTTGCTAGACGGGAACAGTGAATTTCTCTCTCTTTTTGGAACCCTACAGATACACGTTGTTGATGGGTCGTTACCGCAGCCAGATCTCGAGTTTGAGGCCGTACGTCTTGAGCTGGAAATGTTTAGTCCTGAAATTGAAGAGAAGCCATTTATTGTTGCCTATAACAAAATGGACCTTCCAGAAGCTTATGAGAATTGGCCCACTTTCAGAAAACAGCTACAAGCTCGTGGGATTGAGCCATTTTGCATGAGTGCTGTGACCAGAGAGGGAACTCGTGAAGTGATCTCTGCTGCTTACGAGCTTCTACAGAAGAATAAAAAAACTGAAACGGAGTTTGAAGGTAATATATATTTCCAGTCTTAGCTTCTCTCTTTCTTGGATTCATGATTGAATTTTCCATCTGTTTTTAGGTCGGAAAGATCCCGAGAACTTGAACCATGTGGCTGACATGGTGAGGAAGCAGCAAAGAGCACCGATCAATGACTTTGAGATCTCGTACGAGAACGAGTCCAAGACTTGGCACGTGACTGGGTCCGGGTTACAACGATTTGTTCAGATGACGAATTGGCGGTACGATTTCAATTCAGCTCCCTCCTTTGAATAGGTTGCATACCATAGGAATCTACCTCCGAAGGAATCAAATGATCCAACTGAGCCCATAGAGAGAAATTGACTTCTTGCATCTTGCTCCCACAGGATTGATTACACGTTCACTTAAAAACCAAACATTGTATTCTGACATTACACAATTCTTACAATTCATCTGCAAAGTACATGGGACAACACATGGATTTATACCAAACAACCCACTTGCTCATATCTTTCTACAAAAACAGATACATGGATTCTGAAAGGAGATTTCAGCATGTCCTGGAGGCCTGCGGAGTAAATAAGGCGCTGTTGAAGAGGGGCGTCAAGGAAGGAGACACAGTGATCGTCGGAGAGGTTTGTACAGGCTACCCGGCCACTCATCCCATTTTCCAAGTTTAGGTAACATGATTCTTTCAGTGATGAAGTTTCATTTCTTTTTTTTTTTTTTTTTTCGTTCGGGATTCTGCCAGATGGAATTGGAGTGGCATGATTATCCGCATAGCTCAGGTCCATCGAACTTGAAGAAGCGCTTTGTGGAGTCGGCCAGATGGCCTCAATGGACTTGAACCATATCCTTTTCGCGGCGACGTTGCTGTTTGCTAGTACCGTCTACCAGCAATGTGACTCTCCAAGGCAATGCAGGTACGTACGGCGCTCTCTCCTGAATCTTACTGCGAAACAGGAAGCTCTCGATTGGCAAACTGTTTCTAGTGACATTCGTAGCCTCGACACAATGATATATCGCGGCCCATGTTTGTTTTCATCCCATTTGTCTACAGGGGGACACCAAATTAACAACCGTAATCCATGAATGAATGCAGGCGGCAGCAGCAGCAGCAGCAGCTTGAAGTTCATATTTGCAGGAAGCACCGAAAGCTAACTACTCCGATAAAGGAGAGTACTGGAGATGAAATGGGTTGTTGTGATTGTATAATTTAATTATCTATCATCTCTTTGTTATGCCGGGAACTTCAGATTTGTTGTAGAGTATGGTAAAAAATCCTATCAATAAAAACAGTTAATGCAGTATTCTTATCTTCATAAACTACCAGACATTAGAAAATCAACCAAAGTTAATAAGAGGAATTAATAATGGAGTTCGGATACTCTTTTGTTTTGACTCTTTTTAAGTTAGAGAGCAAATATGTAGTACTTCACTGACGCCGTCACTATTAAGAGCAAATTGGGTATTGAAAAAAAATATGTATTAATTATCTATTTTAAAAAATTATATTTTTGAAATACATAACAATTAAAATTTTATTTTCCTATATCTCAATTTCGCAGTTCTTTAACCACCTCTTTTATCTTCTTCTTAATTTCCTTCTCTGTCTCTTTTTAGCCGAACCAATACCATGGCAAAAATAAATCATAAAATCAATATCAAATCATTAAAAAAAATTGTCACTTCAAGTAAACACCAATATCAGTTCGGAAGAATCGGTACCATGATATAGGATTCATTATTGAACCTCTTAAAGTTTCAAATTTATATAAGTTAACTTCGGTCTGAAGGATTTGTCAGTGAACGATATAGAATTTATTATTGAACCTTTCAAAATAACTCGAGTTGTTTATAATAAAATAATCCTTTACAAAGAACATTATTCGGAAACGAAAGACTTACTAAATCATGAATATTTATTTGGTAAGGAACACGATCCATGATTTCTTAACAAGTGTCGTCAATTCGGTCCCTAAAAAATTAATTCCAGTTAGGCCTTAATTAATAAATGTTGAACCAATTTTATTAATTCCTTGTCCGGGGGCATTGTTGTTTGTTTGGAATCATACAGGCAGCTGTCACCATCCCTCTTTTAAGTGCAAATCTTTATTGCTTTCGTGTGGGGAGTGTACCGTACAATACCAACAAACAAAGAGAAGGGCCAAGGGCATATATGATAATTGAAATGGGGTCATCAAGATTTTGCACACGTCCTTCCCATCTATTAAACCCTTAATTAAGAAAGAAGACACATATATATATATATAATTAAGAAAGAAGACACATATATATATATATATATATATATATATATATATATATATATATATATATAAATTAACTAACACTACTACATATACCCTTTCCAACTACCATGCTTGATTTTATATGAATCATATCAAGAGTGACACTTTTGTTGTTTACTTCACTACTAGTCCTCCTTGCTTGTCATTTAATGATTATTCCATTAACTCTCTAGCAATGATACTGAAAGTTATGGCGAAAAAGTTAGTGGTAGGATATTTGTACTAAAACCGTTATTGAATCATGGTTCAATTCAACCGCTTCGTATAGCTAAACCGTCTATCATTTGGAATGTTGTATCTAATATTCCTGTATGATCGATATTGTAGGGTTTCTAAAGCATTGCTCCCTAGTAACAAGACTCCATAGAAAATAGGAAGCTATTCTTTCAAAGCCTTTGTTGTTACTGGGTAATTGAAACTGGATTGAACATGTGGCATTAGTATTAGTAATGAAGACATGGCTACTTAACCAACAAAATATAACACGGATTTCCTAGTTTTCTTGCCCTAATCAAATGCCCCCAAAATTGGCCGAATATCTATGGGGCCGGAGTTTACCATCGCAAGACGGATTGGGAAAAAAGGGCACTTCACTTTCAGGAAGAAATGCACCTACTTCTGAATGGGAAATGAAGATGTTAGAAATAGAGAAAGTTATGGAGGGAGGAATTCATCTCATTATTACAAACAAAAGAAGGTAGAGATTCTTGGTATACATTGTAAACTATGCATAAACAGGAGTCATCAATAACAATGTCACAGAAAGATAGGGGGAGAGAGAGAGAGAGTTGATTGTGGGAACAACACATATAAGAACAACTATGCATCTAATCACATTGGAGGAGAGAAAGATGGAAAAATGAAAAAGGTAAAGAGAGCATTGAGATTGTGCCTCCCATCTTTTTCCACAAATCTGTTGCTGGTATTTCTTCTTTTTTCTTCACACTAAAACCCCTGCACCAAAAAAACTGGGGGGCTGAACAAGAAAACCCCTTCCAATTCCTTCTTTCCTTTTCACTGCACAAATTGGAAGCCATCAGGCTGAAGTGAAAGGAAGAATCTTGAGCTGCTCTCATTCTTCTTTCGTCTTTGAAAACAAAGAAGAGAACATACAATATGCCACAATTCTCCAAAGTCCAAACCGACTCTCTCTCCCCAACTTCCCTTGGGACTCAACTTCTGTCTAAAGAGAGGGAGAGGGAGAGAGGCAAGAGAACTGCAAGTAACCTCTCATGGTTATTATTCAAACAAAAAAAGGGGTGGGGCAAACAAGGCTATATTAGGGCAGTTCACTAAGCCTTGCCCATAGTTTATTCAAAAGATGAGGGGGGAAAGATAGATGGCCATATGAGGGATGATATAAGTTAAGAGAACCTTTTGCTTCCTAGTTGACAGCTAGCTTGGGGTGAAAGAAAAAAGAGAATATTGTGGCTTTCATGAATGGTGATCGAGGTAGAATGAACAGAGGCTGCAAGAACCTTTCAATTAGCTCGAGGCATGTGCACTGCTGTCACCGCCACTGCTGCAGCTGCCAGTTAAAGAACCAGAAGAAGGTTGATGAGTACTTGAATAAGTTGAGCCTATGAACCCACTGTATGTGTTAACTGATGATGATGTCATCCTCGTGGAACTGGAGGAGTCCTTGCTAGATCCTCCTGTCGGTTCAGGGCGTAGCTCTGAGGATGAGGAGGATGGAGCTAGAGTGCCGATTGAAGAGCCCACGGGGTATGGTGCAACGGGCATATCGGCCAAGGATGATGCAGATGGGCTGTAACTTATTCCCATTGGATGATCGAATCTGCATGCTGGACCGAACTTGCATTGCCCACGCTGCGTGTAGTGAGTGCAAAGAGGGGCCCCCTGATTAAGAGAAACGAACAAAATTAATAGGCTTGAAGGCAAAAGCAAGAGAAGGCAGGGCAGAGCAGAAGGAGATTTCGTAGTTATGATCAACAGAAAGATAAAACACTAAATGTTAAAAGCATGAGGACATAAACAACAAAATGTGAGAGAAGTTTCACGCTCAATGCATTCCACAGATAGGATGTTCCTGACCGTATCATTTGACATAGAGACCAGCATCATTATTAAAAGGAATAAAATGATCATGTCTAATTACTGTTACTGGCCAAGATCCCATAAGAAAAGAAACTCATAACGTGACATTCAGAAAGGACAGGAACGCACCAAAACACTGACACAGAGGTTTGAACACTGACGCAGAGGTTTGGGATACACAAGGTATCAAATTTGGATCCTAGATCGGAAGAACATAGATTTGGATGGTTGGTTTAGTAGATATCAAAGCCAAGAAAGAAAGCAATATTCAGAAAATAATAATATTGTGATCAAGAATCTGATCTATCAAAGAGCAGATTCTTGACTAGTAAATGTTCCATGTGGGAGTGGTACATTTGAAGACATCAAAAAGAAAGTCTTGGTAGGAGAGGCAGCGGCAAACAACTTAACTTCTTTGAGACCTCCGGAAGCTTGAGACACTTAACCCACAAACAGAAAATAGAAAGACATACCCAGCTTCCAAGAGCAACTCATATGATTTATCTCAACAACCACTTCCATTCAGTCCCAATAACTCATCTATCCAGATACCAACATTAAATCCATTGGACCATTACCTCAAATAAATGTTCATAAATGCAACTAGAGCATGCGTATGCAGGATATTGGGAATGCTGTCTCCAGCTAAGCACAGAATGGGTAAGCAGACTAATAGTTTACCCCCACGCGTCTAGACCAACTTCAGTCAATGTAGACTCTTTTTGCTATGCTTATGCTGCCTCTAAGACAGGACTGAACAAAATTCATACACAAGGCAAGCCCCCAAATATACCAAACAATTTTCCTCGCATGCACCAGTAGGGAAACAGAGATAGTAAGAAATCTTGTCTCAATAGGATAAAAAGCTTAGAAAATGAAAATCAGGACAGCAGCTTTCAGCTGCCAAAGAACAGGCCGATACTTCAAGTCATGCATACTAGAGTTAAAAGGAAGCTGGTCTACTACCAGCTCTCTAACCAACATGAACAGAGAGCCAGATAATGATGTGTGACCCAGATACATCATTCCAAACTTACTGGAAATATTACAGGCCCATATGGAAGATTAAGCTTTCATGGTTGTAATATTCAAATGGAAGGCATAACATCTACCATAAGGCAGATTAAGGTGCAACACAACTCTTGAAGAAATAGTGAAATTCGAGTAAGAAATTATGCAAGACTTAAATTGCACAAAAGGAACCACATACAATAAGCAACTTCATGTGCATTAACAATGTGAATGTCATTGGGTAATATGGAGACATTCATGCTATCATAGTACAAGTATCAGTTGACATCTACATAACACTTCCACCAGCATTCAGTGCGTCAACATCATTAAAATGGAGGGAGAAAAGGCTGTATACGCAAAAACATCAGAAGTCATATAAACACAACTGAAAGCAGAACCAAATTGATCATATGTCTATATTAAAAGATAGGCACACATTGAAGTGATAACAAACAGCTGACCACAATCCAAGTCTCACGAGACAGAGTAGTCTGTAGAAGTGCTTACTGGGCGCATGGGGAGACCCAAGGGACTAAGAGCGACATTCGTTTTTGGTGCACTGAATTCAGGCGGGTGATGGTATCTACATGACGATCCAAATTTACAATCACCGGTTTTCATGTAATATTGACACTCTGGTTGACCAGGTCTCTCAGGAAAAGACTGTTCCTTTTGGCTACTACTTGAAGGCCCAATTGAAGAAGGCATAGGTGAATAAGCCCCGGTATAGGCAGGTGCCGATGGCGACAATTGAGTTATTCCATACACAGAACTCGAACCAAGTGCAGACTGACTACCAGGAGATGCTGCTGGACTTACGGGACCCTGCGCAATGAGATATCACAACTCAAGTGAATGACAGTGAAAACACTGTTAAAAAATTGAGGCAACAAGAGAGAATTCACGTACCGGGTAAGGGCTCCAGCTTGGGTAGGAAACTACACCTGGAGACAGAAGCATGGGACCGTAAGGTCCTTGTGTATATGTGCTTTGCAACAAAGGAGGCCTTGCAACTAATACCCCGTATTGTTGGGATGAGGGAACTGATGGAGACTGCATGGGTGGATATAATGCAGGAGCAGCTAATGGAGTAGCCACAGGTGCTACCTGTGATGGCAATGACTGCCGTTGAACTTGTACATTGGCTGGCTGTGGGTGATGGAATTTACATGTAGCACCAAACTTGCACTGCCCTGTCTTTATATAGTATGTACATTCTTTCTCGCCCTGTTTTAAAATCAATCAACACACACACACACGAATCAACAAACAAGATATCAAATCCGTAACTCCATCCACTATACAGTGGAAAAGATGCAACAGATTAATCACGAGGTAAAAGGATGTACAAACCGGACGTAAAGGGTAACCATAATAATTTAGAGGCACAGGAGCAGCTGAACCAATTGCTTGCTTTGGGTGGTGGTATTTGCAAGAGGCACCAAATTTACAACTTCCAGTCCTCATATAATACTGCAAAGTTTTGACGACAACACCATTTCAGTAACACATCAAACTGGAAACAGACAGATAGATGGTGAACCAACTGAAAACTCCAAATATCCTCCTGGGTTCATTCCTAAAAACTGTTGAAGAACTTTAACAACTTGGTGCATTGTCCATTATCAACCATCCACGTTGTGAAGAAGAGCCAAAAATGGGGTTTACCTGACACAGAGGCTGGCCCACTCGTTCAGGGAACTCCTCTCCACCAGCCCTAGCAGCTCCCAGTACCTAATCAATTCACACACAAATGTCAACTGAAAGAAGAGATCACTTTCCAATTTCCACTGTAACTCAGCTAGGCAAATGATCGAACACTTGGCAGTCGGCACCGACTCCCGCAACCAAACAAAATTTAGAGCGAAACCCAAACACCGTAATCGCCCAATCCCAATCGAGATCGCAGAAACGACCAGCGATCGCCCTTGAAGCAGCCATTTTCAGACGAGAAAGAGAAGCTTACCGCAGCTCGGTCACGGGGGTGGTTGAACCGACACCTCGCTCCGTACCCGCAAAACCCTGTCCTCAAGTAGTAGATACAATCGGCCTCGTCGGGTCTTTCCGGGTACCCGGCATCGCCTTCTCCACCCAATCCCAACTGCCACAGTCCCTCTGCATTGCCCAGGAAGAAGAAGAAGAAACCACCACCAGACGAAACAGAAGAAGAAGAAGAAGAAAAAATCAGAAAATCAAAAAGGGTAAACAAAAAAAAAATTAAAAACAAAACCGACATTCCCTCTTCCCACGCGAAATCCAGCAGCGAACACAGGGAATGCGGGTTGGTCCAAACGAAACGAACCTTCAAGCCCAGTTTCCGGCCCCGGTGCCGACCATTCCGGCGACGGATCCGCCTGCGTCCCTTCCTGCCCTCGTCCGTACCGCTCCATGCTCGACGGACCCGGAATTCGCGGAGCCCCGCGGAGCATTGAGAGACTGTACGGCCGTCGAACCCGCGACCCCGGTCAAATGGGCCTCTCTTCTTCTTCTTCTCCTCCTTCCTCCCTTCTCCCCCTTCCACTTCTAGACAGAGAAAGTAGTGAGAGAAGGCTTCGACGCAGTAAAAACTAGGAAAAACAACTCCTTCTTCCCTCCCTCCCTCTCTCTCTCTCTCTCTACACACAGTACACACTGATTTTCTCTTCTTCACACTACGAACGCAAACGCGAGAGGTGCACTGTTTGTTGGGATTTTGGTGTTTTGCCCTTTTTCCCCCTCTCTCTGTTTCTCTTTCTCTCACTACTTTCTCTCTCTGTCTGTCTCTCCTTACTCTCTCTTCTAAGTTCTACCTCTCTGTGTCAGTTTTGAAAGCCAAAGCGATGGTTTTGATTTTTCTTTTCCCATTTTCCTCTCTTTTCTTTTTCCAATTTTTTTGTTTGGCCAAGTGAGCAGAGCGTGAGAGAGAGAGAGAGAGAGAGTGCGCGCGTTTGGGTTGGTTGGTTTGGATACGCGCCAAATGGACAGGAAGGTGGAAAATGGTGGACAGGGATTCATTTTTCAATTAGCTTAATTTCCAATTAGTTCAGCTATCACCCTTTTTATGGTTAATTTATTTGATTATATATTAATTAACACAACAGTTTGTTTGTTGTTGTTAGTCATAAATGAACCAAAACCAATTGCAGACAGTCCGGCGGTTAAATACCCTATTTCGCACCAATGATCGAGATGGTTGTTTTTCTGTATGGGAAAGTTTGGTGTTAGTGGTGTTAATGGTGGTTTGGGCAAGCGTGTATAAGGCAGAATTTTATGTGAAATGGTAAGAATTTGTGTAATGTTAGAACATAATGTTTGGTTTGCAAAAATTGTGACGAAGTCCTTCGTTTCGAAGAATTTTTTTTATGATATGACTTCGATTTGTAATTTTAACATTATGGTAAATTAGGCGTTCATATATCATATGAACAATGAACATGATGAAATATATATTCTGAAATCTGTGGTCAGTATACGTGTTTGTCAAGTGAGCCGTAAACGGTACGTGTATTTGACGGATTGAGCTTTGCAATAACATACTACTAATATAAACTATTTGTTTGATCTACTATGTGCCTTGAGTGCTTTTGGAATTGTACATGTGATTTTCTAAATATTAAAATAATATGGTCTCCATATACTGAACGGAAATAATTGAAAATGCATTGCATATAACTGATATCGCCTATCTTTTCACCTTTTTCAAACGATTTCTTATATAATCTTATTTGATTTGTGTAACTATGTATTACATAATAATACGATAAAGTACGACATACAATTGTCAATTGAGACGAGTTAACATCACTAACCTTGTTAATATGGCAAACCAAACACTCCACACATTTACGGACCCTCATGTGTTGATTTCGATGTATATTATTTAATTAAGGGCAATGTCTATTTTTTACCCAAACCTTTTCAAACTTCTTTTATTTTACCCAAACCTATCAAAATTCTATTTTTTATCCAATCGTTACCCCACCGTTAACTGTTCTGTTACGTTTATTGACTCAGCAGCGTCCGAATGAGGTGGAATCCTACGTGGCGGTGCCCTTTAATTAAAAAAAATGATTTGTAAAGTAAATAATAGCGGCTAGTAAAGTAAAAAAAAAAAACAGAACCATTTCGATTCCCATCCTCTTCTTTCTCCCGAGCTTCGCCTTTCCTTCTCCATTCCATCGCGACGACGAATCCATTCTCCGGCAGGCGAGGCAGCAAGCGCTGCCGTCGCCTGTTAAACCTCCCTGCGTCGACGGTCCCAGCACCCAGCGCCGCGCTTCCATCTCTCTCCCCGACGGTCCCAGCACCCAGAGTGTCGCCGAATTGTTGCAGAGAAAGCAAGCAAGGGCCGCGTCGCCGAATCGCTTCCAACTCTTCCGGACAGCTATCTCTGTTCGAGCAAGGTAAGATGGTTCTAGGTTTTCGATTCAAACCCTAGGTTTTCTGAATTTTTGGTTCAAAGACGAAATCCCTTCTCCATATCCCTTCTCCATATTCGAACCCTTTTACGAAACCCGAACCCTAATCTGTGATTTTGTGGTTTCAAACCCTTAACCTAATTCTAACATTTTGCTACAGATGACTGAATATATCAATCTCGATTTCCATCATGGAGGAGTGATGGATTTTTCTGGTGATTCCCCAAAGTATGTTGGAGGGTTTTCGGAGAAGTTCAAGGTGGATGTTGATGAAGTTTCCTACTTTGGGATTCTGTCTTTGTGCACTGGGTACTTGAACTACTACGGAGTCCGGAAGATGTGGTACTTGACTCCTGGAGCCACAATGGCAGATGGATTACACGAAATCATGACCGACAAGGAAATCGTGGAGGGTCTGCTGGTTGATACAGCACAGACTAAGGAGGTCTCTCTGTTTGTTGATTGTGTCGAGCAAGATGATGGTTTGATGGGTGACAATGACACTGCGGACAACATAGCAAGGCTTGAAAAGGATGATGACTACTTTGAAGTGGGGGAATATTCGGTTGCTAAGGAGATAATGAACGTGGCTGACTCTAGTGATGAGGAGTCATCTGAGAAGCAGACTCATCTTCCAATGGTCAACAGTCCAGATAGTGAAGCAGGGGAAGAGGTGGATCAGCCTATGGGAGATGCTGGTGACATGGACGAGGAAGAAGATGATGGAGACTACATTCCTGATGAAGATGAAGAAGATGGCGAAAATGAGGTCTCGGTTTCTGCCCATAGAAGAACAGGTTTGTTGGATGAGGAACCCGCAGATATGTTTGATGATCTGTCTTTCTACGATCCAAATTGTGATCACAAAGCGTTTGAGTTCACAGTTGGGATGAAGTTTTTGGATGTTGAAGACTTTAAAAAGGCAATTTCAAAGCATGCTGTGGCTGCTGGGGCTAGTTTGTGGTGTAAAAAAAGTGATGAAAGTAGGAGGGAGTACAGGTGCAAAGACCAGAATTGTTCTTGGAGGGTTTATGCTGCCTGGTGGTCAGGGAATGCGTTTTTTATGGTCAGAAGGGTTGGGTTGCCTCATTCATGCACTAGGTCGACTCGAGTAAACCTAGCAACTGCTAGGTTTATTGCCGAGCACTTCCTTGAGCGTTTCAAGAGTGAGCCAGATTGGAAAGCCCCACTTATTGCGATGGAGGTGAAACGTGAGCTTGGAGTCGATGTTGAATTGAAGGTGTGTTATACTGCGAGGGCCATTGCTAAAGAGATGTTATGTGGTACTCTTGAACAAGAGTATAACAAGCTTTGTCGGTATGTGGCTGCACTAATAGCAGCAGATCCTGAGGGACGGTTCGAACTTGAAGTTGAGCCGGATGTGCAAGTGGCTGAGAAGGTGCATTTCAAACGGTTTTATGTTGGGTTTTCCAGCTTGAGAAAGGGTTTTTTGGCTGGTTGTAGGCCAATTTTTTCCATCGATGGATGCTTCCTCAAGGGCGAGGTTTCAGGAATGCTGCTGACTGCCGTTGGGAAGGATGGAAACAGTCACATTTACCCATTCGCATGGGCTGTTGTGGAGGGTGAGAACAAGAGTTCTTGGAAGTGGTTTCTAGAGCATTTGCAAGAGGAGTTGGGATTCGGGGACGGGGTTGGATGGAGCGTAGTTTCTGACCAGCAAAAGGTATTCCCAACCTTGCTGTTTTTTACATATATAAAGCGTGTTTTTTGATTTCTAAGATTTCTTCTTTTTTTATTTCAGGGATTAGTTGAAGCAATCAATCTAGTTATGCCTAGTGTCGAGCATCGAAAGTGTGCCCGCCACGTGTTTGCAAATTGGAAGGTCAAGGTTAAGAATGAGAAGATGCGAAAGATCTATTGGGAGGCAGTTTATGCAAGTAATGTGCCAGAATATGAGGCTGCCACAGCCAAAATGGAGGCTTTCCAAAGTGCACAAGCAGTAATGACCCCATTTTCAGACTTTATGGAGCAAGACCCCAAGTCTTTTTGTCGTGCTTTCCTCTCTCGACTCCCAAAATCAGACTCTGTGGAAAGCAATATTTGTGAGAGCTGGAATAATGTCATTGTGAAGGCAAGGGAGTATCGGATAATTGCAATGTTAGAGGCCATTAGAGGGTACATTATGGTCCAAATGAGAAAGAAACGTAAGAAGTTTGAGAAGATGCAGTCAGTTATATGTCCAGCTGTCATGAGTACAATCACTGCAGAGGATTTGAAGGCTAGGATGTGTGTTGCTAGAGCTAGTTCTGATTTTGTTGCAGAGGTTAGTTATGGGGCAGCAACATATATTGTGAATTTGCAGGCTCGTAGCTGCACTTGTGGGGCATGGGATTTGAGTGGCATTCCTTGTTTCCATGCACTATCTACTATAGGGTTAATGAGGCAAGAGTTGGAGGACTTTGTGCACACTTCATTCCTCGTATCAACCGTTCGGAAGGCATATTCTGGTAGCATACCTGCTGTGGTAGGGCAACAAGCATGGCCAGCTGCTGATGGTTATCCAGTTCACCCTCCCATTTACAAGAAAATGTCGGGGCGCCCGAAGAAGAAAAGAAGAAAGTAGGCCGGTGAATTGGAGACGACTTTGCATAGGAATGGAAGGCCTACTGGTACAGCAGCCAAAAGAGTGGGAATGGTGATGCATTGCACCAATTGTGGGGCTGCTGGGCACAAATCCAGAAAATGCCCCAACCCTCCTCGCGCTGCTGCTGATCATGGTACTGGAGGGAGAGGCAGGGGGAGAGGAACTGATTCTACAAGAGGGAGAGGAAGGGGCAGGGGGAGAGGAAGAGGGCAGCAGCATGGTGGCTCAAATCCACCTAAGGTACAACTCTGACCAGCCTTATAATCACAAATGTTTGCTATACTTTTACATTTACACTAACTTGCTTATTTGCTTTGAAAAGAGGGTTCAACATTGTGGTGTATGCAAGTCAACAGAACACAATGCTAGGAAATGCCCAGATAACAGAGGAGCACAAGTAAGCATGCTTGATTTTAGTTTATCTTGTGTTAGAATGCATCACTCTTCACTGAAGTATTCTGTTGATTGGTGTAGGCTGGAGCAGGTCAGCCTCTTCATAGGAACTTGGTGGTTGATAGAGAAGTGAGGGATGCTCTAGGTGGAGAGGCAATATATACTGATCTGGAAGCTGTAGCTGGTACATCTGCGACTGGATTGGGAGCTCAACAAACTGAGTTTGATGATACTCAAGGGCCATCTACTCAGCCACCATCTCAGCCTCAGGAATGAGCTTTGTATAGTTGCTAGATAACTTGTGTAGGGTATGATGTTTATGTAGTTCGTAGATAAATTAGGAAGGGTATGAGATGATCAAACTGAATGAGCTTTTGTGGTGACTCACTTTGTTCACCCTCTTTTGTATTTTGTAAAAGCTCGATTCATTTTGCAACATCTTTCACCGTTATAGTTGTGAATTTTAGGTAGTATGTTGTGTTAGCAGGGCATGATGAAACAGATTGACCTTTTGTGGTGACTTAGGTCAACCTCATTGTATTTTGTAAGAGCTCGATCCATCATGTACATTTGCTCAATTAATACTATCGCAGATACATTAGTTTGCCACAACAATCAACCTTACATTACATTTGGAACTTGTTTGCCACAGCAGTGAAACTTACATTCTGAACTCAGTTTCCACGATCAAACTTACATTCTGAACTTGCTTGCCACAACAGTCAAACTCCCTGAAATCTACATAATGCGACAAAAGCAATGACACAAATTACACAGACCATCAAGCTTCTTATCCTACTATGATACTATCTAGACTACAAATCACATTGCTCAATCTGCTCATCTCCGATATCATCCTTGCTCGATCTTCTTTTGTCCTAAGCAACTCTTCTGACAACTTCCTATTCATTTCTTCATATTCAATAAGTTTTGCTAACAGGTCACCCCATGATCCATTCCTGATCTGCATTTCATACACATCCACCCATATGAAGAACCTGCAGTCTTCAGTCTAAAAAATCAAGAGTTAGGAATGACAATCGCTATTTCGAATTTAGGTCAACAAGCAACAAAACAAACCAAAATACATTACCTTCCAATATGGGCAGCAATAAAACTGCCTTCCGGGATTCCTAGAGGTACCAGACTTGTTAACAATGCACGGAACTTTGTGGTCACAACGAGGCACTGAATCGTTAATTGCGTTGGTCGAGCTAAAAGAGCCCTCCTTTGCAGATCCGTCCCCTGCGCATCCCTTCCTTGCAGAGCTCGACCTTGCAGACATGATTCTTGCTTCTATTACGCAGAACAGGAGAAACATCTCAATCAACAATCCTATTGAGATTCGACACTACTGCTCAAGAGACCGAGAAACATCTTACCTTGCGTGAGACGATGTTGGAGGGAAGAAACCGACAACGGCAGCACAAGACTCGACCGGCGGCGGCGAGTCTTCGAGAGGCGGCGGCGAGTCTTCGAGAGGCGACGGCGATTCTTCGAACGGCGACGGCGAGGCTTTGAAGACAGACGACGGAGGCTGCGAGGCGGAGGCTGCGAGGCTTCGAGCCCTTTCTGGGTTTTCAAACGAAGAGAGGGTAAGAATCACCCAATTAATGAGATAAATAAATATATTTGTTTTTAATTTATAATATTAAAATTATTAATTTCAGACGTGTACGCTTACGTGTACGCTGACGTGGAGTTCCGTTACGAAATAAGTAACGGTAACAGAACGAATGCCCAGACTTTGGTCAGTTACAATAAGTTTGGATAAAAAATAGAATTTTGATAGGTTTGGGTAAAATAAAAGAAGTTTGAAAAGGTTTGGGTAAAAAATAGACATTGCCCTTTAATTAATGGTATGTTCTACTATTAGGTTTTAGTGTGTTGGGTAGCACACAAGTAAAATTGAATAGGATTGAGACTTTGGGTGTCAATTAACAATAACATGGTTTGTTGTGTGTCACATATAATACAACTACACGATGAATAAGTTTGAGACCATATCACATATTCATTATTCCTTTATAGAATATTACCAAAGTCGCGAAATGAGCAAGCCATCCAATTTAGTGTAGTCTAGAGTGTGAATCATAAATTCGATTCATTCAAGGCATGTACATGACACTGATATGAATAATCTAACTGATATTTCCTTCATGAACTTTTTATAAACCAATGGCTGATGTTAATGACTTTTTTTTTGTGTGTGTAGAAAATGGGGTGCTGAAAGGGCACCCCTGCCTGGCACGTTAAATTAAATGAGATTGGGCAATGCCAATAGTATCGTACAGGAGCCAAAACGCAAGCCCTGAATCCTGGGTATCAAAACTATGAATGCTTATACCAGTATTATGGCCACAATTGGCTAAGAAATCCGTCGCCTTGTTGCATTCCCTATAGTTATGAGAGATTTTCACCTCCCAATTACGGTTGATGAGAGACTTGAACTGTTGAGTGAGTCTATAGTATCGCTGATCTTCATGACAGGGGGCTGT
This sequence comes from Linum tenue, assembly GCA_946122785.1. Taxonomy (NCBI): domain Eukaryota; kingdom Viridiplantae; phylum Streptophyta; class Magnoliopsida; order Malpighiales; family Linaceae; genus Linum; species Linum tenue. Next base: position 48,825,933 of record CAMGYJ010000011.1, on the reverse strand, counting down.
CAGTATCTGCAGGGTTGCCATAGATTCTAAACCAAGTATCACCTTCCTGTGGCCCCATTGCTAAGCGATTTTCAGGCCTTCTAGCACACCCCTGATTTCAGCTCGTGTTATGGTTGTACATGGGCGCTGGGCCGTGCTTGGGCTGGCACGGTACGGGAACGCTTCAGGCCCATTTATTTCGTGTCGTGCCATGAAAGCCCATTTGCTAACTTTGCTAGGCCCGGCCCAGGCTCGAGCACGGTTGGAATCGTGTCGTGCCTATTCGTGCTCGTGCCGTGTTCGTATTTGTGTCTAATGAAAAGGAAGAAAATAAAAGAGAGAATGAAAAAGATAGTGAAAATTGGATGAAGAAAGATAGTATTAACTGAGAATGTTTGACAAAAGTAACAAATAATGGGGGGGGGGGGGAATTGTAAGTATAGTGGGTTGAGTTGGCTTTGTTTAATTCTTCATCCATTTTTACTTATGGTAGTAATTACGTATATATCTTTATGACACTTCTAACAACAACAAATAATTATTTTTTGTATTTCGTAATTTTTGAACCTATAATTCTTTCTATATCTATTTTCTATCAAATAAATGTTATTTTTGTGCCATGTTCGTTCCTATACTCAATAAAATCTCAACAATTTTAGGCCCAACACGGCCCACTTATATACCGTGTCGTGCCCGTGCTCGTGCCCGTGAAGTTTAGGCCTGGCACGGCCCATAAATTATTCGTACTCGTGCTGGGCTGGCCCATTTATTTCGTGCCCGTGCTCATGTTGTGCTCTAACTGTGCCGCGTCGTGCTAGCCCGTGGGCGGCCCGATCCGGTGCCCACGTACAGTTATGGTGCACATATCAAGTCTCCCTGTGAAAGAACCTGAGCATCCACCCAAATCGCGAATAAGTCCTCCCACAGCTGCATCAAAACCCGGTTGTCGAATAGAGTCATCAATCTGTATGCTGGCCCACCCTTCCGGAGGTGGCTGCCAAGCAAGCGAGCACTCCTACTTCTTGGAAGTCCCTTCTTTGGTCATCTGATCACAAGCTTGGGCTTGCTTGACGGTGTTCGTCCAACTCTGGATTCGCTGAGTTAACACCGCCGCATCAAACGATTTGTGTTGGAAGATGGACTCGTTCCTTTGCTTCCACAGGTACCATGCAGCCACTCTAAAGAGAAGTCCTGACTTCGCTACTCTCATTTTCCTCTCCATCCATTTTGCAAATGGAACGGCCAGGGTAAGATTATTATCTCTGAAACCCAAACCTTGCCATACCTGTTGTGCTCGGGGGCAATGTCATATCACATGTTCTGATGTTTTCGGACCGGATTTGCAAAGCTGGCAAGTATCCTCGGTTTTCAGTTTCCTTCTCTTTTGTTCAACATTCGTTAGGAGTCTGTCGTGGATAGCCAACCACAGAAAATGTTGGATTCCGTTTAGTCCATTCCATTTCCAGACTCCCTTCCAATTTGGCTCGACCACATCATTCGCCTCCGCTCTGTCTTCCTGATCTAACTAGTCCACCGTCGCCTTATAAGTTGATTTAAGACTAAATCACCCATCGTCCTCCAAACTCCAGACTGTTTGATCCTCTCCTAGCTCCGGATTGGGCGGTTCCACACCTGCAATAAGAGAAATCAAGTGGTGAGGGAGGTGCGGGTAAATCTCATCCCAGTTCCACTCACCTTGCTCGGTTGTCAGGTCCACCACCGACGCCTCTGTTGACACCCCTGTTCTGTCACAGTTATGTGATCCTCAAGGATGATTCCATCTGCCACCCATGGGCTGGTCCAGAAGCTAACAGACTTACCATTCTTTATATCCCAAATGGCATGTTGCTTCATCACAGGCCAAACATCCATCATTTCTTTCCATAAGCAAAAAGGTTTGTTGTTCTTCAAGACCATTTCTCTACTCGTGTCTGCCTTAAAGTATTTCCCTTGGAGGACCTTAACCCATAGTGCTGAATGTTCATTCAGGAAACACCAGGCCAGCTTCGCCATATAAGCAGTGTTGCGAGCTCGCACAGAATGCAAACCCAATCCTCCTTCTTCTTTAGGTCTGCACACTGTCTCCCAGTTGACCAAATGCGTCTTCGATTTTCCTGCTCAGCTCCCCGTATGAAGGCTCTGATCTTCCTATCGATGATGTCGCAGACAGAAACCGGAGCACCGCTGTCTGCATAGCATAGTTAGGAAGAGCATTGAGAACTGACACAACAAGAGTGACACGCCCTGCAAGTGAGAGGATTCTTGCCTTCCAACCGGATAAACGTTGGTCAATATTCTCTATGATGAACTTGTAAGTGTCTTTAGTAACCCGACCATGGACGACCGGGACACTGAGATATCGTCCCAAGTTGTTTGTTGCTTTTATCCCCAGGATATCGCTGACACTCTTCTTGACAACATCTTTGGTGTTCTTAGAAAAGTACACACAAGATTTCTCCTTGCTAACTTGCTCTCCGGATGCCAAACAGAATTTTACTAAGTAGTCTTGAATGACCATGCTTTGTTTCCAATGTGCCTCGTCGAAGAGAATCAGATCATCTGCGAAAAACATGTGTGTTAGTGGAGACCCTGTATGCCCAAGAGAGATAGGCTTCCAGGACCCCTCCTAAATAGCTTATTTAATACAATGATTCAGACGTTCCATGCATAAAGTAAAGAGGTAAGATGAAAGGGGACATCCCTGCCGAAGACCTCTGGAGGGGTTGAAGCTATCTGTGCACCCTTCATTCCATAACACTTAAAAGCTCGGGGGTGTGACACAAGACATGATCAAGGCAACAAAATCTTGCGGGAGCCCTGCTGCACCAAGTGTTTGTTCCAAGAATTTCCATTTGATTCGATCGTAAGCCTTGGCCATATCAATCTTTAGAATCATGAGACCCTTAGCTCCTTTCTTAAGAGACATGGTGTGGACAACCTCCTGAAGGATGATAATGTTATCGGTAATATGCCGCTTCGAAAATAAGCTGGTCTGGTTCTGGTCGACAAGATTTGACACGAGGGCTCTAAGTCGATTGGCCAAACATTTCACCACCGCTTTGTAGGTGACGTTGCATAGGCCTATAGGGCGGAAATGAGTTAAAACTCTTGGCATCTCCACCTTTGGTAACATGGCAATCAAAGTCTCGTTGCAGCTTTGAATCCGTTGTGGCTGCCTAAAACTTGAAACAATGTGGTCATGGAAATCAGATCCCACCTTCTTCCAATACTTTTTGTAGAAAATGGTGTGGAACCTATCCTTTTCAGTGGCTTTGATTTCCTTAATCGTGAATTTAATGACATTGTTTATTTTTGTGGTTGTCGTTAAAAGTGTTGCACTATGCATTGATTCTTAATGTTTTAATCTGAGTATGTTATTACATGCAAATGGTTGTTACTAAGGCCCCGTTTAGTATCATTTTGTTGCTGTTGTGGTTGCATGGGAGTTGGGGCAACAGAGGTACAACAGCAACATGAAAAAATCAGAAAACACAAACCTATTTAGTTGGTAAATATGAGAAATCAAGTAAGCTGACAACAAGAAATAAAAACACGTTTAGTTACTTTTGTAGGAACTAAAACCAGAAATGAGAGATATATTTTCAATAATATTAAGCATATAGTCTCACAAGTATAATAATAGTTGAACATCTTCTGCATCTCTTTCAACTCAACTACAAAACTTAGAACACTCTACAAATGTTATTCTATAAAAAAGCAGTGACAAAATTTTACTATGCAATTCAGCCCACTCCTAGCTCTAATGTAGATGCATGAGGAATGTACAACCCATAGCTTGGTGCCCTGGAAATCTTCCTCAATAAATCATATCCATGGTAGAACAAGGCAGAACTTGGTCCCCTGATGAACAATGAAGCCCCGGAAGGTTGATGCCTCTATTTCTTTAATAAAAAAAGCTTCCCTGATGCGTTTTTCCTCTATGTGGTCATCTCAAACAATCAAAACCAATTCTCCAATTCCAAACAATTGCCCCAATACAAATTCGCTCAATTACAAAACCAACTTCCTACTTGCAGTCACCCAACATCCAACAGATTCAAACTCAATGAAGTCAGCAGTATATAATTCACACACAATCCAACAAAAATCAATGACAAATTAAAAAATAAAAGGAATCGGAGACATACTGCTAATCTGAAACTCAAACGATCGTCGCTTCCACAAATCCTCGTCGTCCGCCGCTTCGCCTTCCACCGTCATCGCCTTCCTTAACCCGCCGCAAAATCCCAGGATTCAGAGCCCTGTTCTCCTGATGTGGCAATCCTTCACCGACCTCTTCTGCTGCTTCCCTTCTCCTCCACCGCCATTGGGGTCGGAGTCATAGTCGGAGGGGAAGAATAAGAAGCTGATCTGCGGGAGTCGCCCGGAGAGGGAGGTGCAGAGAGTTGTGCGACGAGTTTTAGTGAAAATGAAGGGAGGCTCGTTGCTGGGAACAGGGTTTGGGATAAAATAATTGATTAAAAAAATGAAGCAGGGTGCCACTGGGATTCGAACGGGGGATGGATTTTAATGAAAACACATCTCCAACCAGTAGGAAACCCACGTCCAACACATTATTAAAACATACCCAAAGCTACAAATTAACGTTTCGTTGGTTTGGGTTGTGTTGCCAAACCCCATTTCACAACAACAAAAAGAAACAATACTGAACATGTTTTTTCTCCTCGATTTTTGCATTTTTACATTGTGAAACAAAAAAAAAACAAAAACACACAACAATACTAAACAGGGCCTAAGGTTTTGGATTCATCATTTCACTATAAGGAGCTTCAAATGGGACGTAATTCATGGTGCTGCGGGATGCATTCAGATGGTTATCTTTACTTTATATTGGGTTTACGGACAACGGCAAATCTAAATGGCCGCTTCCGGGCCACGACCCAACCCTCAATTTCTCCAATAATTTAACTACATTTTAGTACTCTATGATTTGTTTCTTGATTTTATAATAATTATAATGAATCTTTCTAATATTTTCCATATAAATTACATACCCATTGGGTCAACCTGCCCCGCTTCGCTCCCCGTGATAAATTACCTGACCTAGACCCGACCTGCTATGGGGCGGGTATGGATATCGAGATACCCACCCCGACCTGCCCCATTGTCATTCCTAATCACGACGAATGAAAAATGTTTTGAGGGGACTGCTTGGTTGTTCATGTGGCGCAAAAAAGTACATTATTTTCTAGAAATGGAGCGGAAGTTAAGGAAGACATTAATCAATCGAAAGGTGAAAATAGTTATACGAAATGATAATTGTACAATTTCACTGGCTATGATCCTTAAAATGGTTTAACATATGTTCCCTAATGACTCGTTCTAACTACAACATCTCAATCGACGGTCAAGTATAACGCCGACAGAGTGTAGCATAGAGCAAGCAAGCAATAAGAATTTATCATACCACGGGGATCTAGGCTTACCCTACTTCAGGTTTAGGGTTCGTTATCTAGCCAACCTAGGATAGTGATTAATAAAACTAAACTAACCTAGACTAACCACTAACCTAGTTATTTACAAGGTTTGGAGCTCTCTTGGGTTGAATCCCCCTATTTTCGACCTTTGGATTGATGTTGAGTATCCTCCTAATTTGAGCGACTCAAATACTCTACCATTTGGAGAAGGACTCCCTCGGGAATGACCCGGAACGACAAATCGATGGATGGGTAGGTGATTTATTCAACCTAGGGTATCGTATATTGCTAGGAGGTGGATCGAATCAACTCCCTCGGGGACTACCCAGACAATATACGACAGGAGTGACCCGAAGACGCCAATAATGGGCTCTAAGGGGATTATCTCACTTCTAGGTCAAAAGCTCAAGCCATGAAAATGGAAACCAAACTCATGCCATCAATTAAAATAAGGTTGGTAATCGGTCGGTTAACAGTTAGCCGGTTATCGGTATACCGTTTGGTCCCAAACTATTTCAGACTACCGTTACTGAAAGGAAACCAGTTAACCAACTAACCGGCTTACCGGTTAGCAACCGGTTAACACTAATATACCGAAAATATAAAAAAGGCAGTTGTCTCCCACAATTGACAATCCCACTCAGTTTCAAATCTCAATTCCTTCCCCCTCGTCTTGTCCCGGAAACAAAATTCCTTCGCCCTCATCGTTTTCCTCTGCTTCTCCCCTATCTTTACCACCACCACCACCACCAACCTCTCTTTCCTCTTCCTCCTTTCCTCTCGATCCCGAAGGACGCAAGCTCTCAGCCGTTGTTGACGCCACCGCCGCTGAAACAGTTCTGCGGCAACGCCGACGAAAACGAAAGATGTTCATCGGCGACTCATTGAATCAGAACATGTCGACGAGATCTAGCAGAGGAAAAATCAAGCCAGAGATCAAGCGATGGAGAGAGGGAATCGAACGGTCATTGAAACTCCTCTTTGATTTGTAGATCTCCGCTTTGAGAATGGCGGCGATGATTTTTGAATTGAAAACTCAAGTTCTGGTTTCTTGCTCCTGTCAATCCAACCCAACTGCGTCACTTCCAGATGCATGCAACGGAGTAGCGAAGACGAATCCTCAAGCGACGGTTCTTCAATCCGGCTGATTCTCTTTCATCGATAAAGATGGTGGTGGTGTAGTGGTATGTAGGCAATTCTGGGTTTGGGCTTTTGGGGTTTTCAATTTTGATTTATTGTTTGCTTACTTCCCCTCTATCTCCATTAAATATGGGTTGAATTATGGTTTTGGAATGTGAGAATGATAGAAGAAGAATGGGGAAGAAAGGAATTGGGTTGTGGGTTAGAACAGAGAAGATGGAGATTGGAGACATGTGAGGCTAGCAGGGGGAGTGAAGGTAGGGATGGGGTGGAATTTGCTGTGATTTTGCCTCTCTGGAACTGGTGAGTTCCGGTATGCCGGGTAACCGGCTACCCGTCGGTAAATTACCGATTAAGAGTCGGTATACCGATGGAAAATTTTCTCTGCCTCCAACCGTTACCCCCGGTTATACCGTTAACCGAAAAACCGATTACAGCCCTACATTAAAACATCCATCAATTAGATAAAATCATCAATCAAACAAGTAAGTTATCACATACATCAACAACAAACCAAAATCTAGACCTAGGATTCTTAATCCCAAGAGAAGAGGGCGAGTTTCTAGAGAGAGAGATGAGAGATTACAAAGAAACCTCTAGATCTTCTTCTTCTACTAGGCTTGATTCCTTGATTCCAAGCTTGATCAATGCCTTCAATTAAGCTCCAAGATCACTCTCTCACTCTCTAGAACTCCCCTTTGGTGTTTTGGGTTGAAACCCTAGAGAATGAAAGTGTTTCTTCTCAAAAAACCAACTCCTCTTTTCTCTCTCCCCGCTGTTGTCTTCATATTTGTCCGAAAGCGACCAGTTCACGGTCGTGAACACCTGAGCGCGTCTATGAACTCAGTGTCATCGCCAAAACGCACCGCTTCACTTCTGGGTTCACGGGCAACAGCTCCAGTTCACGGTCTTAGTAACCGTGAACTGCCTTGTCGTCAGTAACTTCTGGAACCTCGTTGGACGCCTCGATGTTCACAATTTGTGCTTCCAGTTCACGACCTTAGGAGACCGTGAACTGCCTTGTCTGACCGTGAACTGCGGCTGCTTCCTGGACGACTGCGCTTCACTGTTACGGGCTTTTCTTCGATTTTTGCGCTTTTTGACCTCCAATTATCCCAAAATTCGACCTCGACCCTTCCACACGTGCTAGGACCTAAAATGTATCAAAACAAGCACAACCTATCGTGAAATATGTAGAGGGACAATGAAATACTAAGCTAAACGAATAAGAAATGAGGGGTAAAATGTGTACATTTGGGCCCGAATCACCTAACATACATGAAACATTATATCGTAGTATATTCCAACAAATTACGTGAAAATTATACACATTGCTACTGATGTATTATTGTATTCATGCTGATTATTGTATTCCATTATTAATCAATTAAACTCACTCTTTTTCTTTTCACTTTCATGAAAAGGGAATAAAGAAGGCCCATAATGGGTTTGTTTATGCTTTGACTTTTAATCTCGCCGTCAAGGGAGCGGAAGGAAAAGAAAAGAGAGGAAATGAAACGATGCCTTTTTTCCGTTGAATACTTGAATAGAGATGCCCTTTTTCGCTTATAGAAAAGTCGTCCGAATGACCAATGTACAATAATCATTCTTTTGATTCAAGCGTGATAAATGTATCCTCTTCACTCTTACACTCACCAGTGTGTTGGAGTGGTAAATAAGCCAGCCTTCTACTACGGTTTGGTCGGTATCATATATATTAGATCAATATAAAAAATTAGGGCAATGTCTATTTTTTATCCAAATCTTTTTCAGATTCTTTTATATTATCCAAATCTATCGAAATACTAAGAATTAACCAAATGTTAACTTCCAGTTAGCAATTTTGTTAGTGATATTGACTTAGCAACATGATACTGACTTGGATGAGACTCATGAAGGTTAACATTCCAAAATTTTAGTATTTTAACTAAGAAAAGAGTTACAAAATTATTAACGATAACATAAAAAAGGCTAATATTTTGATGCATTATGAAAGATTTGGATAACTAATAGAATTTTAATAGGTTTGGATAATATAAAAGAATCTGAAAAAGATTTGGATAAAAAAAATAGACATTACCCTAAAAATTAAGTCAATACCATTATAAAATTCAAATTATTATAAAAATGTCACCCCGAATGAACCGCACTCCATTTTTACATGGAAAATAGTTATGTGTATACTACCGAATAGTTATCATATTTCATAACGGACACTACACAATAACCATCAACTTATAAATATGAAAAATACATCATATTTTGGGCTACTACTGTTGCTCACTATGTTATATAATGTCCCTCACATTTTGAGATTCAAATTATAATTATTTATTGTATCCAGGTAGCAAAAAACATGAACCTTTTCTGCACAATTGGTTGATGAAGTATGAAAGATTTGATACAAGTAACTAGACTCTCCATGTGAGACAAATTGGAAGGTATCTAAGTTGATGCAATCTTACTAATTCGTGAGTAATTTATTATAAATATTAGTTAACTTGCCTCATCACTAGTTGGAGAATTGCATTAGCTGGTTAATCCACAATCCAACCGCACCCATCTGCCACCCATCCACCCAGCCCGAAGAAATGTGTGGGTGGATTGTTGCCTTGTTGGTAAGTGAGTCGGTCAGTTTTATACCAAAACCCATCCAACCCACCCATTGGCTGTAGTCGTAGTTAGGGGTGGCATTGGTCGGTTTCGGTTTAACCAAAAATAAAAAACTCGATTATTGGTTAAAATGGGACACCCACACGACTGTCGACCACCGACAGTGAGAGAGCCACGGCTAACCGACCACCGACCGATCGGTTATCGGTTTTTGGTTCGATTAGCCATGGTAACCGGACTTATGTCGCAGACAATAAATGGCATGTATAAAACTGTTTTCCGGCCAAATCAACTCCAGCGGTGGGATTTGGAAAGTAATTAATCAAAAATCAATTAATTACAAAATTATTAGTAGTGGTTACAATTTACGAAAATCATTAAGAAGAAAATCTTGGGTTCCTATATGGCCAGAGACATGAATTGAGAAGGGGGAGGAAAAAATCTCGGATCTCCTTTTCTCTCTCTCTTTTCCCAATCAATTTTTGAGACCCCAATCAATTCCCCTTTTCTCTCTCCCCCCAATAAATTCTCCTTTTCTCTCTCCTAAAATCAATTCCCCTACTCTCTCATTCTTCTCTCGCTCAATTCCCCGGACCCCAACGAATTCCGGCGGCAGAGAGGCAGCAGGTTCGGGGATAACAAAGAGGCAGCAGGTCTGGCGGAGAGGCAGAGGCGGCGAAGGGAGGTGGCGACGGAGGCGCGGTCGACTGTCTCTGTCCGCGCCTTGCTCTGTTTTCGATGGAGCGGCGGCCAGTGCCTTCCTAGTTTCTCGCGGGAAGAAGGAGAAGGTCGGAAGGGCAACAGAGGCGGGGGAGCGGTGGGGAAGGCTGGGGCTGGGAGAAGGGACAAATGGTCTAAAGTTTTCGGATGGAGGAGCCTGATTATGGTTTTGGGGAAATCTGTCCTCGCCAAGCACAACCTTTTTGGGGGGATCGAGGAGGGCCACCGGTTGCCGTCTGTTAGCCGGTTAACCGTGGTTAGTCGCCGTCGATTATTTGGCTAACCGACGATGCTCTTTCCGCCTCCGCCAACCGACCGCGTTGCTTAAAGAATCGGTTGCTGGTTATCCAATAACCGGCGGTTATCAGTTGTAATCATCGGTTATCTGATAACCAGCCACTGATCTGCCACCCTTAGTCATAGTGGTAGAGCAGTGCGACTGTCAAATCAGTTTTCGAGCAAAAAAAAAATGGGGAAAAAAGACAAGTAACAAGTTGGACACCAAACAAAGACAGGGGAATTGTGTCAGTTACTGCTTTGGGGGTAATCAGTTTTAGTTGCTGTTGTTTCCAACAGATGAGATCAAGCATGCGTGGGGAAATTCAACGGTTTGGATGAAGTAATCGAGCGACAATGCGTTTGCTAAGTACTCGACAGTCGGCAGGTAGGGCGAGCACTATCGGTAGGGCAGTTTTGTGCGTATAAAAGCGCAGATTTATGGGGACGGCGGGTCAAGTGAAAACAAGAACATCAAGAGCAGTCAGTGCCCAGTGGTGGATGGCGACCAGCCACCATGGGAAATAGTGTTTCAGTTTGAGTTCATGTTGAGCTTGTCAAATTGGGTTGAGCTGATAAAGTTTAACTAGAGTCTGGGCTTGAGAGCTTTTGCTAATCAATGATCTTGTTTGTGGATATTGACACCCAATGCCTAAGTGAGTTCACAACTTGTAATTAGCTAGCCTAGTCGTTAGAGTAGTTTAGTTTCTCTGTTTTCAAATATTGTGTGGCTAGAGACCCGTGAATTCAATAATTCTTATTTTACTTTCACTATACTACACCGGTCGTTGGTTATGCTTGGCCCACGAGATAGTAGTTTAGAGTGAGTCACTACAGCAACTCTCACGCATTGTGGTTAATCACACCCACAGATTGTGGATAATAAGTTGAGTGTGATTAGTACATAATGATATTTGTGATTAGTGGTTAATTGGTTAACCCACAATAAACACATTAAACTAACAAACTTTTGTTTGATATACAACTACCTATAACAATTAACCCACAAAATCATTATAACTACATAAGACTAACAACATTTTGGTTTGCCTTTAATTTTTTTCATATTTATTATTAATATATTTTTTAATAAGACTAACAACATTTTGGTTTGCCTTTAATTTTTTTCATATTTATTATTAATATATTTTTTTAATGTGGGGAGTAAGAACTAATATCATAAAAGTTAAAATAACTCACCGACATTGTGAAAATTTATAGTATGTGCAGTGTGTGATTAATTTGTATTTTATAAAATAAAGGATTTCTTCTCTTTCTTCTCTTCAACACAAAATTCAAATACCAAATATTTTTCATCTCCACGAACAACAAAACAATACATTCAATAGTCTAGTAGAGAATACATGATTTGTTGGTGGCGATCTCGATGCTTTACGTCTTGAAAGATAAAATTTTGTGGGTAACCATAACCATACCGCACCAACCCATAATGGATAGTGAGTAACCACTACTCGCTGCAATGCGGTTTGTGGTTAGCATAATCATGACTTTGTGATTATGGTTACCACAAAGTATGGGTCAGGTAACACACCTACACCAATTTCTACCTCTAATCGTAACTATCTATCTCAAATCTTTATATACGAGTAGGTGGCAACTTATAATCCAATCCACCAATTCACCCAGTTAAATATTCAACTAATACTTTTTATATTTTACAATTTGGTACCTAAAATTTATTTGTGTATACGAAAATGTCATTTAAAAATTATGTTTTGGTACCTAAATTTTTATTTTGATATTTTAGTATCTAAAATTTTCTAAATTTACATATTGGTCTCATTGATCAATCCACCAATCCAATCTATTTAATCAATGGATCTACGGGTCCAATCCAATAATCCAGAAGTCCAACGCATAAAATTTTAAATTTTCCTTTTTCAAGTTGCATTTTCGATTTCTGGTTTTTTTTAATTTCTTTTTAAAGTTTCGCGGTTATGCCCCCAATTTTTTTGTTTTTTTGATTCATCTCCTCTTTTTCTTCTTCACCGGTATCCGCCTCTCTCTCTCTTCTCAGTTCTCATTGATCGATCGACTCTCTGTATTGAGTCTATACTGTGCAGTGTGCACTCCGCTGTATTTCTTCTTCTGGTTCACAGTGTCGATTCATCGAAACAATTTGCGGTGGCGATTTTGATCGGTGAGTTCAATTTCTCCCTTCCCGAGCTAATCTCTCTGGTTTTTCTCCTTCTCTTTCTGTGCCAATCCTTCCCCTCAATTAGGGCCCTCCCTTCCGCAACATGTGTTCTGTTGCTTCTTTCCCGCCTCCTTACGCTTCAATTCAGTTTGGCGAGCGGGAAGGAAGAATCGAGGTCGAATTGCTTCGATTTCGCGGCCCCGTTTGGGGAGGAAAGGAGGGGAGTTATGAGGATTGAGCTAGGTCGAGTTTTGCTGATTGGCGCTCAGTTTGGAGTTGGTTGTGTGTTCGCTCTTCTGAATTTCAGTCTCTCCATCTTCTAATTCAGTTCTTCTTGCTCTGGTTAATGTTCGTCGGAGTAATGTTAGCTACTGAGTCAGGAATCCAGCTGTGGGCTTTAGGCTTCACCGTCTGGGGTTTCTTGCTTCTCGGTGATGTGGCCGCGGCCGCCTTTCCGATGCCAAGTTTTCCAGTCCTCAGTCATTTGAAAGTTTTGCTTTCCCGACTGTTTCGTTTTCCTTGTTTCTGAGAAGTCGGCTGGAGAATTGAGATGTTGGCGGCCATGAACTTTCACAAATTCATTCTTCATCTGTGTTTTCGCTTATAGAACGTTCCGTGCTCGTTCGGGAATTTTGCTTCCAATAAGATTAGATCGAGACTGCTGGTTTTCTGAGGGGCGGAGGGAGGGTTCAGTTTAGTCAGTACCATGGCATTAGCATTGTGATCCTGGATCATATTCTGTCAGTTTTTGGGTATGAAAGAAAATCAATCATTGTGCTTCTGCCGTTGTCTCCATTTCAACCTTTATCATAAGTATCTGTATGTGCTGGTAGATCTTATCTTGCTCTTCCCTGAGTATGAGGTTTTAGTCTGGCATGCATGGTCAGATATCCATCTTGGTGCAGCTCGATGTAACAGTTTCTAAGCTTAGGGTTTCTAGCCGAAGTGTCTCACGGCCTTCTAATTTAACTAACTGGCCTCTTGGTGTTCCTTAACCTATTTGCCAATTGGTTCTAGGTTTGTGGACATTTCATGACCTGGTTACAAAGTTTCGTTAATTGGGTAATACTTGTTCAAAGTATCAAATCTGTTTTAGGGTTGTTGGTGTTATTCTTAACATGCAGTACGGACTGGTGCTTGGTCGTGGTCATTAACTCATTATGTGGTCCAGTAATTAGCTGTTCACAAATCTATGGCTATGTTTGTTTTTTCCTTTTCCGATGGCTGTAGAAATGGCACAATTCATCTTTTGACCCTGTATATATGTCTAACATAGTTATGGTATTCCCTCTAGTAGTTTATCTTAAACTCTGAACATGTCATACCGATTCTGTAATTATTTGCTTGGATTTATGAAAATTTAAACCCCTCACTTGTGTTCAATCAATGTCATGATTGGCAAAGTTGACAGATTACTGCTCCTGCCACTTGGGGCATGTGGGTCCTTGTTTTACAATCGTCTTATCCTGTTATCTTTCTTTAATAGTCGCCACTTGTGAGACGTGAATTCATCAAGAATTTTGCTAATGTATGCTATGGTTCCTTTTAATGTTTCAGATAATTAAGGAAGTTATCCATGGCTCCATCAAGAAAATCTAAAGGTGTGAATAAGAGGTTCTCAGGTGGTAGTGAGGTTAACACTAATAATGGTTCTGAATTTGCCAACAAAAGTAGGCAGAAGGTCAGTTCAGTCTTTTTTCTTAGTATGGTAATGTTGCCATTACATGTGCTGTTAATTCCATACCATTACCTTAAATATACAAACCAGGTTCCTATGTTAACCTTGCCATATAGCATTGCAAGCTTGTGGTGTTTATCCTTTTTTCCCCTGCTGCAGAAGCGCAAGTGGACTGGCAAGTTAGGGCCCAAATGGACCAAGGAGGAACTTGAACGTTTCTACAAGGCATATCGTAAGCATGGTAAAGACTGGGAGAAGGTTAGAAGCAACTTTCTAATGAAGAAATTGCATAGTTTGCTTAGAAGATAGACTCTTATAAATTTGGACGATCTAATGTATTTCACTTCTCCTTATATCATCTCTTTCTTACCCTTCTTTTCTCCCTGTGGTGTTAGGTAGCTGCTTCTGTCCGCAGCCGGTCTGTAGGGATGGTAGAGGCACTGTACTCCATGAACACGGTAAGCATTGATCTCTATGAAATACGAAATTTGCATATGAAACTGACTGGAAAAGCTGTCGTTTTGACATTTTTTATTTTATGAATGATACGGACAACTGATTTGCATTTTGCATATGACTTGACAACCACTTTATGTGAATGAATGAACTGGTTATTAGTTGCTACTGAAGGTTGTAACGAGCTATGCTATTTCTTTTCAGGCCTATTTATCTCTTCCAAAGGGCTATGCCTCTGCTGCTGGACTGATAGCGATGATGACGGATCACTACTCGAATCTGGTAAGATCTGAATTTCGTTCAGGAAAGTTAATTCTATGTCTTTTGTGTATATCTTACCAAAGTTTGTACCTTGTGCTCACAGCAGAGCTTAGATTTAGTTGCTCGTCTGTTGAAATCATAAAAATGTATAGTTATAAGTTTGGCAGCTTCAAATATGAGTTACTGAGAGTTTTATTTATGATAGTTTGCTGCAAGGTGTAAAATCACACCTTGTATACAATGAGGCAATTTGAAGTTCACATATTGGCTCCATGTGACTGACTTGTTCAGACTTCAGATTGTATCCACGGAAAGAGGTCTTATAGATCATATCCTTGCAGGGGGACAGTGAGAGTGAACAAGAAGTAAACGAGGCTCCAAGTACCTCTCGCAAACCCCAGAAGCGTGCTCGGGTGACCAAAGGTTCAGAGGGGTCACCAGTTACAGATCTGTCAAAATCTCTGTCAGCTGCATCGAATTATGGTTGCTTGTCTTTGTTAAAAAGGAGGCGCTCAGGTAAAGAATATCTTGCGACTTGTGCAAGAATTTCACTATACTTTTGTCCTTTCTTTCATCACTCTCTATCGTTGTGGTTCTGCTTATTTGTTGAACTCTTTATTAAAATATAAGGCTTCCACTCAGTATTTATGGGATTGTGATGCTATAGTTGAATTGCTGGAGAATCTTGTTCCTTAATTATGAGAAATTTATTGCAGTGATTTGAAGTTAATTCCTTTTTTTCCAGTTCCATTTCCATCTATTTCTGATTTTCTGTTTCCTAGAGTCACTGAGGATCAAACTTGTTCTTGTCCTCGAATTTCTTCAGAAAGTAGACCGTGGGCTGTTGGGAAACGGACTCCCCGAGTCCCAGTTTCTTACTCTTATGACAAAGATAAAGAAGAGAGGTATATTTCACCAATTCGGCAGGGTCTAAAGTTCAAGGCCAATGCACTTGATGATGATGATGTCACGCACAGACTTGCATTAGCACTTACGGTAGCCTCACAAAGAGGTGGCTCCCCACAAGTTTCTCAAACTCTGACCAGGAAAAGAGGTTCTTCCTCACCAGTTCAGAATGGTGAACAAATGGTAATTACTTAACTGGATTGTCCGTTCCTTTCTTCTGAATTGGTTTTGAAGTTTGAATGACTTGTATATTGATGTTGATTGTCTACTTATATGTAGCGTGCTGATTCAGAGATGACTAGTGCAAAGCTTCGCTGTAGCGAAATGGATGACAGTGGTTGTGAACTAAGTTTAGGAAGCACAGAAGCTGACACCGGAGATTATACAAGGGATATAACATTCTTGAGAGGGAAGAGATACCAGAAATGGAGACCAGAACTAGAAGAAAGTGTAGACAATCATTTGGATGAGATAAAGGAAGCCTGTAGTGGGACAGAGGAAGGACAGAAACTGGGTGCTGGTAAAGGAAGATTTGAGGCAGAAGTCTCTAATTCAAAACTGTCAAGGTCCCCATATGATAGGGCTCCCAAGAAGAAAAGCAAAAAACTTCTCTTTGGAGAAGGTAAGGGAAATCTGTTTCATCTGTGGTCTGCGCTTGAAGTATTGTGACAGAGTTCTGGTCTGTAGCCTTTGAAACCTTGGAACGTAGTTAGGAACTTTTTAGTGCTCTATTCTTTCGCTCCTGCAGTTTCTAGTCATATTATGCTTCATATGGCCTTGCATTCCATTTCCCCTGTTTTAAATGTGCCATCTCATATGCCTTTCCCTTTTCTTTCTCAGGTGAAGATATTGCCTTGGATGCCTTGCAAACTCTAGCGGATTTGTCATTGAGACTGCCAGATGGACCCATGGATACAGGTAAAATACTTGCTGTAACATGTGACCCAGGTTTTGGATCAATATATTATCTAAATCTTTCTTGTTTCTTTTTCAGAGTCATCTGTGCATGCTGATGAAGGAAAAACTGGAAATGTTGTAAAGTCTAAGTTGAAAGGCAATTCTTCGACTTCGGGAGTTAAAATAACTCCCTCCAAGTCTAATAAGCAACCAAAATCTGCACATGGTGTCATTGCTTTACCAGAGTCTAAGGATGGATGCCCTCAGATTAATTCAGGGACTCGTAAAAGGAGGAATAAGCCCCCACAGCCAAAGGTATAAGTTGATGCAATGCCCAGTCACATCTGTTTGCTGCTTTCCAACACCCTAACCTTTGACTTCTTGCCCCATCATTGTCTTTATATTCCATGCATTTGACGCCTGGAAATGGTTTGTGTTGACATGCAGACTTCAGAAACTGAAAAGCACCTGGGTCCTTGCTTGGGTGAATCACAGAAGATTGAGGTAAGCAATTCTTTTTTATCTTACAACTTTATGACTGATGTTCTATTGGTTGGTTTGTGACATAACAAAAGTCAACATTTTCTAATATGAAGTGTTGGACTCACCATGATGATCCATTTACCTTTCTCAACTTACATATCTTGTGTTGCTTTCCATCTCTGAGTCTCTCTTATGAAATTTATTGGTACACTGTAGAGGTTGCTTCTCTCGGATTTAAGATTTCAATGGTTTTCTAGTAGTTGATAATTTACTTGGAAGCGGACACTCTGCAAATTAGTAAGTTCACCCTCCAACGTGTAAAAAAAAAAAACTTGTTGCGGAGCAGCTAGGTGCTCGTGTTGAAGGTCTTTTACCTTGTTCTTTCCTAGTTTATCAAGTTAGTTAGCTCTGGCCCTTGTCTACTGTGTTATACAATTCATTTTTACTATAACCCAGCAGTGCTTTTTTCAGACAGTTCCTTTGGGCATTTTAGTCCCCGAGCTCTCTTGTTAAGGATTTTTCTATGTCCCTGCTCTTTAGGTTGTTCGTGATACGAATACCTACGTCGATGAAGTCAAATCTTCTCATGATGCTCCATCTGTCAAACAAAAGAGATCAACAAAACCACTAGAACGTACTTCTTCGAGCGCTGATCCTGGAAGAGACTCAAATGATTCAGGTCCCTCAACAGCCCAAGCCACACCTTCAAACCAGTTCAGTCTTCCTACCAGAGTACGGAGTCGGCGTAAAATAAGTGCACCCAAACCACTGCTTGAGAAAGATAGAGAGACTCACGATGGCCTTAAAAATGGTCAACCCAAAGTTTCCATCCCTTCATTCCAGGACCAAGCTCTCATTCTTAAGGTTTTACATCCAACGACTGCATGTGTTGCCTATGAAGCTATTGTTCCTATATGCTCTTTACTAAACTTTATGTCCTGGTATTTTATCTTTGCAGAAGAATCTTAGAAACTGTCTTTCTCGGTATGAACTAAGGCGTTGGTGCGTCTTTGAGTGGTTCTATAGCGCTATCGATTACCCTTGGTTTGCTAAAAGGGAGTTTGTGGAATACCTAGATCATGTTGGTTTGGGTCATATCCCAAGATTAACTCGTGTAGAGTGGGGCGTCATAAGGAGGTACAAAGTCTTTTGAATTTGTTCTTACCATTCATTATTTTATTTCACCCTGTGTTTTTCACTGTTCCATAGAATTCTGGGTTGTACATCACTTTATTTGGTGTTTCTTAATGCAGTTCTCTTGGTAAACCAAGGAGATTCTCTGTGCAATTTTTGAAAGAAGAGAAAGAGAAGCTTAATCAATACCGGGAATCAGTTAGGAAACATTACAGTGAACTTCGTGCGGGTACTAGGGAAGGACTTCCAACAGATCTGGCTAAACCTTTATCAGTTGGGCAGCGTGTTGTTGCACTTCATCCGAGGACAAGAGAAATCCATGATGGGAATGTGCTAACTGTTGATCATAATAGGTGCTGCGTTCAATTTGCTCAACCCGAGCTTGGGGTGGAATTTGTCATGGTAATTTCCTTGTTGTATTCAGAATTTGGAAAGGCACGTTAGAATTTTTCGCTTGTTTTTTTATTGCAAAGTATTAAAGCAGTATTGATCATTTTAGCTTTTCTGCTGCTATGATTTATGCTACTGCAGGACGTTGATTGCATGCCATTAAACCCATCAGAGAATCTGCCTGCTTCTCTTACCCGACATGGTCTTGCTCTGAACAAGTTTATAGAGAACTTGAATGACTATAAAACAAACGGGTCACTGACCGAGAAAACAATGGAAGGGCATGCAAAGGTAATCCATCCAGAGAGCCTGGAAAACGCCAATGGTTTCCCTCATATTCCTCCACCAAATTATCATGTCACGCAGCCTTCACAGGTTAGAAACTAGTCAACCTGGTAGTCTATGGCGGGTTTTTTTCTCGACAGTTAACTGCATGCTTGTTGCCTGTGCTGATTTCTTATTTGAAAATCTATATGAATTAGACGACCTCGTGTTTCAACTACCATGAATATTTATGTACACGGATTATATTATGATGGTAAGTTATTTTGACCAGGGGATTCCTCTAGGTCTGGCTACACCGGTTACCACTGGATTTTGTGAAGCCATTAATCGCCAACAAGCGGCAATCGCTCAGCCTTCTATTCATGCACACATACAAGCAAAGGAAGCCGATATTCAAGCGCTATCAGAATTAAGCCGCGCTCTTGAAAAGAAGGTCAGTGTTCCTTTCCAGCTAATCTCTTCACCTAGAGATTTTTTGTACAAGTTGATAACCAACACTCATATAATTACGTATCCTTTGCATGTTTTTGTTCTTTTTTTCTTCAGTAACTTTTGCGTAGTTATACTTCCTGGTATAATATCAGAATTTAGCACTCCTTTATAATGATCAATCTGTATATCACGTTATCTAGAGTGACTTATAGTTAGGCTTGGGCAATGATATCTGGGCCTAACCAATATTTGGATTGAAATGGAGCGGATCAAAGTATATGTGATCTGGTTTCAATTCTCAAATTCAAGACATCTTTAGTTTGGGTTCCATGGATCCTTGTAGAAACCATGAAAAATGTACCAGACCAAATAAGACCTCTTCGATCTGATTATAGTTGTCATGTTTTGCATATATTCAATCCGACACTATACTGGTTGGTTCAATTCTGGACCAGACTGGACAGCACCCATCTCTACTTGTAATCAGCCATTCATCATGAAGCACGTTCCTAATATTAGATTCTTGGTTTAGTACCTTCATTAGAAGCTGATGAGTTTTTGTCTTTTCATTTGCAGGATGCTGTGGTATCCGAATTGAAGCGCATGAACGAGGACGTGCTAGAAAACCAAAGCAGCAATCTCAGAGATTCAGAATCTTTCAAGAAGCACTATGCTGCAGTATTGCTACAGTTGAATGAAATCAACGACCAGGCAAATAACTAATGCTCCAACATCTTCATATCCGCAGTTCATTTCCGCCGTATAATACCCTGGAACACGGTCTCAAATTCTCTGTCCTTCATTTTCCATGCAGCTTTCTTCTGCACTCTTTAGCTTACGACAGCGAAACACGTATCAAGTAGCTATTCCAGCCATAACCGTTGGTGAGCCGGTTCTGTACTACAGCTCGTCCAATCACCCTGTTGAGGAGGTCCAAGATTCTGGGGCTCATGTAGCTGAAATTGTTGAAACTTCAAGGTCAAAAGCCCAAATAATGGTCGATGCAGCAATGCAGGTACTACTCCTTTCCCTGTAGTATAATTCTTCGAGCCCATTTGGCTCAATGAATAGGAAGTAATGACGGTAAAATGAGTACTTGGTCCTTCAAATTCATACAAAAGAGAGAATTTAGATACGATACATTATATTTAGATCAAGCAAAGACACCAACCGATGTCTAGGAATTCACTAGCTTCCGCTAAAATTATTTTCCCTGTCTCAGGCCGTGACATCTCTGAACAAGCAAGAAAGCGACATTGAGAGCATCGAGGAAGCCATTGATTTTGTCAACAGCCAGATCTCCTCCAATGAGTTAACCACACAGTTAGCTGCACCACCTAACCCAGTGATTTCAGTTCAGGATGCTACCGGATCCCAAGATCAGTCGACTCTCAATGCAGTGGCCAACCACACGTTGGATGCCAAGTCGTCGAACAACACGACTGACCTGAACGAATCACAGATTCCGTCGGAGCTAATAGCACAATCCGTAGCCACCCTGCTCATGATCCAGGTACAGACGACATTCCTTTTCTCTCCCTCCACGTTTCCATATTACCAGAACCTCATACTAAACAACCATGTGCTCATCTCCAGAAATGTACGGAGCGTCAGTTTCCACCGAGCGACATTGCTCAGGTACTCGATTCCGCAGTAGCGAATCTGAAGCCGTCGTGTTCGCAGAACCTTCCGGTTTATGCCGATATACAGAAATGCATGGGTATCATACGGAACCAAATACTGGCCCTCATACCCACGTAACTTGGTAATCGCAGATTGTACGTTTGAATATGTGAAAGAAAAGGGGGAGTTGAAGAAAAAAAATCTTCCCTTTTTGGTCCGTCTTTCTTCCTTTCTGTAATTGATCAATTCTTCTTTCTTTTGTTTGGTCCCTGTAATGTATCATTTGGAAGAAACTGAGATGGGGGAAATAATTGTGTACTTCTACGCCCCTGTTCTCAGTTATATATATATGGGGAAAAGGTGCATTGCTTCAAAATTTGAAACCTCTGTTCGAGATGGTGAACCAGATCGGTTTCGTCTATCGAAATGTCATGAACATGCCGTTTGGTCGTGCGACGAACATTTCATTGTTTGGTTGTTCATTCGAAAGCAAATGCAGTACGCTCGACATTTTGCACCTATGATAAGACCTGAATTTTTGCGCGAATTTCAGTGATCAATCATTCAAACGATGGATAGTGCAGTACGCTCGACATTTTGCGCCTTTGATAAGACCTGAATTTTTGCGCGAATTTCAGTGATCAATCATTCAAACGATGGATCGTCTGCAATCTACTTGTCTCATCATGCGGCGTCGTGTTGCAACTTGCGAGAATCGCGAAGACTCGAATAGTCAAATGCCTCTCTTTCTCTCGTGGTCAAACAATTCAATTTCTACCGTGGTAAATTCCCTAGTGCGCACGTGCTGCTCCCAACTTGCTTTCGAGTTCAACATGGACAAGGACTCGCTGGTTATTTCCGAAAAGAAAAAGGACTTATATAGTAGTTTTCCAACAACTCCTGCCGCAAAAGGGTAAAACCCTTCGCTTTATATAACCTTCGGTTCTGCGAGATTACAAACCCTCTCTCGCTCTGTGTTTTCTGCTCAGCTTCTGCTCCTTCCGTTTCCCATCCTCCCGAAATCCCAAGAGCGAAGCCTCTGGAGCAGTAACCATGTTGGTTTATCAAGATCTCGTAACCGGTAAGCATCTACTCCTACAATCATCAGATTTTTGCTTTCAATGGGCAGCTACAATTTTGTTTTCAATCGGGGTTTTTTGCTTTCCGAATTTTAGGGTTTTTTCTTGTTTGTTTGTGAATTTCAGTATCTCGATCCACCTTGTTCGAATTAGTTTGTTTGGACTGAAATCTCGCACCCTAGATCTACGATTAGAGATCGGCGGCCGCAACTGACTTTATTTGTTATCCGTTTCTTCTTATCTAGCTATCTGCTTACTTTGTTTTTATCTGATTTTGGGTTTCGATGTCCAAATTGATTCGTGTATATAGTTGTAGTCCCAGCTCTGATGTGTAGTTGTTGCTTGGATGAGTCAGTTATGTTCTGTAGCTTTCGAATCGGTGTGATGTTAATACTAATGTTGTTTTGTGTTGTACAGGTGATGAGCTTCTCTCTGACTCATTCCCATACAAAGAGTTTTTGGATGGAGCTTTGTGGGAAGTTGATGGAAAGGTTGGTATTTGTTTATTCTCAGTTTTGGCGTGCCGTGATGGGGCTTGGTACCTGATGCGTTGAATGGTCTAATAATTTGACCAAGTTTGGTTCTTTCTTTCTGGTTCATAGTGGGTTATTCAAGGCGCAGTCGATGTCGACATTGGTGCGAACCCTTCTGCTGAAGGAGGTGGTGACGATGAGGGTGTCGATGACCAGGCTGTTAAGGTTGTCGATATTGTCGACACCTTTAGACTTCAGGTGGGGGCTCTTTCTCCTATCTGAAACGGTTTGGAACCCTTAGCCGTCGTGAATTGGAATCTGAACCATCTGTGTGTATGATGTTTGCAGGAGCAACCTGCTTTTGACAAGAAGCAGTTTGTTACCTACATGAAGAGGTACATCAAGGTCTTGACCCCTCTCTTGGAAGGGGAGGCACAGGCGAAGTTTAAGAAAACCATTGAGCCAGCAACTAAGTTCCTCCTCTCTAAGCTCAGTGACCTCCAATTGTAAGCCCACTGTACACATCCCCGTTCTTCTTTAAGCAGGCTTCATCGTCGTACCTTGTCATTACACGTTTGTTAACAAACTTGGGTTTGATCGACTGCAGTTTCGTCGGGGAGAGCATGAAGGACGATGCCACCTTGGTGTTTGCGTACTACAAGGATGGTGCTGCTGACCCTACATTTTTGTACCTCCCCCATGCCTTGAAGGAGATCAAGTGCTAGAAAGAGAGAGATGAGTAGCGGCGGGATGAAGTTAAACACACTTCATTCGCTGTAGTTTTATTTTTGGTTGGTTGTCCCCCGTCTTCTTTTCGCCCTTTCTGTACTCGTAGACTCTGCTTTTGTTATAGCAGTATTTCGTTATGTGCGACTCGTGTTCGATAGCTATTGAGGATATTTATTGTTCGGTGTGACACATAATTTAGTTTCGTGTTGATGTTATCGTTGCATTATGGTTTGCTTCTTTAGATCACCAGTCGACAAGGTCGAAACAGCAATGATTCGGATGCTCTCTAAAACTTGTGGTATAACAAGAGGTGCAGCTGGGAATTATGTTGAAATGATACCGCCAAAATTTTGTATTACGAATGAAAACTTGACCGAGACATGAATATGAGGGAGATAAATTGTGCATATACATTACTACCTAACTTGCATTGTAACTTGGATTCAATGGATCTACAGGTAAATAACTTTTCAAATTTTGTAGTTATGTAACTATGTAATAATTTCACATTTGAAGAAATGATTAAACCTTCAATTAAAATATATATATCTTTCCAAACAAACCTACTACTGTCATTCAACTAAGGGCTGGATCTCTCAATCTTCCAAAACTCAAAACACAGAACTTTAACTTAAAGCAAAAACTTCAATCCAAGAAGAAGAGAAAAAGAAGTGTATTCCAAGATATGATTGGTTAGCCATGAATTGGAGATCTCTACCACCACTACTGCAATATCATGATTTCCGCCTCAATTCTCCCCATTGTGTTTATATTATTATGATCATAACAAGGCAAGGACCGCCCAGCTAGAACATTAACATAATAAGTAGGGATATCGGATATATGTATAATATGCTCTTATACATATATAAGTAGGGATATCGGATATGTATCACCCAAACTAAGATTCGTCTGAGGTCGACAGTTTATGCATGGAAATTTTAACCGAAAAAATAATTTTTCTAAAATATAAGAACATGTTTGATGTAAAAAAAAAAAATAGTAAAATGACATGTTTGATAAGAATGTATAATACAAATACATATTATACCATTATTAAGTAACTTGTCATGAAACCTAGCATTAGTTCACGTCATTTCTACTTACCTATTCTTCTTTATTCATCTATATCCTTCCAAACAACTCGATCTAAGTTCTAAAAAACGACGGACCATAACACCAATCAGTTTGTAATTTGAAACCATCCATATCCATACCGTCTCGTTACAAATCGCACGACCTGATTGGTTGACACTGATTTGGTCAATTTGCAAAAAAAATCGACAATTTTTCCTTCACATTTTCACGATTTCCCATGATCTGTCACCCGATTCGCGATGAACCATGATCTGCCTATGATCCAACTTTCACCCGTTTACCAGTTAGGGTGCGTTTGGATAAGTGGATTTTAAATGTAAGGTATTTGAAATATTAGCATTTGAAATGGATGTATTCGAAATATTAGCATTTGAAATACATGTAATTCAAATTCATTGTTTGGATACTCATTTGTAATTTGTTTGTATTTTGTATTTTATGATTTTCAATTTCAATTTTTAATTTTCTGGTCACTTACTACAAATTTTGGTAATTTACAGTTTGGTACCCAAAATTATTTTTTCTTACAATTTAGTACCTAAACTTTTAAAATTTTACAAAAAGGTCCTGAAATTTTGATGGTAAAATTACATTTTGGTACCTTTATATGTTTTGTCTCACACTATAGTACCTAAACTTTTCATATTTTACAAATAGGTCCATTCTTTTGTTATGAGGTATTTCAAATCACTAGTTGTTGAAATGTATTTGAAGTTGACAAAAAATACACTAGACATGTATTTGGAAATCACCCCATGAATTTGACACAAATCCAAATACCAAATGTAATTAATATCCAAACACATGATTTGGTATTTGGAAATCCAAATCACAAATACCAAATCCAAATCATTGTATCTAAACGCACCCTTAGATGATTCTTTCCGCGGGGAGGACAGCGACTCCTCATATATCAAAGCAACGGAGCGTGGGGAGGAGGACCAAATCTGCTGATTCTTGAAAGGAAATATCAGCGCCTAATTTTTCCACCCACCTTTTTAGGGATTTCCAATTCCCACGTTGCACACAAATCCAACACCACCTTTCAATTCAGGGATTCTATAGTTTACAATACACGCTCTGTGGGCATCTACCAGAGAGAGAAAAAAGTAGCCAGAAGGGTGAGCAGTTCGACGTGATTAACAGGTGATAACAATATGGAGGTTTGTCTGACTAATTCAATTTTGGTACACTGCTCATCCGGGCTTTTCGACTGAGTCGTTTGAAGGGCCGATGAATGTCATGCTTGGCAATTCTAGTGGCCCGGTTTGATAATCTTGACGAAAAAGCGTTTTGCTTGAGGTTATAGGAGCAAGGAGTTTGGCATAGTCGTTTTCAATATTTATAGATTTTTGGCCGTTTGCGATTATGTGTTTGTTCAATAATTTTGTATTATAATTCAAAATCACTCTCAAATTTTGTTCCCTACAAAAATTGCCGCCCTACCATACCACAACAAAACGCCGGATGCGACGCGGCAAGAAATGCTGGTTAGGTTAAATTGAGATCCCCCAAAAAACATGATCTCAAGAATGCAAATGGACTTTGTTTGAATGAGTACAAATATGTTCCTAGGGCGGCAGCTCTATTCGTATAATCGTTCACATAATTCTTCTATATATAAAAGGTGGGTACGCTTTATTCTTCTACTGTTTCACTTTGTGTCGTTTAGCGACTGTGGGTTTAAGGGCTTCGCCAAACAACTTCTCCCAAACCGAAACCTTGGCCGCCACGACTTGACCCTAACTTCCCTCTCTCCAGCAGACGCCCATGCCGATCGTACTCGCAGAATTGCAGCTGCACCTCTCCTCTTCATCATCTCCCTCACCTTTTCCGTGTTCCCGGGTCGTCGTTGTCGCTGACACACGGCACCGCTGACAAACCCTCTTCCAGACACGCCAGCACCATGAATCGTGCTCTAATAGCCTTGCTCAGCTCCTTGGGGGCCGGCGAGGCTGATAGCTTTCACTGCTTTTCCTCTCACGACTCATTCCTGCTTCCTATTCCATTTTCGTATCCACCCCATTCACTGTCCAGTTCTTCACCCCAACCTCTTTCCACCATTCGCTGTTTTGCTTCCATGGCCCTCTTGAATCATATCGTCGTTTCCAAGCTCGCGTATACGGAAAAAGCTCCTGTCCTCAAATTGCGCCTCCTCCATACATGGATGGCTGGAAACCCCGACCGCCCGGACGGATTCTACGAGCACTCAATAGCGACTGACGAATTGGTGAGTTCCATCCACTTTACTTCCTTCTGCACCACGATTTCCCCTATCCCTTTTCCGCACTTCCTTTTCTATCGGGTGTTGTGCAGGGAATTGCACCCAGGCAACTGTCGGCCCAACTGAACGGAGTCCTTTTCTTCGGTTTGGTGCTGCACTGACTTATTTTTTGATTTATTGTGCTTTCAGGATTGGGTGGCTGTTGGAAGGAGTGTCTCACCCTGATTTCGGGATTTGGTGGTTCTGATTGAGAGGTTCTTCTCTATGGTTTTTTTCTAAAACTAAAGGTATCAGCTCATTTAGTTTCTGTATGTTCTCAAGTGTTGCTCTGTCTGTCAGTGGACTTTAATTTGGGGGTATTGTTCCATTTCTGCTGCAAGGATGTTGGTGGTTTGGGAGACGAGCTAACAGAAAGGTTCTAAGATTCGATGATCAACCAAATTTGAACTATAAACTGCTTCAGAATTGAAAGCAGCAACAGGTATAAGGTGATAAGGTGTTGTAGACCTTTCTGTTTTTCTTTTACTAACACTATTTTTTTCATGGGTGTAGAAAGTTCTTAGAGCTGATCTCTAAGGTTCCTGCAGTCTTTGATTTTTCTTTAATATTTCAAGAAGCTGCTTATACATTGTTAATTTCTTTGTTTAGGTTTCTTACAGTAGCTGCAGGATTTAGAAGAGGACCAACATGAGAGGTGATCAAAATAACAGCCCTGGAATGCTATTTACTTCCTCTTTTCTTTTCCCCCACAACTGTTGTTTGATTCTTATGTCTACTTGCTGTTGGTTAAGTGTCTGAAAGTTGTTTGTGACCTACCCCGATTGTTGATTGGTTTATGTGTGAAATTAAAGTTGAAACTTGGGAAATTTATGTTGCTGCTGTATTATCGTGCTTTTGTGCTGCAATTCTACTGCTACTAGCTGCTATTTGGCCCATTCTTTATGTAGTTGTTCACTTATTTTTTGGGTTTTCTTACACCACAGGTTTTTTGGGGAAAGAATAGGGCCAAGGTTACTAGGAAGAAGGATGAAGCAGTCTGTAATCTCCTCAACCTTTTAATGTGAACTTGCTATTTGTTCTGTTTCCCTTTCCATTAAATGATGCAATCTAACTGATTATGGAATTGGCTTGGCTTATACTGTGCACAATTATGTTCCTGAAGTGATGTACAAAGTACTAGAGCGGCCCATTAACAAGGATGAACTACAAGCAAGAACAGACATCTCTCAAACACTGGAGGAATTATGGCTGAAGTCAAAGATTCAAGATTTTATGCCAAAACTTTTGCTCTCATGCTCAGAGAAATGGTATTGTTTCCTCCTTCCTTCATATACACAAACCAGAAATGTCCCAAACCCAGTTAAAAGAAGCTGTTTCATTTTTTTCTTTCTTCTTCTTCGCAGGTTTGAGAACATTTGAAAATACAATAGTATATGTACAAGCATGTGGCATCAGGTAGCATACCATAGTGGCTCCACTGCCTAGCCCCGAGTACGGCGTCTGAGCACTCCACGAAAGCAGCCGTGAGGCTTCAATTCTTCCTTATTACTTCTTGATGGCTCCTAAGGAAGTGCTTTGTTTTTAGTTTTTCTTTGTGCTATTCTGAACAGGGTACACTTTCGCAACAGGGAGATAACAGAGTCTCACCAGAAACGTAGTGCCAGAACAATGAAGTCGTTGTATCCTGGGCTGTCACAACCCTCGAAGACAATAAGATGGAGAAGCTAATCTCCCTGCTTTGGTCTTCCTCTGCATAATTGTCTCGAGTTCTCCAAACTGGGTAAGCGTTCAAGCCCTCAGTTTGCCTGTGAACAAGTTCGATGGGTTCCTCTACATCAGCTTCTGTTTCCCTTCACTGTTGGGTTCAATTTAGTGTAATATTGTGTGATATTGGGTTACAGGAACCTCTATACTATTGGGTACCGGATACAAGGAACCCTAGAGATGAACCAAGTGCATTCAGAACCCACCCAGTTGGCCAAATGGAAGCAGCCCCTTCTAGCAGCCTATGCAAAAGAGACTGCATGCTTATGAAGTAAGCTTTCATGAGCACGTTTAAGAGTTTGTATGCTGGTTAAGTAACCTTTCATGAGCAAATTTAAGAG
The DNA here is from genome assembly GCA_946122785.1 of Linum tenue. NCBI lineage: Eukaryota > Viridiplantae > Streptophyta > Magnoliopsida > Malpighiales > Linaceae > Linum > Linum tenue. Next base: position 48,797,356 of record CAMGYJ010000011.1, on the reverse strand, counting down.
TTTGTGTGCTGCTGAAGTAAGCATTCTGACTTAAGAAATGTGCTTACTCATATTATGGAATTAACGTTAAACTATGATGTTACTTAATTTTCAGGAAAAAGAAGGGCACATTCCATCACTCAAGCTTCCTAGGCGGTGGTGCTACATTAGCTGCAGCCTGCAAGAAGGCTGGTTGCAGAGCAAGGAGTTTGTAAGGTATGGCTCTCAAGAGCTTTATCAGTAGAGATATGGTTTGATATAATAAAAGAAACAAAAAAAAAATACTTTTGTTAGCGAACCCTGACACTTTTTCTTAGAATAACTTCTGAAGCAGCTAACCTTCCTTCCACTATTTACCGACTTTTTTTTAATCGCAGTCAATCTGTCCTTGCATTGGGCTTTATAGCCCAACCGTAGATAATTTCAGAACTTTCATATCCTATCTGAAGTTTATTGGTGCCAGCTTGGAGAACATTTAGGTATTGGCTAGGGGTTTTACTTTTGCGAAGTTCATACGCAAAAGGATGCTGAAGATGTATGATAAAAAGCAAAAATTATAGTCGCAGGAGTTTCCCCCGGAAAGCATTACTGAGGTTTGTAGCCGCGGTGATGTTCGGCACGTATTACTGAAGTTCGGCATATCTAATTACTCCATTTAGAGGTGGTGCCTTCTTTTGTCTGCACTCAGTGGTCTCCAAAAAAAACTCTTCTGATAGCATGATAGGTTAGTTCAGTTAGTACGGATCAAGAGCTTCACCAGTAAGGGTCACTGAGAACCTGCTTTTGTTGCTCATTATCAATGGTCATCGACATTGCGTAACTGTAAGACAAGTTGTTGAACAGGCCATTTAGTAAGCTGAGGACCTGCTCTTTGTGTACAAATTAAAGATTGCTTATTTTCTTTTCTAATGAAGGTTGCTCAGATAAGATTAGTTGGGTATGGATTGTATTAATATTTGAAATAATGATTTTCACGTGTATAAAAGTATTACTTTGAGGTAGTTTCAGTGTGGATTAAGAAAGCTGATGAAGAGTAAACATGGCTGAATCTCCTACGGCGTAGCCGTGGGTATTGATACTAGTGGAAGATAATAGTGGAATAAATATATGTCGTAGAGTAGCTATTTTTTTAGCGTATGATTATAGCTTCACCTTCGAGCCTTTATCAATGATCGAAATGTTACAACATTTTCTTGAAATTAATATATGACAACTTGAAAGTAGGGACTCATCTTCAAGGATGACATTACTAAGGGGTTGTTTGCTTCGTGAATTTGAAAAATTGAAGGTTTTGGTATAACCTGGATTTTGATAAACCATGGATATATGAGGATTTTGGGTTCATTATGGATTTGAAAAAGACCATTGTCTGTTTCATGGATTTCGTTGACGTGAACTTTACCTTTATTGCCCTCAATGATATAAGAAGAGAAAGAAAATATGAGGGGTAGGTTGGTAAAAAATTATGGACTTCAAAGTCCATGATCAATTCCCACCTTAAGAGGTGGAAGTTTCAAGTGCGTGGGCCCCCCGGATTTGGACCCTCAAAGTCTATGGGTCCCACGGATTTGGTAACTCTAAATACTTGAAGCAAACAATGAATTTTGAACAAAGTCCATCCTGAACTCAAATCCATCATCAAATCCTTCACAAAATCCATCAAGCAAACAAGCGGTAAATTAAAACTGGAGAACCAATCACAAGGAATTACAAGTAGTTAGCGACTTCTTAACACTTTAGGATCTCTAACCCCTAAATATTATCTCCTGAGCTGTAAGTCCCCATATCAATTAACATCGTCGCGACTAACACATCCTCAATTTATACAAGTTGGCGACGAGACAACATTGTCAAAGTTGATTACGAGGAGTTGGAGGAAAGGGTGGGAATCCTTTAGACCACATGGTGGTACTCTATTTTCATTGTATATAATTGCCCGAATTGTCATTATAGAAAATAGTGTAATCTTCCACTTAAATAAATCTAGAGGTAGATTATAATTCACTTATGTAAAGTGAGGTGTGAAAAATCAAATATACGAGAAATGTCATAAAATCCCTGAATCTCAAACCCCTTCGAACAAGGGTTGTTTGGATGATGTAATTTGATTATACAATTTCGCATGACCGTCCCAAAATAAAGTAATTTTTGCTCAATTAGCTTAAAATGAAGCAATTGGGTCAAATTGTCTCGTTTGACAACACATAATAAAGATGCAACAATTGAGTTGAGTCAATTTAAATTACTTCATTTTACATCAATTTGAATTGACAGAAAAATGACAAAGATTTTGAAATGATATGAACGAATTTTGAAACTATTGAATCAAATTGCCACATTTTTTAACATTCATCATCCAAACGAAGCAATAAGTTCAATGGCGTTCAGGAGTATTTGCATCCCCACAAAAATTACACCCTAATGATTAATGAAGTCAGCCCTCTCCCACTAAAATACGTGATTTATCCTAATTAACTGTTTTACGAACACATTTCTTTCGTTTATCGTCTTTATCCTAATTAAGTTTTAGTCCAAGACGAAACAAATACAGGTTATTATTATGTCACTTAATCTCTCCGTAATAATTTCTTTTTAAAACCCGGATGATTATATACTTAGAGCGAAAAATTAATCATAACGTACATTCCTTCTCTCCCACCCAAAAAATCGCATTTCCCTCTCTCAATTCGCAGTTCCTTCCTTCCTTCCTGCGCAACACAGCAAAACCATCTGGCTTTCTTCTCCTTTGCTTGCTTTGATTTCTGCGATTTCCGTCCGCCAAGCCAAGCTATTCTCCTAGGGTTTTGCATTCGATCATTCTTCGCGTTCTAGATCTGATCGCCAACTCCGATTTCGCCCCGCTCTTCCCGAGTTTTCTCTATCGCCGCCGGCGCAGATCTCGATCTCTTCCGCTCTGGTAACTTTACCCTCTCTCTGTTTCTTCGCTGCATTGTGTTTGGCTTGGCAACGATATGGATTCTGGAGGTCGAATTTGAGATCGGAATTTCGCATTTGTGTGTAATTGTTTTGTTTGGATTGCAGGAATATACTCTGCTTTCTTTTTTTTTTTTGCCTAGAGAGGAATCCGATTCCGGGGGAAAGCATTTTCTTTCTATGTTCGTGTTTGGATTCGAATTTTCTCCTCCTTGTGAGTGCTTTTTCCCTCGGTTTGTGTTGACTTGAGTGATTTCTATTCTGGGTTTTTCTCATATTTGGTTTGCGGGCTTTCTGTTCGCGAAGCGGCGATAAACAGATCTTGAAAATTGGCTCCGCAAAAGCGATCGCAGCGCCACATGGGTGGCCATGTGCAGCAGACCAATGCTGCAGCGGCGACAGCGTTCTACGATCACGCCGGCGGCGGCGGGGCTCTGCAGAATGCAGCCGCTACAAACGATGCCGGTGATGCTGTAATGGCGAGGTGGCTGCAGTCGGCCGGCCTGCAGCATCTGGCATCTCCCTTGGCTTCCTCCGGCATCGATCATCGCTCGCTGCCTAATCTCCTAATGCAGGTAGCTTCATCAACCATTCAACCGTTTCTTACTGAATTCGGATTTGGATTCGGTTTCTTCTCGTTTCAGTTTGCCCGCAGCCGTCGCTTATAGTTCCATTTGTTGTTTACGTGATGACTTCGTCGAGTTCTATGCTAAGTTAGCGTTTCACGATTAGGTGAAGGAATTGAACATTTCATTTTGTTATTGGATCGTTGAGCTGTGCGTATGGAGTTTAGCCGGAGTTTGGTCTAGTTGTTACGCTATTTGTTTTAAACATAATAATCTGCTTTTTGGGTTTCTGATAATTTGATTATTCTGCACTTGCTTGTATATTGGATTAATTGCTGAGATACTCTATGCCATTGCTAAAGGGTTATGGAGCTCAATCTGCTGAAGAGAAGCAGAGGCTTTTTAAGCTGATGAGAAATCTTAATTTCAATGGAGAATCTGGCTCTGAACCTTATACACCAACTGCTGCAGCATCAGATGGGTTTTATTCCCCTGACTTCAGGGGTGATTTTGGAGCTGGCCTTTTGGACCTTCATGCAATGGATGATACTGAGCTTTTGTCTGAGGTACCCTTTGTTATTGCCTGTTTGTTAATGGTCTGATTGTTTCTATTTGTTTCCAATTCCTAATTACTGTGTTGTTCTCATCTATGTTGCAGCATGTTATGACAGAACCTTTTGACACATCGCCCATCTTGCCTGATATTGGTAGAGGATTCGAGAATGAACTCAAAATGGCTGGTCGTAGATATCCAAGTGACCAAACTGATGCAGAACCATCAGTATCAGTCCCTGTCAGTGAAAAAGAAAACAGTGGAAGGGAAAGTAACGTGGCTAAGATTAAAGTTGTGGTGAGTTTGGCTCATCATATCCCTCCTCTTATTCTCTCTGTCTCTTCTTAGACATACGTGCATGCACTTTCACCCCTAGACAAACATATCGAACCATCATTACTGTGTCGTTTTGTTATGCCTCTTTGTTTGTCATGTAGAATTTGAACTAATAGTTTAGCATCGTTTTTTTTTTTTTTTTATTTGCTTTAACATCTTCAGTTTGAAGAAGAGAATTTAAAGCCTCTCTATGATATTCCCCATGCTCATTGTGCGGTACAGACTTTGAAGGATATGTGAAGAATCATCTTCACTAGCTGATTTTGCTTTCCATTTCTTACATTTTCAGTGGCGTCAAGTTCTGCCAAATGTGAACTGACTTGGTGCATGTTTTTTTATCTTTCCTGTCCTTGATAATTTGTCTTTGCTTATAAGTTATGATTCTGTTATGAAGGTCATGACATTGTTCTGATCACTATTCTGCAGGTGCGTAAAAGACCACTAAACAGAAAGGAGCTTGCTAAGAAAGAGGATGATATTGTGTACGTTGAAGACAATTCCTTGACTGTCCATGAACCCAAACTAAAGGTTTTCCCCTCTGCTTAAAATTGTTGTCCAAACCACTTCGGATTCTTTTGTCCTAGCATTCTGTTCATATGCCAGAATAACTTTTGATTTGAAGGTGGACTTGACAGCATATGTGGAGAAGCATGAATTCTGTTTTGATGCTGTTCTTGATGAGGATGTGAACAATGATAAGGTAATGACTCTGTTCCTAGAGCTAAATGTGGATGTTTTTGGTTCAAGTGTCTCACTTAACTTGCAAGAACCGTATTGATGGCTATTAGGAAAATGCTAGTTAGTTGTGAACTAAGAGCTCAATGGTGTGCTTGAGGGCACATAGGTTGGCAAACTTGTTATCGAATCAATCTTTTAGTATGTATGATCTAGAGTAAATGTGTTCTTCAGGTGTATCGCGAAACCGTCGAGCCCATAATTCCCACCATATTTGAGAAGACAAAAGCTACATGTTTTGCATATGGCCAAACAGGTACAGTTTTTTTTCAGTATATGTATTATTGGACATAAACTGCATCTTATATATCTTTGTAGTTCATCTAGGATAATATACTTGGTTCATATATACATAGATGGGATAAAAGCTGGTGGTAGGAGAAATGTAATTATTCTAAGAGATTCTTCTCTTGGCTCACCAGCTTTCTTTCAATTTAGGATTTGTTCAGCTTAGGTTGTGTATTATATTAGAGTTGTTTTCTGAAGAATTTTTCTAGTGGTGTTTGTAGCAGAAATTGCATCATATATAACATTATACGAATAACGATCTTATCAGGTAGTGGAAAGACTTATACAATGCAACCTTTGCCTCTTAGAGCTGCTCAAGACATGGTTAGATTACTGTACCAGCCAGTTTACCGGTCCCAGAGGTTCAAATTGTGGCTCAGCTACTTTGAAATTTATGGAGGGAAGCTCTTTGATCTTCTTTCTGATAGAAAGTGAGTATTTCTGGGAGGTGTAATTCGATTCCCATATTCTCCTAAATGCCTGAGAGAATAAAAATGGAAATGGTCTGTAAATCACGTGACTAGATGAGAAGGGTGGCGATGTCCATATTATTTTGTTGCATAATGTATATGTATCTTGAAGTGCTTAAATAATGCTTGTTGGTTTCCTTTGTTGCCAAATAGGAAGCTATGTATGAGAGAAGATGGCAAACAACAGGTTTGCATTGTTGGTCTACAAGAATTCGAAGTTTTGGATGTGCAAATAGTCAAGGAATACATTGAGAAGGGAAATGCCGCAAGAAGCACAGGATCCACAGGTGCCAATGAGGAATCCTCAAGATCACATGCTATATTGCAACTTGCTATCAAGAAGCATAAAGAGGTAAAAGAGACTAGAAGGAACAACAACAACAACAATGATGTCAATGATTCAAAAAATGGAAAGTTGGTTGGCAAAATCTCATTTATCGATCTTGCTGGTAGTGAACGAGGAGCAGACACCACAGACAATGACAGACAGACACGGTAGTGTGCCTCTTCTTTCACTTCATTTTTTCATCTTGCGTCGGTGTTCAATATTTTTCATTCGGATTAACTTATAATAATCGTTTTGATTAAATTACAGAATTGAAGGTGCAGAAATTAACAAGAGCCTTCTGGCTCTCAAAGAGTGCATTCGTGCACTCGACAACGAACAGATCCATATACCATTCCGTGGGAGCAAGCTAACTGAAGTACTCCGTGATTCCTTTGTTGGTAACTCGAGGACCGTTATGATCTCTTGTATTTCTCCGAATGCTGGTTCATGTGAACACACGTTGAATACGCTGAGATATGCTGATAGGTAAGTAAAAACTCCTTATTACTTGTGCAAAGTATGGCATAATAATCTCAACGGAATAGTCTAACAATAATTGAATTCACAGGGTCAAAAGCCTTTCCAAAAGTAGCAACACTAAGAAGGATCAGCCTGTAAATTCATCGACTAACAAGGACACGCTGCCAGCATCAACTTTGGCTGTTCCCACAGACATAGACGACATGCCTGAACAAAGAGAAGAGGCAAAACCAGTGGATATGGGGAGAAGACACGTAGAGAAAGATCATGACAGGCAGCAGCCCATGAGTTTCGCTTCAAGTTTTAGCTTCAATAGCCGACAACTAGAAAGTGGATCAACTTCCAGCTTAACTGACCGGGAGAGAATTGAATTTAACAATTCTTATGGTGGTCAACCAAATGCAAAAAGCTACTCGTCATATTCCCAGGCCCCATCTGAACCAGAAGAAAAAGTGCAGAAGGTATCACCTCCTCGTAGGAAAGGACCCCCGAGGGAGGAGAAAACTGAGAAGTCAACGAATTGGGGGAAGAAAGATGGCGGTAGTACGTCTGATGTAGTACCCACCACTGTAAATTCCAAGAAAGATAGCAGTAGTACATCAAACCTCCCAATAATTGGACGAAGACATCGAGAATCTGATCCATCTTCAGATGGAAGTATCAATGCTATACTCCAGGTGAGCAGATGAATTCCCGATTTTAGTTTACTTGCATTTTTGCTTAAAGTATCGTTTCGTTCTTACTTCTTTAATTTGGCCTTTTTTAGGAAGAAGAGGCTCTAATTGCCGCACATAGGAAAGAGATCGAGGATACAATGGAGATCGTGCGTGAGGTAAGTGATGATCTGTCCTGTGTCATCATGCAGCCTTTTCTTGCTTAGGGAGTTAGGTTGTGCATTTTTCACTCAGCTTTGTGCTAAAAGAAGCTAAGTGAAATAGTAGTGAAGAATATGTCGATTTCTGTTTTGAGTTTATTTTTTCCAAACCAAACACATACCTTATTGTTCCATTCATGTCTCATTCATCTGCTTGGGATACTCCAGGAAATGAAGCTTTTGGCCGAAGTTGACCAGCCAGGCAGCCTCATAGACAACTATGTAACTCAACTGAGCTTCGTTCTCTCACGTAAGGCCGCCGGCCTTGTCAGCCTCCAAGCTTGCCTCGCTAGGTTCCAGCATCGGCTGAAGGAGCAGGAGATCCTTAGTCGCAAACGAGTTCCTCGCTAGAGAAGCAGTACCCTGTTTGGCGTGTGATCCAAACAATGTTGCTGCAGGAGAGAGCAGAGCATCGCTGTGGTGCTTTCTCGCAGAATCTGGCTCGTCTGCAGTGCGCCAATGATGTGTTGGTTCATTTTGTTGGTGGGATGGGTGTGGTATATCATTCAGGATAGGATGTATGCATTGCTGGCTTTTTTGTTAAGTTAGTTTTTTTTGTGGGTTCATCAGTCTTGAGATGTTTGAAGGGCGACTGAAGATGGGAACGAAAGGAGGAGGTTGAAACAGTAACAGTGAATTCTTATGTAGGCAATGAAATGAAAAGAAACAGAAAATTGTTCAATAGGCGATACACTTTACTTAAAAGTATAGTTTTCATTTGTTCATAATACATCTTACCTTCAATTCTAATCTAGTGTATGTTCTTGACGTACTGGACTTTACTCTTATGTTTGAGGCGTTAATTTCATTCACAATTCATTATTACAGCGTTGATTATTTTCATGAAATTATTGTATTGTTTTTTTTTTTTTTTTTGTGTTTTTTCAATACGCAATGCATGGATTGTCTTTATGCCGTGAAAACTGAGATTGTTTAGATAGTTGAATTGGGATTGTTCTATCTTTAACTTTAAGTTAACACGATATACACAATAACACATAGCAAAATTGTATTTGATAATGCATCATGTACTCACTCACCACAACAGAATGCACAATTGTTACGAGTAAAGATGGAAAAGATGGGGCAAGAATTATAGATCTTCCAAAATTTGCCAGAGACAATTCGAAGTCCACAACGAAAGAAAAAAAAAACAAATGGAATGTCCATATAATTATGGTATGGACGCCCCCCAAAAGATTGACAAAAAAAGCTTACTGCTAGTATCAAGTACTGCACGCCAAAAACAATCAGCACCACTTCTCACAAGCAGTTTGTAATCATATTTCAACCTGTACCGGAATACTAATCCGAACTAGATCATTACTAACGATTCAGGCGACGACAATCTGTGTAACTACACAAGGTTGATGGCCAGGGAGACTATTCACAAGCAGGGAACTAGGGCACTTTCCTTTGATTCCTGAAAGTGTATGGAAGGCCTACAATTTGCACACTTAGTGACAAAAAGCTCCTCTCTTTAAGTTGTGATGCTGCCCGCCGGCATTCTCATTAGCTGTGGATCGTTTGCTGCCTTCATTAGTCGGCCTTCAGTCTCAGGATCTCCTTGGCTGTCCTCAGCCGGAAGTACGGCATGGTTTCCTGGGGAAGAAGTAACAGGAAATAAGTCTGGATTTTGCTACAGAAGGGTTGATTGTGTTCATAATATGCTGAGACAGTCACTTTATTACCTGGGAAAAACAAAGGCCTAAGCCTCTGCTATAAAAATCGGCATATTTTATCATGAACATTCCGCAGTCATACCTGTTTGTTGCATGAAAAAGAAAGAGAGAGCTTAGACCAGTTTTGAGACCCGAAACAGTTCTTTCTTGCTGCAATCAGCAGATAGGGTTCTCGTATGACAAGTGCACGCAGATTTTCAAGTGCCGATGAGATTCTAAGGTACGAGTACAAACCCGTTTAGCTGTTCTGGCAGGTCTTCAGGGAACTCGTATTCCCATTCACTTAAGTCAATGTCTACTTTGCTCTTGTCCTTCACTTCCTCGACATAATATCTAGCCTGCAAAGGTCATAATTGTCTGCCTATTCTCACAAAGCGAAGACAACAAAGAAATTTGCTGCAAATTATCCTAACCTACCAGATTTTTCAGCACGCGAGAGTCCCTTCCTTTGAGTGAATCGAGATACTGAAATTTCCGATCCTTCCTATTAATAATGGCCAAGCACCAGTGAATTTCTCGGTGAATGGGAACAAATATCTGCCAATTGCAAAAATCAATCCAAGCACAAGTAATTAAGTTCTATCCGAGAACAAGGGATTATGCAAAGAAAAAAAAGGGTTGAGTCAACTTACTTTTTCACAGTCAACCAGCATGTATCCCAATTTTCGTTCTGTGGTCCACCTTTTAACAGCCTTATAGTCATATACTTTCTTATCACCACCTAGCAACTGGATATGATGCACATTCCAGACACAAAAGAAAACAAAACCTGGATAAGTGATAGCTGATAACACACACCAAAATGACTAGAACTGGAAAAGCAATGCAAGCAAAGGGTTCTGATAAAGGAGAGAACATCGTGAAACAATGGATGAAATAAATATAAGGGGGTCTAATTAGGCATAGAGGAGCCAAAACCTATGTAACAATACTGCTAGTACCTGTGGAGACAGCACAATGTGAAGGGGAAAAGAATACGGCAAAGTGATACCAGCCAGTGGATAGCAGACGTTAGGTGATTCTGTTACTGCCTACTAGTAAGTAACTTGAGAAAGATCCAGTTGATTTCAAAATGATTCCGACAAAGGGAAAACAAGACGGAAAATGCCGAATCATTTAACAACAAGACAGTGCTTTGTGCAATCTAGATGTTGTTTCTCTTTCTCCCCTAGTAGAAAGACATTCCCACCATATACTGCTAATCGAGTACAAGGATCTAAGGAACAAACCTTTTTGTAGAAGAAGGTGTTACAGAAATGACATTTCAGAAACTTTTGTGGCTCTCTCTTCTCCCTTTCTTTCAACAACTCCAGGTAGAGATTGATGACCTGCAAAAGATAAAGATGAAATAATGTATACAAGCCTCCTAAGAGCACAGCAACAAACTACAATATAAAGGTTTAAATCATACCTCATCATTTAACCAGGCGCCTGGTGAAAGGCACTGCAATACCTCTCCTGTAATGTCAATGGCTGAATTAGTGTGAGCAACCAAGAGCTTCCTCCTGTCATCAATTGGAGACAAATTAGGGCACCACCTAGATCACCAAATATTAAAAGACACAAAAGATCCAATAGGTACCTGTTGTTAGGTAAGAGTGCACGCTTCACTTCTGTTTCTTCCTCCTTTGTAAGGGGTATAAAAGGTTCACGAGGTATCTCCTGAAATGGAAAAAAAAAAATGCTACTTAAACAACATAAAGGAGCATAGCAGTAAGTTTCAGCGAGTATTTACAAGCTCCCTCTGAAAGAAAGACAGTTCAAGTATTTACTGTGCAGCATTCCGAAGACCCGAAAAATCAGTCATCATGGCAAAAGATTGACAAACTGACCTCAACAGGTTTTTCCAACGGTTTCCTCATAGACCGTAAGGCCTGCAATGAAGCCCTCTTCTTCTCATAGTATTCAATCTGAGGCTGCAAAACATTTGGGTCTCTCCTCTGGGCACCATCCAAGAGTTTCTTATACACCTCAACAGATAAACCACTTCGGTCCAAAGCCAAAGAATCCACCATCTCCCTAGTCTTCTCCTCCGACAAATTTCGTTCCGGAGTAACCACAGACCGGTCTCCAACGATCCTAACATCATCATCATTCTCCTGCTCATTCACTGGCTCATCCAAAACCATAGACCTAACACCATTTTCATCATTGTCATCAGTGACCTGAACTTCTTCCATACTCGAATCATCGGACACCAAGACATGGTTACTCGGCTTCACAGGCTGCTCATCCACTTTAGGTGGTCTCTTGCCTACCCCGAAAAACCTAAGAGTTTCAACCGCTGCTCTCCTTGCATAATCGTACGCAGAAGACAACATCTCGACCTTCTCACTCTCTTTGTCCCCACCAGGTTTACACCGAAGAGCTCCCAGCCCGTATTTCAAATTCCTACAAGGGGCGTGGACTTCCCGGCGCAGCTTCCTCGTCGTTTCAGGGTACCGGAAGAGCTTGTCGACGGTACTAATGGAAGGCCCCGGGGTCCGTCCCGGGGCGTGAATGGGCGAAATTTTGAGCCTTTTCGATGTCGGAAAAGAATCCGGAGAGAACGACGGCGCCAAAGAAGAATACAAATCCCGCTTCCTATCACCGCCGGTCATGTAGCCCATTGTTGGCATTTCAAGATCATAAAACCCAACGGAAGCTGAAAATCCCATCTACATAAATTCATTTCTCGGCGAAAAACATACAGCTAGGGTTTTCCCCGGAAACGCAAGAAGAAGTGAAAGCAGCCAAAACCCTACGGAAAGAGAGCGCAAGATTCACACGGAATTCCAGACTTTCCTAGGCTTCCGAGGGGAATCAATGATTAGACGGATACCACGTTCGCCGGCCACCGCTATGGATCTGAAGCGCAACACAAAGAAGGGAGGAACGATGGCCAAAGCTGCTCAATTTTGAGGTTTTCGTTTTCGGCGTATTCTTCTCCTCCGGCGACAAGCAAAGCAAGCTCGCGCAGGGGTTTTGCAATGCTCACGAAAGTCACGAAAACTGCACTCCGATAGTGAAATATAGGCTAAATTACACGTCACTCGAATTATATAAATTATATAAATTTTTCACATTTGTCACTCAAATTACTTTTTTTTTCATAATAACCACTAACTTTACGATTCATATCACCGTTGGTCACCCTCCGTCAGACTCCGTTAACGTCGTTAGATTTTTTATGACATGGCAAATGAAAGTGTTGACTGGACTGACAGAGAGGATGAAAATGACACCTTTTACTGCCTAGTCAGCCACATACCCGACCCAACAATCTAAGAGACCCGTTTTATTTGTATTTCATTTTTCTTTTATTTAATTTTTATTGAAAAAAGTTTTTCACTTTAGTGAGACCATGTAAAAACATATCGGACAAAAAAAGGAAGGGGTTTGTCCTTCTCTCTTCATGTTCTCTTAGCGTTTTCCACATCTGGAGGCGGCGACGTCGATCTCGATCAGCCAAGGAAGATGCTGATCGGACATGTCAGACTAGGACAGAGAAAGGAGTTTCCGTGCAGGGGAGGCGAACGTAAGGCGGCCGTTGGGGAGGTGGACGTAAGGCCGCCGCAGGGGAGGCGATCGATCGGGCAGAGAAATATTTCGAACGGACAAGGAGTTGGAGGTAAGCCCACCGAATCTTCTAACCTTCTCCATCCTCTTCGTTCGTTCCTTCCTTTCCTCTTCTTATCGAACCCAATTTGTTGTATTATCAGGGAAGATTGACCAAAACCCTAAAAATTTGCCAATCTGAAGATTGACAGATACCCTAAACCTTCTGATTCACTTTGCGATGGTTGCTCGACAAGAAGACAGAGGCAAAGGTGATACAACTACTTTTGTTTATGATAGTCATTCGAAGTGGTGAAAGAGGAAAAGTCAGAAAATGATAAAAATTCTTGACTGTGGGGATTTTGTTGTCGTTTTCCAGGTTGTTTGTCACGTTTGGCGAGCAATATGGGGGACATGTGCGGCAACCAATAATAGAATCAAGGATCAGACAAATATTATGTTTGATTCATTTGATCCAGTCCAAATATCATTTCCATCAACTTTTTTTCATTAATCATAAAATTTATGGATTGAGAAATTGGATCACATTATACTCGATTTGGTGTAATCTAATATAATCATTAGTGTGATCCGATGTGAGCCGGTAAGGACTAAACCTTTACATGCCTTTAAACTTAATCAATAAGTCGCAAGACCTTCTATTTTTAATTATTTTGAGATTTTTTTTCTCAATATACCAACCAAAAACTAAAATGTTTTAAAAAAACAATCATTTCCAAAAAAAAAATTCATTCATATCATCCTTTCAAAAGGACTGCATCTCCCTATGATGGTTTACAAAAGAACCACAGAGGGTGCTGCCGATTTCATTTTGTGAAATAACATCCTTTGATCGTTAGGGGGTTGTGACGGTTATCTTTTTTAAATTAAAACCGTTGGGGTCCTGCTATTTAGTCAAGGTCAGCTAGAGAACTACAACTACACTCTACGGTTATGATGGTTTACAAAAGAACCACAGAGGGTGCTGCCGATTTCATTTTGTGAAATAACCGTAGAGTGTAGTTGTAGTTCTCTAGCTGACCTTGACTAAATAGCAGGACCCCAACGGTTTTAATTTAAAAAAGATAACCGTCACAACCCCCTAACGATCAAAGGATGTAATTTTTGGCTGAAACTTCAAACAAACGTAATTTTATGCTCGGTTATCCGATCGTAGTGAATTTTTCTTTTATTCCGCATAATTTTCCTAGATCTTGCAAGCCGGTTAATCAATTATCCGGTTATTCGATCATCGTGAGATCTGCTTGATCAGCTATCTATTCTGCTTTAGCTGTTGCAGATGTGAAGAAGGACACCCGCCTGTTGAGCTCTCTCTCCTCTTACCCTCACGTTTATGGAAATGAATTCTCAACAGCTGAATCAAGGAACTCATGTCGCCTATAACGGGGCCATCATTGCAGCTATTATTGTGAATGTACGTTTTAGCAGCACTGCCCTCCAAATGAATTAAGACCACGAAACATAATGAAAGAATGCACATTACATGTAGAGAAGGTTCGTGATGTAAGAGACATTGGTATCAAAGAGGGTAAGCGATAAGAGTTCGGATTGACTGTACCGATCTTTGCATTGTTTGTTCCACAGTATATAATATGAACGAACTTTTGGACAACGCAATTAGCATTAGGCGACTCTTGGAGTATAAATTCTCTCTACTTTCCCTGTAATTTTTCACCCAACCTTCATAAATGATTGATTATGATAACCCATAAGGCAGCATCCTTAGTTCCAACTCAAACCCATGGCTGTTACTAATAGTGTTAGTATTAGCAGAAACAAGAGTGTTTCTAATGCCACCACCGTCTTTGGCATTCAAGTCAAAATGAACTCCAGCTTCCATATCCAACTTGAGATCACTCTCCTCATCGTCAAGTGCCCCCAATGATCCCTCCACATGGAAACTACTTCCCAAATTCGTGTGACGATGAGCCCTAGTGTTAATATACAGATGTTTCATACCATCGGCTTCATCTTCTTGTTGCTGCTGTAAGTTGTGGTGTTTCCTTTCTTCTTCTTCTTCCTCCTCTTCTGATGTTGCGTTCAAGTTGTGAATCAAGGTGGACAGAGCCAGATTGAAGTCGGTTAATTGAGCCCTCGCCACGTCCACATTCCCACTGCTTGTCATCGCCGTGGTTAAGCTTTTCTGCGCTTTCTCGAGTATTCCTTGCAAGTACTTCCCTTGTGCCTCTATTCTCACCTGCAACTTCTGCTGCACCTGCAACAGTTTTGGCACAAGCAGAACTCAAGTTGAATCACCAATATTCCTTCTTTTTTTTTTTTTTTGTTTCCTGTGAGAACCAGAACAAGCATACAACAGTAGTTTCTTCCTACCTCGAGCTGTTCTTGCAGTCTTTTCTGGACCTCTACCTGGGATTTCAACGCATCAGTGATCTGGAGCTCTCTGCTTAATAAAAAACATTGCAAGAAATTCAATCATCAGTTGTCGTAAGAAGGGAAATGAGAACATGGGTTGGATCTGGACAAAGTCAACACATGTTTATGTACATCAATTCCATCTAGACTAGCTAATGTTCCTTCTTTCCTTCCACCAACCAATGCCAGTTATAGATCTAAAACGTATCTATCATTCTATCTGCTTATGTCAACCCCTCCAAATGTTTTCCTTCTTTCTTTCAATTTCTACAATTACTTGGGGGTAAATTTCTGCCTAAGTGCAGACTACTACTTCTATTTCCTATGAGAGAATACAAGAAGAAAGGACCCAAGTAATAATGGAATATGAACATACCCCGGCTCAGCAGTATCTCTGGACGAAATGGAAGAAGTGGCACTTGCTGCACCACCAGCTGAGGAATGGTTGTTGAAATGTATGTATGGAGAAGATCCTACAGAACACACCAAGAAAAAAAGGAGAGAACTTTCCTTGAGGAGCTGACAAAGGAATTCGTTTTGCTATTCCTAAACGAAACTACAACTGAAAAGGGCACTAGCAGTAGCAGGTGAATTAACAAACCATTATGAGTATGAATCTCTCTGGTCCTCTGTTCTGGGTTGTCGCAGTGTTTCTTTGTCTGCTGCTCTCCCAGCCTGTACTTCTGCATATATAATTCATAACATTAAAGCCATTGCCTAAATAGCAAATACCCAGAAGAGATTCATTCATTCAATCAATCAATCACAGTGAAAATCAGCGAACCTGTAAATGACTCTTCAAGTGGTACAATGTCAGACCTTTCAGCCCCATCAATCTCAGTACTGACTTGGGCGTCGCCTCTGTAATCAACAAAAGAAAAACTTCCCAACTAAGTCAATGTCGAACCAAGCCAAGATGGGAAGAAGAGAAGCAGTTGGATGGGTTTACTTTCAGGGCCACCCAGCTTGGTAACAGCATCAACGAAACGATCGTGAAGATCCGCCGTCCACCTCAGCCGCGGCTTTGGGTCTCTCGTCATCACCACTCCATTCTCGTACGAATACATCCCTCCTCCGCCGCCGAATGCTGCTCTGTCCATAACAAGTTTCACCAGATCGGCGAGTTGAAGAGCTCGGCAATCATACGCTAACTGGTGGCACCGAATAGGAATCAGGTTCAGGAGGAATTGTTTGTTGCAGTAGAGAGTAGTTGGATTTGCTTTGCTTCATACTATAATAACAAGACAAAGATTTACATACATCCCAAACAATATTTTCAGGCAGGAACCAGACAGCACAGCTTGGAGGAGGAGAAAAGCATCAAGCCGCAGACTTCGCGTCGTTTTCCGGCCTCCCCACAAACGGCTCAAGATAGGGTGCATAATCATGGGTTATGCACCCATCAATAACCAAATCTGGATCCTTCATTTAGAAAATCCAGATCTAAGGATGGAGAATTAAAGATTATTTTTATTTTCACTAGCTTTCTTAATTGACTCATATCTTTTTCGTTTTAACTCGGATTTTAATTTTTTTTGCACAGATGGAACGAGTTCACCGTGCTCTACAAAATGAGATCAATTTTCAATATTTTTTGAGGAAAAAAAATTCTAGCCTCTCGGTACCAACTGCATACCATATGGTATTTTCTTCGTTTTTAATTCGTTTTTGAAAACGTTTGCACAGCAGGGACGAGTTCATCATGATCTACTGGATCTACAAATTTCTGGGTGAACAAAATACAGGACCAAAAAATACCACACAATACCATACAATACCACCCTGGTACGGGGTGGTATTGTATGATATCTTGTTCGTTTTTAATTCGTTTTTGAAAACGTTTGCACAGAAGGGACGAGTTCATCATGATCTATTGGATCTACAAATTTCTGGGTGAACAAATTACAGGACCAAAAAATACCACACAATACCATACAATACCACCCTGGTACGGGGTGGTATTGTGTGGTACAATGTTAAAAGTCGTAAATTACAATTAATATACTTCTACTATTATGTATTCAACCATCCTACAGTATTGGTTTGTTCATACCACCATGGTACGTTTTTCAAAACATAGGTATGCTTTTATTTCAATACCAGTCAATACCATATGGTATAGGCTGGTAAAAAATGGCTCAATTTTTTTTGTTCGAAAAATATATTAAAGTGGATATCATTTTGAAGAGCACAATTAATCTGATCTAACTGTGCAAAAAAAATTAAATTTCGACTTAAAATGAGCGAGAAATCATCCGTCAAAGATTAAAGAAGGAAAAATTAAAGGCTTTCTATAAGAGAGAGAATGCTGATGTCATGCTGATGTGGACGGGTTACTCATGGTTACTCACCATAAGGTTACTGACCTGATCCATTCCCCCCACAAACCTCCATCTGCTCCCTCCTTATTTTAATCTCTGTCCCCTATATAATACGCTGAAGTTATTCTGCTAACAGGGCAAAGTGTTAACATATACTAACAGGGCAGGATGAAGGGCCACGTCGGCGGGGATTTGATCCAATAAAGGGGAGAGGCGGCTTTTTCGTGGCTCACTTAAGTGAGCTGTAGGTGGGCCAATAGGTAGAAGCCAGCCCAGCAAGTGGCGGCGGCTGAGAATGGCTGAAAGTGGCTGGCAAGCTGGTGGGCCCGGCTTGAGTTTTGGGCGGGAGAATGGATAGGAGTGGAAAGAGAACCAAATTTGATGGGCCCATGTTATATTTATGTATGTTATTCTGTGTGGATATTTATTTGTTCTCAGTGGATATTAATTTATGTTATGTTGATAGTGCTTTGCATCATTGTTGAAATTTTGGGTCGTATTAATGTTTAACGGCGGCCCAAAATCACCCAACCACCATAAACTGATTAAACCAATTTAGAGAATTAGTTTTAGGGTTTAGAGTTCTGGTTTTCAATTTGTGAAAGATTGGAATATTGTGTCCATCAAATTAAACACACTAGCAAGTCCTACACACTATCAAGTCCTAACACGTAAGGCTTGCAACCTTAGTTAGGGTTGCCCGCCGAGGGCCCATGGGCCGAAGGCCCATTAAATAATAATAGTTTTTATTGATGAGCGGTTTATTTTTTAGGGTTGATTGTTTAGGTTTGGTTTATGGTTTACGGTTTACGGTATAGAGGTTAGGGTTAAGGTTTCAACATAAGGGTTTGGGTTCTCTTTAGGGTTTAGGATTTTGTCTGGTCAGTATGAATATCTATTCTTTCCTAATTATATTGTTTTTAGACTTTATTTAGTAGTGTTGATTGTTTAGGGTTTAGGGTTCAGTGTTTAGGGTTTAGAGTTTAGGGTGATAGAGTTTATTTGAACCCGAGGATATTTATCCGGGCTGTGCAGATATTTATTTGAACCTGAGGAAACATTCCCTTAGTTCATGTGTTTGGATATTTTTGTGGAACCTTTGAATATTCTCAGCTTGGGAAAACAATAATAGTTTTATTTTTTTAGTGTTTTATTGATTAGGGTGATAGAGTTTAAAGTTTAGGGTTTACGGTTAGGGTACAAATATTAGATATTAGTTTGTGTGTTGTGGATACCTGTCTTTCCTAGTTGTATTACTTGTTTCTGACATACTGATATTTATTCAAAATATTTTGATTTTTTTCCGGGTTGTATGGATATTTATTTGAACCCGAGGAAATATTCTCTTAGTTAATGTGTTTGGATATTTTTCTGGAACCTATGAATATTATCAGCTTGGGAAAACAATAATAGTTTTATTTTTTTATAGTTTAGTGATTAGGGTGATAGAGTTTAAAGTTTAGGGTTTAGGGTTAGGGTACAAATAATAGATATTTGTTTGTGTGTTGTGGATATTTTTTGAAAAGAATTTAATACTTTTTACTAAGGAACTGATAGTTATTTTAAATAATTTGTCTGGGTTGTCTGGATATTTGTCTGGGTTGTCTGGATATTTAATTGAATCTGAGCAGCATGGTTTCAGATTGTTTTCCCCGTAGTGAAACAACTGAAATGACAGGTACACCACGGATTCAACACAAAATACTCTACCACTAACTTTTCGGTACTGTTTTATCGTTCTTGGTCACACATACAAATCCAAGTTCCCCGTGAAAGTTGAAACCATTGCTTAATTACTAATTACTAGGATGTGTTCGTACTACATCACACATGCAAATCCAAATGAAATTCACAAACTGCCTTGCTCCATTCCATCGACGATAGCATAGCATTCTCCGGGTTAAGGTTTCAACAATAGGGTTTGGGTTCTCTTTTAGGGTTTAAAGTTTAGTCTGGTCAGTATGAATATCTATTCTTTCCTGATTATATTGTTTTTAGAGTTTATTTAGTAGTGTTCATTGTTTAGGGTTCGGGGTTAGGGTTTCTTGTTTCAATGTTTCATGTTTTATTTTAAATATTTGTGTGTAACCTTTGAATATTCTCGGCTTGGACAAACAATAATAGTTTTATTTTTTTAGTGTTTAGTGATTAGGGTTTTAGAGTTTAGAGTTTAGGGTTTAGAGTTAGGGTACAAATAGAAGATATTAGTTGGTGTGTTGTGGATACTTGTATTTCCTAGTTGTAATACTTTTTACTACACACATGATATTTATTTAAAACATTCTGATATTTTTCGGGTTGTGTGGATATTTATTTGAAACTGAGGAAATATTCCTTTAGTTCATAATTTTGTTTTGATATTTGAGTGTAACATTTGAATATTCTCGGCTTGAGCAAACAATAATAGTTTTATTTTTTTAGTGTTTAGGGTGATAGAGTTTAGAGTTTAGTGTTTAGGGTTAGGGTACAAATAGAAGATAATAGTTGGTGTGTTGTGGATACTTGTCTTTCATAGTTTTAATACTTTTTACTAACCACATGATATTTATTCAAAATATTTTGATATTTGTCCGGGTTGTGTGGATATTTATTTGAACATGAGTAAATATTCCTTTAGTTCATGTGTTTAGATATTTGTGTGTAACCTTTGAATATTCTCGGCTTGGGCAAACAATAATAGTTTTGTTTTATTAGTGTTTAGTGATTAGAGTTTAGAGTTTAGGATTTAGGGTTAGGGTACAAATAGAAGATAATAGTTGGAGTGTTGTGGATACTTGTCTTTCATAGTTGTAATACTTTTTACTAACCAAATGATATTTCTTCCAAATATTTTGATATTTGTCCGGGTTGTGTGGATATTTATTTGAACCTGAGGAAATATTCCTTTAGTTCATGTGTTTAGATATTTGTGTGTAACCTTTGAATACTCTCGGCTTGGGCAAACAATAATAGTTTTATTTTTTTAGTGTTTTGTGATTTAGAGTTTAGGGTTTAGGATTTAGGGTTTAGGGTTAGGGTACAAATAGAAGATAATAGTTGGAGTGTTGTGGATACTTGTCTTTCATAGTTGTAATACTTTTTACTAACCACATGATATTTCTTCGAAATATTTTGATATTTGTCCGGGTTGTGTGGATATTTACTTGAACCTGAGGAAGTATTCCTTTAGTTCATGTGTTTAGATATTTGTGTGTAACCTTTGAATACTCTCGGCTTGGACAAACAATAATAGTTTTATTTTTTTAGTGTTTTGTGATTTAGAGTTTAGGGTTTAGGGTTAGGGTACAAATAGAAGATAATAGTTGGAGTGTTGTGGATACTTGTCTTTCATAGTTGTAATACTTTTTACTAACCACATGATATTTCTTCCAAATATTTTGATATTTGTCCGGGTTGTGTGGATATTTATTTGAACCTGAGGA
Organism: Linum tenue; assembly: GCA_946122785.1. Taxonomy (NCBI): domain Eukaryota; kingdom Viridiplantae; phylum Streptophyta; class Magnoliopsida; order Malpighiales; family Linaceae; genus Linum; species Linum tenue. The sequence goes on along the minus strand of CAMGYJ010000011.1, from coordinate 48,776,457 downwards.
AATATTCCTTTAGTTCATGTGTTTAGATATTTGTGTGTAACCTTTGAATACTCTCGGCTTGGACAAACAATAATAGTTTTATTTTTTTAGTGTTTTGTGATTTAGAGTTTAGAGTTTAGGGTTAGGGTACAAATAGAAGATAATAGTTGGAGTGTTGTGGATACTTGTCTTTCATAGTTGTAATACTTTTTACTAACCACATGATATTTCTTCCAAATATTTTGATATTTGTCCGGGTTGTGTGGATATTTATTTGAACCTGAGGAAATATTCCTTTAGTTCATGTGTTTAGATATTTGTGTGGAACCTTCGAATATTCTCGGCTTGGGCAAATAATAATAGTTTTGTTTTTTAGTGTTTAGTGATTAGTGTTTTAGAGTTTAGAGTTTAGGGTTTAGGGTACAAATGTAAGATATTAGTTAGTGTGTTGTGGATACTTGTCTTTGCTAGTTGTAATACTTTTTACTAACCACAGGATTTTTATTTAAAATATTGTGATATTTGTCCGGGTTGTGTGGATATTTATTTGAACCTAAGAAAATATTCCTTTAGTTCATGTGTTTGAATATTTGTGTGGAGCCTTTGAATATTCTCGGCTTGGGCAAACAATAATAGTTTTTATTTTTTAGAGTTTAGTGATTAGGGTTTTAGAGTTTAGGGTTTAGTTTTGTTTGTTTAGGGTTCACGGTTTAGGTTACAACTATTAGATATTAGTTTTGCAATGAATGGATATTAGAAGGGTGTCTATGTGGACGTGTATGACAAGGTTTGTGGTTTTTACATGGATTGGTTTGTGTCGATGTTCCTTGATGTCCTTGTTGAGTTGTTTTTCATTTCCAATTCAGAGTCGGATGATGACGATAACACCGGTGAAATGAGAAAGTATTATTCTTATTTATTTATCTACTTACTAGTATCATCGTTGAAATGAACTATTATTCTGTGTTCAGTATCCATCCTTCACCAACCCAGTATCCATGTCTTTATTAAACTTTGCGGATATTAGTTTAGGACGATCGAATATTTGGTTGTGTTATATCCAGACTCACTTAAGTAACATTGGACCTCACAGAACTAATATGAGAGCATAATATCCAGACAGCGCATATTAATATCAATACATTTCATAACTAATATCCAGACCCTAACATAATAATATTCCAGAATAACAAACTCAAATTGTTTATCGACAAACCGCGATAAAACTAGTATTCAATGCCATTACAACTTGGCAATCCCAGAATCTCAAATCCGAAAAAGCACAACCACATAAGAAATGAGAAAGCAATAGTTTTAGCCAGTGATGTGCCTCCACCTCCCCTTCTCATGGAGGAGCTGGAATCGAACATCTTTTGGATCTTGTCATCTTGCAAAATTCCTGAAATACATGGAAAGAAATCATTAGGCATATGCACAGTCCAGACTAATATCCATATAGGGCATACAAATATCCATGCATCATGGGCATGCTAAATATCGACATTCAACAAACTGGTATCCCAAACATGTTAAATAATATCTCAGGTCAACAAACTAGCATATTAACGAGCAAAACTCAGAACCCCCAAACAATATCCACATTCAACAAACTGATATCCAAATCATGCTAAATAATATCACATGTCAACAAACTACTATATTAACGAGCAATACTCAGAACCCCCCAAACAATATCCGCATTCAACGAACTGGTATCCCAATCATGCTAAATAATATCTCATGTCAACAAATTACTATATTAACGAGCAAAACTCAGAACCCCCCAAATCGAATCCCAATGCATAGAAAGCGGATCTCAAATCCCCCGACAAGAATCCCAGATCCCTAACAACGAATCTCAACTGCAAAAAATGAAGCAAAAACAAAAAAAGAACTCAAATTCAATTGAATCCATGAAACCCTAAATCAAATAACAAGAATCCCGATTCTCCCAAATCTAATCTCAGATCCCAACCACAGAAAATTCCAGATCCCCCAAATCGAAAGAAACCCAAATCCCCCAAATCCAGAAACAATTCCTTAAAAGAACTAATATCATTGAACTAATATCCATACAGGGCATAAATATATCCAAACCTAGCATACAAATATCTATGCATCACATAACCAATATCCGAACAATCAACCACCAAACAATATCCACATTAAACTAAATGGTATCCCCAATATCCGAACAATCAACCACCAAACAATATCCACATTAAACTAAATGATATCCCATGCCAGCTAAACAATTTTCCAGGTAAAAAAATATCAAATTAACGAGCAAAATCCAGAAACCCCAAACAATATCGACATCAAAAAACGAATCCCCCAAATTAAAAGAAATCCAAATCGAAAGAAATCCCAGCCACAAAAAAATCACAAATCCCCCAAATCGAAAGAAATCCAAATCCCCAAATCAAAAGAATCTCAGATCCCCCAAATCGAATCTCAAATCCCCCAACAAGAAATCACAGATCCCCCAAATCGAAAGAAATCCAAATCCCCAAATCAAAAGAATCCCAGATCCCCCAAATCGAATCTGAAATCCCCCAACAAGAATCCCAGATCCCTAACAATGAATCTCAGATCCAAAAAATGAAACAAAAAAAAAACTTAGTTCCAGTCGAATCTATGAAACCCTAAATCAAATATATGTAATCCAGCCACAGAAAATCCCAGATCCCCAAATCGAAAGAAATCCAAATCCCCCAAATCAAAAGAATCCCAGATCCCCCAAATCGAATCTCAAATCCCCCTACAAGAATCCCAGATCCCTAACAATGTATCTCAGATCCAAAAAACGAAGCAAAAAAAAACTCAGATTCAGTCGAATCTATGAAACCCTAAATCAAATATATGTAATCCAGCATCAAAACCCTAAACACCCTAAATCGAATTACATGAACCATAAATTATCAAATCCATAAACAAAACCTAGATTTCCACAAAAAAAATCCATGAAACCGAAACCCTAACATAAATATTCAAATCCACAAACAAAATGAACAATAAAGAGAGAAATAGAACTATCTCAGTCTTCTTCTACCTTCCACTATCGGCGGCGACGGCGACGGCCTTCTTCGTCGGCGAAGTCGGCTCCCTCTTCTTCTTTCTTCTTCGTCGGCGGCCTCTTCTTCCTCGTCGGTCGGTCCAGCGTCAACGTCGGCGGCGGCGGGAGATCCAACAAGCGGTCGCCGACCTCGCTGCCGTCGTCGCCGTCGCAGACCTCGGTGGCGCGGTGGTTTTCTGCGGTTTTCGGGAGAAGAAGAAAGGGAGGAGGGTTCGAAAGTTGGAGAGAGGGGAGAGAGAATGGCTGATGACGCTGGTTTGATGGGTTTTGGGTTTGAAATTTGGGTTTTTTTATTTTTTATTTCTACCCCATTTTTCCCAAAAGTGGCTTGGCTTGGCCCAAAAAATCTCCCCCCCTCACAGAACAGCGCCGACGACCCCTCACCCTCCGATGGTGGCTTGGCGACGTGGCCCTATATCCCACCCTGTTAGTATCTGCTAACCACTTAAAGGGTTAGCAGAATAACGCTATTGTATATAATATATTCTTCCAATCTAAATCTAAATGATTGAAAAGAGAAAAAGCTCACAACTTTCTCCGAGTACTGTAGCACAAGTGGCGGAGGATTTGGTGTGGGCGGCTACAGGTGCTCTCTGACTTGTTCACCAACAACGTGCCTTGTTAATTGTGATGCTCCTCCAACTCCATTCCCGTTCTCCTCAAAAACCGAGGCTCTGGGCCTCTGGCCAATCCAAAGTTCGTTACCTTGGCTCGCAAGTCATCATCCTAGTGGATGTTTTGCTAGTCTTCAAGTTCTTGTGGATGTAAGGAGGGTCAGAGTAGTTGAGGGCTTCTGCAACATCGTTCGTTATCTGAACCCTCTGCTTCCAGGTGAGTGTTTCTTGTTGCAGCAGGGCGAAAAAAATATACTCGGAGAGAGCACCATTCTCGGCATAGTCATTAACAAGATAGGTGGTGTGACATCATTGACGCAAAACCCAGAGAGGCGGATGGTGTTGGAGTGGCTAATTGTCTTCAGAATGTTGATCTCGGGGGATGCAGAGAGATCACTTTTCATCACCTTCACCACTGCAGTATGTCCATTAAAGGATCCCTTGCAGGCAGAGCGTTTAATCCTGTTAGATCCGCTGAAGTGGCTGGTGGCCAACTCTGGATCATGGAATTTGTACAATGTCAATGTATCAACGGAGTTTTTGATCCCTTGAGACAATCACCAAGCTGAACCAGACTCCGTCTCCCACTGTGGTGGCGGAGTAGACTTCTTACCCTTGGTTTCTTCTTTCATTGCAGTGGTGGAAGAATGTATAGTAGGAGGAGATTGCTTCTTGCCACGAGGGTTGCAATAAGTAAGAGGTGCGCTAGTGTTGTTCCCACACCTACAAACGCCCGTTTCTTGCCGGCTGGATCCACCGGTAATACCACCAGCAGCAGAAGCAACATTGCATTTGATCCCTGCAAATGAAATGGTCTGGCCATTTTTAGATTCTGGGTTTTCCAAATAAACTGTAACCTTTAAAGTGGAAGAAGAAGAAGAAGTAGCAGACAGATGACTGAGACGAGGGATGACGAAGGAGATACAGTGCATTGATCCCAGAAGATGCTGGGCTCCCTAGCAGTTTTGTTTTCTGAGAACGGTCATCCATAGGTCGAAATTGCCATCCTAAGCATATCAATAGAAGGGTATCAACTTCATAGCAAGAATTGCCACACAGCACGTATATATCGCGAATCAGGACAAGCAAGCCGCGTCAAATCAACCCCTAATTGGTTCATGGTAACTAAGAAAATGGATACCACGACATCAATTCTCTTCTCAGTTTCCCGCAAATCTCAAACACACAAAAGGGGGCAATTCCAATTCTAAACTCATAGCATTCCACTGAATCTCTAATCGAACTTCCAAATTCCACCCACATACCATCGCAGCCACCAACGGAAGCCAAATGAAACAAACCGTTGAATTTTGTGCCCAAGATGAAGCGGAGAGCAAAACCTGAAAGTAAGAGCTGCGAGAGAGGATAAGGCGATGGAGGCGATAGGTTGAGTTGAGCCCATAGCACGAACAAAGACGCCAGAGAAGTTGCCGGAACTGAAACCCCTCCATCTGAATGTGATCGGCGTGGAACCGAGGTTACAATCCATCTTCAAAGTCTTGTAGTCGCCAAAATCCAATGGCAGATTTGCAAGAGACGACCGAGACTGCAAAGCGACGCCGTTTACCAAACGCGCGCCACGTTGCTGCGGTTCGCTAGGCTGTCAGACCGAACGACGACGTTTCAACTCCTCGTTTAAGATATAAATTTGACCGTTACGAAAAGGCGGCGGCGGCCCAGCAACGTCTATCTAGCAGCCTGGTTTTAAAATTCGAATCCTAAGTTACCTTTTTTGTTCTCGCCCACCGTTAAAAATCCCATTCGTCGCAGCGCCTTTCGCCCACAAAGATCAAAACTCTTTTTTTTTTTCCTTCCATTCTAAAATCTTGTTCAATCACCGGAGAACAACAACAATGGCGTTAAGGCCCATCGATAATGCCCTGCCTGTGCCGCCGCCGGAGAGGCCAATGAAGCAACTCAAAGCCTCTGTCCCAGCCGCCGCCCAGAAAGAGCCTGAATCAAAAGCCAACGACGAAAACACTGCTCCGCCGCTGCAACCGCCAGCTGGAGAGGCTTCAATTGATTACGTCCCTTCCGAGCAACTCGTCGCCATTGAAGATCCAATCTCTGAGATTCAAGTTGGTTCCTTTCTCTCTTTTGTAATTCTGGGTCACTCTCTGTTTTCTGCACTCTGAGCATAACCCAGATTCCATTATCATTGAGATTAAGCAATTCAGGATTTGGGGGGTTTTTCAGGAAATGATTGAGGGTTTTGATTCGAAAGACTGGATGAAGCTGTGTGCGTCACTGAACAAGGCGCGGCAATTCGCAATCTTCCACTCTGAGCTCTTGGTTCCAAACTTGTAAGTATTGAGAGTTCTTCACAGACAAATTTCCAAGAGAGTGAATTGTTGGTAATTGATTGATTGATGTGGGCTTTCGTGTGCACAGGGAAAAGGCAATGTCAGTGCTGGTCAAGGCGATGAAGAACCCTAGAAGTGCTCTGATCAAGACTTCTATCATGGCTTCCTCGGATATCTTCTCTGCATATGGCGACAAGCTGCTTGACTCAAAAACAGATGCATTTGACAGCTGGGTATGAACTTCATCTCCCAATCCTTTTGCCGGTTAGGTAACCAATTTCTCTTGCTAATAATAAGTTAGGTCCTTTCGATTTTCCATCAGCTTCTCCAGCTTCTGCTGAAATCTTCACAAGACAAGAAGTTCGTATGTGAAGAAGCCGACAGAGCATTGAGTTCCATGGTGAAGTCCATGACTTCGTTGCCTCTGCTGCAGAAGCTGAAGGGATATGGCAGTCATCATAACCTTAGAGTCCGGGCTAAAGCTGCAGTTTCCATCTCCAATGCAGTCGCCAAAATGGTACGATTTTACTTCTGCTAGTTACTCTGTTTTTTGTAAGATGTTTTAGAACTGGGTTAGGTTAAAACTTAAAAGAGTTCATTCTTTGGTGCAGGGGATGGAAGAGATGAAGGAATTCGGGTTTGTGCCACTGGCTCAAATGGCCATCGGGTTGCTGAATGATAAACTACCTGAAGCGAGAGAAGCTGCAAGGAAAGTCGTTGTTTCTATCTATGAAGTTTATACAAGAGATGAAGAGGAGAAGCAGGAGATATGGCAGAGCTTCTGCGAGTCGTATTTAGCGCCTGTGCATGCTCATTCTTTGATCAAAATCACTGCTGTGTCACCATAAACACGAGATTTTCAATGTTCGCAGTAGTTGATAGTAAAAGCTATTGAATTTTCTACATGTAGAGATGATGTCTTCATCAGAATTCTCATAGTTTCATGTAAATCTCTGCTACATGATTCCCAATAACAAAAAAAACACTTGCGCTGTGTTGGGTTGCAATTTCATGTTGAATATGTTCAAGCCACAGTTCAGTAGAAAGTTTCTCGACAGTCAACGAATATTAAAAATCTCTAGAACTGAATACGAGCTGCTATAATTTTAGAGATGCCTCAAAAGAAAAAACAAATTTTCCATGTTTCTTGGAATCCAGTTTCATCTGCAGCTTCACCAACCTTTCATTTACGTCCTTTCTCAATCCCAATCTCCTGCTCATCCTCCACCTGCCTTTTCTCACTCTCTCTCGCCATTGCCCTAATCACATTGACCTTCTCTTCCAATCCACCACCATCACCAAAGTAACCCACATTCCCAAACTGAGACCTTAAAATTCCTTCTCTTATCCAAATTTCTCAACCTCTCCTCCTTCTCGGGCGGTCCAAATAACAGCACAGCAACTGCCGCCTCGAGTACGAAGAATCCAAGCAACAAAACAGCAAACTTCAAAACAGAATTCACAGATAGTTTACCAATTACGCCCCCAAAATTTCCAGCATTGTTAACTGCCTCGGAAGCTACATAGCTCTCAACTTCTTCAGCTGGTGGAACAATCTCCGGGAGAGGAGCAGTTGGCAAGGCTTTAGTTAGGGTTTTGACGATTTTAGGATGCTGCAGGTAGCTTTTCCTCCGTAGCGCCCTCGACGGAATTGAAGAGGACGAGGAAGCTACAAGGATACGGAATCGGTGGAAGCGACGGTGGTTACTGCCGGCAGTGCCGCTGTTAACATTTGCCATATTGAACCAGTATCAATACTCATCCTCACAAGTTTTCCATACATTTCACTAAATGCAGTTCAAGAACCAAAATTTTGGAGAAAACAAGGCTCGATTATTCTGCATACCTCATGAGGTAAAGCTTCAAACGATAAAGCAAATCACCTCATAATTGTTTGGAGAAAGGAGTAAGCAAATTACACTGAGGGGGGAAACCTTGGCCTTCCAGAGCCAGTGGGTTTGTAATTCTATGTTACAGAGAACACAAATCTACGTCAAAAGAAGATTATTGTCACACAGAGCCGGCCGGGCCTATGGGAGCTGAGCTTCCAAATTCTGCAACGGCTGTATCAAATCTGTATCATCTAGGTCATCTGCTTGAATGTGTACATCCTGCAGCTGCAACACAACGATCATATACCAAAACAATACGTTTACTCACTCCAATCTAACACGTTTACTCGGGTCACTTGTGGATTGGGTAAAGAGAGAAACAAATGGCAAACATTTTCCCCTTACCTGTGTAGGGATGAATTGTTGAGGTTGCGGTTCCTGAGGCATTGCGTAAGCTTGTGGTTGAGACATTCGATAGTATGGTTCTTTCAGATCGAGTTTGCATGATGAGGTCTGGAGTATTCCGCCTTGTTCAGCACCCGGACCCCACATTTTAGCTGTTTACAAAGCAAGTTAGTCACTCGTGTACTCTAACAATGTCGACAAATGGTGGGACAGACTCCAGAGCTGGGAAAGACACCTACTTGACAAAGTGAGATGGATGGTGTAACTCTGCGCACTGTGTGCAACTAACTGAAGCCTGCCGGTAATTTCTTGCCCTGCCATGACATAGAGTGGCTGAGCCAGGACACAGCGAAGCTGATACCAGTGGGTCGTCGGAGCACCAGGGGCAGTAGTAAGCCACCGTTGCACGGTACTGTCCAGTAACACAGCTCCCGATCAATATCATAGATAATAATGGAAGTGAAGTCTTTAATCTATAGGATATCAGAAGAAACGTAAACCGAATCGAACACATACCTTCCATTAAACAAGACATCAAACCAACAAGCTAGTCCATGCACTCTAGTGCCAACAGAGGCTGTGAATTTCAAGGGGATATCTAATTCGTACAAATCCTCTTCCTGAGGTAAATGAGGAGAAAAAGAGAGATAAGTTCCCAAGTCAATCCAGGAACGTTTTGATTACCTAGCAACCTCATCAGTAAAATTAAATGGCTGAATATGGCAGACTAAGAGTCCAAGAGACTCCATTTCCTCAAGCATGTTTGACAAACAAGAACAGATTACAAGGGTGGCAGGTACCTTCATCTGAGCAAAGTCTAGCACATGATACGTCGCGGGAGCTACTAATAGCCTTGGATCAAATGCATCTACAACAGGCTGGAATCAAGATTGTAATAATTAGTAAACATATAACTTGCAACTAGCTGCAGAAACAGAAAAAAATAATTACTGAAAACGTCAGGATTCAATGACCACTTAAGAATGCATATCTGTTGAAAATGGTAAAGAACTTTATGGCACAAACATCTATAGAAAAGATAATAAAAGTTTGATGAGATTCAACAAACACCTGAGAAAAGTAACCCTGGAAAGCAGATTCGTGCAGGGGTGTTAGATTAACACCAAAGTAGTTCTTCTGCTGCCAGAAAAGGGCCTGCAGATGAACAACATAAGGCAAATAGCGATGAAATTAACCGACTATTACACCTCTGAACCAGGAGCAGGCATGAAAATAACATTCAAAGAATTACATACCTTATTAGCAACTTCAACAAACAAATACTCATCGCTGAAAGGAGCCATATGTATCCTGCCAAATTCAGTACTTTAATTAAAAACCTATAGCAAATCGTAAAGTCTACATTCGGTAGACCAGGAACAAAAGTGGAAATCTTCAACCCATATCGATCAGTCCTTATGCTTACAAATATGCCTGGTGTTAATATCCACATTTTACTGAACTCTACACAGTTTGATATCCTAATATCATGTGTGGTGTTCAAGTTCCGGATTTCAATTGCAATCTTTACCTGCCAACAGATGGGAACATTTTTCCTGTGGGAGCAAGAAACCGATCTCTTGCAATAACATACGTCTCCAACATTCTTTCATTCACCAGCAACGTTCCTACAAGCCACATCCAATAATTATTTTCTAAAAACAGAACATGTATGACTATGAAGTATCAATGGAACTTCAGAAATCTTAAATTTGTAGCCTTTTCAAAGGCATTCATCATTTAGCTAACAAGGATCTTTTCCCAGCTCCAAAAGGAAAGGAATTTATGTTAATAACAAATATAAAATTAATGTGCAGGTAAATGTATTCAAGACATATCAATGAATTTATGAATGCACAACTACAAGGAAATATTCACGAGTGTATGATAGGTACCCATAGGTTCAGAGATCAGAATATCCGCTTTCTCTGGCAACTCGACTTCCTCTACTTTACCCTTTATTACCTACACTCATGTTGGCAATGGACCAAGAAAATCAGAGATCAAACGGAAGCTTCAGTGGAGTTTTTAGAACATATATATACAAAGAACTTTAAACACTCACCGTAATCCTCTCGCCAAGTGCTGGATTGCCAGCAATAAGCTTGGTGGCATAGTCTGCCATCTCAGATGCTTCAATAGCATAGACATGCTTTGCCCCAGCCTGGACCAAAAGCAGAATAATATGAGCAAATAGAATGGCAGCAGTAAGAGCACCCCAATCACAAAACTGAATATACCTGAGCGGCAAATAATGACAAGATACCACTACCAGCACCAACATCTACCACCACACGACCAAAAAAATCTGCACGATTCTCTATGACTGCAGCATAATATGTTCCTGAAACAAATGTTGTACCAGTAAGGCAATACCATTTGCAGATTCTCACAACCCCTAGCAAAGCAAAACTAACTAACATTCTAATTTTTTAAGACAGCAACACAACATTCATAGTGCCCTAGAACGAGAATAGGCAGCCGCATTCAATATCACATTACCTGTCCTGACATAGTCCTGGAGCATATTTTGCTGGTGTAGTAACTGTCCATAATAATGGAAATACATTTTTGCTGATGAAGGCTCTATCTTGTCATCAAACTTGCTTTTACTACTCAATGTTCCATTAGGCAAAGATTCTCCTGAGAGACAGAGAAGGGGGGAACAAATAAATAAACGAGACAATACAAGTTGGCAAGCATCAAAAGAATTAGGCGGGACACCTAAGAATAACCTCACAAAGAGAGTTAACAGAAAAGGCCTGCAAATATGGGTGTGGAAACAAATTTGGATAAGCAAGTTGTTCAGGCTTCTGGCATGGAGTACAACAATTGAACGTATATATGAACTCATGATCCAGCTGACTTACAAAACAATAAGCAGCAGCAGGAAGAACTAGACTCTTGTCATGCACTAAAACTGTGTCAGTTGGACAATAATTCTACTAACGATTCGCATAACTTATGGTCACTACTACATAAACTAGTCGTAGATGCGAAATCTCAACCATTATCCTAAAAGTTTCAACAGAACTACATAAAGCACTACACAGTCCATTTTTCAAGGTGCATATTTCCATTGGACGATAGTTTTGTTGTGAGAATACCAAGTAATCTATTAACCCAGCAACAACCGAAACTATTACAACGTTAATGCAAACACTTTCTTGCAATATGAAAATTTTAAACCAAAACACCGACTTCCAACAGAAAAGAAGTGACAAAACAAACACGGAAATACGGAAATACGAAAGCAGAACACTGGAAAAGAGTAAAGAGAGCAGGACAAGGAAGGGATGTGATGAGAAAATCCTCAATATCAGAGTTCAGAAGAATGCAAACAGGGTTACTACTCTATATGAACCAGGACATTTATCCAGAGCATAGCACCTTGAGTCACGATTCCTTTCTTCCATTGCTCAAATGCACAATGGAAGATCCTGCTTTCCTCCTCATTTCTAAACTGAACAGAGACTCCCTTTGAATATTTCTGGTAAAAAGTAATGACGTTAACACATAAACAATCTCCACAACAGTTCAAGAACTATATAATTCATCACATGCATGATGTTCCTGAAGAATCTACAAATAACCAGAAATAAGCAAGAAAATAGCTTTCTTGGAGCCATACTCACTTCAAAATCTCAATTCAGACAAATATGAGGCGAGCAACCAAGAAAGCCATACATAAAAGTTCGAAGTCACAATATTCACCTACCTCTTCATTCGAATCACAATCCGAACCATCGAATATGCAAACCGCCTGCGTTGGCCCCAGCTTCCATAACTGTGCATCGGCGAAAAGGAAAAGCAAACGAACAGATCATACCATTAAACTGCTGGCAACAACTTCACCGTAGTTAAAATAATGTACCAAACGGAGAATCAGAATCAACATTTCTTTGTTGAATTGAACAACCAATAAACTTGCGAGCAATGACAGGGAAATTAGCTGTCTCATTCCAATTCAAGATTCTCCACGTTTCGCAACTACAACAGGTAAAGAACTACATTCTACCATTCCCCTGCGGCAGAGGCAAGAAAAGACTGACCTGAGCGGTCGTTAGATCAACATTGACAACGCCGCCGTCCGAATCGGACTCTCGGCGGAATCGCAGCTCGGCGACTCCGTCATCGGCGGAAAACGTCGCAACTGCCGGGAAAGAAGTCGACGACGCAGAAGCTACACAAGAAGAAGAACAGCAAGAGGTAAGGTCAGTCAGGGAAGCCAAAGCGAACTGCTGCTGCTGCTGCTGTTCTACTTGCTTGGTCGAGGAGGTGGCGGCGGCGGCACTCGTTAGTGTAACCTCCATCGTCGGAGATGGAGTGAGGAATCGAATCAAGAAGCGCAAGATTCGAGAAAACTATGTGAACCGAGAGCGGGAAATATGGAGGAGTGGAGAATATCTAGGGTTTCTGTAGCAAGGGGAGGCGAAGGTGTGGGAGCAATGAAAGGAAATGGAGGGAGGGAGAAATCTTTTGCTGAGCCGCCAAAGCAAAAGGGGACAGTTTCACTGTAACTTTTGGCTTTTCTTGTAATCCAGTACAAGTCTGCGCATTTTACACTTTTTTTTTTCAGTTCCTTTTCTTATTAAAGCCGTTTTATTTCCTTTTTCACCGGACGGGTAAAAAACTAAAAAGTTTTAAGGGTTAAGATTGAATTAAAAAGTGTCGTTAACGATAGCAAGGTTTGATTGGTCACATATGACATAACCACTAGATGCTTGCATTCTCAAGCATAAAATTTAAGACTTGAAAATTCATTCATCAATACACGACTATAGAGGTGGCAATTAGGATCCAAATCCATGAATCCAATCCAATCCATCCACCAAATTATCCACTTAATCCAATTCATTTAAATCCAATCCATTTGATCCAAATCCAATTAGATTGGTGGATTCATGGATCAATCCATGGATCCAAATGGCAAATTACGATTTGGTACCTATATTTTTTATATTTTACATTTTGGTACCTAAAATTTATATTTTTATACGAAACATATCATTGGAAAATTACATTTTGGTACCTAAAATTTTTCTTTATGACATTTTAGTACCTAAACTTTTCAAAATTTACATTTTTGTCCAAGCCTTGAATGTCATTTGGATTCATGGATCAATCCACCAATCCATTTGATCCAATCCATTAATCCACCAATCCATTGGATCCAATCCATTTGATCCATCAATCCATCAATCCAATCCACGAATCCACGAATTCGATCCAATTGCCACCTCTACATGACTACATGTAGATGTTTGTTGGTCAAATTCGGATTACTTATTAGGAGAAAAGAAATTCGTGTAATTAGAGTAACTATTTGGAGATGGAGTTTGATTCTAGATCATTACGTATTTGTTTAAAATAATTTTTTGCATATAATTGCTGCTATCTTGTCATTTTCGATAGGGTTAAGATCACAAGATTTATAAGACATTATTTCATCGATCAGTTAACATAACGGTATGTTGAACCTATAACGCATATCGCCACTAATTGATTTTAAGTCAAATAGGATCACCAGATCAATAAAACTTTCATCATCGATCGTTTAACATAGTTATAAACCAGACTTGGAAACGAGTAGTTGAACCAAGAAATCCTTATTCATACATTCCATGTTTGGTTGTTGAGTTCATCAAATGAAAAGAAATCACGAATAGAATATCGTCTTTCTTTAGCAACTACAATTGATAAATATTATTAACTTCTTACAAAGTAAAAAAATCGGTGACGATTAGTTCATATCCGTTCTCCAAGACAACCGCATACTACAAGTAAACAACTTGTCACACGGCAAGCCCCATTCTTATGAACAAAAATTAAACTTCAACTTAATCGCATACGAGATGATCATTTGTCATGGTGCTAAGCTTAGTAAAACAGAATCTATAAAATTATTTTTTTATTTTATTATTATTATTATTATTTTTTTTTTTAAAAAAAAAAACAGAAACAGAAGCCAACACACGGAAACATGGGCCAGAAAGTGTGCAAAACATATGGGCCGGACGTGGTCCGTCAGGTAATCATATGAAAACTAACAGACTCTTACCTTCACATCCCCAACGTGACAATGGCTCGACGACGTCACAACTTTGGTGAATGCCATTGCCAGGCACCAGGCGTTGTGATGCATTGACGGATCAAGCATCGCAGCACAAAAACGATAAATAAACTAAAACAACTAAATTAGGGGTTTTCTTCTTCATTAACTTCTCAAGACTGAACCACAAAATACATATTTATAAGAAAGCATGAGAAAACCTAATACGAACCTAGCCCTATTCGGCCACTAGCTTGGCCGCCACTCCACCCATCCCCCACGAATCCTAACCCAACACTAACATTACTATAATTATCTCTTAAACCTATGATAATACTAATGAGTTTCCCTAGTTGGCTACAGTAGCCGACTCCCCAAAACATATGATAATAACTAATAATAGTAATAATATGTTTATACTCATCAATCCCCTCCCCTTCGAAGAATTTCGTCCCGAAGTTCAAGCACCGTCTCGACCCGAATCCATGAAAAAGACCCGCTCCCACGTGTGATGACGATGATGAAGAGAGTGAATATCCACGACCCCAACCTCTTTTACGAGATTTCCAATTTCGTAGAGGCAGTCGTACAAACCCAACATCGACAGTTTCCTCGATCGCCAACGAGAAGCTCGGAAAGTCTTCTTCCAACCACGTCCCTGCATGCAGTTCATGCAGTATTCCATTCTTCCCTCGCAACAACTGGGAAGCTCGAGAAGACCGCTTGGTGGGTCGTAGCGGCAAAGCGAGCCCTACTGATAGAAACTTATATTTTAGTACTTGGTTAATTGTCGGTTTATTATTATTCGGATTATGAGGGCTATTCGGGAATAATTGATAGATTGGGTAGTAGTAGGAAATTAGTTATTTTCTATATAAACTATTGTAAACTAGAGTTAGGGTTAAGAAGGAATTATTCAGAAAAGCCTAATTCTCCCTCCCTCACTCCCCTCTGCCGACCCCACCTCCTCCCTCTCTTCCCTCTGCTGCGAACAGCAGCTTTTCCCCTTCCCTCTTTCTTCTTCTTGGCTGGCGACCAGCCGCCATTCCCTTCCCTATCACTCTCACAAATCCCAACCCACTTCCCTAGTCTTTTCTTAACCCGGATCAATCCCTAATTGATCCTAATCCCTAAAACGCGGATAGAACTCGTCTTGAGTTCTATCATTTGGTATCAGAGCCCGGTTCTTTCTTGAGTGCCGGAGCAAACAAATAACGACGAACGCGATGGTGTCGACGAAATCGATGCAAGCAGCTGAGAAGGCCGCCAAGGCGGCGGCGCAAGGACAAGCCGCGACCGCGGCCACGGCGGGACTGCCGACGGCGGGTGAGGGCGGTCATGAGGTCCCGGTTCAGCGGGATGGGGAGATGGTGGACGAGACGCTGGGAGAAGAGCTCCGCGCCGAGATGGCCAAAATGGCGGAGGCCATGGAGCAGGAGCGCCGGTCCCGACTGAAGGGCGAACGAGCCCGGGAGACGGAAGCGCGAGCTCGAGAGGCGGACGCGCGAGCCCGGGAGGCGGAGTCGCAGAGGGTGTGGCTCGCCATTGGGGAGCTGAAGGCGATGGTGGCTGAGGTCTTAGGGCGAGCAGGAGGGGGCGGCGGCGGCGCCACTGGGGGCGCGGGCTCGTCGGCGGATGACGGGGCGGGCGGAGCCGGCGGCGAGGGCTCGGCGGCGGCGGCCCCGGCAGGTGGAGGCGGCACGGCCGCCGAAGGAGGAGTGGCGGCGCCGGGGCTCGAGACGGCGGAGACGGCGCCGGTCGGGCGGGCGACGGCCGAGGGCGGGCCGGGAACCGGCGGAGGTGGAGCGGGGACAGGGCCAGTGCAGGTAGGGCTAGGCGTGGGCCCGGGTCTGCTACCGACGCCTACGGCTCAAGAGATTGCGGCCCGGAAAGGAAAGGCCAAGATGGTCGGGTATGATGTAGATGGGCCTCCGCCGAACAGTGGACCGGAGCTGATGGGCCAATACACGAAGGTCCATAACGGATTGGGGTGGTTGGATCTAGAGGATGGGCCCGAGTATGACGAACTTAGTCTGACAGACCGACAGGCCAAGTGGGCTGAACCGGAGATGGATCAGAGGGGGCCGGATGGGCCGAGGGGGCCCACAGAACCGGGCGGGCGATCAGGGGCGGGCCCCATGGGGCGGACCGAAGGGGGGCGGACCGGGTCTGGTCGAGCCGGGATCGGTCGGACCGACGCTGACCGAACCGAAGGGAGCCGAACCGGGCCGGGCTGGGTCGGCCGGAAGTGGGTCGAACCGGGCATCGCCCGAGCCCGACGGTCCAGCAGTACAGGAGGGTGGACTACCGGGAACCAGCTAGCGGGGAGGTTCAGTACGGGGCAACTCACGTGCCAGGAGGGTACCCAAACCTGCAGGGCAACTATCCGGGAGACTATGGCTATGAGAATCCAAACCGGATGCCGGGTTCTTCTTTGGGGCCGCCGTGGAGGACTCCCGGAAATGACAGGTATGGGTCCCGCTACATGAATTATGAAGGAATGGATGGAGTGGTTTTTCGAGCTAAGCCTCCGGCCATTGAGTTTCCCAAATTCAATGGGCAAGAGGATGCAGGTCTTTGGTTGTATGCAGCAGAGAGGTGGTTTAGAAATCATCCGGTCCCGGAGGAGAGAAAGGCCTATCTGGCGTCGTTTTATCTGGAGGGATATGCGCTCCAGTGGTGGCAGTGGATGGAACGGTCCTATGCCGCTGCAGCCACTCCGATCACCTGGCCTATGTTTCAGGAAGAGCTCCGTTATCAGTTTGGGAAGTCAGATGGGTGGGCGCCGGAGCAGTTGGCAAAACTGAAGCAGACCGGCACGGTGGCTGAATACCGGGCAGAGTTTTTCAAGTTGGGAAACCAGTGCAAGGGAGTCTCAGAGGACACCTTGGTGGGGCTGTGCATGGTGGGTCTCAAGCCCGAGATAGCAGCGGCAGTCCGGGTGTTTGAGCCTGACTCCCTGAAGACGGCTTTCCGACTTGCAGGTCATAAGGAGGAAGAGCTCGCTAGTTGGAGGAGCGCCATTGGCCGGTTTCCGAAGTCGAGCAGTGGGAGTAGTGGAGGCGCAGGAGGAGCGGCGGGGGTAGGGTCGACCGGGGCTATCACTGGCAGTGGAGGGCCCGCTCTGGTAGCCAGGATGGGGCCGCGGGCCATACCAAAGGGTTTCGCGCGGCTGTCACCAGCCGGGATTGATCAGAAGAGGCGTGAAGGCAAGTGCTTCAAGTGTGATGGCCGATTCACCATTGGGCATCAGTGCCCCAAGGAAGACTTGATGATGCTGGTGGGACGATGGGAGGATGACGCCGAGGACTATGCTGAGGATGCTGGGAATGATGAAGAGGAGACCTAGTGAGCTAGAGGATCAACCTTGGGGACAAGGTTGATTTTCGAAGGAAGCGGTGATGATAGAAACTTATATTTTAGTACTTGGTTAATTGTCGGTTTATTATTATTCGGATTATGAGGGCTATTCGGGAATAATTGATAGATTGGGTAGTAGTAGGAAATTAGTTATTTTCTATATAAACTATTGTAAACTAGAGTTAGGGTTAAGAAGGAATTATTCAGAAAAGCCTAATTCTCCCTCCCTCACTCCCCTCTGCCGACCCCACCTCCTCCCTCTCTTCCCTCTGCTGCGAACAGCAGCTTTTCCCCTTCCCTCTTTCTTCTTCTTGGCTGGCGACCAGCCGCCATTCCCTTCCCTATCACTCTCACAAATCCCAACCCACTTCCCTAGTCTTTTCTTAACCCGGATCAATCCCTAATTGATCCTAATCCCTAAAACGCGGATAGAACTCGTCTTGAGTTCTATCACCTACCGACTGTCGGCCGATCTTGATAGTGGATGATTCCGCAGCTGGAACCCCCTTCAACTCCATGTCAACGCAGCCTATACCAATCGACATCGGCCGGTTGGCATTGACTCCAGGGACTTCATCGACCTTCTCCCTCGCGATACTGCCGGGTTTGTCGCCATCCCCCTCCTGCTTCCAAATCGCACACCCAACCCAAAGAGCACCTTCTTCTTCGGCCGCAACGACTCCCCGCCTCTTCCGGTATTTCCAATTGGGTTGAGTCGCTTCGTCAAATGGAACCGAATCAATAGCAGCAGCAGTATTTGCAGCAATGACTGCGGCCGGCGAGATTTCCTGCAAGTCCAACGATGCTAGCGGCAGCTGTGAAATCGAAAGCTTTTCCGTTGTCACGATGTTGCGCGCCAGCTCCGGAGACACATGCGTAGCAAGGACAAAGGCAGCATCTCCGCGTCGTCTCTTCTTCTTCTTCTTCTTCTTACGACAGCAGCGCCTCCCCCCTTCAGGCGTGACCGCCATCGATCGCGGCGGTGCGGAGCTTCCAGCCACAACACCGTTCGACAGTACAAGAGTTGTCGGACCTGCTTCACGTCGTCGATCACGATCTTGTTGAAGCTTCTTGAGCTCGGCAATCCTCTTGGTGGCCTCGCAAAAGCCTCGCACGGTGACCCTTTCAGCATTATACCAAAAACTCATGGCTGAATTTTCCCAATCCATTGTTACCACTGCCACTTGTTTGAGCCACTCCCCGCCAAGGACGAGGTCAACCCCACGAATCGGAAGCTCGTACGAATTTACTTCAAGCCATACACCTTGTACTTTAATTGGAACGGCCTCGTAACAGCGTTCACAAACCAAGAATTCTCCGTTTGCTGTCTTGACCTTGAAGGTTCGAATCGGTGTAGCCTGCAAGGCTAAACCCTTGGCAACGTCGGGGTTTAGGAAGTTGTGCGTCGAAAACCCATCGACTAGGGCGACCACGGGTTCTCGATGTATTGTCGTGTCGAGTCGGAGGGTTGCTGATGAGTTCCAATCTCCGGCAAGAGTAGAGAAAGAGACCTCGGCATTGATCGGCATAGGAGGTTTATCCGGTGGTTCGTGTGGGATCTTTGCGTCACACGGCTCGTCGGGTGGTTCCAACGGTGGCACGCATCTTCTTGCACACCGTTCAGCAACGGCGGCGGCAGCAGCAGGTGAGGTCGTGACCTCCAGCAATCCCTGGTGGACGTTTCCTGTCGTCGGGCCTAGGAACTTTGGCGGTGTCGTAGTTGCTCGCGGGACCTCTTCCCAACGTTGGTGGTCGAACGTTGACGATATCTGCCCTGGGAGCTGCAGCAGCGAGCTCGGTTCTCTCGAACCGGGCTCTGATACCAATTGATGCATTGACGGATCAAGCATCGCAGCACAAAAACGATAAATAAACTAAAACAACTAAATTAGGGGTTTTCTTCTTCATTAACTTCTCAAGACTGAACCACAAAGTACATATTTATAAGAAAGCATGAGAAAACCTAATACGAACCTAGCCCTATTCGGCCACTAGCTTGGCCGCCACTCCACCCACCCCCCACGAATCCTAACCCAACACTAACATTACTATAATTATATCTTAAACCTATGATAATACTAATGAGTTTCCCTAGTTGGCTACAGTAGCCGACTCCCCAAAACATATGATAATAACTAATAATAGTAATAATATGTTTATACTCATCACGTTGCATTACAACTTTCACGCTTATAACAACACCATCGCCTGTCGAGCTGCTCTGGCAACAGTCGCCACTCTCATCGTTAGTCGAGGCTGAGCGGCGGACTTGTTTACTACTACTTCTCATGGTGGCCTTGATCATGAGCAGGATGACTAGTGTGCCACAGCCACCTTCCTCATGATCAGATGTCTCGACCTTGGGAAGAAATTTGAGAGGAAATGTTCGACGCGGTTGAGAATTGAGATGTGATGGGTTTATATAGACGATAAACATCCAAGAACACAGCCTGATGTTCAGAAACCAGCTGCTATTTGAACAATAACGTACATCTAGATTACTTTTTAACAGCTGAGCTAGAGGAGTGTAGCTCAAGGGACTGATCAGTTTCAGTTTTCGGTCCAGAATCTGGCAGTTGGTCAGCAACATTTCCAGCTTAGAACAGCATGCATAAACCGCCTTACCCGCAAATATGAAGAGCAGAACAAGCTAATCAACAACTCTTCCATCAGATCTTGTACATCTGCTTGCTCCCGGTCGTATGGAAGTTCAACCAACACCAAGATGATGATGATGATGATGACGACAACAACGACGAATCTCGGATGGAGCTACAGAAGCGAACTTGAAATGCT
Organism: Linum tenue; assembly: GCA_946122785.1. NCBI lineage: Eukaryota > Viridiplantae > Streptophyta > Magnoliopsida > Malpighiales > Linaceae > Linum > Linum tenue. The sequence goes on along the minus strand of CAMGYJ010000011.1, from coordinate 48,756,040 downwards.
GCAGCCATGACCGGGGAGAAAATTTCCAGCTACCTCAGCTCATAGACTTGTACCTTACAAAGACTGTTCGAAGACCAGTGCTCCATACTCCCATTACTAACAAGCTCCAGTTCACACAAAAACAAACTCCAGTTACATCGATCTTAGAAGCAGCACGCATTCAGAAGAGACTGACTGGCCTTCGACGAGATGATCCTTCCCAAACTAACTCAAACAACAAGAATTGCGATTCAATAACTGACTGGACCTAACAACCCGAACACCGAATCCCTATCCCATACTCTAATGTACCACTCTTATTCAACATTCGGCCTAACAACATAGTTGCATATCTGCAGCACACAAAACAATAGATCTAGCTCCTCTAGGCCAAGCCATAATCTGATCTAATGGCTACAGAAGGTAAAGCAAACATTTTTTTACGCCATATGCAGGTCTAGAGCTACATTCCAACACACCAGAGAGGAACCAACAGTCAGATTGACAAAGAGCCCTGTTCTTTTCACTTTTTCCCTCACTGTTTTTCTTTCCAAAAATTTGGTACATCCCCTTGAGAAAGGCAAAAGAAAACATATGGAACTAAATTAACAACGCAAGAATCACAAAAGGTGTAAACAAGGGAATACAATAAAATTTTGATATGTTGCCTTGCCATCCCACCACCACCTTCAGCTGAATAAACAGAAGCAATTACATTGTAGAATCATCCTGTATCAGTTTGAATAAATTAGAAGCAAAAAAAAAAAAAACCATCGAGTCTGCAATACATTCATTACATTACCTAAGCAAAAAAGAAGACCTCCCCCTTTTTTCTTCATCTCAAGAAGATGTTGATACCTTCACAGCTTTGAAAGCAGGGTGCATCAACCCGAGATCGTCCTTCGCTTCCAGAGGATTGCCCGTCTCGTTACGAACTCGTTTCACTCTCCTACTGGCCAGGGATTTGTGGGTGAACCCATATATCTGCAGAACCTGATTGTCGCCGAAGTTGAAAGCACGATCCATTTGCTTCAAGCATTTCTCCACCGGGTAGTCGCCGAACTTCCCACAAGGCTTGCAACCCACGAAATGAGTCACCAATGGCCATCGATGATCGCCGAAGCCCGGGTGATAATTCTCAATCATTTCCTCGTACTTATCAACCAAAATCCCCCAGTAACCGTGCAAATAGTAACCACTCTCTAGATAGACCTTGTTCCCCCAAGTATCCCTCTGTGTAGCAAGCAGATAAACCATGGCGGACTGATCGTCGGCTTCGAAAACAGGTCTTCCTTTCAGCTCCCGTGTAAGGATTTTCCCAGCTTCGTCCCTAATCTTTCCCTTCGGCCCCATCGGCGCCCAGGCGTCGAGAAGATCCAACGCCCATTGGTTATTTCTCAGCAGAAAGCTACCTGTGTTCAGCCCAATCCAGTTCTTCTGATCGTAAACCATCTCGTTCCAACCGTGCATCACCAGATTCACATCCTTATACCTCTCCCACGGCAGCTCGAAAGCCATGTCGGTGAACATCGCATCACTGTCCATCCACCATAGGAACTCGACCTCCGGATGCGACAGCAGCAGCTTCCTAATCAACGGCAGCTTGGCCCAAAACCCGGCCATTTCGGCATCGAGCAAGGCCATGTTGTAGAAGATCTCGATCCCGTGGAGCCGGCAGTAATCGATCTTGTTCTTAATCGATTTCAGCAGATAATGGTCGCCGACGGGATTCTCGCAGGGCTTGGGGGAAGATCCGGTCACCAGGAGCACCCGCGGCTTGTTCTCGCGGATGAAATTGGGGAAATTAGGGTTTCTCTTCAGCCACTCGCCTCGCTGCTCGTCCCAATCGGAAATCTTCGGCCCCAACGTGTACGGCTTGTTCGGATCGGGCTTCTCGTCCTCGCCCCCTTCGTCCTTCAAGATCTTGTTGAAATCGAACGTCGCGTAGTTCTTCGGGTCGTTGCTCTGGTTCTCGTTCTCGTTCTCCGGCTGCGCCTCGACAAGCACGCGGTGGGGCTCGGCGTGCTTCCTGGAGGCGTAGAAGTGAGTCGTCAGATCGTCGAGGTCCTGAGCCGGAGTCCCGAACTTCCCGGCGCCGAGCATCCCGCGCATGACGACGACGGTCATGAAGAGGCAGAGGAATGTGACTTTGGCATGGCGGACCGCGCGTTGGATCCGGCGGACTCGCTGCTGGCCGAGGCACCGCTCCAGCATATTGACTCGTTCACGAGTCCCCACACCAGCCGGAGGAAGAAATTGCCGGGCGACTCACCGGAAAAATGAAGACCGCGGGGACGGGAAAGCGCGTGGCGATGATAATGGCGCTGCCTGCCGGGCGCCGGAGCTGAGAGAGAAATGGAGGAAAGGAATGAGATTCGTGGCGGGATTGTAAATAAATGGAAAATCGTGGGGCGATTGAGATTCGTGGCAGTCGGTGGCGAGACAGTAGGAAGGTGTGTGCGAGAGCTGGAGAGACTCCAGAAGAGATAACAGAAGAGTAAGGAACCAGACAAAAATATTTAAATATTCAAATCAGAATTATTATTGTAATTGGGAAAAACAATTCACCTTTGAGCAAGGTTGTCAAACCGGTTTATGCCAGTGTGCCGGTTTAGCAAGTGGAATGGTTCAACCGGTGGCACATACCGGTTTGTGCCGGTTTATGCCGGTCAATATTACAAATAAAATTATAAATACTCATATTTAAACATGACATTTAACGTCAATACCTAAACATTTATACTTGAATCCAACAAATAACATCAATATTTAACTTTTATACTAATAAAATAAATAATAAAATAATTTTTATCAATTAAATTCTGTAAAACAAGATCATTTTACTTAGAGATTCGTATATCGATCATGCCGGTCATACCGGTGGTGTCACGCCGGTTTTATGACTGGTACCGGTTGAACCCGGTACAACCGGTGGCACGCCGGCCGGCGTGACAACCATGCCTTTGAGAGTTGAAATGAGCTGACTCAGTTATGAACCGAATTGATTCGAAATCAGCCGAAACCGTAAACTCGTGCAACCAAGGAATGAATGATGTCCGGTTGGATTATACGAAGGATTTGATCAAGTGAAGTAATAATCAGAAAAAAATTGTTTGTAATCGGATTTGGTCGAATATCGATTCATTTTCGGCTGGGAAGCCGAGTAATAAGTTGGTCCATTTTGGTCAGGTATCTAGCGGAACGGAATGGCTGACCAAGGCGGGAGGTATAATGCTCTGCCATTTGCACGTAAGCATGTCGTGAGGAATATTTATGAGAAAATGTAAAAGGGGGGTGTTCTAGTGCGGTATGTGATATCGGCCGACTGGATTGAGGTCGTTGAATTTAGTTCAGATCGTGAAATCAACGGTGAGAGATGCTAGAGTGCAGAAGAACATCACATGTGTAGTTGATCAAGGATTGATCATAGGATCGGCGCTAATGGGGGCTTCGCATTGATTCACTTCACATGCATAATTAAATAAATTATTAATTAAATTAAATTCAACCCCTTAAAAACGAAAAAGAAACTATTTTTTAACATAATAATGGAATAAAACTATAAAAGATATTATGTTTACTAAATGTTTTTCGATGAGAAAATTTGTGTTTCATAAAGCCGATCTTTGGCCAGCTTTTAGAAGTGTTTTTCGGTTTCAAAAGTTTAAGTAAGGCCAAACACCTCTAAAAGTTTGGCTTTTGAAAAGCCGAAAAGCGCTTTTGTATAACATAAAAGCAAAAACTCCAATTTGAAACTTCTACGAAAATCTGTTTTGAAAATACAAGATTATCCTTACCATATTTTAATTTTATCTAAGGAAATATAATTTTATTTCATTTATATAATTTTAAAAATAAAATCAAAAATAAAATCATATTATTTAATGTAAAACAAGTCTAACAAGATCCATTTTGATTACATTTTATTGTTTATAATTTTTATTCATAGTTTATATTATAAGTCCTTTATATTCATTTTACACAACCTCTCATATTAAATAGCACTTTTAATAAATTTTCAACCAAACACTCAACTGCTTTTTTTGAAAAATACTTCTCTAAAAGCTCAAGCCAGAAGCTGCTTCTGCAAAACCTACAACAGGGCCAAACTAAGCCAAATCTTATTACACATATGACTTCTTATCAAATGTTTACTAAATACGGTTTCACATTGAATATTGTTCAAAAAATGATGTTGGATTGATGGTTTTTTTGGAATAGAACTGTCGCAACCGTCCCTCGGGTCAGGTCACATTCGCTTTTGGAGTCGCCATCGATCTTACTTGGAGTGAATCGAACACTCATAGGTCGACTCTAACCTTAGGGTCAGAACCGAGACATGCTCTGCGATTAACAGATATGGGTTCGGGAGTATGGTTACGTGTGGGGAAGTTAAGCAACACCCCACAACGCCCTAAAACGGTACTACTTAAGTTCATAGGTTTTATACGAATTGGGTGTGTTTTAGTGATTATGTATTTTGGGTCCCACTGGACTATTAACGTATTTCTAATTCATTAGTTATTGTTTAATTAAACGTCCACTGATGCATATTTTAAAAATAAATTAATTAGGCCCTACTAGACCACTAAAGGATTTAAATCGTATTAGTTGTAATTTAGTTATACGCCTATTGGCGTTCATTTTAAAGATATAATTTGTTAGTTTATTTGACACTAACTTTATTGGTTGCCTACGTACCTGTAAAATGGGAACAAAGTCCACGTAGTTCGTTTAAAACTTTAATGTTTTAGTTACAACCACGTTTCACTAATCATGGTTATGAAACAAATGATTTTGTTTAGTTTTGAAATATGCAAAAATATTTTACATATATGAAAAGAATTGAATTGACCTAACTTCGAGATTTAAAATTTTGCATTAAGAATATTAAAGTACAAAAATCAACAGAGTACATAAGTTTCTACATGATGGGTCGGCAGCCCAACTGGTTCAACCATGCTCACTTAGCATGTTTGGCCCGAGTGGCACGAGTTTGAAACTCGGCGAACTCCTCTTTTCATTTTTTTTCCGTTTTAATTCCCAATAACAAGGGGTAATTTTATAACTTTTGCAAAAAACACAGTGGCATGGGTGTGGTATTTGCGAGAAACCCTATGGGTATTTTAGTCGTTTTAAAATGTTAGGTATATAATCGTCTTTTAAGACGAAAACGAAACCCTAATCTATTCTAAGCTTAAATCGGCCGCCGCACGCTTGCTGTTGTAGCCCTCTGCTCTCTCGTTCACAGTCATGGCGCCTACGAATATGGAAAGAGAGGAACGAGGGGGAGGGAGACAAATCGTCGATTTTTGGGTTTGATGAAAATAGAGGACGAGAGATAGATCGGCAACCCTGATTTCAGGGATGGGTTCCGCAAATTTTTGTTTTATTTTTTAATTAATTAAAATTAAATATATCCATGTGGCATTGATTTTTGTCACATCATTATTAATTTTCCACGTTAGAGTCAACTAACGACGATTGACAAGATGGAAAATTAACAGTTTGACTATTAAATTGTTGAGAAATTTTACAATATTTTTAAGCATTGGTGCTTTTTAGTTTTTGTTGTTATGGTCCAAATTGAAGTTGTACTTTTAACGGAACCAACTAAGTTGTACCTTTATGTTCTGGTACAACTTGTACAACTTGAACTGAATGGATTAGTCTGTTAATAACGAGTCCAATCCAGCCACGTGTCGGGCTTGGGTGAATAGATTTCAATTAACGATTATTACTTTGTATTAGCCGTTGAGAACCACTATATATATAAAATCCCTAAAGAGAGGACAATAGGTTTTCTACTGCTCCTCCACCCTAAATCTCAGGCCTTCTTCATCTTCTCTTATGGTATCAGAGCACGGCACTATTCAGGCAGCCTGATTCAGGTCGGAACAGCAGTTCTACGTCACAATGAGTGGGAGTGAAGAACAACCCACGTCTGGGTCAGCTGCTCAATCAACTACAAATGCAGCAGCCACAGAAGTAGCTCAACCTATTCCAGATTTCCAGTTCGGTAGCTCTTCTATCAAAACCCTATTGAGAATCTTTCTCAATCTATTGTGTCTAAAGTGCTAGATGGTAGTAACTACCAAATGTGGGCTAGATCTATTCGCATAGCTCCCAAAACCAAGTACAAGCTTGGGTTCATCGATGGTTCTGTTCAAATCCCAGATCCTAGGATAGATCCAAATGGGTATAGTGCATGGGATGCTTGCAATACTGTTTGTTTGAGCCCAATCGACTGGGGGTCGCTCGGGTCCAAGGGGTTTGGGGTGTCAGCCATGACCTTGAGGGGGTAGGCGCCCCGCCTCGTCCGAAGTAGAAAAAGAGAAGAAGTATATAGAGAGAGAAAGTAGAGAGAAGTTAGAGTAAGAGTAGATAGATTGCCATTTATGAGGAGAGAACTCCTATTTATACACGTTTGAGGGTTAGGTAGTGGTCTGGGCGCCTGCCAAGCCATAAATGCTGTGGTCGGGCGCCTCAGACCTTCTGACACTGTACATGGTACTTTTTGACAGAGGGTGTCCCCTTGTCCGTTGTCCTTGCTGATGTCAGGTGCCTGACCTTGTCTCTTGTCTCCCAGCCTTGTCTTTTTTGCTCTTTTGTCTTCTTTCCTACTTTATGCCATCTCCTAGAGCTTTGCCTTGGGGGTTACTAATATACCCTATCAATTGCCCCTTTTGGCGATGGCACAAGTAGTGTGGCGTCGTCAAACAAGTATACTCTTCGGAGAAGGGTACAAAAAATAGAAAGATAAAAGTAAAAATGAAAAATACAAATACAAGAAAAAACTAAAACTAAAAAATCATAAATGAAGATAAATAATGAAGAAAATAAAAATAGCCCCAAATAAGATAGTGAGAGCGATTAAACACCGGGGTGGCCCTCTGACATTTTTAGGGGAGGATGCAAAGGCGTCACCTTAAATAGACTGTTTAAGGTGATTTTGGGCCAAGCCCAATCCCATCCTTAGGGTAGGCCAATTTGGAGAGAGGCAGGGGGTGGATTGTGATTTGAGGGCGTCACCCTTTGCTTGCTTAGACTATGTTAATTCCTGGCTTTGTCCCTTGGCATTGTCTCTTAACCTTGTCTTCTTCTTCTGATGATGTAAGTCTCTAGGGTTTTGCCCCTATGTCTTGGCTTCTCTTGGACTCTTCTTGTAGACCTTCTCCAAGTATTATACTTTACCTTCATACCCTTGCTTTCTCGTCTTCTCAATCAAGTGCCAGCTCTCTTTCTTTACTTAATCGGCACCAGGCTCTCCCTTATTAATCTTCTGATCTGTTGAGCGCTTGTGCACCTGCGTGGGTGTGCTTGCTTCCAAATAAGACGTAGTAAAATGAGAAAGAATAAACACATGTCTCAATTAACGAAGACTAGCTAAAGAAGCAATCAAGCCCCTTTTATCAAGCGCCTGGCGCTTGCATTCTTCCGTTCTTCATCAATTATTTCCCAAGTGACCACTTTTTCATCTTAGAGGATGCGCCTACGCTCGTGTTAGAGGATTCAATCTATCTTGACAATCATACGAAATTGGAACAAACTTGTCAGTTTTCCTTTGAACACCCTGTGCCTTGCCCATTTGAAACGAGCGCCTAGCGCTCTTTTCCCATTTTCTTCTTTTTGCCAAAAGATACCACTGATATTCAAATGCTTTCCGTTCATTGTCTGAGATGCTACATTTTTCTTTCGATTACTTGTGCTCTTTTAGAAGAGTGCTTGCTTCGATTCTTTGGCTAATCACTTGTCACCCAGCTTGCCGTTAGTTGCCCTAAGAACCAAACTCAACGAGGTGTCTGGCGACTCGCTCCTTTGCCGAGGTGTATGACCTTCAGTTGGGCGCCTGGCACCTCACTCCTTCAGTGAGGTGCCTGACCTTCAGTGGGGTGTCTGGCGCCTCACTCCTTCGCTTATGTCTTTGGTAAGCATTTGTCATCCAGCTTGTCGTTTGTGGACTTAAGACCCAAAGTCAACGAGGTGACTGGCGACTCGCTCATTTGCCAAGGTGTCTGACCTTCAGTTGGGCGTCTGGCACCTCACTCCTTCAGCGAGGTGTCTGACCTTCAGTGGGGTGTCTGGCACCTCACTCCATCGCTTATGTCTTTGGCTAAGCATTTGTCACCCAGCTTGTAGTTTGTTGCCTTAAGACTCAAAGTCAACGAGGTGCCTGGTAACTCGCTCATTTTCCGAGGTGCCTGACCTTCAGTTGGGCGCCTGGCACCACACTACTTCGACGAGGTGCCTGACCTTCAGTGGGGCGCCTGGTGACTCGCTCCTTTGTCGAGGTGTCTGACCTTTGATACGGCAGCTGACACCTCACTCCTTTGGTGAGGTGCCTAGAGACTCGCTCATTTGCCTAGGTGTCTGACATTTAGTTGGGCGCCTGTCACCTCACTCCTTCAGCGAGGCGCCAGGCACCGCACTCCTTCAGCGAGGTGCCTAACCTTCAGTGGGGCACATGGCGACTTGCTCATTTGTCGAGGTGTCTGACCTTTAGTTGGGCGCCTGACACCTCACTCCTTCAGCAAGGTGTCTAACCTTCAGTTGGGTGCCTGGAGACTCGCTCCTTTGTCGACGCTACCCCCTTGCTTCAGGTAGCTTATTTCGTGCCTAATTTTTTGTAAGCGCTACCCTCCCTTCTTCCTAGGCGCCACCCTTTACAATTTTTGAATTAGGGACTGCGCCGCCATGTGTCCTCTTCTTCAATCGGGGGAGGCGCCTTCGCGCCCTTGTCTCTAAAATTATTGGTCCTTTTCAGGCAACGCTCCTTCCATTCGCTGGGCGCCTTCGGATCTCGCGTAGGTGAGTTCTACTTTGTTTTTCCTAGGCGCCACCCTGTACAATTTTTAAACTAGGGGTGGCGCCGTCGTTCGCCTTTTCTTCAATTGGGGGAGGCGCCTCTGCCTCCTCGTTTCTAAAATTATGTATTTTCTCAGGTGTCGTTCCTCCATTCGCTAGGCGCCTTCGGATCTCGCGTAGGTGAGTTCCGCTTTATTCTTCCTAGGCGCCACCCTTTACAATTTTTGAACTAGGGGTGGCGTCGTCGTTCGCCTCTTCTTTAATTGGGGAGGCGCCTCTGCCTTGTTTCTAAAATTATGTATTTTTTCTCAGGTGTCGTTCCTTCCATTCGATGAGCGCTTCCGGAACTTGCGTAGGTAATCTCTACTTAATCTTTCTTAGGTGACACCCCTTGCAAAATTTTGAACCAGGGGCGGCGCCTTCGTGTGCCTTTTCTTTAATTGGGGGAGGCGCCTCCCCGTCTTTGTTACAAGATTTTTCCTTTTCTGAACTCTCTTGCTTGTTTGAGCGCCACCCTCCGAGCTTTTGTTAGGCGCCGTGTTTAACCTTCTCATTTTTCCGACAGATGCTCTATCCGATTGCTCGAACATACTTGCCCCTTGTTCTTTGTTGCTTGTTTTTTGATTAGGTCACCTCCTTCAGGAGACTCCGCGCGCCACCTCCTCCTTTGTTTGAATCGCGCTCACCAGGTGTTTGTTTGTTTCCCTGCTCGAGCGGTGCTTCACCCTCTTTCGTCTTATTCTTTATTTGCGATGTAGGTTTATCCGCTTCAAGGCGTCTAAGGCGCCTTTTCTCCTAAGGTTACGAGGCATAATAGCGGTTTTTTGCTCGTGCGTTGCCTGCTTCGGCGTTGCACCCGGTTCTCCTCCAAAACTCGCTTTTCTGCCCACCTCTCTCTCTTTGCCATGGCGTCTATTAACTCGCAGCCGTCAGCTTCTATGGGTGGCGCCTCCGCTCCCTCTAAAGGGAAAGCTAAAGCTTCGAGGGTGACATGTCCAGTGTGGAGCTCGAGCCTGAAACGGGCAAATTTCGAGCTACTGACGACCCCGACTACCGCGTTTTGCGATGGCGTGGCTGAAGTCTCCCCACGCGTACCCCGGAAAAGGAGGTGACGCGCTTAGGCTTCTCCTTGACGGAGGAAGCGAGCTTGAGTATCACGTGCGTACCCTTGAAAAAGAGGTAACGCGTTTAGGCTTCTCCTCGACGGAGGAAGCGAGCTTAAGTATCTCGTGCGTACCCTTGAAAAAGAGGTAACGCGTTTAGGATTCTCCTCGACGGAGGAAGCGGGTTTGGGTGACCCCTTCTGTCAAGGCAGGAATTTTTTGCGAGGGATGTGGACAAAATATCGCCTCTCATGGGGACTCGTAAACGAGCGCCCGACACTCGGATAAAAATCCACGTGTAAGCACTAGGGCTCTTCCGCTAGTCGCGGGTAAAGGCTTTGCCAAGATGAATATCTTGAGCAAGAATCGATTTCTCCTACGCATACCCCTGAGAAGGAAGTAACGCGCTTAGGCTTCTCCTCGATGGAGGAAGCGAGTCCAGGAAGACTCCATTTGTTTCTCTATGATCACTTTCCGCAGTATTGAATTTCCATTTCCTTTCTAGGAAGGCGGCGTCATCAGCTTCGAACGCTTCTTCTTCTGGTGAGGCGCCTACACCCTCCCGTGGGGAGTTCATGGGTGGCACCTCAACTTCCTGCATCTTTCCTCGGAGGCGCCTCCTCTCTTCCGTTGCTTCTTGTGAATTGGGAGGCGCCTGGTCGTTGGCCTTGGTGAGTGCCGTCAGCGCGGTCATGACTTGGTCTAGTTGGCCTTGCATGCTCGCCATTTGAAGTGTTTGCTTTTCCCGAAGCTTTGCTAGCTGGCCCTCCAGGCACTCCGTGCCTTCTCTGTCTCCCGATGGATCGTCGTCGTCGGATGCTTCCAAACCTTGGATGGTGAGTGGTTGAGGGTTGATAGCCTCGCGACCAACAACTTGCTTGAGAGGGGTCTTTCGTAGGTGCCGGACTCCTTTCTTCTCCCTTCTTTGAGTTGGAAGCGTCTTTCAAAGTCATGCTTGGCCCCACGGTGGGCGCCAATTGTTTGAGCCCAATCGACTGGGGGTCGCTCGGGTCCAAGGGGTTTGGGGCGTCAGCCATGACCTTGAGGGGGTAGGCGCCCCGCCTCGTCCGAAGTAGAAAAAGAGAAGAAGTATATAGAGAGAGAAAGTAGAGAGAAGTTAGAGTAAGAGTAGATAGATTGTCATTTATGAGGAGAGAACTCCTATTTATACACGTTTGAGGGTTAGGTAGTGGTCTGGGCGCCTGCCAAGCCATAAATGCTGTGGTCGGGCGCCTCAGACCTTCTGACACTGTACATGGTACTTTTTGACAGAGGGTGTCCCCTTGTCCTTGCTGATGTCAGGTGCCTGACCTTGTCTCTTGTCTCCCAGCCTTGTCTTTTTTGCTCTTTTGTCTTCTTTCCTACTTTATGCCATCTCCTAGAGCTTTGCCTTGGGGGTTACTAATATACCCTATCACTGTTGTTCTCTGTTTGATAATCAATTCTATCCATAAGGATATCAAACGGAGTGTTCAAAATCATGAAGTAGCACAGAATCTGTAGGAAGAACTAAGAGACAGGTTTGGTCAAGCTAATGTTGTGAAATTGACCAACCTAGAAGATGACATTCATGCTTGTAAGCAAGGAAACATGACCATAACCCAATACTATACATTGATGAAGGGGTTATGGGAAGAGTATTCAAAGTTCAACCCAATAGTTCCATGTACTTGTGCTCCTGGACAAATTCTGCTGACTCGCTTGTATTGTCACACTAGTTTTCCTTTATATTTTGTATTTTAATTATTAATTTTCATTTAAAAATAGCAACCTGATGTGGCAGCTGACGTTACGCATACGTGGCCGCCACATATGTGCCATGTAACCAACATTTAATATTTTATGGTTGACCGTTTGGTTAACCGTTATCTATAAGGTCAATGAAATTGTCAAAAAGTAAATGACACACAACTATCATACGTCAGGACACAAATGTCATATTGGATACTTTAGGAAACAAATGACACATTCTTTATAGTTCGGGTTTACTAGTGGTATTAGCCCTTTTATTTTTTTTATTAATTTGTTAATTGTCACGTCACTCATTTAACGGTCAACTGTTAGAGTTGACCGCCACATCAGCAAAAGTTAACGAAGACTAACGGCCAGTGACCCAACTTGGATTGTTAACCTAATTTAAGTGACTATGAATAGAAGAAAGTAATTCTAGTGGCTAACGTGAACTTTACTAGTAATTCAAGTGACCAAACTTGCAATTTAGCCCCCATTGTCTTTATTCAACCATTGTCGTCATTGGCCAATTCTGAAGGGGTTAATAGACGGATGCAGGGGATTATAAAAACAAAAATTAATCGACTACCGCCAACCTGACCCTTCCAAGTTCCAGCCGCCATCCACCACTTCCCGATAGAGGAAACGAACTCGAAAGTCATATTTTCCATGCCCTTGACGTTTCGGTAAATTAAAGTTGTCAACGCAGCATAACGTTACCACTGACGGCTGCTAACTTTATCATCCATTGCAAATAGCAACTTGAAGATCGAGTTGTGTGAGCAAGGAAGAGGGAAATGAGATGCAACTGGGAGAAGGAACGACGACGGAGTGCAGGAGAAAAGGATCGAAGGCTGAGTGGACGGTGTCGTTGGTGAATCAGGGAGAATGGTGCAGGTGACGGCGGGGAGAAGAAACAGTGAAGGTGTTTGGAGAGGTCGACACTGATGCGGAAGGATTACAGATTTTTGTTTTGTTGAATTCATTTTATTTAATAAAGGACAATTTTAGTATTTTTACATTTTAAGTTAGGGCGATAACAATAAAACAAGGGTGACATTTCGCCGTGCAGTTATGTATTTGGTAGATTCGAACTATGGAATGTTTTCTCACCAAAAAAGAAGGCAAAATACACTTGTATAGCCAAAATTTTCATGTTTATGCCAATAATAGCCAAATTTGAAAAAAATACCACTTATAACCAGGTTTTAAAATTGTTGTAGGTAGGGATGACAACAAAACCCGAACCCGCGGGTACCCACCCGACCCAACCCGGTCAACGCGGGTAAAATCCGTGTTGATGGGTTTTGGGCCGGGTTTGGGTTTAAACCCGTTCACTATTCAACGGGTTGGGTTGGGTTTGGGTTTAGGTAAACCCGGCCCGTGGGAATTGGCCAAGTGAAACCACTTCGTAAAGCGTAGTATAGCGGGTTAGGTTTATATGTCAACCCGGGTCCTAGATTTGCTGACTACTCAGTGAGTTCTTGTTATCTAGCAATAAAACTGGAGTGCAAGTCTAAACTACCAAACAAACAAAGCAAGTAAACTGGTTGTATTCAGGTTAAAGAGGTCACCCGGATATGGTTCCCCCTAGACTGTAGTTAAGCCGGATTGTAATTACCAAGTTCAGTTTCTATGAAGATTATACTGCGGAAGGTTCTTAAACAGCCTGAAGTCTCGACTAAAGGTCTTCAGACCCTCTCAATCTGACTCTCTAGCGGGCGACTAACCTCCACCGGAGTCGACAGATTGAGGCCCTAAGAACAAAACCTCCACTACCGGAGTAAATCCGGTACAGAATAGTGAGTTGGCTCCTCGACTAAAGTCACCAACTCCCTACCTTCAATCAAGGATACTCTATTAACCTAGGCAGATATTCTCATTCTAGGTTAAAGCAGAAACAACAGGAATTTGATCAGGATTCAAGTCATTCAATCATAAAACCTCAATCGAATATAATCAATCACCGAATCAGTACTTGGGTTCATACAATCAAAGCCTAACATACAAATCTAGGGTTCTCCATACCCAGATGAATGGGAGAACTACTCCATGGAGAAAGAAGCAAAAGCAGAATCAGACGCGGAATTCATACTGTGAAGGATGGATTCCTGCTCCTGGACGTTGATCGGCACTTCTCCAAGCTCAAACTGGCCTCCAATGGTGTTGAAGATCAATCTAGGGCACTTGGAGACTCTTGTTCGTCGCTTTCTCTCTCTAGGAATCGTTCTATCTCTCTAAAACTCGAATCCCCTCTCAATTTGGCTGAAATCTGCCTAAAAGGGCATCATTGGCCAAAGCACTGTCGAGGGCACGGCCGTGCTTTGCCTCAGCCCGCCCGTGCTTTGGCTAGGGTTAATTACACGGCCACATGTTGGTGAAAACACGGCCGTGCTTTTGGGAGAACACGGCCGTGCTTTGGGAAAACACGCCCGTGCTTTGTCTTGGCCCCGCCCATGTAATCAGCTCATGCCTGCCAAACTCGGATTTGCTCTCGGCAGTAAAAGCACGGTCACAGAACACGGCCGTGTTTTGAAGGCCTCCTGCCCGTGTTTTTACTTCCGAACCTGTTCTCCTATATTCAATGCTTCGTTTCTCTCTCGTCCGGACTCCGAATCAGTCGCCGTTTGATCCCAGACGCTCGTAGTCTCGTCCTCTTTCTTTCCATGTCAAACTTGCACGATTCTTTGTCCATTAAGTGAGGTAGAAATCCATTCTTCTTCAGGTCATGCCAGAGTTTCTTCTCCCGAATCGCCAATTGATCTCTGATTGACTTGAAACTTGCGCCTATGCTTCACTTTATGTGCTAGGACCTGAAATGTGACAAAGGAACACAACCTAGCGTAAAATAGGCCAAAGAAGCAATAATGCAAGCTTAAACGATCAAGAACCAAAGGGGAAAAACATGTGCAAATATCGAGTCATCAGTTGGATTTGAGTTTTTCAAACCCAGTGGGTTTTACCCCGGGTTTTTTTCAAAGATAAACCCATGGGTTTGGGTTTGGCAAAACCCGACCCAACCCGACCCATTGCCATCCCTAGTTGTAGGACAAATATAGTCATTTCCGTTAGATACTTTAACGGTGTTATTAATACCATAAACTTATTTTATAGTTCGCTGACTAGGCGCCAACTCAGCGGACACATCAACGCCAACTCAACAAATAGTGACACATAAGATATTTAAATTATTTAATATTTACACATCATAAATTGAAAAAAAATATTTTTTTACCCTCTTATTCCCCATCGGCTTCGCACGAGTCACGCCCTTTTACACCATTGTCTCTTTCGTCAACTCCTCTTTCTGAACCCTTGTCGGCGATAGTTCCCAGCATAGGCTTCATCCCAACTCCATCGGCAACCTCCGCCTTCCCCAATTCAACCATGGGATTTTCTCAAGGGGTTAAAGAGGGGTTAGCAGTGGAAGTGGGTTCTTCAAAAGTGGCCTGCTTTGGTGAATGGATCTGGGTTTGGGGGTTGAGTGGATTTTGAATCTAGAATGTTATCGGAGGGGAGTGTAGGTTGTCGTGAATCGGCGACGGCAGGATGAGATATGGGTATTGAGATATGTAAATCACGAAGAGCCGCCTTTAAATCACAAAATCGCTTCTCCCGCCTCTCTTTCCGACCGCCGCACTTCTCATTCTGTCGCTCAAATATGAAAATCCAGAATCGAAGGTCGAGGCAGCTAGGGAAATTCGCTGGCCCGTCAAGATGATTCCACATCTGGCAGTAGTGGTCGCCATCGTCCAATCGACCACTCCGTCTCCTGATTGCACCCATCGCCATTGCTCTCCAAGACACTTCTTCCTCTTCCAGCACTTCAAACTATGAGATGAGATAAGTCGCCAATTTGTCGCCGGTTAGTTCGAAAGGGCTTGACAATGGTTCAGGGTTCGTCAATTGTGGGGGATAGCTCCTGCCCATTTTAAGTTTGTCGTTTGGGTGGTCCTGCTTCCGGAAGAATAGCAGCAGAGGTTCATCCCGACAAATATGATCTCGACTTGAAATCCACTGCCGAGGCGCCGAGTGCTCGAGCTTTTGGTGTCGCCGCAGTGGAACGGAGGTTGGTTGAGATAGGGCTGGCAGTTCGGTTTCCGGTTAGCGGATAACTGTCGGTTACAACCAAACCGACCGGTTTTCGGCTAACCAGAAACCGAGACTAAAATTTCTTCGGTCGGTGCACGGAGGAGAATAAACAACTTCGGATAACAGAGTAACCGAAGATTACTAACCGCGGTTATCCGAAAAAACCGACCCAAACCGACCAACCCTCACCAACCCTCATATATTGCCTCCCTGGAAAAAAAAATCGACATCTACCCTTAACCCCACTCTGAAACCCTAAATCCCCTCATCAGGCCTTCACCCTCACGAGTCACGAGCGCCGCCGAGCTCCCTTCCTCGTCGCCTCACGGCCGCCGCCGAGCTCCCTTCCTCGCCGCCATGCAGATCCTTCCTCGTCGCGTCGCACCCGTCCAGATCCCTTCCTCGCCGCTGCCCAGATCCCGTCCTCATCGCGTCGCCTCGCGCCGCCGCCTCCATCCTACCTCTTTCCCGTCCATCCGTCGTCGCCGTCCCCGAGCAGATGAACCGCGACCGCGAAAGTGAGAAGGAAAAGAAAAATGGTATTTGTCCATGTCTCCATGAGTTCAGAGAAGAAGAGAATGGGAATTGAGTTTGGCTGAGAGAGAGAAAGGAAATTGAGATTTGAAGGGGAATGGAAGAGGGTTATCCTCTGGTTTTGGTTGGGAGAGAGAGGAGAGAAGAAAGGTTTGGAGATCGGCAGAGAGAAGGGAGAAGAAAAGGCCACTTTTTCTTTTTGGGTCAGGAGAGAAGAAGAAGATAAGGATGAAATGTGTGGTGGGTGTTTTTCTTCTTTTTTTTTTAATTTTTTGTATTTAATTCGGCTAACCGGGGTATAACCGATAACCGACCGGTCGGTTAGACGGTGACCGTGTGAAATGCGCCGGTCGGTGGTCGGTAATGCCTGGGGTCGCTCGGTTTAACCGAAAACCGACTTTTCGGTTTTCGGTTAAACCGAAACCGACCGAATGACAGCCCTAGGTTGAGATGGGTTTGCGGGTTTTACAGAAGGAAGGGTTTGAGCGGGGAGAACCAAGGAAAGGGGCGGCGGTGGGGAATGGAAAAAAAGGGTTTGTGTTTTATTAAATTTATTGTTGATTTACTTTTTGTTTTTATTTTTCATTTATCTACATGGCAAGGTTGTTGATGTAATTGTAATGGGCTTAATTGCAAGTTTGGTCACTCGAATTGCTATAAAATTTTACGTTTGCCACTCAAATTAATTTATTCCATTTATAGTCACTCGAATTAGTTGAACAGTTCAAGTTTGGTCACTCTCCGTTAACCTCCGTTAACTTTGACTGACGTGGCGGTCAACTCTGACAGTTGACCGTTAAATGTGTGACGTGGCAAATAAAAAATAATTAAAAAATAAAAATTAAATTTTTAGAAATTACACATCATTATCACAAAAAAATTATAATTATAAAAAAAGAAAAAAAGAAATTTGAGGCGGACCCTGTACTGGATGGACGCGTCCAGATCGATGTAGTTCCACGCGCGCTCTGTAACAAAAACCACCGCTCCTCCTCCCCTGTTTTCCCCTGCCTCCGCCTCTGCCGCGTCCTCTGCCTCTGCAAGCCGGAAATCCCCTGCTTCAACATAGCCTCTCTCCTCCCAACTCATCAACACGCGTTCTCAATTGACGGACGAACAACGTCTCCAGCACAGCTCTCATCCCTTTCGCCACATTGCAGCCGCGATCTTGTAACCCTTCCGGCAACTCCGGTTCACCAGTATGATACACCTCCTCACCACCTTCAACCACTCCAATTCTTCCTCCGCCTTCCTTAACCCACACCCGTTCTTCCTCATCCTCCACCCGCGCAATTCCACCCTTAAAACTAAAACCTCCGCAAAACCCACCATCTCCGCCAGTCTAATCCCGGCCAACCCTCCGCCGAAGAACCTACAGCCGTACCAGCCCTTCCGCCCGCCGCCGTCTCCTCTCCCCGCCAAGTACAGCTCCCTCGATGCCGCCGCCCGCCTCGAAGTCCTCTCCAGCAGGGCCGGACTCTAGTACGAGTACGCCCCGCTCATCACCTCCCTCATCCGCGAAGGATACGCCCCTTCCTCCATCAGGAAGTCACCGGAATCTCCGGCGTCGAGCAGAACCGGCTCGTGGTCGGAGCTCAGGTGCGCGATTCCCTCATCGAGTCCAAAACCGGGCCCGAACTCATCTCCCACTTCGAGACCGGCGGCGCCGAGCTGCTCTACGAGATCCGCCTCCTCAGCACCTCCTGAAATTATAATTATTTTTTATAATTATAATTTTTTTGTGATAATGATGTGTAATTTTTAAAAATTTAATTTTTTTTTATAATTATTTTTTATTTGCCACGTCACACATTTAACGGTCAACTGTCAGAGTTGACCGCCACGTCAGTCAAAGTTAACGGAGGTTAACGGAGAGTGACCGAACTTGAACTGTTCAACTAATTCGAGTGACTATAAATGGAATAAATTAATTTGAGTGGCAAACATGAAATTTTATAGCAATTCGAGTGACCAAACTTGCAATTAAGCCAATTGTAATGTTTGTCCCCAAGTCAGCATTTCTGTTTGTATAGTCAGCTTGTTAGATAAAGAGGGTTACTATTTGCCGCCCGTCTCTTTACTATTTGCCGCCCGTAAATTAAACTAAAATGACATTTTTACCCTTTGTTCATTTTTTATAAAACAAACCCCATTCCACCACTACTGTCGCCGGCGCCAATCCACCACCGCCGCCAAATCGCCGACATCGCTACCACCGCCAGAACCAAATCACCACAGCCGGCGGAAAGGCCCCATCCGACGCCGGCGGGAGGACCCCGTCCGACGCCGGCGGGAGGACCCCGTCCGACGCCGGCAGGAGGACCCCGTCCGACGCCGGCGAGCGGACCGTGCATTAGCGACGGTTTCAAAACCGTCACAAAATTCGTCGCTAAATGATATTAATTATTTAACTCAATCTTCTATTTTTTTTAATATTATATCATGCTAATAATTATATGTATGTTTATTAATTATATTTATGAATTAGAAAAACTAAAATTTATTCATAAGAAAAAAAATTAAATTATAAAAAATATTGTACAAACTAATTCATACTTATTTTATAATTATGTAAATAGAGCTAAAATAAATAAATTCAGTATAATAGCAATTAAATAATTATAGTATGTTAAATAATTACAAATGATCTGAAGTAGTGTATAAGAGAATGGATATTTAATCATAAATTATCATAAATATTGTATAAACTTATGAATAATTCATTTTAATTATGTAGAATAGTTATAAAATATTTATAAATATTGATTAAACCTTTTTAATTGTATTTATTTCATATTTAATAAGATCATCGTACCTAAATTATGTTTTATAAAACTTCCAAGGAATCGAGGCACGAAGAGGACTCTTTGCGGCTCAGGGAAGGTCGGACAAAAACATCTTTTACCAATTACTAGAGTCACCGACATGAAAAAATATTAAAACTTTCATCGATCTCTTAAAATGTGGATACAAATGTGTTGGAATCGATTGTTTATCAATTGGACATTCCCGACAAAAAGAGATGAATAGTGCCAAAACTTTCATCGAGGTGTTTTTAGGGCTCTGGGGGTGGTAACTAGGAGTTTCTTGAGCCTATCACATATATTTCCACGAGACGAAATATTATTGTTAGTGGAGGAAGAGATGATTTTGCCTCTAAAATAATTTCCTAGTAGGATTGGATGGATCGAGGTTGAAGGTAGCTATTCAAGGGGAATGAGGGTTTAGGGTTTCAGAGGAGTATAAGGTATAGGAGGTGGATGAGATGCTTTCCTTCTTTATTGTCATTATTGGTCCAATTGAGTCGAGTTGATTCTTATTGTTGTTATCCGTCATCTTGGGTGAGATTATTTCAACTGTGGTCAAACCCTAATTAAGTCAAACCCTAATTCGAATCAAACCCTAATTAAGTCAAACCCTAATTCCCTCAAACAACTATGGTCAAAATAATATATAATTTAGTCAAACCCTAATTCGGGTCAAACCCTAATTAAGTCAAACCCTAGTTCCCTCAAACAACTATGGTCAAAATAATATATAATTTAGTCAAACCCTAATTCGGGTCAAACCCTAATTAAGTCAAACCCTAATTCCCTCAAACAACTATGGTCAAAATAATATATAATTTAGTCAAACCCTAATTCGGGTCAAACCCTAATTAAGTCAAACCCTAATTATATCAAACCTTAATTCGGGCCAAACCCTAATTAAATCAAACCTTAATTCAGATCAAACCCTAATTCGGGTCAAACCCTAATTAAGTCAAACCCTAATTCCCTTAACCAACTGTGGTCAAATTAACAATTATATACTAATTATTCAACTATCAATATTAAACTAATTAAGATACTAACAATTGTATTTAAAATAAATCTAATAAATATTTATTTAAACCGAACCATTCAAACCGAATCATAAACCCAATCAGATCGGTCCGACCAGACCGGGCGGACGGGGTCCGACCAGACCGAATGGACGAGGTCCGACCAGACCGGGCGGACGGGGTCCGATCAAACCGGGCGGACGGGGTCCGCTCCGGCCAGTCGGACCGCGTCCGCTCCGGCTAGTCGGACGGCGTCCGCTCCGGCCAGTCGGACGGCGACTGAAAAAAATAAAAAAAAAATTCCCTCCGCCGAGCTTGGGAGGTTGGCGGCGGCGAGAGCGAGCGAGGAAGTCGGCAGCGGCGGAGGGAGGAGTCGGCGGCAGGAGGTTGGCAGGAGGGAGGAGTCGGCGGCGGCGGGAGGGCCTGCAGGAGGAGGGTCGTCGGCGGCGGGAGGGAGGCAGGAGGAGGGAGGGTTGAAGGGGGGCAGATGGGTTGAGGGTGGGATAGGGTTAGGGGCAAAATCGTCTTTTTTTTTTCTAACTACGGGCGGCAAATAGTAAAACTGCGGGCGGCAAATAGCGATTCATTAGATAAGAGGAAAGTGTATTTTGCCAAAAAAGAATGATGGAATGTTGCAGAGGTTGGAGAACACAGTTGTAGCAACTGGCTGTGGCTGGTGTGCCATTGGTTTGAATTTTGAAAAAATTTGAAAATATCACTAAATTGTATTTATATATGAAATGAAACTAGTATCCAGAAAAAGAAAATATATATGAAACTAGTGTCCAGAAAAATTCAATCCACAAAATAAAAGAGCGCGGCTCAGTGGTTTAAATTTAGTTGACAAACATGCCCTCAGCCCGCTTCTATAACTCGTGAAATGCCCTCGTTCTATCTACGCGAAAAAGCGAGGCGAAGAAAGATGAGAGAGTATGCACTAGGCAGGGGTAGACTCGTAAATTCGATGGTTTTGAGACCCACAGGCCACAATTACAGGTGCCTGCTCTGCTCGTTCCCTCTTCAGTCTTCACACTCCCAAAAAGAATTCGACTCTGCTCCCCCCAGCTCTTGGCGGAGATCGGAGAATTTTCCCCGGCGGCAACTCGAAGAAATCCAAATCCAGGCCAACATGGTAAGGAATCTCCATCCTCGGAACGGAAGCTTGGCAGTTTCAGCCTTTACATTTTCAGATCTTCCGTTATTTTCTCCTTCTTTTCCATCCGTTGCACGACGAAAGCGCGCTAGGGTTTCGGGTTTATGGGCTGGAAATTAGATAGAAGTAGAATGTCGTGATGGAATTCCCGAATCAAGAGTTACCAGTTACGTGTTTTCTGGCTTGGATTTCGAATCTGCTGGAGTGAGTTCGTGTTCATGGGCTATGGAAATGTCCGATCCATGTTTATTCAGTGTGGAAAGAGAAGTGAATCTGTTCAATTGAGCTTCTCCTAGATCTCTTAGTGGATGCTGATCTAAGATTGAGGTTAAGGTGTTATGCCAAAAACTGCCTTTCGTTCCTCTTGGCTTTCTCTTTGCATTGGATTCCTATGTGTGGTTTTCTCCGTCTGGAGGATGATTTCTGCAGTATTATAACTAATTTGCTGAAGTTTGATGGGAAATTGAGTGTTTTCGATAGCGATGAGATAAGCTCAGGATAGGAAAAGGGGAATGCATACGGTCATACGGTAAATGCATAGCTCTGATAACAGGGAAGAAATGCTTCAAGAATGGCGATTCTAGGTCCATTGTTATGTGCAACTATAGGCCTGCCTAGCTATTCATCATTACCAAGCTTGAGATTGGTATCGGTCCAAATATGTTACAGCGTAGAATTCTTAGCCGACCTATGTATCCATGGCAAGAGTAATATTAGCTGAAGAAAAAGTGTCCTGTCATAACTTGATAACTCGGTTGTTTTTTTCTTGGTATTATGTGATGTGTGTGTTGTTCCATGAGACTCTGACTTCAGGTTGTAAGCTGTGGATACTCTCATTCGCATCACTTTGCTAGTGTCTAAATCAGTCGGTTATTCATTGTGCAATTGTTTGGCACTTTGTTACTAGTTCATGCAATAGCTTATTCCGTTGTATCTAAGCAAGCATTGTAATTATTTCATGGTAGGACGGACATGATGGTGATGATCCTAAACAGAGCACTGCCGATATGACAGCTTTTGTGAGTTTTCACTTACACCTCTTTAAGATAGTTTAACTCTTCAATGCAGTCATCACTTACTGAGTTTTGTTTTCTGTTGTCCTGCAGGTGCAAAATTTGCTTCAGCAGATGGTTTGTTTTGTCAATGCTTTTAATATCTCACAACTGATTGACAATATCAAAGCATTTACTCAGTCCCTTTTTTTTTTTTGCAGCAATCCAGGTTCCAGACCATGTCTGACTCCATCATCACAAAGAATATCCTTCTCTAACTTCCATTTCTCATTCTTATTGTCTCAATCCAGAATAAATTATAATCGTGTATCTGCTTCAACTGTGCATGAAAATCTGAACGAAGTATGTTGGCAAGTCTTTTTTTCTTTCTATTTACACCCCTATTGGTCTTTCCTCTGGGTTCTTCCATATAGGAAAACCCATGCTCATTTCGTCAAGTTAGGAAGATATACACCATTCGGAAGTCCAGTTTATTGTCAAATTGTGGATATTGTTTCTTTGGTTATCCTTGACTGCAATGCACTCGATGACATGGGAAGCAGGATAGACGAGCTAGAGAGGAGCATCAATGACCTGAGAGCCGAGATGGGCGTGGAAGGGTCTCCATCTCCTTCGACGCCCAAGGCTAAGGACGAATCGGAGCCAGGTGCTGGTTCAGCCTGAGAGAAAGTACCAAGTAAGAAGGACGTTGGAAACAAAACTGGTGTTCTGCAAATAGTGTTCTTATTATTTCCGTTTGCTATTGGCCTGCAAGTTTTCCGGGGAATCTATGCACCCCATCTTCCATTTCTACCACCATTTTGCTTTTCCTCTTCTGATTAGGAAACCCATTGAATTAGAGTGTAATGTGAACACCATGACTAGGGTGTCTATGCTCGTTGTTTTGCCATATATGATGGCTCTAGTAACTCATTAATTCAGCGTGCGGTTCGATGTTAGCGTCCCTCCCTCGTTCGATCAAATCGGTTGCTATATGAATCATGAACTGATGTGGTCTGGGTTCGAATATCGATTCATCGAACCGGGTCGCTGTCTCTATAGACAGCTATTAGCATACAGCCAACCTCCAACTCAGCACAGAAAAAGGTGTGGAAGGTGATTGTGATTGAGAAGCTTCTTATTTCGGTTAAATGGTGCTGGAAATCACCAAAATGGTGGCTGGCTTGGGCCACACACATGAACTCCTTTCCTGAAAGGCACTTGCCAGCTGATTGGTGATAACAGCATTGAATTTGAGACTTATTATTGTTACGGCCCCCCGCCTCCATTAGAGTGGTCCAGTTGTGTTGATGTGGGTTTAGTTTTAGGCGTCCTCTTCAAGCATTCAATTGCAAGTTAAAGAAAGATGCTTTGATTCTCAGACAAAGGACCATTACAACAACTCACACCCACTCAAACTTAGCTTTCTCTTACGGCATTTCCGCCGCGAATTATGCTGAATCATGTGTGGTTCAATACGAGTTTATCTCGTTGGTTCGATCACTGTAAATAAGAACAATTTAGCCCACTTTCGATCACTGTAAATAAGAACAATTTAGCCCACTTGATCATAGAAAACATGAGACTTATATGTCTTAATGCAAAATCCCTGTTTGGAGAATGGCTAGATAGTCTAAGTTTATGACTGAATAATAAATTACGCAACGTCATATAATCAAATCTACAAAATTTAACATACCATGACAACATCACGCAACGTCTTGATGATCAACGACACGTAATTTAACATCACTGATGTGATTCGACAATATTATATTACACAGCACGAAATTGAACTCCGGTTAACTCCCAATTTCATAACAAATCTCGCCTTGTGTTTTTATATATGAAAGATTTAACATTTCTCCTCACTCTCAATGTTTTGTATTACATCAGACACAAAATCAAACCAATTTTATAGTTATTAGTAAGTATATATTATAAATATATATCTCTATGTGGAAAAAAGAAAAGGAAAAAGAAAGAGGGAAAATTCAGTAGCGGCAGCGAGTAATGTGGCTGCAGCCGCGGTGGTAGGGGTTGGCCTGAGCTCCGGCGTGGCAATTGTAGTACGACGCGCCGCGCCTCGAGCAAGGAACGCTGTTCCGCTTCAGCGCGCCGTAGCTAATGTACCTGCTCGCCGCCAGAATCCGGCGGGCTGACTCCGACTCCATCGCGAACTCCTCGCCGTCGCCGTTGTCGTCTCCAACACTGCCCGCCGCCATACACTCGGCGATGGATCCGTTGCATCCGGCGCCGGGGGAGTTGAGGGCCGGGAGGAAGTCGATGGCCTTCGATGTGGATATGGCGAGGTGCGCCGCCAGGATTGCGCAGATCAGGAGGATTCCGCTCCGCCGAAAGCTGCTGCTGCTGCTGCTTCTTCCCATTTCTTCTGAATTCTTTTTTCTTCGATCTTCTTCTCTCTTTCTTCGCCTCTCTCTGGGTTTCTGTTGTTTGGGTTCAATTTGTGGAGTGTGTGTGGTGGCCGAGGATTCAGGAGGGAGTGAAATGTGGCCTGCGCGTTGGGGTTTTAAGCGAAGGCGAGAACGAAACTTGACATCGTTTTGACGAATAATAACAGGAATGCCACTTTGCTTTTTTAAGCCGATTTATCCTTTTTGAAGTCCTTTCACTAATTACTAAGGAGAGATTAAGTGATTGAAGATATACTAGAGAAAACTCACGAGTTGATGGGCCCACGTCACATGTTTAACTCGAGCATTGTAAAATTATATCGAAAGTTGTATCTGAATAGTTAGTGGTATCGACAGTATTTTGTACTGGACTTGTTGTTTAATCATGGTTTAATCCTTTCATACTGCTAAAAATCATATACCAACTTAGACTCTAATAAGAGGGTTTTTCCTGTCGTACCACTGATATGATTGTGTTTCACAGACACTAGTTCAATTGTCTATTACATAAAGAATTACCAACCAGGTTATTAGAAATAGTTTGTGGCAAAATTACAATTATGTTTAGTTAAGTAGTGACAATTATTATGTAACGTTTATTTTATATAAGTTTATTTGTTTTTGACAATGGTATAAGTTTATTTCATGTGTAACAATTATAGTATGGTGTTTTGTATGTTTTACATAATACTTGTACTTCTTCTATAACATCTTAAAAAATTTCATATATAAAATTGTCAATGTTCTTATCAGTGTCCCAACACGTACATATGAATTTCAACAAACAGCCACATAGTCGGGATACCAAATTTTTTTATATAGATCGTCAAAGAAAGATGAGATTCAATATGAAATCGCTCAACATTACAAAAAATCCAAAGTACAGATTACATCTAACAGTCTGATTCGTCTAGTTCATATAAAAGCACAAGTATCTCAAATTTTAACGAATTAAATTGAATTCTCCGCTATCATAATTCTCCATAATAAATCTAAGAAAAACTTACGATAAATCCAAATACACCTTTTTTTAGAGATAATAGTTTAGTTCCTCCCTCTTCCTTGCCTTGCCTATAATGATACGTCCAATCGACCAAACAAACAGGGTGTGTGAAAGTAATGTGGGAAAAGGGGAAATGAATGTTTATGCGCGCATTCATTTTTGCTTCGTTGGGAGACATCATAATCAACAAGGTAGGAATTTTGCTTAGGACGCGTTTGTTTTGTTTAATGGATTGCTTCTTTGTACAGACCAACACCATTTGGCCCCTTTTGCCAATCATAAGAGCTATCAATAATCGAGTATGCGACAAAAATTACAACCATGAGAAAATGATCATTAGCTTGCTTGCTTGGCCGGTGAAGTTGATTGATTTCCACTAATTAATTGTGGGATTTGCTCCTTCCAACCGTTAGCATGGTGAAAGCATATTCGACGGCAAAATTGGCACCATATATATACTATGTTAGGTTTTCGCATGAAATTTATCCGGTTTTGAGAACTATCGTCGCCTATAATTATTGTTTGCTTTCTAATACGTTTCAACCATTGTAGTCGAATGATGTTTCAAGTGGAAGAGGATGAATTAACGAGATAAAAGTTTAGAACTGAATGTTACTGAGATCCGCGATTAAATTTGTCTAGTGGAAGGGAGACAGCCGAGATGATATCAAGAGTTTCGAGTTGTCAGCTGGGCTCTTGTCTCACACAGGTGTAACGAAATAATCCATACCTTCGTCGATCTTTGAGTTGACCGGGCATTATCTACTGTTTTATTTGGGTTGATTGAACGTCCTTGAGTCCGTTTAGCTTTGTTTGAGACTGATAACGGTACGAGATTTCCTTGTGGTCGTGACTAAATATCCTCTTTAATGAATTTTGAATAAACTAGTTGAATACAACTATTTTAAATATTATTTGTGCTCTATTTCTTAACAATGTGAAGTTAGCATTGATTTAGGAGAGGTATATACTAGGGCGTTAATGATTGGCGTCAAAGACAGTTTGGTTTATTTAAGATTTAACAAAGTGGCCAAACGGTTTGCCGGCGGAGATGCATGTGAACAAGAGGCCAAGCTGGCGTTTTAATTGAACGGGGGAAATAGACGGGCCGATTACATAAATGGCCCCCAAATTTTGATTCATTGCAAATTGGCTACCGGAGTTCGATATGCAACAAATTTATGCTAGAATTCCAAATAACTAACATAATAGTCCTTCTCGTTTTCCTCTAGTAACCATGAGATTTTATGTTCAGTTTTGTATGTTTATCAGCCTGTCAGTTCATTGGATCCATAGCAGAAGTTTAAGTGCAACACGCAGATCTAATTAGTTGCTATAAATATTTTGAATCAAATTCGTTATTCAAGTCATTCCAATGCGTACACAGATCATAATTAGCTCATATAATAACAATGCTTATGTAGATTCTAGTGGCAGTTGAATTGTAAAACCATGGGTCGCTTATATGTATTATTTTACATGTGTATTCAAGAGCAAATACTGTAATATTTGATAATATGGTATTTTTTATTTATTTCTGAATCACTTCAAAGTTCAAACAACTACATCTATTTCTTGTTTCTCAGGTAAAGAGTGAAGTTGTGGTGCTGGTGCAGGTGCAGGTTCTCCAAGATCTAGAACAGTTTTGGACTGCTGATACTTTTGTGAATCTGGTCTCTTACCCAAGATTTTGCTCCCCTATAGGTTTTCATTCGTAGTTTAATTTGTTTAGTCAAATTGTTCCCAAGTTTCACTCCTAGCTGACAAGGATATTGTCAGAAACCCTTTTTGATATAATGAAAGCAACTTATTCATAAAAGAAAAAGAATAACAAATACCATACATTTGTAGATCCTTTTTCAACACACTAACACGATCTAAGGTGGTAAGACATGAATTTGATAGCCTCGGCATCGGGTGACACGAGTGGATGTGGATCAGGTTGCAATTTGGGGTTTTTCATTTTTGACTTCTTTCACCCACTCTATACCAAGGAAATTACGCTCATTTATTTGACTTTATTTATAGGCCACGCCAAACGGCCAAAGTCCAAACGGCAGTATAGAAGCCCACAAAGGTGGGCCGATCCTTCCACGTTGAGCTCGGCCCATCCAACACCCATTTAGGGTTTTTACTTTTTACTTGTTTCCTCAAATTACTGTTCTAAATTCACGGGTTAGTTTCGTTCCTTCCCTGATCTCTCTCCTTCCACCGCCGGGCAAGAAAAACCAGCAATCCGATCTTCTCCCTGGG
Source organism: Linum tenue (assembly GCA_946122785.1). NCBI lineage: Eukaryota > Viridiplantae > Streptophyta > Magnoliopsida > Malpighiales > Linaceae > Linum > Linum tenue. The sequence goes on along the minus strand of CAMGYJ010000011.1, from coordinate 48,728,158 downwards.
CTTTTGGTACGATAGTTACGCTTTAACCAGGAATCCGATCACTGTGTTTGGCTGCCGAAAAACCGAAGCTCCCTTCAGTATTTGTCTTCGCTATTTTCTTCTCCAGTCGTTTTCGATTTGTTCGAAGCGTAATTCTAGTGAAGTAATTTCTCTACTGTTTCCCTATTTTCTCAGGCGATTCCCATCCATACTCGCAAAGATGCAGAACGAAGAGGGCCAGAGCGTGGATCTCTACATTCCCCGGAAATGGTAATCTTTCGAACTCCTAATCCCCCCATGAAAATTTTGCTTTTAATTTCTAGGGTTTAGGATTTGTTCTGGGTTTCAATGGAGGTGTTGGTTGAGTTTGAGTGTTTTTTTTTACTATGGCAGCTCGGCCACAAATATGTTGATTACTTCGAAAGACCATGCATCCGTCCAGCTCAACATCGGGCATTTGGACGAGCACGGGCTTTACACTGGCCATTTCACCACCTTTGCTCTCTGTGGCTTCGTTCGTGCTCAGGTGAACTTTTTCCCTCTCTTCCTTTCATTATTCTTAGTAATGCTACTTTCTGCTGTGGTTTAAACTTGAGATCGAGTCGGACGATATCTTAAGTAAGGTGAGTTGGTAAATAATGAGGAGTAGAGTGTTTACTATGGATTTGAGAGAAGAAATGATATTGATAGGAAAAACCGCGATGAATAGTATCGCATGTGAAATCATGCTGGAGTGGAGATTGAACTGGTGAGGCTAGCGGTACAGCGTATGATACAAGTATAATAACAAGATTGTTAACAATTGCAAATTCTTCGATCTGAACCGAAAATTGTCAACAATTTGCTATCGTGATAACATCGTACCAGTTTGGTCACTAATACGTGGTTTTACGTGTACATAGAATATCACAAACACTGGACTAGAAATAGTGCTTGTATGCTGTTGATAGCATAAACTAATATTAGCAATGGCTCTGCTTAGACTTCTTTTACTTATTACGGTCAAGGGATAGAGACAAGAATATGTTAAATATCTCATAACGTGCATTGTTGCGTTTGCACTTCTTACTTACATTAAAGATACTTCCATTCCTCATAGTATAGGCTGCTGTCTTGGTATGAAATGGACTTATTAAGAGAATCTCGACGGCGGGAATTTTTTTTGTTGTTGTTGGATTCTTGAAGCTCTACCTGCCTGTATCTGTTGAGTACTCATTTGCATTGCATCAAATGCTTGCTGCTGGTGCTGTGACTGAGCAAAGTTTCAATCTATCTGGAACTAATTGACTAAGGCGTGGAGGGGTGTTTTTTCTTCTGTTCATTTGCAGGGTGATGGCGATAGTGCACTGGACCGGCTCTGGCAGAAGAAGAAAGCTGAGCTGAGGCAGTAGTGCAATTTAGACGCCTAGCTGGTTTGCTGAAGGGTCTATTGATTAGTATGGGTCTTTGAACAATAATGTCGAAGTACTTAGAATGTTGCTGAAGAGTCAATTTAGAACTTAGAATGTTGCTCTGAGTTATGAATTGCTATTGCAGTCAGTTCGTTTAGCTAGTGGTGGTCTCAAATAATGTCAAAATACTTGGCTGATGGAATTCAACAAGTAATAAGCACTTCTGTTTTGAGCACTGTATCCGGTCGTAATCCAACGTACAAACCAGCAAAGTTCCGAATGCACTTTGTGAGACTGTATTTGCTGCTCGTATCAATTGAGTTGCGACTCTAATAGAATAGAAAGAAATGGTAGGCTCTCTGCTCTATTTGCTGGAAATGCTATACCTATCGAAGTTTAGAACACTTCTTAGGCTCTTCTTAGTCCACCAGTAGGCCTAGCGATGACTAATTAGAGTTAACATGAAATGGATCAACGGAAGAAGACAGCATCCGGTGAATGAATGGTTCGATCTCATCCCCAAGCCACTACGTGCTCCTGCTGCCACACTTTCTATATCCGATGGAAGAAAGAGACCATGATCTGCACCAGAGACCAGTCAGACACAGAAGAGGCTCCTTCTTCTAAACGTCATTGAACTCTCACTGGAAGTTCTGCTAAGAAAGTTGCTTTGAAGCACCCTTATTGGGTTGAATATAAAGCCACAGTTGCACAGAATGAACTGCAGACAAAGCAGGAGATAGAGATTGAAGCTAATGCATTGATATCGAAAGGAGGCAAAGTGAGCTGTCTTTCTCTTCTGTTTTGGGGCCTTGGGGTGAGAGTATGCAATTTGTTAGCATGAACTTGTGGAGGTACCCATGTTTCAGGTATCTCAGATATCTCAAGCTTGAAGGTACAGAAAGAACACTCTCCTAAACGCTATAGCAGATTCTGTGTTTTCTCCAGCTGACGATGCTAGTCTGATCTTTGTAAACACATGCACATGGGAAATCTCAAACACCTAGTTGGAGAATAATACTAATAATGGCTTTACTTTATGTCTTGGAATATGCTGTGAAACAATTTAAGGCTGGTGTTCAGAAAATACTGTGAGCATTTTTATGATATGAAGATCTGACAAGTGGAATTAATGGTTATGCACAATTAATATGGTTGACAGTTCATGATGATGTGATGAGTGTTAAAGAACCAGTTGGTTTCAATAACTCGAGTTTTTAGAATATGTTTAATATGCATCATATATTCATATACCACTTCATAACACACCCTTCACCAAAAGAAAATTGAACTCAAAAGGGTTTGAAGTTTGCACAAATTAGAATACCACGTGATTAACAAATAGGGATCAAAAGGGTTTGAAGTTTGCACAAATTAGAATACCACGTGATTAACAAATAAGGACCATCGTATTGGAACAAAAGATCTCTTTATCATGGAAAAGTTACTCTGATATTGAATCTTTATTTGCATGAATACTAGACAAATTTATGTAAATAAGCTAGAGTATTTGTTAGATTGAATCTAGGAGTATATTTATTTCTAACAATGTTTAAATCACAAACCACTAGGCATTTTCAAATACTTAATTTTACGTAATAAGTTTCAAAACGCATTCGCCTCCAAGTAATGTTAGCTCATGCAAAGTTTAATAAGTATGACCATTTCAACCAACATCCATCTCGATTAATATTTTTGACCATCAACCATTAGTTGACAGCTCTGGTTATACATTTTCTTTGAAATCACATAAAAAAAAACTATTTTTTTCCTTCCCAAGTTCACCTTTAGCTTTGATTCAAGCTTGATGTTGATAGGTTCTGAGCCATATTCTGAGCAATATGGTTTTACTACCAGGAGCCATGTATGTTAATGTTGGTAGACAAATGAAAATGTGGCCTAAAAATATGCAGCAGAATTTGATTACTCTCTTTCTCTCCACTGTGGTTCATGGCCCAGCATTGGCATTCTTGCGGATCCAGTTTGCTTCAATATCTATATGGCATTAATGGAGATATTTGAAGGCCCATTCATTGACAAGCAAGCAAAAGGGGGCGTGGTTTGGGCCATGCATCCACAAGCTTTTGACTTGTCTTCTTTTCTCTTGTTTCCCCTACCTAACATCATGCGGGTAATTAGCACAAAAGGTCACAAATTTATGCACTTAGTACAAAACGGTGATAAACCTTTAATTTTGTACGTTTCAATAACAAATGTTTGGACAAATAACGAAAAGGTCATTCCGTCCATTTCCATCCAAAAAACCGTTACTTATGCCCAGTCAGCGTGCCACATCACTTAAAATATTAATAAAAAATTAATGACCAAATCCAATACTCAACCCAACCGGTTGCCGAGTCAACCCCTCATCGCCGTCCTCAACCCTAGCTCTGCCAAAGTATCTCCTCACTTTCCCAAAAATTTCAACCCGACAAACCTTCCAATAGTTCCATTTATTCCCAATCTACATAGAGTAATTCCATTAGAACCCAACCAAAAGACAACCAGAAACCCATCATGTCCAATCTGAAATCTTTCATTTTCACTTCATATTCATAATTCTCCTCTCCATACTGTCAATTCCATTATCAAAATCTCAAGAGCCCATCAAATCGTCACAGCCGCTGGATCCACTAATCAGAGACTACACATTCAATTCCACCTTCATCAACAAGACAAAAAACAGGGGAAAATCCACAACGTCAACCTCCCTGCTAACCTCTCCGGTGCCAGATCTCATGCGATCAGGTTCTGGTGCGGCAGGCGACATGCTACAGTGCCCATATCGATGAATTCCGCCTCAGAATCGGCGTCTTGCTCTACCCATGCCTTGAGTGAGTGATTTTAATTTGCCGGCAAGAAGAGGAGCATAGCCTCATTCCAACTACCCATTTGAGATCGAGATCTGTTCCAGCCAAGGAAACCCTATCGCCATCAGTTTCACGAACATTGTTGATGTTATCGATCCCCTGTGTGCAATATTTGAGGGAGATGGGAAGACAGTGAGCTTGAAACCCCCGATTTCAGCTCGAGTATGTAGTTCGATATCCAACGGGCATTTTGGGTTGTTCGTGCAGCTTTCACCTGCGCGGAGTTCGGAGCTTGCGCTGGTAACGGCGGGAGAAGAAGGGAGAGCGACGGTGTGGAAAGTGGCGGTGGCGAGCAGCGTGGGGAGTGCGTTGGTGATTGTGCTACTAGGTTAAGCCGGCCACTTTTGGGGATTTTCGTTCGATGTGAATGGAAGGTTCGTCGGACTCAATATTTTGGGGGAGTGAGGAGATGTTTTGGCAGAGTTAAGGTCGACGGTGGGGTAGACGAAGGCGATGAGGGGTTGAAACGGCAACCGGTTTTGTTCAGTCTGGGTTGACTGGTTTGGTCATTTATTTTTTTATTAATATTTTAAGTAATGTGGCATGCTGACTGGGCAGAAGTAACGGTTTTTTGGATGGAGATGGACGGAATAACCTTTTCGTTATTCGTCCAAACATTTGTTATTGAAACGTACAAAATTAAAGGTTTGTGACCGTTTTGTACTAAGTGCATAGGTTTGTGACCTTTTGTGCTAATTACCCAACATCATGCATGCCTTTTAGTAGGAAACTAGGATATAACTATATAAGTGGTTTGGACGTGTATTATTCAAACATGTTATTTTAGATCAATTATTTATCACTCAAATATCTACGAGTGTGTAATGGTACAATTCATATCATATTGAATACATGAGAACAAGAGTCTAATAGTGAAAGACATTTTAGAATCAAGAATCGAATCAATAGTTCATTTGATTCAATTTGGTCTGGTTTGATGAGATCCAAAATGTTATTTCTATACTTTTTTTTGTCATGATTTATAAAATTTATGGAATCAAGGACCGAACCATATTATATTCGGTTCGGTATGGTCCAGTCCAAACTTCAGTTTGATCCGATGTGGTCGTGTACGGTACGGGCCAAACTGTTGAACACCCATACAAATACCACATGTCACGATACATGTTATTTGTTATATTGTATTTGTACGAAATATCAAGTTTGGATGGATTGTAAGTAATCGTATTGTTGATATGATATTTACACTCAAATTTGTTATTTACCAATTTACCTTGCCTAACAAAATTCTTTCTTGCTTGGCCGGTGCGTGTGCATATGCATATGTTATTTAACATGGACAAAGTTTTATGCGTCACCTCAATATAATAGTGTGTTCAAGATATTCAAATCAGTTATAGAATAATAAAAATGTTAAATTTAAATACTATTAATATCTATGATATAAAATTTCATAAATTTCTCTCTCCTCTTTTCTCTCTTTTCTCCAGCGATCTAGGGATTTTGCTCCGGGCCTAGATGGCGGCCTCGCCGTCGGGCTCGTCGCCGTCGGGCTCGTCGCCTACTGGCGAGGGTGTCTCTTGGGCTCAGTTGTTCGAGGTTTCCCCTGAGAATCGACTCCGTTTTCATCCGCCGGAGAAGGTGAAGGATGGATTCAGGCTTCCGAAGGAGGTCAAAGAGAAGGGTGCGGAGAGGTGGAAGAACTCGTTGATTGGTCAGTTTGTGGGCAGTCGACCGGAGATTCCAGCTCTTCAGACATGGGCTAACAAGTTATGGGGGAGAGATGGGTTGGTGCGGGTCTCTCGATTTGGTACGAAGCTCATAGTTTTTCAGTTTCCATCGGCGGCATCTTGTGACTGGGTTTTCCGTTCAGGTCCCAGGCATCATAGAGGTAACCCTATCTTCTTCAGGAAGTGGCACCCTGGTATTCAGCCTATCATTCCCCGGGTAGAAACCCTTCCTATATGGGTGAAAATCTGGGGATTACCGTTGGAATATGTGGCGCAGGAAGGGTTGGAATGGGTGACTAGTACTCTGGGGAAGCCGCTTTGGATGGACCAGAAGACAAGAGTGGGTGGTCAATTGGGTTTTTCTCGAGCCTGTATTGAGATGAAGGCAGATTGTGAATTTCCGGCTCGTGTCAAGTTTTACCCAGATGATGATCCGGGGTTTGAGGTGGGGATTGAGTATGGTAACTTGCCAAAAGTCTGTGCTAAGTGTGGTGTGTTTGGGCACTGTTGTGGAGGTGAGGGGACGGAATCAGAGAAGGTTTGGAAGCCAAAGCAGGGTCAGCAGGCTGATGGTAAAGAGGCGCAGGAGGGGGTAGTTGATGAGATTTTTTGTGATGCGTTGGCTGATGAGGAGGGAGCAGGAATTGATGTTGCTAATCAGTTGGTTGGGGATTTAGATGTTGGAAATGTTGGGATTCAGGCACAGGGGATGGACTCTCCACTAATTATGGGTGACAAGGGCTCTCCGTCTTCTACAGTAAGTCCTTCTTTGAGCTTTGCAGCTGTGGTTCGAGGGTCTCCAAGTGAAGGGGATTCGAGGGCTAATGTTACAAAGCAGAATGAGCCTCCTCCTCCGGATAGCTCTGGGGTGCAGGGGAGCTCTGATACACTTCCTCAAGAGCAGAAAGTTGGTGAGGGGAAGGGTAAGAAGATTTGGATTGAAGAGGCTCAGGCTGATTTTCAGGTGGTGAGAAGAGGGGGTAAGGGTGGAAAGGGGAAGAAGCGTAAATCATGAAACTGCTGACCTGGAACACTAGGGGGTTTGTAGCAGATAGTAAATATACTGATATAAGTAGGAAGATAAATAAGTATGGTGTTAGTATAGTAGCTATTCTAGAACCAAGAATCAGGAAGAAGGAGGAGGCTAAGTTTTTGAGTAAGCGGTTTAAGGAGTGGGATAGTAAGATTGTTTATAATTCTGATAACCTAGGGAAAATATGGTTGACATGGAAGAAGGAGACTCCATTGAGGGTCCTGCATAGCTCTGATCAGTTCATACATGTCTTGGTAAACTCTGCAGTACCTTACTTTGCCACTTTTGTTTATGCATCGAATGAGGAAAGAGACAGAAGGTTGTTGTTTGAAGATCCGAGAAGAATTAAAGTAGTGGGGATGCCATGGATGATTTCTGGCGACTTCAATGTCATCAGGAACCCTGCAGAAACATCCAATGTTTCGAGCATGACTGCCCACATGAAAGAGTTTGATAGTTGGATACTGGAATTGGAAATGGAAGATCATCAGGCAACAGGGCCATGGTTTACCTGGCTAAACAAGCAGGATGCCCGTCCTATTGCAAAGAAGTTGGATAGGGTTTTAGTCAATTTTGACTGGTTAGATAAGATTGCAGGTAGTACTGCTCATTTCCAAAAACCTGGAATTTCAGATCATTGTCCCATTTTGGTGGAGACTGAAGCAATGCAAAAGTCGCTACCAAAACCGTTCAAGTTTTTCAGGTTTTGGACTGCTCATCCTAAATTTGATCAGTTGCTGAAGGAGGCATGGGAGTCTGGAGTGTCTGGTCCTCCTATGATCAGGGTTTACAAGAAGCTTCGAATTCTGAAGAAATCACTTAGACAGCTCAACAGGGAAGAGTACTCGGAGTTAAGGGACAGGGTTAAGCAGAAGGAAATGGAATTGGATGAGGTACAGGGTATTGCTCTACATAACCCTTCCAGTGACATTTTTGAAAAAGAGGCTGGATTAGCTAAAGACTTTAGCATGTTGCTTCAGGCTGAGGAATCTTTCTTAAGACTCAAGTCTAGAGAGATCTGGCTTAAGAAGGGAGATTCTAATTCTCCATTCTTTCATCGCTCCTTGAAAACAAGACAGAGGCGTAATACCATTACTATGCTGAAGGATGAAAATGGAAATAAGGTAACTGACTTGAAGCAGATGGGGGAAGTTGCAGAAGGTTTTTACAAAAAATTGTTGGGACAGAAGGATGAGGAGGTGAAAGCAGAGTCTGATGAGTTCTATACTGAGTTAATCAGAAAGAGAGTTCCAATAGAGAATGGTCTTTGTGCACCTGTTACCTCTGAAGAAATCAAAACGGTGGTCTTTGGAATGAATGGGGACAAGAGCCCTGGGCCAGATGGATACTCAGCAGCCTTTTTTCAATATGCTTGGCCGGTTATAGGAGACGAGGTAACTCTTGCTGTTAAGTCTTGTTTTCTTGAAAGTAGAATGCCAAGGGAGGTGAATGCAACTATCTTAGCCTTGATCCCTAAGATACAGAATCCTGATGAAATGCGTTTCTTTAGGCCAATCTCGTGTTGCAACACAATTTATAAGATTATTGCAAAAATTGTGGCCAATAGACTTAGAACTCAACTTCCTCATTTGATTAGTCTGAATCAGACAGCCTTTATACAAGGAAGATCCATTGGGGATAATATCTTATTGGCCCATGAACTAGTGCATAAGTATGCACAAAAGAATGTTTCTCCAAGGTGTGCCCTGAAAATTGATTTAATGAAGGCATTCGATTCAGTTGATTGGGACTTTATTTTCTCAGTTTTACAGCACATGGGTTTCCCTGATCAGTTTATATGCTGGATTAAAATGTGTGTTGGAACCCCAATGCTTAGTGTAGGGTTGAATGGGGGACTAGTTGGGTATTTCTCTGCAAGTAAAGGGTTGAGGCAGGGGTGCCCATTATCACCCTATCTTTTTGTGATTGCCATGGAAATCTTTACATGTCTGATTGATAGAGAGGCTAAGAAGGGGCATTTCCCTTTCCATCCTATGTGCAAAAAAGTGGGCCTGACCCATCTCTGTTTTGCTGACGATTTGTTAGTGTTTTCGGATGGTTCAAATTATGGTTTTCAGAGACTTAATGAGATTCTAACAAGATTTAGGATGCTGTCTGGTCTGAAAGTGAATCCTAGCAAATGTGAATTATTCTTCGGGGGGATAGCTGGATCTGAGCAGAAGGTTAGGGCAGATAGATATGGGTTTGCACTGGGTAGATTCCCTGTGAGGTATCTTGGGGTCCCTTTGTCCTCTGGAAAGCTTACAGTTGCTGCTTGTAGACCTCTTATCGACAAAATTGTAGCTCGGATCAATAGTTGGAAAACCAAGTTTCTCTCCTATGCTGGTAGAGTTGAATTGGTGAGTTCAGTCCTCTATAGCCTTCATCAATATTGGATGGCGGTTTTTCTCCTTCCCAAAGCAGTTATAAAAGAGGTAGAGAACATATGCAGCTAGGAATGGCAATGGGGCAGGTCCGGGGCGGGTTTCTTGGTACCCAGACCCGCCCCGTGGCAGGGCGGGTCCAGGTCGGGTAATTGACCACGGGTCACGGGTCGGGGCAGGTCGACCCAATGGGTGTGCAATTTATTTGAAAAACATTAGAAATATTCGTTATTTTTATTATAAAACTAAGAAAATAAACAATATTATGACAATTGTAGTTAAATTATTGAAGAAATTGAGGTTTTCACTAATTTACAACTTTATTATAGCTAAAATATGATGCGATTAAAGTAACATTCATAGTAATTTGACTAAGATTTCATGTAATTTAGACAAGAACGGGTCGAGAATGGGGCGGGTCAGGGCAGGTCGGGTCGATGAGACTACCCATGCCCGCCCCGCCCCGCCTACGGGGCGGGTCAGACCCGCCCCAAAACAGGTCAAACAGGTCGGGTAAAACGGGTCAGGTCGAAATTGCCATCCCTATATGCAGCAACTTTCTTTGGGGTGTGGGTCAGAATGGGAGGGTCAGAGCAACAATAGGGTGGAAAAATTTGACTTTTCCAAAGAAGGAGGGAGGTTTAGGTCTGAGAGACCTAAGCACCTGGAACACAGCTTGTATCACAAGATACATCTGGCTCCTTCTTATGCAACATGGATCATTATGGGTGGCTTGGATTAGTTTGTATAAACTGAAAGGTCAGGGACTGTGGGAGTATGGTGGAGGTTCAGGGTCCTGGAATTGGAAAAGAATATTGAAAGCCAGGCATAAGGTTCAGGGGCATTTCCATCAGCATGGGCAGCAGGTGTTTTGGGATCAGGAAAAGATGGAACGATACTCTATCAAGAAGGTTTGGAACACTCTGAGACCTAGAAGACAAGAGGTAGACTGGTATAGAATTTTGTGGCAGGGGGCTTCTATACCGAGGAATAGGTTTATTGCTTGGCTTATTCTTAATCAGGTAATCTCAACCAAGGAGAGGATGATCAAATGGGGCTACTCGGGCAACCTTGGCTGTGTTTTCTGTAATTGCCTTCTTGAAACATGTGACCATCTATTTGCAGAATGTGTCTTTTACAGGGAGTTGAAGTTTAAACTGTATGGGAGAAGATATGCAGTCTCGTCTTCATTGAGCTGTGAGATCAGTTGGGTAAAGCTGAAGTTTGGATCCCAGTCGCCTGAAGCTCAAGCAGGTAGAGCGATGTGGCACAGTTTAATTAGTCAAATTTGGCGAGAGAGGTGTTGCAGGGTTTACACGGGTGTGTGCAGGGACAGAGATGGATTATGCAGGATTATTAGAGAGGAGACTTCTGTGATTTTTGGTAGTCAGGTAGTAGAATTACTTGTATAGGTTATTAAACTCTTTTTCTCCTAACTAGTAAGGATGTTACTAGTACTTTCTTTTTGATGGAATGAGAAGATACCCGATTCATCAAAAAAAAAAAAAATATCTATGATATTTAATACGTCATTTTAAGATAATAGTTTGTCAAAACATATTGAGTCTTAGTGTTAGGCATAATTAGGGTATGAGTACCGTAATTTAAAGTGTTTGGTTTGATTTTCGGTTGAACTTGTATATTTTAGTTTTATAGTGCAAACTCAATTCATACCTATATTTTTTTATATAAATTCTTTTATGTTACAAACTAAATTAATACGCTCAACGTTATGATACAAGTTCAACTTATACCTCGAACCACCAATACTTTAGAATACCGCAGAACATCTCTTCCCTTAGCTGTAACTTGCAGCCGTATGTATTATTCTCTATATGAAAAATAAACGCAATAAACAGAGAGATATTACATTATAAAATAGTGTATTGAGAGAGATGACCCAAAAAAATAATCCTATGAAATTGCTGTGAGGGGTGGCTCTAAATTGTGTTTCAAAAGACCAAACAGCCGAAACTCCTCTCTCTGTTAGATCTTTTATTGTAAGCTGGCCCTTTTCCCTTTGAGCCCAAAATTTTATTCATTTTAAAAAGGGATTTGGTCATATTTTGGTCTTGAAGCCACACAACAAGTAATAAAATATATATATATATATATATATAAACAAATTAGGAGTAAATGCCAAATTAGGGTTTTTATTATCAGGTCCATCAAATGCTGATAATAATTGCAGCCAGCCCTCGCCGTCGTCATCATCCTCCATGCACATACAAAAACCCAAGTTGGATTGACAGGCGCGCGTAAGGACAAGATTTTCGCGGCAACTTGACTTCGTGTGTGATTTGGTTTCATTCATGTATGGTCCATTTTGAACTTTGGAATTGCTATCAAATCAGCCACTTGAACTTTGAATGTTACTGAAATTGAATTCTGTCATCAAAGTAGAATTCAGTGAGGAAATCATGATTTAGTATGATATGCCGATACAAATAAAAATATAATAGTTTTTTTTATAGATTTAAAATAGGGTATTTGCCTATTTGGAGAAGCTTGAGGGAGAGGCTAAAACATAGAACTAGGCTTTTAGAAAAAACCCAGACATGTTAGTTCTCGATACTAGAATCTAGCTATTTTATTAAAAAAGCATAACACAAGATGAATCTAGCTGTGGTTATTTCAATAATCTCTAAACTTAGTGACACATTTGTTATATAATTTTTTTTTCATAATTGAGTGAATTGCTATGAATTAGTTAAATTAAGCGATTGAAAGAGTGTATAGACAAAGGAAAAAAAAAAAGGATAAAAGAAAACCACATGCAACAAATATATCGATCAACAAAATCAATCCTTACTGTTAAACGGTAACTATTATATAAGGAGATGTGACTATAAACTTTCCTAATCTCTTTGTGTTAAAAATTTTACTATGTGCCACCAAACATGTTACAAACAGAAAACTGATTTCAAGTTTTTTTTTTTTTTTACAAATTCTTTAATTTCGTTCCAACCATATAGTCCAAAATAACACATATAACATGTACATTTTAAACACTAAAGTGAGCACAGAAAATTGAACCAGCAACGAGCAACCCTCTTAATTAAGGTAACATCCTCTTGCCTACATTACCAATCAGCCATTCAAGGATTTTGTTCAAATACAAAAATTCAGTGACAAGAACGTTAGTGACTAAATATTTAAGTGACCTAGAGTGAAATTCGCCAAATTTCGTTAAAAATAGAGCGTGTTTAGTTTTTCCTTTTCTTTTATTCCTTGGTTTTTTCTTAAAGATTTGATTCGTCAAAAGTGTTTGGCTGGTTGGCTGCTGAGTGAAAATCTCAAGTGTGAAATTACTAAAGAAAAGGAATTTTCTTGGTTTGCAGGCTAATTTTGGCAGAGAGACCCTTCTCCAGTTCTCCACCATCCAATCGCCTCTGCGCAAAAAGAAGAAAGAAAGAAAATTTTTCTCATATAGAATCTCCACTTCTTGCTGCGCAACGAACTCTCAAGTCCCCAACAGAAACAGAACAAGAAAAAAAAAAAAAAGAGTCTGTTCTTCCTCCGTCTTTCCCCTCTGCTCTTTCTTTCTGTTTTTGGTTTTGGGGCTAACTTCTATTTTGTTGGTTTTCCTGAAATGAAAGCTTCACACTTTCCCTCGCTCTGAAACGAACCCACATCGCCATTTCTTTTCCCGCTCCGGTTCTGGGTTCATCGATCGCCTCAGTCTTGGTTCGTCAACTCTCTCTCCGTTTATCTGTGTTTCGTTTGCGGATGTTTACCTGTTTATTTTTCTTGTTACCTGTCCTGAATTGAAGTGAATTCAACGGCTTGGCAAAAATAATTGAGCTCGGCCTGGAAAATCATTTGCCCTGTTTCATTCAACTGTACATTGCATTCGTATATCTGAGTAGATTCCTGAACTGGGTTTTTGCCAGAAACTCTGATTCGTATATAATTGGAAATCATTGATATGGTGGTTTTACCAATGAAGGCTTCTATTAGCCAGTGATAATGCTTTATCTTATCTTATCACCTCTTTGAAACCTGAGAACTCGGATATATGGTTACATCAATGAAGAGTTGGAATTCATCTAAGCAGTTAGTTAGTAGGTTGATTGATCTATCCAGGATTTGCATTTTCTCTTCCTCCTTGTACCCATCTTTGAGATCTATTGTAGTTTGCCTATTTATAGACTAACTTCATATTGTCCATGAGGTCAATGCTGTTATGAGAGAAAGAGAGATTCTAATTTCCAATCACTTTCTATGGCTTTATATCACAATCTCTGGCTGATCTGTATGGAGAAGTATGTCTGAGCTTTTTTCTTTTGGGTCATTTTCTCCTGCAGGCTTTAATGGACAAAGTCATGGTGTTAGATTGTCATCATTCTCAATACTGCTTCTTGTATTACTTGATATGACTATAAGTTGCGAAAGAGTTCTCATTTAACTTGCTGCTAATGAATGCTCTTGCACTGATTTCTTTCTTGTCCTGCAGTCCTTCATGATGCGAGGATCAAGCGGTATACACACTGAAGGAGAACTGAAGGTAAGTTTTGGCTACCAATGCAATGGCAATGGTTATGAAACCCAAAATCCAGAACCTATCCTCCAAAGGAACAGCAGCTTCTCTTGTCTATCAGGTGCTGCTTTAAGTGCTAATACCACATTGGCCAACACAAACATGTGCAATGGTCTCATAGGTGCAGAGATTCTCCCCAGTTGGGACTCCCCTACTTCCTTCCGAAGGATCCCCTCGTCTTCATCCACTTCCAAGCTCGACATACTGTCATCTTCTCTCCAAAGCACTGGGTCATACTTGAGCTGCAGCCCATCTTCTCCAAGCCAACTTGACTATGAATCCTTGAGTTCACCTTCGAAATGTGAAGGATTTCTGAACACCATGGAAGTTCAAGTGGCTGGTGGAGCTGCTGGTGAAGACAGAGTTCAAGCTGTTTGTTCTGAAGAAAATGGGTGGCTCTTCTGTGCTATCTATGATGGATTCAACGGAAGGGATGCTGCTGATTTTCTGGCCGGTACATTGTATGAAACTATCATATTTCATACTAACTGGCTGGACTGGGATTCGAATCAAGATGTTGTCAAGGCTCCAAATGTATGCCCTAATGCTTTCCTTCAGTGTGGCATTGAAGAGGGGAATGATACTTCTCATGGGACTCAGGATAACCATGATTCGGGAGATTCCTTCAGGCACAAGGTACTCGATAGCTTACAACGTGCGGTTGCCAAGGCTGAGAATGATTTCCTGTACATGGTAGAGCATGAAATGGAGGATAGACCAGATCTCGTCTCGGTGGGTTCTTGTGTGCTGGTTGTTCTTCTTCATGGGAAGGATTTGTATACCTTGAACTTGGGTGATAGCAGAGCTGTGTTGGCCACATATGATGAAGGCCATAATAAGAGACTAAAGGCGATCCAGCTGAGTGATTCCCACACTGTGGATAATGACCTCGAGAGAGCTCGGGTTCTTAGTGAGCATCCTGATGACCCTGCAACTATTGTTGGAGGCAAAGTAAAGGGCAAACTGAAGGTCACTCGAGCTTTTGGAGTTGGTTACTTGAAAACGGTTTGTTCTTTCAATTCCAGCACCAAAGTTTTTCTTTTAACAATGCTCTAGAGCGTTAACAGATTGATTAACTTTCTCTTTCCTCTCAATTGTGCAGAAGAAGCTGAATGATGCTCTGATGGGTATCCTCCGTGTCAGAAACCTAGTAAGCCCGCCGTATGTCTCCACTGAACCATCTTTGAATGTGCACAGAATATCAAAATCGGATCACTTTGTGATAGTAGCAAGCGATGGCCTTTTCGATTTCTTCACCAATGAGGAGGCCGTGGAGCTTGTCCATTCCTTTATGGTGAGCAACCCTTCTGGTGATCCTGCAAAGTTTGTGTTAGAACAGCTAGTCAAGAGAGCTGCTGCATGTGCAGGTAATAAGAATTCTCACTATACCTCTTTCCATTACTTCCATTTTCTTTTTACCCATTTCGGTTTATGAATTCGAATATTTTCCCCATCTACAGGATTTAGCATGGAGGAACTGATGAACATCCCAGCTGGTAGGAGGAGGAAATACCATGATGATGTCACTGTGATTGTGGTCATCCTTGGAACAAACCAGAGAACCTTGAAGGCCTCAACATTTGTATGAGAGGCTTCTGTTGTTCCTTTATGATATCCTGTACATGTTTTAAGGTTTTGACAATCAAAAGCCTCCCAAGATTAGTCTTCTGTAAATAAGTAGGGGAACCTTTCTTGCAGGGTTTTTTATTTATTTTTTCTTTCTCTATGAATGTTTCTTTGGAATAAGAGACCCAGGAAAACCCATTTTTGATCTTTTTGGATGGGAAGTTCTACAGAATTCCCACCTAGAAGGCTATTGCTTTAGGGTTGCTTTTTTGGCCTTTCGGTTTGGTTGATCTTTTATTTGACTGGTTTTCCATTAGCTCTAAGCAGCATCATGAATAGCCGCTTTTTACTCATTATTGAGAATCTTTGCCCCTATCATCCATGGCCAGCCATTGTGGAAACCTAAAACTATCTGCAACCCTTGTTTGAAATAGGACATTGCCAGAAAGTATGTTTATTGTGTTCTCTTTTTCTAGGAGCCATTGTCAATGGGTTCATTCTGGCTTTAGATTCTTTTTCCTTTTTGGTAGAAAGACAGGATGCCTAATTCATTGATCACAATTTGCAGAGGGGCAGATGATAGCTCCTTTTAGCTAGACAATCTGCTTAAGTTTTCCCTCTTACATGTACAAAAATGATTCCTACTTTCCATGATTTCTTCCATTAATTTTCTATCATATATATTGAATTGAAGCTTAGTTGTTCAGTAGTGCTTTTTTATCTTTTATCTTCATTTATCTAACTTTGTTTTTTTTTATAACGAGGAACACCCTCTACGGTCACCACATTTTGTGGTGCCGTAGTCGGGCTAAACCCCGGGACCTCCGCCGGTGGTCCGGGTGATAGCGGGATGCCTCCGGGAACACCATGGTGGGGGTGAGGATCGAACCTGGGACCTTATGGTCACCAGTCCTCCTCCCTTACCACCAAGCTATGTGACCTTTGGCCATTTATCTAACTTTGTTGGTATTATGGATAGATTAGACAAGATGTCAATTAAAGAACAACGTGGATGTTTGGACTTACATGATGGGTTATGGTAGTGACATTATCCTTATCCATTTTACTATACTTAAAACTTACAAGGTTTGATGAAAGTGTATTGCAAATTTGCAATAGTGTTAAGGGTAGGAATCGTAATGGGAGGGTATCTTAATACTCATACACTTTAAGGATAAGTTTGGTTTAGATAGGTTATTATGAAACAAGATATTGATTGAGACATGTTTATTTATTTTCGGTTTAGATTGGCAATTTTGAAATGAGGTATTGGTTGAGACATGTTGATTTGTTTAAATATATGACTCAACAAAATGCACAACAAGTCAGTTGTTTCATTAATAAATCGAGAAACAACAGTTGTGATACAAGAATTGAGAAGGTGACATGAACGATTGAAATTGTTTGAGAGACGAAGAGTCGATGACCATTAATTTATGTAACTGCATTAGGTTGAAGTATGCCACGATAACACTTCAACTATATCTAGTTTGACTAGATTTTATGTTGAAGCTAGAGAAAATTCTCAATAACAAGATGGGTCGATTAGGACAGGGGTGTGCAACGGTTCGATCTAGTCTTGAACCAAGCTTTACCAGGAGTAAGTATGGTACCTACACTTTCGCATTTAGCATAATAGTTAAATTTGTATTCTTTAGTAATGATGTCTTACCTTATCCTCTAGAAGGCATGAGAAATCATAAACATGCTATAAAAACCGAACATGAATAGCGTCTAGACTAGTAGAACCATCAAACCAGTTACAATAGTGGTACGGTTCATTTGATTGGACAATTAGAGATAGACTGAATGATTTTTAACGGTTTGACATTATAAACCAAATGAACCAGCCTGGTTTGACAAGTCCACTGGTTCACTACTTTAATCGTAAATGTTAAGAAAAAATATAATTTAAGGTAAACTAAAACCATCCAAAGAGCAAACTAAATTACTAATTTTTTCTAATTTCTTTTCTTCGCGAGCCTCTTTGTCGAGTTTATGTGGTCCACTATGGATTGACACCCTAATTACTAACTTGAATTTAGTAAAAACAGATTCTCAATGAGTGTTGCCTCATGTTATAACTTTTGATGATGGATGATATCCATTTGAAATTCTTTGTAATTAGTGACAAATACAGTCCTAAACTAGTGTGTTATTTATGTTATAGTGAATGAGAGACTCTATAACCAATGATTCTATAACGGTTAACCGTTAAACCATAATTTACTAACTTTTTCTGATTCCCCATGTCATATGATTATCAAAAAACAACATAAACCAAGTAAGCCATTAAAAATTTGAAATGGGCAATTGGGTTCACAATTTTGGTCATCATACAAGCACAAAAGTTCTCCATCTTCTTCACCAAGAACACATCCATAAAATCCCAAAAAAGGCCCCCACCCCCAAAATCCTATTTGGCCACGGATTACAGAGCCTTAGACTTACATAACAAAGCATCCATTAACATTTTCGTCACTAAAAAGCTGGTCTGGATTTCCAAATGGATACGCTTGCTGCTGATCATGGAGAAAGAAAGGATTTGGGTGGGTAGCATTCACAGCAGCAGGGAAGTAGTAAAACTGTTGTGGATGGTACTGATATGGCGAATGCAGAACCTGATTCGTCGCCATTTGCTGATACCTATCGCCACCGGACGGATCCGAAGAACATGGAGGAACAGAGCTACTAGCAGAGTTAGGATCGACATTGTTGTCCTGCTGAACTTTAATCTCCTTCTTCTCTGCTTTACTTTTACCCTCGTGCAGCGGCGGATCCAGGACATAGCGTAGCACTGGGCCGTATTTCATTAGAAAATTAGATATGGTAAAAAAAATCACAGTTTTATTTTACAATATCAATTGTACACGTCAATCTTTTAAATTTTAATATAGTGAATTCATCAATAATAGAGTTTACATCCACATCAATAGCATACTCTCTTTAAGATAAAATAGTTAACCAATTGGAGAGAAATTCATCGTTCATTTGTTGCACAAATGTCAACACAATCGACTAATCAATTCCTATTTTCAACAACTGCTCAAGTAATTTCTTAAGAGAATAAACCTCATTTTTCTTTTAGTCTTTTACGTTTTAGAATTTTAGGTTTCATTGTTTGCTTTTCTTTATATGATAATTATTGGAGCTAGAATTTTCAGGCTAAATTTAGAGTTGTGATTTGAATATGTTCATCTTAACCATTTTCCTAATTACACACAATTTTATTATAAAATAACACTGTGCCAAATGGGTAAATCGATAAACTCATAAGTACTATACTAGTTCCAGATCCAGGGGAGGGCTGGGCCGGGGCCCGGGGTGGCCACCCCCTGGATCCGCCACTGCCCTCGTGCCGCTTCTTCTCGCCACTGACGCGGTTACCCGGAGAGTCTTTAGCGACGGTTTGGGTTTTTGGCGACGAGTTTTCGGCCGCGGCTGGGATGACCACCGCCTTTGGCTCTTCTTCTTGTTTGGTTCCCCTGTTTTCACTCTGTTTCTGGTTCTCCTTATTCTTCTTCTGACTGCTTTCCCCTTGTTCTTGGTTGGCTTTAGGATTCTTGGGTTCGTTGCTATCACAAATCGAAGCCTTCTTCCCTTTGTTTGAGAGTTTCCTGATCAATGTCTCTCCTTCCACGTTTCCAGTTACAGTGACTCTCTGTTGCTTCATATCAACAGTTACCGTGTATACACCTTATCAAACAAAATATAAATCGTCACGAAAGGTGAAAAAAACTACCCTGCCGCGAGTGGGAGCAAAATAAAAACTGAAAATTTACCGTGGATGGCTAAGAGGATTTTGCAGACTTTTCTCTTG
The DNA here is from genome assembly GCA_946122785.1 of Linum tenue. NCBI lineage: Eukaryota > Viridiplantae > Streptophyta > Magnoliopsida > Malpighiales > Linaceae > Linum > Linum tenue. Next base: position 48,708,884 of record CAMGYJ010000011.1, on the reverse strand, counting down.
CAACCTTGGCAGTGGACGGAAACTCTCAGCAGCCATGTCTGTGGGGGAAAAAACAACAACAATGGCGATGGTTTTGTATCAATCAATAAAATAGCGACGAAAGAAAAGAAGGGATGAGGTAGTGATTGAGTTACTTTGCAATGGAGTCCAGTTGAAGCTTCTTCGGCTACAGAGGATGTGTTCCTTGCCATAACAAGAAGCACAAAAGAACCCTCCTTTCTCTCTCTCTCACTCTCTAGCAAATAGCTCTGTTTCTGAGAAAAAAATAGAAAGTGGGTGAAGTTAATATAGATAGGGTAAACACTCTGGTTTAAATTCCCTCTGTATCTTTCTTCTGCATTCAGTTGTCCATCACCATTAATGATATTTTTTTTAAACAGGGTGATGTTGGTTAAGTGGTAGCTAGCTTAACCATTCACATCTATCTAGAATCCAAGGGTGGGTTGGGGGAGCCATCAATACACTACCCATTAACACACATAAGGCATAGATCCAAATGTCATTCCAACGCCATCATTCTATTTCAGAGGTTGCATGAATGAATGAATGAACTGGCCGGATTTGGTTTGGTGGGTAGAAGCCTAGAAGGTCATTTACTTCAGCGGTCGATCATCATCATCGTCATCAGTAGTCTCCTTTGAATAGTTAAGGCCCCTTTTGGAGCCAATGAGATAGAGAGGCATGATTGAGAAAGAAGAAGAAGAAGAAGTAGCCTAGGCTCTGCATATTGAGCATTCTTACACCAACAGTTTCTTGGGAACTATGGAAATGTATTAAAAGGGCAAATAGTAAGGGGGAAGAGAGTGAGGAGAAGAGAAGCAAGCAAGCACATTATGGTTGTGGTGCAAAAGATAATATTGGTTGAGCAATAAATGAATGGAAGGTTGAGGAATTCATTCCTCACAAGGGGAAAAGTTAATCTGCTAACTTGAAGATTCGTTAGCAGATACTAACTGATATCCAAAATACATGAACTAGTATCCAAGTACTAAAGCATCTAAAGACCACAGACTAGTATTCAAAGTTTGCTAACTGATATCCACCATGAATCAACTATTATCCCAAATTCACAAAATAATATCTAGACAATACAGAATAGTATCCATATAGCACATAATTAGTATCCAGATAACACATAAGAGTATCCATATTGAATACTAGTTGGTTGTTTGTGGATATTAGTTGGTATCTGCTATCTGGATACTAGTTTGTGATGTTTTGAATACTAGTCTGTGCTATCTAGATACTCAGCAGACTTGGATATTAGTTCATACATTTTGGATGTTAGTTAGTATATACTAACGAATTTTCTAGTTAGCAGAATAACTAGGCCGCCTCTTGTGAGGGATCAAATACCAACCTAGTTATTCTGCTAACTTGAAGATTCGTTAGTATATACTAACTAATATCCAAAATGTACGAACTAATATCAAAGTCTGCTAAGTATCTAGATAGCACAGACTAGTATTCAAAACATCACAAACTAGTATCCAGATAGCAGATACCAACTAATATCCACAATCAACCAACTAATATTCAATATGGATACTCTTATGGGATATCTGGATACTTTTATGTGTTATCTGAATACTAATCATGTGTTGTTTGGATACTATTCTGTATTGTCTAGATATTAGTTTGTGAATTTGGGATAATAGTTGATTCATGGTGGATATCAATTAGCAAACTTTGAATATTAGTTTGTGCTCTCTAGATACTTTAGTACTTGGATATTAGTTCATGTAATTTAAATATCAGTTAGTATCTGCTAACGAATCTTCAAGTTAGCAAATTAACTTTCCCCCATCAAATACATTGCTCCGCGGAGTTATAGTCTTATAATTGCAAAGTAACGACGACAACTATGATTGTACCACAACTCACGATTAGTATTGGGGTAAATGACACATTTGGTCACTGAGATTATTAAATTGTGTCATGTTTAGTCACTAGAAAAATTTAATATCAATTTTGGTCACTCGAATTACCGAAATTGGTCAAATTTAGTCACTCTCCCGTCAGTTTCCGTCCAACTCCATTAATGTAGTTGGACGGAAACTTTTGGGAGAGTGACTAAATGTGACATGTTTCAGTAATACGAGTGACTAAATGTGACATTTTTCAATAATTCGAGTGACCGGAGTTGGACAGAGGCTACAGAAGAGTGACCAAATGTGACCTGTGTCAGTAATTCGAGTGACCAAAATTGATATTAAATTTTTCTAGTGACTAAATATGACACGATTTAGTAATCTCAATGACCAAATGTGTCATTTACCCATTAGTATTGATATCAATTCCCGTATCCTTAGCAAACTAACCAATCCCCCAAGTTGGATGGATTGTCTTAAAGTGGTAAATCTTAGTCCTATGATCAACTCAATCACATTCCGGATATAGTGGATAAACGAATTCAACGGCTAACTACAACTGAATTTGTGAATTTAGCTTTAAGAGAGGGATATAGGCCTCATCAACCCTTGTAAGTAAAACATAACAGATAATAGACGTATTACAAGCTTTTTGCCCCCTCCTGGGCAGATTTTACAACTAAACTATTACATTTGTCTTTGGAGTACTTCAATACATTGCAGCTAGATGGACTCAGAAAAGAAAAGGTTTCTTTCCCAAGGGACTGCAAATGGCTGTTTTAGGCTGAAGTAGGCTCTTCCTTGACAGTTAAGACTTTCGCTTCATCTTCTTGTTTTGCATCTGCCTCCGAGTGGTTCGCCTCTTCAGCTTCATCCCTACCCCCATCCATGGGCTGCAGGTACCCAGTTATGCATCAGGTTCTTAACATTCAAGTTTTTCTACTAATGAAAGGAAGGGAAAAGGAGAGTTTGTATGGACGGACACTTACCCCCAAGTTCTTCATGCTAGAAGAGATGTCATCTTGTTGCTGCTGAAGTGTAGTTCTGAGTTCTTTAAACTCCTGTTGTTTGTTTTTTATTGGGATTCAGATGGAAATTATTACTTGAACAGGTTGTAGTAGCATGTGAGGGGAAATGGTGTGAAGGAGTAATACTAACCAACCGAAGTTGATCCACTTCGTCATTCAACGATTTCTTCACTCCTGTTAATTCCTGAAAAAGCAAGAAGATCCCACCTCAATCCACTAGCATAATCAAATGTAGGAAGCAAGCAATAGGATGCCAGGTTCAAATTGTAACAAAAGGCAATATGAACCATGAAGCAAGCAAGTGAACCCCTTTGATTATTAAGCTACAGAAAGGTAGGAGTGGTGCTGGTTATTGAGACAAAATCTCAACCCTAACACACACCAAATAACTTGGGTCTGCTGAAAGCTAGGAAAAATTGCTTACGAGGGAAAACACTGCACAACCAGCCCAGTTGTTTTAAGCAAAGCTAGTGATCGACAAGTAACACCACGGCCGAGCCGAATGCCAGTCATCCAGATGGAGACACAGCATAAGAACTCGGTAGGAACAGAACGACAAAGAGCTAACACGAATTAGACAATGGAAAAACCCAAGAACATGACATTCAAGCAATAGAAGCACAATGTATCCAACAGATACAAGCAAATGTTAAAGTCCCATAGTGGTCTGCTGCATCATCTACCTCACAACTTCTCTCAATCTCCAAGTTCATCAACTAAACAAACAGAACTGGGTTTAGGAAATAGAGGGAAGGAGGCAATGACTGTTTGTTACCTCACGGTAGATTTTGATCTGAGTGTCTATCTTGGATCTCCAAGAATGCAAGTCCTGAAAACCATAAACACGCCAACAAAACTTCAACAATCAATGTCTATCCCAACTTTCCAAGTCAATCAAAGTCAAAGCCTAATTTCGACTAGAAAATTAAGAACTTCACCTTTTTCAAGCCTTGGATTCTGGTAAGGAGCTCAACCCTCGATTCGTTCAATTCCTACAAACACAACCAGCAACAGCGGAGATTCTTTCTTAATAGTAAATCCAAATCTAGTTTTTTTCCGCTGGCGGCAGCTGCTAAATCAAAACCCTGGCAAATACGTAGGAGGACTCGGAATTCAAAAGGTTGAAGAAGAATGAGAGAGAAAAAAAAATCTCTCACCGCGATCTTGGAGCTCACGGGCGTAAGATTCTCCTTCTTCTGGATGCCGCTCGGAAAGGGGGAAAAGAAACGGAAATGAGAATGTGAGCAGAAAAAGGAAATATACGGAGAATGAGAAAAGGCAGCAGGGGGAGTAGAAAGTAAACCGGAGCGAGAGGAGCGGGCGGCGGAGATGGAGATTGGGCGGTGGCGGAGTCGGAGTCGGCCATTGGCGGAGGCGGGTCGATTTGGAGCTCGGAGATAGAGAGAAAGAGAGAGGAAATGGAAGTGGAGAATTTGAATATGGATGAGGAATTGGGCGCGGGGGAAAGAGTGGGGGGGTTTGGGAGGAAGACAGTAATGGGAGAGAGAAAATGGGGACTGAACTGATCAAAGAAGTTGCAGTCTGCACATAGCCACATACAGACTGAATCTGGAAGAGTGACTCCGCGGTCCTATATTTTTGTTTCTTTCTATTTTTTTTATACTTTTATGTAGTGTTTTTTTATACTGAATTATTTTTGTGATGCGTGCAAACCCAACAAACAAACATCTACAAAAAAAAAAAAAATAGTGGCAGTCGAGATATAATTTGGGGTTTCACTCCCTTAGGCTACCTTCAATAAAGTCTCTATAAATGAGGGAGACTCTATATCTGGAGAAAATTTAGCTTCAATAGAGTCTCTATAAATGGAGGAGTCTCTATATTTGGGGAACTACAAAAGGATCCCCAAATTTGGGGTGGAAATGGGGTTCCCCAAATATAGAGACTCCCCAAAGCCCGCCACGTGGCTTTTCTTTTTCTTTTTAAGATTTTAGGGGTTAATTGGGGTTTAATTAGGAGATTAGTTAGAGATTTAATTAGATCAATCATTTTCAAGTGTTGTGTAAACCCAAATTAGGTTCACAACTTTTCGCAAAAAAAAAATAAATTCGGTCTAGAAATTGGCAAAATACACTTGTGTAGCCAAAACTTTCACCTTTGTGCCACTTATAGCCACATTTGGCGAAATACCACTAATAGCCACTTCCGTCCAATACTTTAACGGTGTTATCTAACAAAGTGACTGGACTAACAGCAATAGTTGATGTGGCATATTTTATTGAGAAATAATGACAGGTGGAAAATCATTAAAATTTTATCCTTTGATTTTAATTAAATTAAATGAAAATTATAAAAAATCATAAATTCATAAAAAAAGAATATAAAAAACAATAATCTCAATCGTCTTCCACCACCTCTTCACCTTCCCATCTTCGAAATCACTGCCGCTCTCGTTCTCTCTAATTCATCATCCCCATCAACGAAGAAATAACAAGTGAATAAATCATCAATCTTTGCAAATCTGACGCCGCCGCCACCTACTCATCCTCCCCTGTCGCTGGTGGAGTGGGCGAAGAAGCCCGCATCACTGCAACTGCTGGCGGAGTAGGAAGACGAATGCGATGGGGCCACGAAAGTAATCGACGGGGAGATGGTGCAGCGGTGTTAATGAGGAATAAGAATGCGATGGGGATTCGACGTTGTGAGTGGAGGCGGAGCCCAGGAGCTTTCGATACACCGCTACCATTGAAATTTAACAAAACCCTAGCAGCCGTCTCTCCCGTTCGAAAATCCTCTTCTCCTACGACAAATCTATTCCCGGCTACATCATCTTCAACATCCAGTTTCACGTCTTGCCTGTTCCCAAATTTTCTAGGGTTATTTCTTCTCGATTGGGAGACCTTGAAGAAATCCAATTGAGGATCTTGTAATCCAAGAAGAGATAGGCATCCCTCCGATCTCGTCCCGGCGACGAGGTTCTGGCATCCCTCCGATCTCCTTCGTTTGTTGTCTGTAGCCACCGTCGGGCTTTGAGCTGATGGTGAGGATGAGGAAGAGGTGAGGGAAGAGGACCAGCCGAAGCTAGCGGCGCCATCAAAGAAGATGAGGGAGAAGATTAAGAGAGATGAGAGAATTTTGATTTTCTTTTTGTTTTTTAAGGTAGATGGGGAAAGTTTTTAATTTTTTTAATAATAAATAAATTATTAAGATGATGTGTCAATTTTTGCTTAGCTGTCGCTGACGTGGTTGATGATTTGGCGCCTCGTCAGCCAACCGTCAAATAAGTTGACGGAGTTATTAACACCGTCATAGTTTCTAACGGAAATGGCTATATTTGGCACGCAACATCTTTCAAAAGTGGCTATTAGTGGTATTTCACCAAATGTGGCTATAAGTGGCACAAAGGTGAAAGTTTTGGCTATGCAAGTGTATTTAGAAATTTAACAAAATTCTATCTAAAAATTTGTATTTAAAAATGATGACGAACTATACAAAAATTAACATGAACAAATTATATTAAGACTTCGATAAGTACATTTTTAAGTAAATGGAAAAATCAAGATCCCCAAATACGGAGATTGAAGCATTGGAGCAAAAGAAGGAAAAATGAGGATCAATCTCCAAATTTGGGGATGAAGGCCCCCAAATTTGGGGTTTTGCATTGGACTTGGCCTTAGCTATAGCAAAGCTAAGTTTAGTAAAAATGTAAGTGGCAGCCTGAACCCCCGCATTCCGATACACGAAGAATTTATGGATCCGCTTGAGCAAGGTCACGACATCCGTACCAACCCTGTCAACGAAGAAAAAGAAAAATGGCAGGAAACCGTAACCAGTCGCTATACACAAGTCCCGATACTTGACACCAGAGGCGGAGCTACATTCAACCTGAGATGGTTTCATGGTCGGAGAATTACGACGATGGTGATGCAGTGCTCCGAATGGGATCCGAGTACCTTGGCTATAATCCATTATCAGACGGTACTTAGAACTTAGAAGTCCTTTCTGGCCATTCTTCTCAATTCACTTAGTTATTATGTTTTAATAGCCACGCCATTTATTTAACATGTCAACTATTAGAGTTGACTGCCACATCCACAATTAACGGAATTGGACGGAAAGTGACCAAACTTGAACTGGTGAACTAGTTTTAGTGACGACGAATTGAATTAAATATTTGTAGTGATCAAACGTGAAATTTTTAGTAAATTCAATGACCAAACTTGTAATTTACCCAAAGGAAATATTGGAGAATGAGAGAAAGGCAGGGAAGGGAGGAAGAAGACAACATCAAGCCTTCGACAGCGACTCCTTACTTTATTTATTAATATAATAATATTATTAATATATTTTATATATCACTTTGCACCCCTTGCTTTTTCTTCCAAACAACAATTTGTACACTTCTTAAATTTGCTCCCCCGCAAATTACCCCTCAATTTGCACCCTCCTCGAATTTGCACTCCTTGTTGCCAAACATAGCGCTAATGTTTTAACCTGAAGGGGCTATTGGGTCTTGGTTTAATGGAGGGAGGAATGGACTTTGACTTCTGATAGAAATGGAATATGGGGGGAATGGTCGTTTGGTGTAGGTAGGTAGGCAGTGGATGGAGAAAACCAGAGACGACAAAGGTATTCGAGGACGGTAGAACGAAAAGAGGATTAGATGAAGTAAAATAAGACAGAGGGGTCGGCAACCAGAACAGTGGAGAGGAATTACATGGATGGATCATGTAACTAGTCAGCGGCCCGGCCAGTTGGCCGGATACAATTGTCAATTGCATACACTACAGTAGCAATTCGTATGCGACATACGTGTTTATTTGTTAGTATAAGAAAATCTAGATTATTAAAATATTCGACACATTCAAATGGATTGATAGCATTAGAAAACCCAAATTATTATAACATTTGAACCCTTCAAAAGGATGAACATCATAGCATTTTCCTACATTCTAAACTACTCATATATTAAAATTTTGTAGAAAATGGAAGACAAACCTCATGTAAAGTAACCGACTCCTAAAACTTTTAAATCACTTGTTTATTTACTCCTCATTTTCATAGATTACTGCATATGTTATTAAGACTTGTTTGTATTTCCTTAACTATGAGTAAAATCATGGAAGAAATACACATGGTGCCACTTAAATTTGGTAATTGGTGAAGTCATACCATCAAATTAAAGTTAATTTAGTGCATCACATACCACTTAAGTCCGATTAAAGTGCATCCGTCCATATTTCCATCCAATTTACTAACGGAAGGAATTAAATATTGGTATGTTTACACCTTGCCACATAATTAGTCCTCCCACACTCTGACGGGGAACGGATTAGGTCAGTAACCTTATGGTAAATAACTATGAGTAACCCGCTCACATCAGCATGACATCAGCATCCTCTCTCTCCTGGAAAGCCTTTAATTTCCCCCTCTTTAATCTTTGACGGACGATTTCTCACTCGTTTTAAGTCGAAATTTGATTTTTTTGCACAGTTAGATCAGATTAATTGTGCTCTTCAAAATGATATCCACTTTGATATATTTTTCGAACAAAAAAATTGAGCCATTTTATACCAGTCTATACCATATGGTATTGACTGGTATTGAAATAAGAGCATACATATGGTTTGAAAAGCGTACCATGGTGGTATGACACAAACCAAAACTGTAGGATGGTTGAATACATGATAGTAGAAGTATATTAATTGTCATTTACGACTTTTAACAGTGTATACCATAAGATACCATAAGATACCACCCCGTACCAGGGTGGTATTGTATGGTATTGCGTGGTATTTTTTTGTCTTGTAATTTGTTCACCCAGAAATTTGTAGATCCAATAGATCATGATGAACTCGTCCCTGCTGTGCAAACGTTTTCAAAAACGAATTAAAAACGAAGAAGATACCATATGGTATGCAGTTGGTACCGAGAGGCCAGAATTTTTTTTTCCTCAAAAAATATTGAAAATTGATCTCATTTTGTAGAGCACGATGAACTCGTTCCATCTGTGCAAAAAAAATTAAAATCCGAGTTAAAACGAAAAAGATATGAGTCAATTAAGAAAGTTAGTGAGAATAAAAATGGTCTTTAATTCTCCATCCTTAGATCTGGATTTTTTAAATAAAAGGTCCAGATTTAGTTATTGATGGGTGCATAACCCATGGTTTTGATTATTGATGGGTGCATAACCCTAACTTTGAACCCTCTGACGGGGAAAAAAATGAACATACTAAAAAGTAAAAAACAAAACAAAATCAATAATCAAAACAAAAAATAGAAAGTGGAACTCTCCCACCAGACCACAATTCTCACATCCTTCGTCTCCCCTAAACCCCGAACTTTGAATTTTGGTGGACAATATACCTTCGATCTCCCTTCGTTCCTACCGGTGGTGACAATCGAGGAGCAAGCTCCCGGCTAGTGGCGCGATCGTAAAGTTAATCCAACCGCCATCATCGCTTCGATTACAACACTGAACTCGACGATTTTGCATCCCCTAAATCCAAAATGGCGGCAAAGAATCAGAGAGCAGTGCGATTTATAAAGGGCGAAGACAATTGCGATTGGGTTTGCTGAACTGTTTCCTGGTTTGGGCACTCAAAATTTCCTCCATGCATTGTGGGTTTTCTTCCATATGCTGCAACTTTTCATTGAAGATTTGGTTGCGATTCAAGGCTTCAAAATTCAAGTTAGGATGTTTTCCAGCTAGAATTATTGGCGTAAACTAACAAAACAATGGGCAGATCAAAGTTATGCGGCCAGCAGAACCCGAAGGTCAGTGGGATTGAAAGGAGACGAAGGCTTGATGAGAGTAGGGTTTGGGAGCTCTATTTGTTTCGATTATTGATTTATTTTTTGGGAGGATGATTATTATTTTTCAGCCTAGTTATTCTGCTAACTTGAAAATTTGTTAGTATATACTAACTAATATCCAGAGTGTGGGAAAGCTGACCTGTCAAACCTGACGTGTATAGAAAACAATATTTAATTCCTTCTGTTAGTAAATTGGATGGAAATATGGACGGACGCACATTAATCGGACTTAAGTGGTATCCGATGCACTAAATTAACTTTGATGGTATAGCTTCACCAATTGCCAAACTTAAGTGGCACAAAGTGTATTTCACCCGTAAAATCATCATCCCCACTAATCACAATGTCTTCATCTCCTTTGCGAAATATTTATCTCCATTAAGTTTTGCCTCATTTTTTTCTCTTGCATGTCAATAGTTTCTTGTTTTTCTATATTTCATTTAGCACAAAAAATTGAATGGTTAAGTATTTACCAATAAAAATCATCTATTTTATTGGAGTTCAATTTACTTCTTCCAAACGATTAACAAAATCCACAATATTTTCTTGCTCCCAATCACTGTACTTATACCTCCCTTGTGAAAAATGTCTTCTTTTGTGTCAACAACATTATCAATTCTAGCATCGGATTCGTTACCTCCAACATTAGCATTTTCATTTTTTTTCCTCTTGCATTAGAATTATTATTTTAGATTATTGACATTCAAAAGCACAACTTATAGTGGGATTTTTTCGAATTATAAATGAATAATATATATTGGAGTAAAAAATTGTTGTCAGATACAGTTGCATGCATGTTATTGGGAAATTAAGTAAAGTTACATTGGGGTTTGAAGTTATAGGCACCATGTATTTGTCTATAAATTAAAGAATACAACTAAATATTATTTGTTCTTGTATAAAAATCAACACCTTTAAAATTTGAAGATGTATACAGTGGATAGAAAAATAATTAGTGGATGATAAATGCAATCAAATGCATTACAAAATAAACATGTGAAAAGTGAATATGCTAGGTACTTTAATTACATAACATTCCACGGGTGCATGTTAGAAACACACTCCAAATGTAATAGATAATAAAGTAACCTTGTAATTAATATGGATAACCATTTTCATGCAAGTAAAATATATTTTGATCAAGTGAAGAAGATCATGCATTATGCTCTTCGTCATCCTTCCCTATCCTGTAAACTATGTATTCACTTTGTTTGGTTAGAGATATGATAATCTATAAGTTTGATGTCGAAATTCAACATCAGTCCCTCAATTTTTAGGAGATGAGCATATGGAGCTCATCTCATTTTATCATGTCTTGTAATAGAATCTCAGATGATTCCAAAAATTTGAGCTCCAACCCTATCCATAACAACAAAGTTAGCCTCAGTTGTTTGTCCACAACTCAAAGGTGGATCCTAATTCTGTCTAATGATCGTAATGTCATACACAACCATATAAATTGTCTTAAGTAAGATAATTTTTAATTGGTATTGTCAAAAGAATCAAAATTATTCAATTACTAATAGAAAAAAGTCATCGTATTAAAACACATTGCAAAATTATATACATGGAAACTTTAATAAATACCGATGCAAATTACAGGCAGAGGGCATAATAAGAAGCACTTCCAAGATACTTAAATGATTATCCTCTATTTATTTGACAACAACAAAGCACCGATAAAGTACACTTTGTTAAGGGTCTTTCGTTATCCACATAATGTCAAACCATATTTCCTATGTATGTTATCTTTTCTACTATATCTTTAGTATGCTTTGTTAATTATTAAGAAAATATTATATATTGTTGCATTGGTAGTAGAATCTACATTGGAGAGAATTGAACGATTTTATATATATATTCTTCACTGTACTATAGCAAACCAACTTCACATTAATAATGGTTGCAAGTTTCATAGTTCGTTGCCAAGTGGCTGTCGTCTTTGATGTTGTTGTACAGTTTCCACAGAAGTACTCGTTTGACTATTCTTCGAATTTTCATGGACAAGTTTTGCATCCAGTTTAACACCACCCATTCTTAACTCTGATAACTTTGCGTTTGATGGAATACATATTTTCTCACATATCACAGAAAGTGTTAGCATTTGATAGGTAATGAGTCGTTAATCGAAACATATACTTACTTCTTCTCCCTACTTCATTTTCAATTGATTTAGCTCTTGTATTGTTTTGATTTGGATTAGTTGTTGAGGTTTTTTTGTGCTTTTCACTGGAGAAGGTGGTGAATCACTATCACTTCTTTTAGGAAAAAGAATGATAACTAATCCCTTTTTTCGTTTTGAATTTAGAAACTTATAACGCGCAAAAAAATCTGGTGATTAAATTTTCATTGAATTTCACCTTGGCCTAAACTTAATAAGTTTTACAATTCCTAGATTTGCTAGCATCAAGGTTGCTCCATATGAGGAGAAGGTATTTGATTCAAAGTTGATAACCAATTTGGTTGTAATTGACCTGTAATCTCTTGTTGTTAGACTGACCTTGAAATTCTTGATAGCATAAACTATATGTTCACGAAACATATGGTGAATATTCTTGATTTGCCCATTCAAAATTTGCACCCAAATATCATTACTCTAAAGAAAAAAATAGGAATATTAGTAATATTTCAAAACTTGAATAATAGAGTTGAATTTGGGTGATTGTTCTTTGTTTACATTTGTGTCAATAACTATCATATCAAGATGAAGAATAATATATAGGTTGAGATTGATTGCTAGCCACTTCCTCGAAATCTGACATTGACGAATCCAGTTTCTCTTATGAGTTTTCGGATCATATATAGATTGGGATTGCATATTGACCAAATACCGATGAAAACTTTAGTGGGATAATTATTTTTGTTTCACAATTGATATCAGTAAAAAAATCTTAACATAATAATCACCATGGATTCTCTTTTTCTTAAATAAGAATCTTAGCATATCTATTATCTAACCATGCATATTATTTCCTAGTAAAACGTGGAAAGTAAATTTTGAAGTAATACTGAACAAATGTAGCACTTAAATGCAATTTAAGCCCCCGCAATCATGAATGTAAATGAGTTGAAAGATTATTATATACTATCATACATATTAACATTTTAGTATATAGAAAATTGCAATTAGGCAGAGAGTAGAAAAAAACAGATTCTACGTTTAGTAAAACATCAACTACGTTTCAATAGGGACCTGCCGTTGAAAGTATAAGGGCATATTTAATGGCAAAGAAATAATACATGCAATAATTCGTAAGCTAACAAATTATCAATATGTGGATTAAGTACGCCAATAGGAGCCGTCGATAAATCTTTTTAATTCATAAAGTATATAATTTTTTTTCACTAATTTTTATTATTATGAATGATTTGTGAAATGCATTCATAGCTTGTTACTCATCGCTTGTTATGAAACTCAAATAATTTTCAATCTATATACTCCAACAATCATTATAAATTGATCTCTAACTCAATTTCGAAGATCGTCTTGAATTAACTTCATAGCAAACAAAGTAATTTCACAACTTGCTGCTGCAACATATACAACAATAACAATTTTTAAAGGTGTACCACATATCACTAATTTCAAACTGTTATCATTATGATGCATAAATTTATACCAACAATTTAATTTTTGAACTAAGGTCGCTATCCCCAACCTAGGTCCATTAAGAAATTCCACCTATAATAACTTAAGTAGAGGCCCATTTGCTGTTATGTTTCTGCCGTATACCTGGAAGTAATTAGCGGCCCATATATGAATTATAGGAAAAGACCAATTGCTCCTTCCGTTCTCTGCGCAGGTGAATGGAAAAGGGAATTAAGGGCTCGTTTGCTTGAGGGTTTTGGTAATGGATTTGGTCATGGAAATAGATTCATCATGGACTTGAACCGAAATCCATCGTTTGCGTTAGGGAATTAGGAAGATGGAATTTGTGGGCCCCACCTCTTTTGGTGTTCCAAATCCGTGGACCCCACGGACTTGGAAGTTCCACCTCTTGAGGTGGGATTTGGGTGATGGATTAAAATCCATGATGGTAAATTACCTTTCTACCCTTAATTATTTCTTTAATTACAAATGTGTCCTACTTTAATTCAATGGTCATGCAACTATAAACTTTTATAATTTCGTATTTTATAAATATGTGAATTTATCATTTCGTTTTGTAATATCGTATTTTATTTAGATTCACCTAGAAACACTTTATGCTCATCTTGTGCATTATTATTTGATTGACTCTCGGATTCCACATCGGTGAGTTAGCAAGAAGATGATGAGTTGTAGCAATAAAGCAAGCAATTGGTTGCAATTGATACATAATAATGCGTACATTATTAGATGAATTGTTAATTAGTGCCAAATTGTAATACATTTCTTATATTTGTAGTTGAATTATTAATCCACAAGTTTAAAATTTATTTCTATGTTTTAGATTAGTTTTAAATGAAATATTTAGATTATAATATAGAAATATAATTAAATAAGGATAACAAGTTAATTTGTATTTAATATCCACAAATCTAATCAAACAAAGTCCATAATCAAATCCATCAAGCAAACAATAGACTTGTTCAAATCCATAATGCCACCAAATCCATCATATATCCATGGTTTTCCAAAACCCAGGTTTTATCAAAACCCTCATTTTTCAAATCCATGAAGCAAACGACCCGTAAGTGGTTCATGGAGTAGAACCTCCATATATGTATTTAAGGGTCCAAGTGCAGCTCTGACCGCTCCTTCGCTGCTGCACTCTATTTTGGTTAAGAGCAAGCTTTGGAACGACTCCTGGCACGCCCCTGACCCCTTCGGCATCCACAAGAAGCAAGGGATGGAGAGGGTTATGGCAGATATCGGCTGGAAGCCCCCTGCGGAGGGTTGGGTTCTGGTGAACACGGATGGGGCGTCAAATGGTAACCCGGGACCAGCCGGTGCTGGTGGGGTGGTCAGAGGACCGCTGGGTAACTGGTTGGGCGGATTTGTGGCCGGGATTGGCTCGGCAACTGCCGTCTTGGCTGAGTTGTGGGCAATTTATTATGGTCTGGAACTCACGTGGAAACTTGGGCATCGGGTGGTGAAGTTAGCTTCGGACTCTCAGCTCGCGATTCAGCTGATTCAGGAGCGTCATGACCCCATCCATCCCTATGCGACCATTCTGAACCTTATCCGCAGGAAAATTGGGCAAGATTGGTTGGTTAGTTTGACTCATACATATCGCGAAGGGAATAGAGTCGCGGACTGGCTCTCGAAGCACAGTCTCGTCTATCCCTACGGGATGTATGAGCTGATTGATCCTCCGATAGGTGTTGTCCAACTGTTGCAAGACGATATGATGGGTGTCACTTTCGAGCGCCGGGTTGTGGCGGCTCACTCCTCTCCTATCTAGTCCCCCCCTCTTGTCTCTGCTTCTTGGCCTCGGCCTCCTCTTGTATTCAAAAAAAAAAAATATATGTATTGGAGGATGAAAGGTAAATTCGACTTTTCGCTTCCGAATTTATGAATTCAAATCGGTTGTCGGATTTAACGGAATCCGGATGGAAATATTATCGGAAGGACATATTTGGTATCATGATAATAATAAACGAGTATGTTTGATGTAAAACATAATAGAATATGTTTGAGAAAAAACCATAATAGAGAAACAATTTATGCTATTAACCCTTCTGATATTCTTATGTTCGGGGGAAAATTTTAATTGTCTGGATTTTGATTTGGGCTCGTAGTCCGTCTCTTTTTTTTGGGTCAGCATGTACATATTCTTTTTCAGTTTCAAGGGAGCAAGATGTTTTACATGTGAGAACATATGCAAATCGCATCCTTAAGAAATTATTGGTAGAACTTATGCAAATCACATCCAAGAGTTATGCAAGCAATAACTTTGCAAATGGATACTCTGAGATAGAACGAGAAAAAGTAAATTTGATTCATTCAACTTCTAAGACTTTGGAACAATTAGAAAATTACAAAAATGAAACCATTCATTTTGAACATTCATTTCTGAGTTTGTGATTTTTTATTAGAAGGAAAACCCGTAAGAAGAGGGAAGGAAAAGATTTCTGACGGCACCACAGTTTTACATTGTGATACAATAGTCCTTTTTCAAAGGGTTTCTTTGTTTTACAACAATAATAAAAACATTTGATTAGTTAATATACTATTTACTCATTAGTAGCAAAAAAATTAAATTTAAAAACGCGGCGCATAAACATATGAAGTGTATAGTGCAATTTAGCTATTAAAAAAAAAGTATAGTGCAATTTAACCTGGAACACAAATTCGATGTTTGTATATCATTGAATTCGTACAAATAACATTTAGGGGTCGTTTGGAAAATGAAAATTTGAATATAGAGGTTCTAACTAATTATATGAAGTGTAAATTGCAATGTAAACATATGAAGTGTATAGTGCAATTTAACCCGGAACACAAATTCGATGTGTGTACAATTGAATTCGTACAAATAACATTTAGAGGTCGTTTGGAAAATGATAATTTAAATATAGAGAATCTAACAAATTTAGAGATTTTTAGCTCCTGAAATTATTTGAATACGATTATGAAAAGTTCAATGTTTGATAATTAGGAATACTGAAAGTATGGTAATTAACTAATTATGAAGTGGGAAAGCAATGGCAAAATGGAATATAGACCTCATTAGCTTTCAACACGGCGGATGAAAGCTACCTCTCAGTAGGGGTGGGTAAACGGTTCGGTAAACCCGAACCGAACCAAAACCGAATTAATGATATTCGGAAGGAAAATATGGATAGTTCAGAAATCAGGGTTCTTTCAACCGAACCGAATTTCCGATCGAAAAACCGAAATACTATAATTGCAAGCTCAAAATGGTGGATTTTTATGTTTGTAGTTGTTTTTAAACTTAAATATTTGAAATGTTTTATGATTTATGTGTTGAAAAGTGTGGTTTTATCATTGATTATGCATATAATTGATATTTATTGTTTATATTAGGGGTGAAAAATAATTTAAAAGTGAGAAAATACAAGCAGCTTCACAAATTCGATTTTGTGTGAAAAACCGAACCGAATTATAATTCGGTTTAAACCGACCGAACCGAATTATAATTCGGTTCGAATTCGGTTTGAGGTTTGGGAGAATTCGGGGACCCGGTATTCATAATTTCGGTTCGGTCAAAACTGAACCGACCGAATGCCCACCCCTACCTCCTAGTTGATCATTTACTCGTTTGGACTTTGGACCACTCTTCCAATACATTTATTAGTTATTTTAAAAGTATAAAATAGATCGAATATCCATCAAAACGAGTTTTCTTTCACCTTATACTATTTTTCATTACAAACAAATTTTCTCTTAATCTAATTCATTTCTAGTAAATCGTCGATTAGTAGTCAGCATGGTTCAAAAAGGCACGCTTAATCTCACGCTTAGGCACGCCTAGGCGCAAGGCAATAGCAAAACGCCTCGCCTAGGAGTTTCACGCCTAATTAGATACTAGAACACGCCATGGAGTAAGGCGACATATAAGTCTCTCCTGAACATTACTAGATGAAGCTAGAAAGTCAATATTAAAGGCCAAAAATTAACATCAACTACGAAATCAATTTTCTATTGCAATATTTTCAATAGCTCAAGAACTTTGTGAGCTATTGAGCTATGATTCTATGAATTCGTGAGCTATGTTCTTGTCATTAAGTGTTGAGTAAGTTATTAATCATTTTAACTGAAGTGAGGAAGTGTTGTAGATAATTATTTCACTCATCATGCAGTGCGAATAGCTATTTTTCTTCCAACGCCTAGACACGCTTAGTCTACGCCTAGGCGAGCGAGGCGCAAGGCAAAGGCTCAACACCCGCCTTACGCCTAGCGTCTTTTTGAACCTTGGTAGTCAGTACGAGATAATTTACTCACTATTCTTCAACTACATTTCTAATTCCAACCTCTCCGAGGTAATTCCGATTGTAAACTTTACTTTATACATGTCCAATGCAGGTGATTTTGAGCAAGAAAATATATAAATGATTAATTTTACAGAAAAAATTTATTAGTATTTTGCTGGGTTTCTTTCAACAATCTAGAGAGGTATTAGTAAATGGTATATGATCTACGATTGAACATCTCCCAACAATTCGAGATATTAGGATCAATTGCTTCTTAACATGATATTAAAGCCTTCTGTGACGGTGAGATATTTTGTTCGATTCCGATCACTCCCATGTGTTTCTCTTAACAAGAGGAACTACTCAAAGATTTACATTTTTTTTACAAAAGATAATCTTATATATATCAGAAAAAGGCAATTACATCCTGGAATGAAGCCAGGTCACAAAATCAAAGAACCGACTTGCAGACGGGTACAACAGAAGGGCCTTTCGAGCCACCAAGTGGGCTACCCTTGCTGGTTGGATAAGCAATGCAGAACCTCCTCGAGAAGAGCGCCTATCCGGCTATCGCGGACCTCAGATATGGAGAGCTTCTCAATTATCACTTGAGCATCCTCTTCAAAACGTACCTCCACCAATCCCGCCTCAGTGCACCAATGAATAGCATCTCGGAGCGTGAGCATCTCAACAACCAAAGGGTCATCAATGACACCAAACTGAACACCCCTCGCCCCTACCACCAACCCGGCTGGCGACAGGATAACCATCCCGCCCGCCAAATGAGAACTACGCCTGGTAGCGCCATCCCACCGGCAAATGAATGACCCAGAGTTTGCCGAACCCAGCGGCAGATTAGTCCGAGCAGGGGTACTAGGTTGTGCCCCATCCCTGGGCAGGTTAATCCACTCCTACAACTGCTGATTAAATTGACTCATAAGAGCTGGGATCCCAAATTGCTTGCCCTAAAAAACAAACCAATTACGAGATCGCCAGATCCGCCAAAGGACAGCAGCAACTGCCATCAGAAGATGAGGGTGCTGAATACACATCAACAGTCTTTTCAGGAATAGAGGAAACGTCTGCCTAGGAAGGCCTTGACCAAGGTATTCCAGCCCCGCATAGTCCCACAAAGCCTTAGCCACTAGACAATCGAGGAATAGATGCTCCATAGTCTCCGACTCCGCCCAGCAAACCGGGCACCGAGGATGGACTGGAACATCCCTTTCAATCAGCGCTTTAGTTGTAGGGAGGAGCCTATTTAGAATTTTCCAGAGAAAAATGCGCAACTTAGGAGGAATAGGGGCATTCCAGACTCTAATCCAGCTAGATCGATCCATCCAACTGATCGTTGATCGCCACTGGCCGTCTTTTTTGTCCATTCAAACAGCCAGATGATAAGCTGATTTTACCGTAAAAACCCCATCAGGCGTCATATGCCAGATCAGCCAATCCTCAATATTCCTGCGAGGAAGAGGGATCTCCCTAATTGCTTGACAGGTAGGGGGATCAAACCATTGACTTAACCTCTATTCACACCAACGCCCTTCCCCTGAAACAATTAACTCAGCCACCACCGGGTGTCCCCCACTAGACAAAACGCGCGGGTTAGGAACTGGGTTGTCCGGGTGCAGCCGAGGAATCCAATTATTCTCCAACAGAGGGGCGGCTTGACCATTCCCAATTTGCCACCGGAGGCCTTTCACTAACAATTGAAGACCAAAGAGAATGCTTTGCCAGCCCCACGACGGGCGAGATCTAGCCGTTGCTCGTAAAAAATCCCCCCTGGGGAAATATTTACCTTTATACACCTGAGCCAGCAAGGAGGTGGACTCATTTAGGATCCGCCATCCAACCTTAGCCAGCAGCGCTTGATTGAAATATTCAAAACGACGAAATCCCATCCCCCCATCATGCTTACTTCTGCACATGTTACGCCAAGACATCCAACGGATTTTAGACTCCCCATTCTCCACCCCCCACCAAAATCTGGCCACATGTCTATCCAATAGGCGGCACAACGAAAGAGGGAGACGAAAACAGGACATAACATGTAAGGGTAGAGCTAAAGCCACCGACTTGATCAGGGTTTCTTTCGCAGCCCAGGACAAGGTCCTTTGCTTCCACCCCTGCAGGCGAGCCAAGAGCTTTTCCTCTAGGTACCTGAACGTATCCATTTTCGACCGGGCTATCAGGGTAGGTAGTCCGAGGTATTTATCATGGACCCCCACTGCCCCCACACAGAGGATTTGGGCTAGGAACTCTTGATCCGGGAGGACAATATTACGGCTAAAACAAACCGCTGATTTATCCAAATTAACCCGCTGGCCACTAAGCTCCTCATATTCGTTAAGCACCAGAATCAAGTTTTCGCACTCCTGAAGTGATCCCCGAAGGAACATGTAAGAATCATTAGCGAAAAACAGATGTGAGATCCGAGGAGACATAGGGACAACCTTGACTCCCTCCAATTTCTTTTCCGAAATAGCTTTTCTGAGCAGGGCTGCAAACCCTTCAGTGCACAGTACAAACAGGAGCGGAGATAACGGATCACCCTGCCGGAGCCCTCTCGAGGCGGTAAAAAAACCCTTCGGAGAGCCGTTCATTAAAACAGAAAACAAACTCGATCGAAGGCATTCATGAATCCACCCTTGCCACGTAGCATTAAACCCTAACTTATCCAGAATTGCCAGGAGAAATGGCCATTCGACTCTATCATAGGCCTTTTCCATGTCAACCTTAAGAGCCATGTACCCTTTCTTTCCGCGCGTTTTGGTTTTTAAGTAGTGCATAAGTTCGTGTCCAAGAATGACATTTTCCACGATCTGGCATTCACGAATGAAGGCATTTTGCCCTTCCGAAACAATTCGGGGTAACCATCTAGCCAGGCGCTCTGCCATAATTTTGGTGATGATCTTGTACACAAACTGACAAAGGCTGATGGGACGGAGCTCCTTCATATTCTCCACATTGTCAACCTTCGGAATCAAAGTCAACCAGGTATGGTTGAAGCTGCGTAACATTCTTCCAGTGGAAAAGAAAGAGCCCACAGCAGCTATGACAGACTCTCCAACAATGTTCCAGAAGGATTTAAAGAACTTCCCCGTAAAGCCATCAGACCCTGGCGCTTGCTTCGATCCCATTGAGAAGACCGTCTTTCTAACTTCCTCTGGAAGGACCACTGCCGTGAGATTGGCATTCATCTCCTCCGTGACCCGCCGGTCGATTGTTAATGCTTCCACACGGTCTCTCATGTTAGGCACCTGGCATTCTGAGGAGAAGAGATTTTGGTAGAAACTCGTGGCAATGTCTGCTTTACCTCCCTCCTCAGTGATCCAATCCCCCGCATCATTTCGAAGGCCCGCCACAAAATTATGTTTCTGGCGAGTCCTAGTGACCGTGTGAAAATAAGCCGAGTTCTTGTCCCCTTTTTTTAACCAGTGGACCCTCGATTTCTGTTGCCAGTAAACTTCCTCCGCTTCCCATTGCCTGTTTAACTCAGATTCTAGCGTTTGCACAGTCTCCCAGTCAATTGGGAGAATTAATTTGACACGATCTATTTCCGCTTGGATTGTCTTAATATTGCGAAGGGAATTAGTAGTACCTGCCCTGATCCAATCATAGAGCAAATGCCGGAGTTTTTTGAGTTTCTCCCACAACTGATACATATGGGTCCCTTGAATCTCCTCCCTCTAGACATAGGTGACCATAGCCTTAACTTCCGGGTTATCCGCCCAACGGGCATCAAAACGGAAAAGAGGTCGACAGTGGCGAGTATACAGTTTATCAGAGAGGAGAAGGGCCCGATGGTCCGATCCTTGATCAGTAAAATGTTTAACAAGGGTATCAGGGAAGAGGTCAACCCAAGCCTGGGAGCACAAAGCTCTATCGAGGCGCTCTCTGATACAATCCACCCCCATCCGTTTATTGGTCCAAGTAAACTAGTCACCCTGATAACCAGGATCATGGAGGCCCAGATCATGGATAAAATCACGAAGGTGGATGGCATGGGACGCATTCCAGGGGTTGCCACCGTATTTTTCGCTTGCTTGGAGAGTCACATTAAAATCTCCTATAATCACAAAAGGTAGCGCGATACCCTCGCAAATCTCCCGTAACTGAGCCAATTGATTAGCTCTGATTGCTTCAATACAACTAATGTAAACGAACACCACAACGTAAGAAAATTCCACTTCATTAATTTGAATACAAATACAGAAGTTGGAATGGAAAAAACTCGAAGCATTAACTTCGGGGGCCCAAGCTAGAACAAGACCACCAGACGAATCGATGGCATCAACAAAAAAACACTGAAAATTTTCAAAACCCAAGCCCCGCATACGACGGGAGACAACGCGCCGGCGCGATCTTGTTTCAGAAAAGAAAACAAGGTCCGGCTTATTAGAACGAACTAAACCGACAGCAGTCTGAAATGTAAGGGACGACCCAATTCCTCTCACATTCCATGCGAGAAGCTTCATTTATCAGATTGGGGCCATTTTTGGCTGGCTACCTCCACCGTATTAGCATCTTCCTCCACAAACTGTTTCTTAGGGATAGGATCCACTCCCAGCTCCCCTTCAATCGCACTCAAAGGTCGTTTGCGATTACCAGTATCTGGGTCAACTAGATTGGACCCGTACTCATTGAGCTTTCCCAAGTCGTGGCTGTCATCATCCTCTTCCCAATCCTTCATACCCTGTACCAGATCCGGGGGCCATAGCTTTTCTCCCTGCATCATCGTCCCCGGACTTAAGGTGCAGCCCGGTTTCCAAAGCAGCCACAACTTGCTGAACATGCCCCTTCAATCCCCAAGGTGCCTGCATGGTTGCTTTCTTCGGAGCCCGAGCAGTAATCATAAATTGAGAAGCATCCTCCTCAGAGGAGGGATCCAATAAATCATCCTCAACTCCCATAGCATGTGTCCACTGGCCAACGTCAGTTTCCTTGGGGTGAAGAGTAGCAGCTTTAACTAGGCGCCTCTTGAAGCTTCTCGCCACCTCCCTACGTTGGGAGGATGGGTTTGACTCATGCAGTGTCGCCTCCCCATCAGCATCCGAATCCTCCAAAATGAGCCGGCGCCGAGGTTTGGGAGCTGGGCTCGATTTCGCACAGGCGGGGTGGATTTCCTGGCGCTTTCCTCTCTTCATGGGCCGGCCCGCTACCACTCCCTTCATCTTGGCAGTGTGTTGGTTGGGCTGGGAATTATGACTCCCGCCACGGGCTCTAGTTGGGCCTGCCTCCCCTCCATGCTCAGCCCGCAGCGGCCCAACTCGGTCTGGCAGAGGAGATTTCCTTCGGGTCTGCCGGATAGGCCGAGCCCGCGGCGAGCGTCTCACAGGGAAGCCTCGTGGGCTTCGGTGTTTGTGGACATGGGCCGGATGGCCTCCCCCACTGATTGGGCTACCATGTCCCTGATTAACAGCCTGGCAATCGTCCATTCCCAGCTGGCTACCCCCCTCACGGGGGATATTTTGAACATGGCGGTCCACTCCTTGTTAATCCAAACAGATTTCGATTTGCCACGAAAATGCTGAGCCTCATCCTCCGAATCACACAAGCGAACACCCAGTTTTTTCGTGGACATATGAGGCCCAAATTTCTCCTGGCCAACTGGGGGGTCAAAAGTACATTCGCTCGTTGAAATGTCCAATTCGGCCACAATTAAAGCAGAAGGATGGTAAATATTCGTACTTGAGTGAGACCGAGAAGGACCCAGTGTCATCTATGGTCGCCAAGATTTGTGAGCGCAACGGCCTGGTGAGGTCCAGTATCGCCCGCACCTTCACAAATCTCTCACCAGTATCATGGCTAGCAAAAATCCCAACTTCCAGAACCTGGCCAAGCTTGCTCAGAGCCATTTTCCTCCCGAACTGATGTGTGCAACAGTCCTCTTTGACATTCCACATCTGCACCCGCAGCGGCACCATAGCCAGGTCGGTATAGATACTCTTCGAGATATTCGGCGTCCATGATCTCAAATGTAAGATCATGTCATTAACCACCTACGACGTTCGTTGAAGAACCCAGGTTTTAATCTCTTCTGAAGGAAGAGAAAAATCAAGCAACCCTTGTTTGGTCAGCATCACCCTCAAAGTCCCTTTCATCTTCCAGTGCTTGATCACCGCATCTCTAACTTCCATGGTGGAAATCCGTTTATTGGTGAAGAGACGGCCCAGCAGCGAATGTGTCGAGCGATATTTGGACGATTGAACCTCGTCCATGGAGATTTACACCACTTGATCAGAAGAAGCACGAGCCATCGTACAATCCTGGGGACCTGGGGAAGCACTAGTATTAGCATCGAGCCGGTTCACCTTAATTGGCGCCGGACTCATTGGACGCAATAAATCCATGCACGTATATTGCATGGTTGCCGCCGCCAAGGTCTTAGCAAAACCAAAGCCACCAAGATTAAACGTAAGGGGGGGGGGGGGGGGGGGGGGGGGGGGGGTAGAAGCAAGTACCTTGAGATGGAAGCACTTGGGCTCAGGAGGGAATTGTTCTTCTCGGATTTTCAATACTACGTAAGGTAGTGGGTAGCAATCCTGGAACGGGTTTTTAAAAGCCTTGGAAGAGGTGTGTCCCGAGTGACCCACTCCAATTTGAATTAGTTTGTTTAGATTAGTTTCCGACGTAGGACTCTTCTTACGAGTAACCAACTGATCCGGAAAGATAAGGGAATCCCGAAAAAGACGGGATTGGTATCTGCTGGAGATATGTTCCAAACAGACCCTCAGAAGAGGACCACCGGCGGACGCTGCTGCCGATCATCGTCATTGAGTTGCCGGGATGGCCGTAGATTCTCCCCGTCGGGGGAGGCGACTTCTGTCTCCCGACCAGGATCAGAGGTCTCCATGGAGCTGTGATCAACCTCCCACGAACTAGGGAGATATAGTCGCCAGGCGCTATCTTCCGGCAGACGTCTATGTTTAACTAGCCGAACGCTATAATCCTCAACCTTTTCATGAGTAGCATCTAGGCATCTTTTACCAGCCCTTATTTTGGGATGATAGTGAAAACTGGCACCAGGGCCAAATTGCTGAGCACAATATCGAGTCCGTCGCCAGCATGGGGATGTACGTGATTCACCTTCCCCATCTGCAAGTTCCTCAGCGGCGGGCTGTCCGCTGTTTTAGATCGATTCCCATCATGTCTCTCTCTCCCTCGCGTTTGATTCTTCACGCAAGACCTTAGGACCGCCGAGAACACGACAACCACTAGTTTTCCAACGAAATTAGGAAACCGGAGGGGAGAGGAGAGATCTCCTTTGCCCAAACTTTTGTTTCCGTTTTTTTTTCGAACATGATAATTCGCCGGAGGACGGTCAGATTGACCATCCCCTTCATTAAGAGGCTTCGTGCCAGATTGACGAGGACCCTTATTTATGGATCCCCAATCACCCCCTCCCCCCCCCCCCCCCCCACCATTGAATCCTTAGGCAGAAAGCAAGTAGCAGCAAAAGCATAGCGAAAACCAAGTCTCCTGTTTCTCTCCAGCAGCGAAGGAGAGAGGGGAGAGCATCCAACATTTTTTTTTCTAGGAGAGCATCCGATACAAAACTTAAGCTAAGATCTCAGGTCTAATGAAATGACTCCTCTCTAATG
This sequence comes from Linum tenue, assembly GCA_946122785.1. Classification (NCBI taxonomy): domain Eukaryota; kingdom Viridiplantae; phylum Streptophyta; class Magnoliopsida; order Malpighiales; family Linaceae; genus Linum; species Linum tenue. The sequence goes on along the minus strand of CAMGYJ010000011.1, from coordinate 48,683,741 downwards.
AAAAATGAGATTGAACCTGTGTGCTTTAGGCTAACAGTTTAGTTTAGCTACCAGCAAACTACACGATAATAACACTATTTTGCACAACATTATTTTACAAGGTTAGAAAATAGAAGCTACCAAAGTAAGTCGTTCTACTTTTACCAGGTCAGTCTACACGGTGGCCCAGGCCGATTCATTCTCGAACCAAACGCGGTCGTTTACCAGCGCCAACCCCTCTCTTCTATTTCTCTACTGGTTTTTCCAATTTCAACTGCGACTCCGTCTCAAGGGAAAAGAACATTCTTTCTTCGTAGTAAAGGCAAACCGAGAGAGCAAGACGAAGAAGGAGAAGAGGCTCTCTACAAAAATGGATTCCTAGCGACCAAGCTGTAGCTCATTTCAGCATCCATTTCTTCCATTCTCCCTTCCGTCCTTTACCCTCTCCTTGTCTCTCTCAAACCTCTCGATTCTTCTAACCTCTTGCTTCGTCGTCGGCGGCGCGGTAGCTGGAACTTCCCGGAAGGGCAGTAGTAGGCGGCCATGGCCGGGATGAATCAGGAATCGTTCATCTACAGCTTCGTGGCGCGAGGCACGGTGGTGCTGGCCGAGTACACCGAGTTCACCGGCAACTTCCCGGCGATCGCCGCTCAGTGCCTCCAAAGATTGCCTTCTTCCAACGACAAGTTCACCTACAATTGCGACCACCACACCTTCAATTTCCTCGTCGAGGATGGCTACGGTAAACTCTAATTCTCCAATCGCTCTTTCTCTCTCACCCGTTTTTCCGTCTTCTTCCGTTTTGTTTCTAGTGGAATGATACGGATCTAGTAGTAGTGGGACCGAAACGGAGCTAGAATTGTGAAAAAATCGCCGCTGTTTCCTTCTAGAAATGCAGAGGTGGAATTGAAGTAGTCAAGTAGGGGAATTTGCTAGGTGAAAGTATGGAAATTGGGGGTTCTTGTTGATAGAGTGTATTGACTTAGTCTCTAACCACTCTGTATTCAGTTCCTTATTTCCAGCTACTTAGTTAGCCACAACTCCTTAGGAGTAGGCAGACTGTTTCTGTACGTTGCTGTATATATTCTCCATATCAATAATACATTCAATGGGTTTTGGCATTGTATTTACATGGTATCAGAGCCCCAAATTTCCTCTAACGAGGTGCTATGTTTTCTTCTGCAATTTCTTCTTCTTAATCCAAACCCAGAACCATCATCCCTCACCTCTGGTCATTTTTCTAATCCCACCTTGCTTCCAGCCTTTGGCTCTATCTCAATACCTCTATTGTTTCCTTCTTTACTTCTCAGAGACTCTCCAGCCTACTGGCAATTTGTACCCCCCTCCCTTCTACTTCTTCTTCGTCATGTCAACCACCTCTCCTTCTCGGTTATGTTCTTCTTCTACTTAATCCAAAACACAGATCTATTCTCACTTTTCTATTGATATCTTGAAACCCCCTCAATCCGCTTCCATTATCTATCTCCACCACAACAAGGCTCTTTCTTTTATTGATCCGCCTGCTTGATTGGCTTCAAATCTGTATCTTGATCGTCTCCCACCTCTTTTCCCCTTCAATTCCTCTTCTGGGTCTCTCTCTCTTTACTCCTCTCCTTGGCCTCCTCCCACTTTCTATATATCACTCTTTACTCTTACCTCATCTCTGAATCTTTCTTCTGATCAAACCCCTCCATCTCCCTCACGTATGCTCCTTTCCCTTCACTGTCTCCCCTTGCTGAAAATCTTCATCTTCTCCAACATTTTCTTATCAAGCGCTCTCTAGTTGTTTCTCTCTCTGACCTCATCAAATGGTCGCCAAAACAGAGTATACCCTCTTCTTTCCCGTAAACTCCTTTATTCTTTCCCCTTGATTATAGTCCTTTCCTCCTTCTCAAATGCCACACCACCGTAGCTAAAGAATCCTACAAAGCGGCAACTTCTGCAGACATGGATACCAATGCCGGCTATGTTCGCCGGATAATGTCAGCGAGTACCGGAATCATACCAAGCTCGTCTGTACTCTTTTTCAGGTTGGAGATGAAGCCCCATCAAGTCATCACAATATCAATGACCAAACCAGACACCACTGGACCAGGAATCGCCAAGAAGCAACTTCGAATTCATTACCTACTGGCATCCGACCATTCACAGACGTCCTCACTAAACCATTGGCTCGACTCTCCTTTAAGCAATTCTATTTCAAGTTTCACCTCTACGAGGTTTCACTTGCGGGGGCGTGATAGAGTGTATTGACTTAGTCTCTAACCACTCTGTATTCAGTTCCTTATTTCCAGCTACTTAGTTAGCCACAACTCCTTAGGAGTAGGCAGACTGTTTCTGTACGTTGCTGTATATATTCTCCATATCAATAATACATTCAATGGGTTTTGGCATTGTATTTACACTTGTTTGGTGGGTGTCTCCATTGCTGGATTGGGCCATGCAATGGAAGCTCCCATGGCTTTTTCATGGTGGATTGTTGATGTTGTTTGTTTCAGTGTTCTTGGGCTTTGGTCTGCAAAGTCAATTTGTTTTGCCAAATATGGGGATGCCTTAGCTCTTCCAATTCTTCCAAATTTGGATGTAATGGATGCTGATTCATGATCATTGATTGAACTTTTCGGCGCCCGAATTCAAAGATTCATTTCATATCAGTTGTGGTACATTTATGGGAGAATCAAAAGGGAAAGCTGAAAATGGGGTTCAGTGTATGCTTAAGGTGGTGCTATTTGAAGGATGCTTGCTTAACTGCGCTTTTGTTGTGGTGTGCTTCATCGCAGCTTATTGTGTTGTTGCGAAAGAGGCTACGAGCAAGCAGATCTCGATTGCGTTCTTGGAACGGATGAGGGCAGACTTCAAGCAAAGATATGGAGGTGGTAAAGCTGGCACGGCTACGGCCAAAAGTCTCAACAAGGAATTCGGGTATGGAAAAACCGGTGAAAATCTCATAGACGGTATCGTGACTTAGGCTGTCCAAGTTTTATAGTGTTGATGATGTGTCTGTTGTCGTTCTTGTTTCGCAGGCCGGTTATGAAAGAGCATATGAAGTATATTATTGAACATGCCGAAGAGATTGAGAAGTTGCTTAAAGTAAAAGCTCAGGTTTCAGAAGTGAAAAGCATCATGTTAGGCAACATTGACAAGGTAATATGAGCCCTTTTCTCTTGAAAGCTGTTTCTATCTGGTGGAGAACCTAAGCTGCTATCTTCTTTTCCTTCTGAAACTAGGGTTTTCTAGTGAGTAGTGACCATCACAAATTGCAGTCAATAGAGTAATACTTACCTATGAACTACAATATTGCTATACGAACTTCCTTATTCATATGGTCATTGTAAAATGATAAAAGGAAACTCAAATTGAAATGAATCGCAAGAATATTTGAAGCTCCCACTTTGGGACAGTGCTGCAAAAGCCATGTTTGATCAGCATTCTATCCAAACACCAAACCAATTCCATACTTTGGACATGTATCTTTTCAGGCAATCGAGAGAGGGGAGAACATAAACACCCTCGCTGACAAGACTGAAAATCTGCGAAATGAGGTAAGAAAAGATCAAGTCTTTGCCTATCTACGCAAAACTTGCTGGTTCAGTCAAGTAAAAAAGCGATCCTGTTCTGCTTGTGAAATTCTTTCTAACAGGCACACACATACAAGGATCGAGGGACACAAATAAGGCGGAAAATGTGGTACCAGAACATGAAGATCAAGCTGATCGTTTTCGGAATCTTGTTGCTCCTCGTCCTCATCATTTGGCTTTCCATTTGCCGCGGATTCAATTGCACCAATTAAGAGGAGCTCCTTGTACTAATTTGCCATTTGCAAGCACTCCATGTATAGAAGAGGAAAAGAAAGTTTCAGATTCTGGAGAGGCATTAACAGAAGCAGATTGAACAGCCAGCCGGCCGGCGAAGGGATGGGTAGAGTTATTCACCGGCTGGCGGGAGAGGAATGTATGGACTTCTGTGCTGTATTGTATCATCTGTCAATAATTATAGAACGTTGTTTTTTCTCTTCGTTCTTTTCCCCCGATTTGTTTCGAGCTTGCTCTGTTTTCGCATGTCGAGGAAATTCGATACAAGGATCATAACCAATCACACTAAGTACATTTGTTGTATCTATTTAAATTAAAAATATATAATAGCAGGGAGGAAAAAACCCTTTCCCCATTTCAAATTCCCTGCTCCAGGAGCGTTTATAGGAAGGGTAGAATAGGGAGTGACAATTTTTTTCTCTTTCCTCTGTGGAACGGGCCAACTAACCGTACACATGCGGATTTAAACGGGTCCATAAGTGTCAATTTTTTTCTTTAAACCCTTTTATTTCTCCCTGGTGATAAAATATATATGAAAAGGCAAAAACAATACTCATTTTTATTGCTAAAAATAAAAAATTTAACAATAAACTAATGCATGCTATCTAATGGGTATGGGCTAACCGCTAACCATAAAATAAAAGAGTTGAATGGGTCTGACCTACACGAGATTTGGCCATCAAGTAAAACAAATGAACATCATTGGTTTGTCATTCTAAAACAAGCTATTTTCTCTGGCATAATATATATTATGCTATTATTTTATATCTTAGTGGCTAAAATATAATGTATTTTAAAGTTATTCAATGGTTCAACCTCGACCAACCCAATTAGTCCAATTTTTATCATTTCAAATAGGAATGGCAATGGGGCAGGTCCGGGGCGGGTATCTCGACACCCATACCCGCCCCATGGCAGGTCGGGTCCAGGTCGGGTAATTTATCACGGGGCGCGGGTAGGGGCAGGTCGACCCGTTGAGTATGTAATTATGCGAAAAACATTAGAAACATTCGTTATTTTCATTAAAAGACCAAGAAAGAAACCATAATATGATAAAATGTAGTTAAATTATTGAAGAAATTGAGGCTTTCACTTATTTACAACTTTATTATAGCTAAAATATAATGTAATAAGAGGAAAATCCTAAGTAATTTGACTAAGATTATATGTAATATAGGCAAGAACGGGTCGAGAATGGGGCGGGTCAGGGCATGTCGGGTCGATGAGAGGTACCCATGCCCGCCCCGCCCCCGCCTACGGGGCGGGTTTGACCTGCTCCAAAACAGGTCAGGTAAATCGGGTCAGGTCGAAATTGCCATCCCTAATTTCAAATATATATTATATAATTATTTGATATCATAATGATCAAATTATAGTGTATTTTCTAGGGAATCGTTTGGTTTTTGTTAGTAAAAAACTAAACAGAACGATCTATTTGGTTATTTTAAACATTAAAACGATCCTAAACATTTTCAGTTCCTTTTGAATTTTTATGGTTTTATTCTCGAATAAGTGATGTGCAAATGGCGAATTGCAGTCATCTCTTTTCTTTCACTATTTTTTATTTTCAAATAGAAAGTTTAAAAGTAAAGAATAATTAGAATTTGGCATGGGTCGGTCAAACATGCTGAATTTCAAGTTTTGGCCCGTTTTGATCAAGTCTAATTTATAATCACATGGTTCCCTGATACCCGATAAAAATCTCAATACAAACCGGTTTGGCAGGTGAGTCTGTGTTTACCACCATTTTCTAGGATACGACAATGGCGGTTCCTATCCCAAATTGTGTTATTCGTTCTTGATTTTCTTAGATTTTATCATGGCCTAACAAAAACCAGAAAGCACAATGACGACAAGATGAAAGTTTTATAAAGCAAATTAATCGACCAACGGGCCGAGTAAAAGCTAGCAACGATTGTGAGATGCTCATTTCCCGAAAACCGACGGGATAGGCGATTTTTTATTCGATTTTCTGGAATTCGGTTTCGATAAAACTTACTCCACCTCATCATATTACCAGAAACAATATTGTTTCACAAGGTAACATGTACTTGATTTTGGTTCATAAGGCCGATTTTTGATTCATTGCATCATTCATGTCTCTTTCCTGCTAAAATTCACTATTTTTATCACGAATTTTCCAAAAAAAACTATACAACAATAAGCTATACACCCCATTATATTATCAAATTTCATACCTCACCTTCCTCCGGCCAACTGGCCGAGGCCCACACTAGTCACTTGTAATATAGCAACCAAATTCTAAAACGGGAACTCTGATGATCCTGTCTATTGGATTCAATGTTGCCCTGCCTTGCCTTTCGGACTATCTGATTCGCTCGAAATTGCGTCGTCGTTTTTAATGATATTTGTATGTCAAATTAGTTGTGAGGGCATTAGTTGTTTCCGGTCTCAAAGATAAATTTGCAAGACATACAACTATATCATACTCGGTAGTTAATATGCAATCAAACTATTGACGAAAGAAATATTTTGCCTGTAGCTCTGTTAAAAATTTGAGGAGCAAAATGACATGAAATAGAGGGGAAGAGAAAAAGGAAATGAATTTCCTCCTTATATTGTCATGGAGTGAGTAGTTTACTTTCATAGATCATGTAACATAACTAGTTGTGACTAGCACAAAATGCAACAAATTTTTTTTGGAGGAGAGACCATCTCATAGGTCACAGAGAGCATGTAATTTTTTATTTTTACAAGAAAGAGCATGTAATTTAACAATATAAACATCATAAATCCCATAAAAAGTTTACTAAAAACAAATAAAATCTAGCTATCGCCATAAAAAGTGTACTTCCTTTATTTTGCTTCATTAGCACCGACGAAGCCTTCTTGAATACCATCTCCAAAAGTGAATCCCGACTTCTCTGAGGTCAGTCTCTCTCCCTGCTATCCGAGCTTTTCCATGAACTGTGAAGTAAAAATTGAGACAATCTTAAATTACCTAACAAGGAAAATAAATCAATAGCGTGCAACCCAATCCGTATGTGATGACCTAAGAAAATTTGTAATTTGTTAGATTCGTAACTCGATTCACTCGCTCCCGATAAACCAAAAGGCAGATTGACTTGTAGCCTGAAAAACCTGCAAATCGACTATTTCTCACAGTGATAAAACTCGTGTATTGATATTAATGGAATGCATCTTGATTTTTGGAACAACGAAAAATAACACGGTGCACACCTCTCAAAACAATGTTCGAACGATGATGTTTTGTGTGATTTCTTTTTTGGAATAAGCTATATTAAGTTACTCTATTTCTACGGAAGTTCAGTAAGAGTTTCAGAGGCTGCTACAACTATGACTACCTTGCAAAGCATATTACAAACTTGACACGTGTATCAGAATTGTGGTTTTGCAAACCTGTATGATCTACGTTTCTCCTATTTATAGTCATCAGGTATAACCGCACGCCCTGATAACCATTAGCTTGTCCGTTACTCCAACTGTCTCGGGGAATCCACATCGCATATCCTTAGTAACTAATCTGTAACTTTTGTTTGTGTGTCCTCACACTGTCTTAGGGAACCCTCATGACTAGTTGATTTTGTCTTAGTGGTCTCGACATCAGGCCGGGTTGGTTGTTTCTAAGTTGAACTTCATCCAAATCTTGTCGCCTCATCCCGAATAGATGGGATTGAAGCAGCTCTTGCCTTATCTCCATGATGAAGTCTAACAAATGAATGTGGTAAGATCGAGTGCATTAATACTATCTCATGTTTTATCACCCTTATCTAAAAAAAAATACTATCTCATGTTTAAAGCGGCCCAAACTAATTCAATTGATATTAGATCGCATCGTTATTCATAAACTCACCCCGTCTCGAAACCAAGGTGGCGATTATCTCATTACACCACGATTCCTACCGTTTGCTAAAAGACTTTTATCCTTATATCAAACCAGCTACGTACGTACGTGCGTACGTACTCTCTTTGAGTCGACAACTGCTTCAAGCACGACACATACAAACACAATATCCAGCCAGATTATCGCATCCCGCAAGGCAAAGACCGCAGTTGTTCACGCATCTGCCGATGCACCCATTGGGGTATTTTGCCTCGCATTTATCGTTGGCTGCATCACAGTATTCACGGTGCAGAAGCTGATCATCATCATTCTTCTGCAACGTCGTGGAAGAGTTATTGGCATCTGGGTTTGTTGTGCTGGCTTCGGTCAAACCCAACACTAGACCTGCAAAATTAAGATCAATGAAATCAAACATGCATGACCAGCAAAATGCCACTCTTAGCTTAGTTTTAAAAGAAAAGCAGAGCAGTAATAAGTAACTGGGATATCGTGTGAGTTGAGTACATGGAAGGACGAGGATGAAGGAAACCAGGAAGAAAGCCACGGCCATGATTATAAGATTTCTTTTCAAGATGCTAATCAAAGTAGTATATATTCTGCTGTTTTGGTTTTTATGCATTGGGAGTTTTGATATTCGGTATATATAGACAGACATGCTGATTATTTAATAGTTTGCGGGAGACGAATATCTTCTCGCCTCGGTTTTCAGAACCGGAACGGAGGGTTGAACCGAAAAAGTTAGTGGTTTAGAGTTTATTGATTAACCGTTACAAAATTGTTTTTTTTTATAAAGGTGAAATTCATTAATTAAGAGAAGAGTTAAGAGTTAACAGAACCAGGGAAAGACAAGAAAGAAAGAAAGAAAGAAAGGAAGGAAAGAACCAACATTTGAAAGCGAAGCACAATACAAAGCTTCAGAAAACCCAAACAAGCCAAAACACATCAGCAAAGCAAGCGCCATGGTGGCAGTACAGCAAAGCAAAGCAAGCACCGTGGTGGCAGCCCTTCTGAGTACGACTAAAAGATACTTCTAGGAAGGAGAGCCCTTCTGAGATTATGAATCCAATCCTCCCCACATGACTTGTCGATTTTTTTTTTTGTTAAGGATGATATATAATTAATTAACAGAAAAAAGGAAAAGGAAAAACAGGGAAAACAGGAAAAAGCAGGAACTCAGTCTCGGCGCACAGTACTAATCGGCCGGACTGAGTTGAAAAGGTCCCTCTACAAGAACAGGACAGAACGGCAACAAAAAGAAGTTCCCGAACCCCAGCAAAAAGGCGAAAATACAGGGGACAACTGCTCCTGCGAGAAGAAATCAGACTGAGCGTGGTGGATGAGTGGCGCTATTAGGGAGCATTCTTGACCGCAGCTCATTCAACCAATGTTCAGCAGTCTCTTTATCTACCTTCTTAGCAGCAGTCAGCCATCCAGAGATAGCACTTCCGATTTTAAAGACAAGTACCCGAGCAGGGCAAGCCACATCTCTGAATACTCTAGCATTCCTTTCTAGCCAAATAGACCAGCAAAAGGCGTGTAATGCGACCTTCGAACACCATTGAGCAGGGCTCTCTGGTTGTGCAGCAGGCCATCTTGTGATTCTTTCTTTGATATCGGTCGCCCCATCTACATGTAGGCTGATCTTCACGAAGGATTTCATCAGCAGCCAAACCTGCCTTGAGAATTCACAGGTGATGAAGATATGGTTGGCCGACTCCTCTTGTTTCTTGCAAAGAACGCACCGATTGGGGAGACATAATCCCTTTCTTTTGAGGTTGTCGAGTGTGAGGACTCTGTTGTGGTACACTAGCCAGATAAATAAGCAGATCTTCAGTGGAATCAAACTCTGCCATACCATCTTTGTCGGGAAATTGTTGATGCCCCTAGCTTGTGCCGCGGCTAGGTGATTTGCAGCCGAGTGAACGCTGAACCTCCCTGTGGGAGTCGCCGACCAGCATGGTCTCTCCGGTCCTGCACTAAGAATCAAAGAAGTAACAGACTCAAGAAGTTCAAATAATCTCACTCTCTCTCTCTCCGCCCCACCCCTAAGAGAATATATTAGTGGGATCTGCCACTGATGATTTCCCTCAGAATAAAAAAGATAATCCGCAATGGTGGATGATGTGGTCTCAGCCGCGGCAAATACTCTCGGGAATTCTTCCGCCAAGCGAACGCCAACTATCCAAGTGTCGAACCAAAAGGACGTGTGGAATCCACACCCCTGTTCAATGAAAGCCACCTTCCAGAATTCGTTCTTTAATCTCATGATGTTGGCCCAAGGGCTGCCCCCTATCCTGCCTTGAACATCTCCGGGAAACCAGGATGACAAATGATTGGGAAACTTAATCTCTATGAGGTTTCTCCACCAAGTTCCTCTCTCTGATGCATACCTCCAATGCCATTTAAAAAGAAGAGCCCTGTTATGGAGTTCTAAGTCCCTGATACCCAAACCTCCACGATCCTTAGAAGCCTTGCATAGATCCCACGACACGAGGTGAAGTTTCGCCTTATCCTGATTACCACACCACAGGAACTCCCTTTGAATCTTCTCTAAACTCTTGATGGTTTGTTTCGGGATCAGGTATAGAGAGCTGACATAAGTGCTTTGACTTGCGAGAACCGAGTTGATGAGAACCACCCTGCCCCCCAACGACAGATACTTTCCACGCCAACCTTCCAACCTAGCTTGGGTTCTTCTTATAAGAGAGTTCCAATGCCCATTGGGTGGGGATTGGCACCCCAATGGTACGCCTAAGTAAGTAGTTGGGAGGAAGGCCCATTCACAGCCAAACACTTCCACCAGTCTATCCATGTTAGGAACATCACCTACAGGAAATATTTTAGATTTGTCGAGGTTAACTTGCAATCCAGTGATCCCCTGAAAGCACACTAGCGCAGCTAGCATATTCCTCACTTCTGTTTCGTTTGCTTCACAAAACAGAATGGCATCATCGGCATATAATAAGTGTGTTACCTCTCCTCTTCTACCTTCTTCATCAACGCAAAACCCCGATATATGACCTGCACTCTTGATTTCGCATAAGATGAACGACAGAATGTCCATGCCAATGTTGAATAGAAGGGGAGAAAGTGAGTCTCCTTGCTTGACTCCCCGGGACATCCCAAAGAAACCGACTGATTCACCATTAATCAACACGGACAGTTTGGATGATGACATTAAACCTGCAATCCATTTTCTGAATCTGTTGTGCAACCCCAAATGAGTCAAAGCTTTGCAGATGCAGTCCCAACTTATAGAATCGAAGGCCTTTTCAATGTCTAACTTGATCACCAATCCTGGCTTCCCACTTCGTCTCCGGCTGTCTATAAGCTCATTAGCGATGAGGCAGGATTCCTGAATAACTCTTCCTTTCTTACCTGAGAACTGAAACACAGACACGAGAGAACTCAACAGTGGTTACAGTCGATTATATAGCACCTTGGAAATGATTTTATTAAGGCTTCCCAGCAAACTGATCGGCCGAAAATCGGACACTTTTTCCACCGGATCTTTCTTAGGCAGCAAGCAGATAAACGCGTGGGCAATAGACTGAGGAAGCGAGCCAGTGAGGAAAAAGTCATCGAAGGCCTTCAAGACGTCCAATTTAATTATCTCCCATGCTTTCTTGAAGAATTCGATTGTGTATCCGTCGGGTCCCGGCGCTTTGCTGCCATTAAATTGGTTAACTGCTTGCCAAATCTCTAGCTCGGTGAAGGGCTTCACGAGAACTTCATTGTCCTCTATAGAGATTGATCGAGACCTATAAGTGGTCGGGAATGGACGATCTTCAACTTCTTCAATAAACTTGGACTGAGAATAATTGAGAAAGGCGGCCTTAATCTCTTCTTTGTCTTCTATGGCTCTACCGTCGACGATCAATCTACAAATTTTCTTTCTTCTTCCGTTGAACTTAGCTATTTTGTGGAAATAATCCGTGTTTTTATCCCCTAATTGCAGCCAAATCTCTCTGGATCGCTGACGCCATGATATCTCCTCCATGATAAGGACTTTCTCCAGTTCAATTCTCAGCAGCCCTCTTTCAGTAAACAAAGAATCGCTCAGATCCCCCCTCTCCTCGGCTTCATCGATGATCTTGATGCTGGATAATAGTTCCGAAACTCGCCTTTCAACTCTCCCAAAGTGAAGTCTGTTCCATTGCTTGATAAGAAATTTAGTCTGCCTGGCTCTCTGTCCGAACCTAACGAGATGACTGGTTCCCGATACCGGAACTGCCCACCAACCCACCAAGTTCTGCATGAACGACTCTTCAATGAGCCACATATTCTCGAACCTCCAAGGGTGGTGTACGTGATCTTTAACGCCCCATTTTAACATGATCGGATTGTGGTCTGATTCCACTCTATCAAGTGCCAATAGAGATCCGGGAGAAACCTGATCTTCGAAACAAGGATTGACAAGAGCCCTATCAATACGAGAAGCCGATCTCGTCAATCCACCCCTGCTCCAAGTGAAGTTCGAACCCTGCAGAGGTACATCCACTAAGCTACACCTGTTGATCATGCTATTAAACTCCTCAATGATCTCGGCATCTCTAGAACATCCCACGAACTCCTCTTCAGATCTAACCATATTAAAGTCCCCTATGATGCAGAGGGCGGCCAAATATTCTTGACAAACCAACTCTAACTCTTTCATGAAATCCCGCTTTGCCTCCTTTTCTTGCGGCCCATAGACAACAACAAAGGATAATATTTCCTTGGATTCAATGACTTGTCGATTTTACCAGCAGCCACCAACCATGAAGCTATTAGACTTCCAATCTTGAAGGAGACAACCGACGGACTCGAAAACTTCTCTGCAAAGATCCTATTATTCCGCTCAATCCAAACACACCAAAGTAGAGCATGCAGAAGTGATCTCGTGCACCAGTCTTTCGGGTTCTGAGGATCAAGAGGTGAACTGTTGATAGAACCGTTCATGATATATAACATATAAGACTTGTACATTACACTAATTTGAGAATGAAATTATCAATCACCATAAACAATTTCAAATTCATATCATCACCAAAATATCTAATAAATCATTCAAACAGTCTCATAAAAAAATCGTAGTTTTTTTCATTCAAATTAAAAATTACAGTGCCTGTCAATAGAGGAAAACATAGAGTCAACAACAAGGTTCGAAAATTAGAAAAGGAAGCATATATAAAATTAATAATTATGGTTTGATGTTATTAGTTAAAGTTCAAGTATTTTTTAATTTTTTTCTTAAAATAGTGAACCACTGGATCAGTTAAACCGTGGTGGTTCATCTGATTTTATGTTGAACCATGAAAAACTGTTTGATCCATTAATAACCGTCTAAATAATAAACCGAACCGCTATCGTAACTGGTTTGACAATTCTACTGACTCGACCGTTGATCCGGTACGATGTTTTTAGCTATAACTCGTGCGTTGTGGATAAATAGTTAATTAATTGGTCTTAACAATTTGGATTAATTGCGTCTTATCTTCTCCTTGTGTATATGTCGAATGATGTTTTGTATTGGGGTTTTGGAGCTTTGCCGCTTCTTTTTTACGACATAGTGTGTAGTTAACCGGCAATACTTGCGTTTGATCGGCAGCATCAATTGGAAAAAGAATTATTTTCAGAGACGTATATTTTCAGAGACGTACGTACGTATGTTGTAGCTGCCCTATGATGTTTTTACTTTTTAGAGCTAATACCACTAGAAAACTCGAACTATTAATTTTGTGTTATTTGTGTACGAAAGTATTCGATATGACAATTATGTCCCAAAGTATTTTTCCGTTATGGTTGACTACCGTTGACCGTTAGTTTTGAATTGTTTGACAGGTCATGGCTGATGTGTGCGCCTATGTGGCTTTTTTTATTTACAAACCCATCCCGTGTTTACACTCAAATTTAAAAAAAAACCTCAAATGAAATCGGGGTTTCACCCGAACCGGAATCACATTTACCCTTCTCTCGACTTCCCCCAAAAAAACTCAAGAACCCTAACCGTTATTGGCGATCTCCCGATTCTCCTCCCCGACGAACAACGGGGCGTCGATTTGCCAGCTCCGCAGTCTGTCAACATCTGGGACATCGGGCGCGGTGAAGGGAGGAACATTTTCGTACGACAACTTCTACACCTTCGGGCGCGGCGGCCAGGGAGGAACCTTTTCGAACGACAGCTTCGACACCCATCCTCGATTTCTTCTGCAATCATCGCCGGCGACCTGCGCGAGTGCTTGTATCATCGTCTTGGGAGGAGTAGATGATGCCTCTACTAGCAGAGGTCTCGGGCGGTATGGAATTCTGTTTCGCCCAAAATTTCTAGGATTTTGGTGTGAAGGGGCGTGTCCGTTTTTCTGGAGTTGTGGAGCTATTTAAAGGTCAATTTGGTAGTTGGGAAGCAGAGTGAAGGTGGTAATCGTACAAGAAAGTAAATGTGGTAGCTGCGAAGTGGCTTTGCTCTGTAAGATTCGATGGAAGTGGAAGGGGAGAGCAGGGACCACGGAAAAGTTGACGAAATTACCCCCTTGGTGAATTGAGCAACATGTATGAATTCAATTCCAACAGCACGTTCTGGTCATTTCCATCCATGTAGTGAATTAGTTGTCTTGGAGTTGTAATATTCAATTCATAAAGGTCACGTGTTTGTGGATTGCTAGATTGCAAAGTTGTCTTTTAGCAACTTTTGGTGAATGCTTTTAATGGTAGAAAATTATTGACCCTAGACTGCGATTAGATTAATATAAAGGAGGATTTGTAATAGTAACCATGTTATGTAACGTGCAGGATGACTACGTACTTGGAATTGATAGTCCACCATGGTGGGAAGATGGACTATTCTGAGGAGGTTCCTCACTACCTAAATGGGAAGATTGAAGAAGTTGACATGGACCTAGACTACATCTCCTACTTCCAGTTACAATAGCTTGGCGTCGTCCACTTTGAATATGCTAGGGTCGAGCGCTTGTGGTATATGGCTCCATCGAATAATTTGGGAAATGGTCTGGTTGAAATAAGGTCCAACGTTGAGGTTATGGATGGAATGATTCATGGTGTAGAAAATGGGAAAATCGTGATCTTTATGGAAGGTATAGAGACTCAAGTTGGAGATAATGAAGATGTTGGTGGAGACTTCAGTGATGATGGTGATATAGAAGGTGATGAGGAATCACAGAATCGAGACATCATCCACCTTATGGATGATGATGTGCGCACTTCTGATGATGAGTTCGTCGATGCTATGGAGAATCAAGTGATTAGGGCACGACAGATGAGGATTCGTACCACTAAAGATCAAACGGGAGAAGCTGTGGAGCAGGAATCTGTGACTGATTATGAGCAGACCGAACAAGATCTTCCCTCAAAAGCAATGGGAGGTGAAGATGAAGAAGCTGGAGATATCCCACATGTATAGACAGAACAAGTGGGAAACCAAACTCTACCCGAAGCTGAAGATATCCCACATGAAAGGGCAGAACAAGTGGGAAACCAGACTCTACCCGAATCAGAATATAGAGGTTCGGTTGAGTCACGACATGTTCGTGGGAATCTAGACGAAGAGCCAGCTGATCCTATTTATGATGGTCCCTATTACGACCCCAGATGTGAACACTCAACCCAAAAGTTCATGGTGGGAATGACCTTCAATTCCCCGGAACAGTTCAAAGAGGCAGTGGAGGAACACACCATTGCAATTGGAGCCGATATCAAGTGGAAGAGAAGTGACAAGAATAAGAAGCGAGCTGCATGTCGCCAGAAGTGGGGGTGACATATTTATGGTAGTTGGCATGCTCGTTCTTTGTTTATAGTGAAGAATCTTGGGAAGGATCACACTTGTCCTAGGGCTGTCCGGATTGGAAGGTAAAGAATATGATGTTGGAGCTGAGGCAAACGCATAATGTGGTCATTTCGAGGAGGCGATGCTATAGGGCGAGGACATATGACAAGCGGATGTTAGGAGGGTCGTTGATAGAGGAGTATAACAAGATTATGAGGAAACACTTATGTGATACTAAATGGTCCAGATAGACCGAGAAGGGTGTTGAGAAGTGGCAGGCCTTACGACAACCTTGATACCGGATCAACGCCTACGCTGATTGCTGAAGGAGTATAACAGCCACCAGCGACACAACCGACCCAGCAGTAGTAGGAAAGTGGTTGTAAATGGGTGGTATTATCAGATGTAGGTTTAACGTAGTAGACAATGTTTATTTTGGGCAAATATGGTTGCCTTATATCCTGAGGAAATCATGTTAGATTCCCAAACATTGGATTCATTTTGGAAAACTAGACAATGACAACCTTTGTTTCTGACCAACACAATTATGTTGTGAATGGTTCAGACTATGATATTGATCATCTATGTCGAACAATTTTAGGATGTTTGAATGGTATATTTGTAAGATGAAGCTATCGTTGTTTACTTACTGTCAGAATCTTATCATAAAGCTAAGGGAATTCCTGAACGTCAGATTCAATAACATACAACCAACATGATTGTTTCACAACATTGTAAATAAACTCGAGCCATAAGTTATAAATGAGATGTGCATTTGCAGACTTCATTTCAGTCCTGCAACGACAATGCCTACAAGTAGTCCTACGAAAAGGAACAAAACAAACAAGAAACGAGCATTGGCCAACTTCATTTCCCCTACTAGTCTAGTGTTTTCCTCCCTAATGCTAACTAAATCATCAAACAAACATTTTTTTAACCTGCTTCCTTCGCTCAGCTTTCTCTTCAGCAAGTTTCAAGCTCTCCTTCAAGCTCGTAACATGAATCTCCATCGAAGCATACTTCATCCTAATGTCTTCGTCATCTGCCACAATCACATTGGAGCTAGGTGTTTCCTCCTCATCATTATGTTGATCGACCCAACGCCATAATAGACAATTTTTTTTAGGCTCCTGACAAATAAATCAAGATGAAGTGAGTTGTTCTTTGCGAATAAAATCCCCCAACTGAACAAATAATGCTTAAATTACCTTCCAATATGGGCAACAGAAGAATCCCCTCCCCGGATTGAGTTCTGTCACTGAAACATAAGACTTTGCTGGTATATTATGGCCACACTTCACGATTCGAGAGTTGGAAGAATTGGAGTCACAATTGTTATGGCCGAATCTCCTTCCTGACATGTTTGAATTGCTGCCGCGAAACCCATTCATTATGGAGAATGAGAACCAAGTAGATCAAACCCTAAAACAGACCCAACATATATGCTCACCTGGTTTGCTCGACAATTTTTTTTTTTTTAACAGGCCGTCGCACCACTATCCTCGCCGCAGTGAATACCAAAGTCACCACGAACCGGCGCCGCTCCGCGTTACTGAAACCCAACGTCGTCGTCACTCCGACGCGTCGGAGCTATCGTCGTCTCTCCTCTGCCCTCTCCTCGCGCCGACCCAGCTCTCGCAAAGAAGAAGTTTGAAAAATAGGGGACGAGCTACAAAGAAGATGGAGAGGGTTAAAAGGTAGGGTTTTTTATTTTAAATCATAATGGTAAAAAAAATTACAAATATGACGTGTTTGCCTACGTGTCGTCTATGTGGCCAACATGAGTGTGCCACGCAAGCTTAAGAAGATGACCTAACGACCGTCTGTCTGGTCAACCGTTACTTTTAACGGTCAATTAAGCTGTCAGGATACAAATGACACAAAACTACCACACGTTGGGGACACAATTGTCATATCGAATACTTTAGGACACAAATGATACAAAGTTAATAGTTCGGGTTTCCCAGTGGTATTAGCCCTACTTTTTACTATGCCTCTACAATTGTGTTAAAATGCTCATAGGCATGAGTGACCGTAGGATTGCCTACGGGGAATCATGTCATTTGGATCGAGACAAAATTATCACCACGTCGATTCAACGATCTTGATGTGTCCGATCTTGATGTGTTTGTGAGGTTGTGTAGTTTCTCTATTTAATTAGCGTGAATGTTTGTGGCGAAGAGAGAAAGAGATACGTTGCTTTATTTTTGTCAAAGGTTTGAGTTTCACTCAAAGGGACTCAACTTGGAGTCAGATCAAAATAAGATAAGAACCTAGACACCAGGTCTCAAAGGGCGAGCCACCTTTAAACCGAGATGTAAGCAATAGACTTAACTCGGTTAACAAAAAATCTTGTGTACGTGTTCCACTTCTTTCTCTTTAGTCTGTAGTCTTTACTATCTTTTGATTGCTTTTAAACAGGTACACGACCTTGCTAGTCAAAGGTGGTAGACGATCTGTGAAATGCCAAAGTCCATTTCGTGATAACCTCTTGGGCCATAGCAAAGAGTCAAGCCCAACGAGTCCATTTACGTGAAAGATAAAACATAATATGGTGTGAATGAGCACAAAATGGCGTAAATGAGTTGGCCTTAGGTGTTTTGTCAACTAATGTAACAAGAGATGTTTTCCTTGGTTTAAATAGTCCAAGAGTGGCACTACATGACAAAGGTGTGCCACCTTACTTTTGAAGAACAAAAGGATAAAACATAACAAAAACCAAAGTCTAAACTCAACATTGACATTAAACTAAACTTGTTGTTGTTGATGATGATTTCCTCTAAACCTTGTCGATCCAATTTGACATTCGTGGTCGCCAGTTTGAGTCTTGACGATAACTTGAAATATCTCCTGATAGCCGTGATGAGGGGGAGATGTAAGAAAAATTACAAACTTGACCCTTAGTCCAAGTATTATATTTGGTTATTTACTAAAATCCCCCTTCGGAGGGGAGGGGTGGATTGTTAGTCAATAAATGAGCTGTCCTATTAAACCGACGAGGAGTAAAGGTAAAATCAGAATGACCAAAAGTAGGGCTGGTTGTCGGTTAGTTTCGGTTATAACCAGTAACTGGTCGGTCCGTTATCGATTAACCAAACTGTCGGTCCCATTTACCGACAACCGACCGAAATAGGGATTTAGGCTTTGGTTATCTCGATTTTTGGTTTACCGAATCGCCTCCAAGACCAAAACCATCTCGGCCAGCCTCCGAACTCCACCAAATTTTGATTAATTATCTCAATTTTCAGTTAGTGGATAACCGACCGATTATCAGTTTAACCGACCGATAATCGAAAATCCACCCCTAACCAAAAGACAACGAAAGTTGTAGAACCTCCTCCAAGAGAGCGCCTCCCACCATCATACCTGTAAAGTTGCTCCACTTCCCAGATCATGTATCTTTTTGGTAATTCTTATCAATTTGTCCAAGCCTTTGTATACAATAAAACCACAATCACAATGCATGCAATTTGCAATTAATTAGAATCAAATCCAATTACAAGATTGGTGGATTAATTCCTGGAAATTAACATTTTGATACCTACAATTTTTTATTATGACAGTTTATTGCCTACACTTTTAAATTTTTTCCTAATGGTATATGTTTAGATGCCACTTGGATCCATGATCACATCCATCTACCCATTTGATTCATGGATCCACTCATCCAATCAACCAATCAATGGTTCCAATCTATTTGTCACTTCTAATATCACATATATTAACAAGGTTCAAAAAGGCGCTAGGCGTAATGTGGGCGTTGAGACTTCGCCTAACACCTAGCTCGCCTAGGCGTAGATTAAGCGTGCCTAGGCGTTGGAAGAAGAATAGCTATTCGCACTACATGATGAATGAAATAGTAATCTACAACACTTCCTCGCCTCAGTTAAAATGATTAATAACTTACTCAACGCTTAATGATTAGAACATAGCTCACGAATTCATAGAATCATAGCTCAATAACTCACAAAGTTCTTGAGCTATATTGAAAATATTGATATAGAAATTAAATTCGTAGTTGACGTAATTTTCTCCATTAATATTGACTTCCTATCTCCATCTAGTAGTGTTTAGAAGAGACTTATATGTCGCCTTACTTCATTGACATGTTCCAGTATCTAATTAGGCGTGAAACGGCTAGGCGAGACATTTTGCCATTGCCTTACGCCTAGGCGTGCCTATTCGTGAGGTTAAGCGTGCATTTTTTAACCATGTATATTAATGTGATATAGAAAATTATATCAGGACGTTATGAAAATATATTATGGTGGTATGCTATGGCGGATCCTAAGACACCTCTAAAATTTGGAAAAGCGATTGTCGAGTCCAACCTTCTATAGTGGTTTGTGTATGTATAAAAAAATATATCTAATATAAAGAGAAAACGTAGGTAAAAGAGAAAACTAAAAGTACTAAAGTAAAAGTATTAAAAAATAATTGTGAGTAATGTGATTCAAATATTTCACTTAATCGATAATACAAAAAGATTTTTCGTAGAAAATACAAAAAAACATACTTTGAAAACTGGTAAAAACAATATCTTATCGTTTTCAGGAACAACAGGAAGCTACAACTTTCCGTTTTCAGAGTTGAACGCGACCTCTTGCTGGTAACTGCAAGTCTGGTGGTGAGATGAGTAGGCATATTCGATTTCTCACCTGAACTCTTCCTCCTGCAAGGAACAGTAGTAGCAGATCGTTGAGCAGCAGGAGCAAAGGGAGATTGTTCCTTGAATTCTGTCATTTCAGTGGCGGTGGAGGAGAGATCAGCCGCCTGAACGGTCGAAACTTTGGCCCTAAGGTTGCAGATGGACTTACAAGTATTTTTGAGGATCAACTCGAAGTTTGACTTAAAAAATTTCGAATTATTCAAATTCATTAATTAAATAAAAGTAGTAAAAAGAGAAGATGCACACAAATCAAAAAGAAATCATCACTAGATTATTCATTCACAACATTGACCAAACACACACAATTAACAACAAACCGGCGGTCACATTAGAGTTACGTACCACTACAAATCAACCTTATCATTACCTTAATACAGAAACACCGAACGATTCATTCCCAAACCCTAACACACCAACAGAAAGAAAGAAAGACAGATGGCCGGAGCTAGCCGAAATCGATTCGTTCTCCCATGCCCCCGACGATCAGCCGTCGCGGACCTCGAACATGGTGCGATTCTTGACGACGATGTCGTACATGTGCATGGACTTGAGCTTGTGGAACTCCTTGGGGAGGCTGATGAGCTCCACCGACGACCTCTTGTGGAACTGCAGCATCTCCGGGTCGTCGTAGTACCTCTCCCACCCGAGCTCCGACAGCTTCTGCTCCAGCACCGCGTACGACGTCACCACCTCGTTGCTCGGCGCGTGCACCAGCACCTTCCTCCTCGGGAGCGTCCCCGCCTCGCTCCCCGGGTTCTCCACCAGCCGGACCACGCCGTTTTTGAACACCCACACCCCTGACCCTGGGTCGTCCGACATCGTGCTATATGTATTAATTGTCTTTGTCGTTTTGTGCTTATCTGCAAGCGAGTTTATTTGTGATTATCCCAAGCGAGAGAGGGTATTTATAGGGAGAATGCACATAGGATGAGGATTATAATGATATACTTAATTATTGTCAGCCTCGAGTGCCATGCGTGGGAATTTCCGTTGTATTTGTTATTTTGCTGGAAAAGTTTCCACTTCCATATGGGAATTAATTATTGATATGCTAGCTGTAAAGGTTGGTTTGATTTGTCAACAAAGGTACATGTATATATTAATAATGATAATAATAATAATATTATTATTATTCCTTACGCGATTAATTAACTTAACACTAAAGTTGCTCCACCTCCCACATGGCCACATCATGTGTCTTTGACAATTCTTATCACTTTGTCCAAGTCTTTGTTCACAATAAACCCACAACCACAATGCATGCAATTTGAAATTAGATAAAAAGCTAATTAGATTGGAAGGTTGATGGATTATTGGTAAATTATAATTTAGTTTATATGTACCTAAATTTTTTTTAAATATCATTGGAACTTTACATTTTGATATCTAAAAATTTTTATGATGACATTTTAACCTCTTAGTAATTTACATATCAGTTCAATGTTTACACGCCACTTATATTCATGATCTTATCCATCAATCCATTAGTCTCGTATGTGTCAAGGATATAAAATAATTAATTATCCACAGTAACTGAGTAGGAATTATTGTTCTAATTCTATACATGTGAGCAGAATTAGGATTTGTTCTGATTCTTAGGAAAAAAGACAGATATGATATAAGTTAGGGTGTGCCTACGGTGACATGCATGTCACGGTGACTTGCACTTTCCGGTCGACCTCAGTTAGGATTAGGTCGACCTCAGTTAGAATTCGGTCGACCTCATATAGGATCCGGTCGACCTCATTTAGGATCCGGTCGACCTCATATAGGATCCGGTCGACCTAATATGCTCTTTCAGTGTAAAAACAGTTCATGGTGCCTACTTTGGATATTCATATCATACAATTGGCTAGATGGAAATTAAAGACTAATGACTTGTTTTGAAGCTGGAGTGTCCCTCTACATATTGAAGTGATTGAGAGCTCGATAGGAAGTCCCGAAGACCATTTTTGAACCTCATCAAAAGGCTATGCCAAAACTGAGAAACTGCCTAGAAATGGCTAAGTCTGGAAACGTGTTTGTGAAGCCTATTTTTGAGCTCAATTCGAGAAGCATGAATGCGAGTCGAGTCCAGGAGCCTCTACCACGTTAAATTAGGTATGTTTTTATACAAATTCAAGGAATTGGATGAAAGATTGGATATCTTTAAGGCTTCAAACAAAAGGGTCGAAGTTGCTACGAAGGCTGTTTTTCTGGCAGACTTCGAGCACAAGCAAGCTGCCAGAAAAACAGCCTTCGTAGCAACTTCGAGCCTTTTGTTTGAAGCCTTAAAGATATTCAATATTTCATTGAATGCCTTGCCTTTGTATAAAAAAATACTTAATTTAACGTGGTAGAGGCCTCTGGACTTGACTCGCATCCATGCTTCTCAAATTGAGCTCCAAAGTAGGCTTGACAAACACGTTGCCAGACTTAGCCATTTTCAGGCAGTTTCCCAGTTTTGGCATAGCCTTTTGGTCAGGTTCAAAAATGGTCTTCTGGACTTTCTATTGAGCTCCCAAGTACTTTAATGTGTAGAGGGACACTTCAGCTTCAAAACAAGCCTTTAATCTCCAATTTCCATCTAGCCAATTGTAAGATATGAATCTCCAAAGTAGGCACCATGAAACTGTTTTTACACTGAAACAACTGATTAGGTCGACCTGATCCTATATGAGGTCGACCGAAAAGTGCATGTCACCGTGACATGCATGTCACTGTAGCAAAGTCCTATAAGTTATATTGGAGTACTCAATAATTAAGAGACCAATAGACAGAACACGTACGACATCACTTCAAGATTTTGGTATAAATTTTATGTTTCGTCATTATAAAATTTGAAACTAGGATGTCTGACACACTTCCAGAAATTGTAATTGATGCATTTGTTGTAATAATAAACAGTGAAATGACTTTTTTACTATGAAGTTGATAGAAAAATTATATTCGAAATCAGATTAGTGATCAATTTATCAATGATTTTTGGTTGTATGCATTAAAAAATATTTGAGTTTAACAATAAGTGATAGATGTATTTCAAAAGTCCTCATAATGAACAACTTTTTTTTTTTTCTCGCTGTAAAAACAACGAAATTGTGTACTCTGTTAATGAATTTTTTATTTTATTATTATTGATATACACACCTCTCCAAACATTATGGATCCCCCACTACATAAGCTAGACATGAAGACGCAATAATCAAGTCAACATTAGCACACACAATCTGTTGTTTGAAAAAAAAAAAAAAGCACACACACAGAATCAGTCTTTCCTTTATTTAGCTTGAACCAGAGATTGAAAATCGTATCAGAAGTTTTATCGAAAAAGTCAGCGGTAAGATATTTTAGCTAAATTGTGGTATAATCATGGTCCAACTGTTTCATACCGCTAAATACCATCTACCGATAGCTTCCGATATGAGATTTTTTTGTCAATACGGTACAATTTTTGCCTTACAAGCAATGTTGTCAGTACCGAACCGATGTATGAACCGGTATAGTAAGCGGTTCGCACTTTACTGGTTTAACCGATATTAAACCGCTATAACCCCGTTAACGAACAGTTGTCTAATAAATAAAAATATTATAAGTAGAATCCATTAGTATTATAATTATATATTGATTCTATTATATTTGTAACAAGTAATTATATATGTCAAGTAAATATTATCATTTTACATAAATATAAATTACATAAGCATAATATATGTGATTTTTCTAAAGTTAAGAACACTATTTAATGAGATTATTTCAAAACTAGACAGTGTGGTTTATGGAAAGACTTGTTAGGTCTATAACACAAATCAATAGCAGCCCAATTGGAGTAGTCGCCAAACCTGTCACATGCCCCTTGCAGGTGCTATGTTCAAATCCCAACTCCCTCATATTTCCCTCATATTTGATGGTTTTTTCTTGTCCCTAAAAAATCTTGTCAGTTATCATTCTGACCGCTAAACCGTTAGAGCGATTGGAACGGCTCGTCCGATTAACCGATCAGCTCGTGACTTCCTGCTTCACCCGTTGCGGTTAAATAAGCTGGTCAATTGCTGGCTTTACCGGTCGGACCAACCGGTCCGGTCTTGACAACATTACTTACAAGCTATTGCATGTCTCAGAGATATTCCTTCAAAAGGCTAAGCAAAATTTATCAAAGATCCAATTCCTTTCCCCTTTAATATGGCAAATCAAATCATCAATTTGGGATCTAATTCGTGATTTTGCGTGGGTGGTGGTTATGATCACTATCTTGCTTATTAATTATTCAATTGATAATGAGCGTCGAAAGAGGGAATTATTCAATTGATAATGGAGTAGAATGTATATCTCTTCTCATTATTTTATATAATGGCTCCCGTCCACTAAATACATGAATTTATTCTCCACTAGCATTGGGCCCGGCCCGTTGGCCGTTGTGCTATAGACCCAGTACGTGAATTTTATTTTGTTCTATTGATAATGAAATACAATCAAAATCAATGACATTATACAGCAAGCAAACTCGTAGTCCCAACTTCCAATTACATAATGAAATACAATCAAAATCAATGATATGATACGGCAAGCAAGCTCGAAGTCCCAATTACATAATGAATACAATAATATATAGAAACTTTCAAAATGCACATCTCAGCAAACATATAATGTATGATTAAATTGTAATGGTTATTTTATTCATCCTTTAATAAAAGACCAAGTTTTCAAGTTGCTTCTCTAATGTTGAGACCAATAGTGGATTTAGCTGCTGCTATTAGATGAATAAAGTTATTGAGGTCTATCCCTTCAATTCTCTATTCACGTCATGCAATATCACATCTTCCCTCCCAGCTAAGAAGCTAAGTCAAAATAAAATGCAAGTGAAACTTCAATCGAGAAATGCCATATATTCAGCAAAGAAATAAACAATACAGAAATCGGGAAGGAAAAGAAGCAAACAATTGAATATGAGTGTGGTCAATTATCTTTAAGCTAAAAAGCTCAATTGAGACCAAAAACACCAAGACTAACCAATTCCCATAAGCAAAGCAAAGAATCACATCAGCACTACAAAATTTCAAACTAACAATTTGCAGAGATTAACTAAAACTATCCACACCTACCTTCTCTTCCAAATCTGTTGCTGCTGCAACTGTTGCAGCTGCTATGGCTTCTTTTTCATGGATGTTCAATGACCTGCAAACTCACTAACCCATCTAAAGTATAAACCAACCAATAAACTCGTAAATCTATTTAAAGGCAACTCATGAATCCACCAAAGCAAGAACCCAACTCACGAACCTAATCCATTTGCCTAGCACATTAGGAACACATAGCTTCCAGAAGGATTGAAAGAAGAGGAGGAAAACAATTGCAGGTCAAAAAGATGGCATTTTACCCCCTGCAAAAATTTCTGACTGTTTAAGTAATCACCCCAACTTAGAGTAAAAACCTTTTTCTTGAGTGCGTGTAAAGCGATGAAACCTGCCATGTATCAGAAAATAAGCCAGAGGTTTGTTATATGGAGAATTCCCTGCCTCCTTAAAGTCGAAATCCACAAAAAGTCCTAAACTGACACAAACTTGAGCTGTTGGTGTAAATAACACAGATAAATTGAAGCGGATGACATGATAAACACACTGGCACTAAGCTGCTGCTATCATAAACACAAAAATCCATGCTATTTTCAACTTCAAATTGTCTTTAGAGTGATGAAAAGTCCAAAACTAATTGAACTCCAAAACTATGTAAACTCTCCTCTTCAATTTGACTATCGATTTGATAGTATTGACAGAACCTTTGGAGCACAAGTAGCACAAACTTCAGTGGGTTATTTATACACTCATGTATCAATTGGAACAGAGTAGTGAAATTGTGGGAAAACAAACAATTAAGTAAGCTTTGGTATAGTAGACGTAAGAGTTACCAAAATTTGAAGGGGAGAATGAGGCTTGGTGGGAATTACGGAACCCGCTTCTTCTTCCCCATCAAACCCCGACCCACAGTTTCTTGATGGTTTGCTACTCCCTTTGAAACGAACATAGAAATCTGCGAATCGGATTAGAAAGGGAGTGAGATTTAATTACTTTGGGAGCGGTGTTGAGGGTCAGGCGTGGATAGCGGTACCTCCGGTGGCAAGGGCTGCCGTGAGCTTTCCGGGAGTGCGGGAGACAGCCGATCGAAGAGTGAGAAGGGGTATGAGCGAGAACAATGGTTTGCTTGCTCGACGGCGAGGTTTGAAACGGGACTTTCGAGGGCAACGCTTGGGGGAGAAGAATTGCAAGATTAGCGGTGATATGTCCGGGCTGGAAGACAGAAAGAGAGAAGAGAAGAGTTGTGGAAGACATGGCAGATCCTCGGCAGTGAGCGACGGCGGTGGCGTGGGAGAGGTTCGCTTCCTGGTAAGAGATTGGAAGACCGAGAGCGATGAAGAGATAGATTCGGGATTTACACAAAAGCCCCTCCGAATTGTGCGGCCGTTTCAGGAGAGGCTGACGTGGCAAATGCTGTTTTTTGACATTGTCTTATAGTATTTTGTAGACAACACCTCAAAAACAATAGTTTACAGAAATATGACAAAACTTGGTGATCTGGGTAATGTTGGGAGAAGTGAGTTGGTCGACGTCAAAGTTGTCAGATTAATTTACTAGATGAGTCGATTAAGTGGTTTAGAGTTTAGTAATTAGGACCAACTTTGGTTCATCCTTTCTTTACTTCGATTTTTCCAGCCATTTAATGACATTTTTCATTTCCCTTTGCAGATGTTTCCTTTTTCTTTGTGGGTTGAGCTTTTGTTCTTTTGGTTTGATGTTCATGATCTAGAGATGTTTCGTGCTAAATAGCAAAGGAGGCAAGATTCGTTTGAATTCAGTTTGTCTCCCCTTTATCATGTCCTTTGTCTACGTCCTTGTTTCGTCTTGCAGATCTGGATGATCCGGAAATGTGGTTATTGGCGTGGACCCGGCTTGAAGATTTTGGAGACGGAAGATATTTCTCATGACTTTGTCGCCGGTTTCCCTTTCGACATGTGGCCTATTCAATGCTTTGGTTTTCGAAGAGACGATATATTTTGGTCCGACGAAGGTTGGTCGGAGGTGGCTCCGGTTGTTTCTGTTGGAATGAATAGTTTTGAAAAGCTATAATGAAATTTCAAATTAATTATCCAGTATTTTTCTCATAATACGAAATTAAGATAGATAATTAATAAAATGAATATTATGGAGATAATTAGGAATAATTATCTTAATAGATTATATTTTAATTATGGGAGTAATTATCTACCTAATTAAAATGTGACTTATTCCCATAGAAAGAGGGAATATTATGGGTTTTCTGCTCCTATAAATAGGAGACGCCCCAGACCCTCTAAACACACCTCAGAGAGCAGAAACACTAGAGAGTGAGATTCAAAGAGATCCGGTTTTCCGCACAAAACCGCTGAGCAAATCAAAAGAGTGGTTATTTTATCCTGGAGGCGACCGGCTGATAGTCTGTTGTGCGAATAACGAGACAGTGCCGCGGACGTCTTAAAGAGAGCCACCTAGTCCGCGACTCAGCCAGATCGGTAACCCTAAATTTTCTATTCGGTTTCTAATAATTTTAAGACGTTCGGTTGCTCTCGTTATGTACCGATAGGATACCGATTCTGGCTTGAGCGATTTCCATCGCCCATTGCCTTACCGTGGTGCTTGCCGGCGGTCGTTGGCACCGAGATTGTTTTCAATAGTAAGGTGACGCCATCGTTGAGCAGAAGGAGAAGCCCTCGGACAATCTGATGTCTCGAATTTCGGAAGCCGATAAGAATCCGTTCTTGGTTTCCGTCCTCCGGTGGATCGAGCAACTTCGTCCTGGCCGCTCTGTCTCGGAAATTAGAAGAGGCGCGATTATTTTGAAGGGAAGGGAAGCGGTGCCCGCCGATCTTTAACCATGTTTCCCGGGATGTTCATGAAGAAGCCGGACAAGGCTGAGGCGTACAAGAAATAATGGGAAGACAGCGGTCGCGAAGTTGTGGGTCGATCATAGTTCTCATTTTGGATTGGTTGTCGATTCAACTAAAGTGATTTATCAACCCCCAAAAGGTTTGAATGGGATACCAGGTGCTAAGCATCTCATAATTAGCTCAAATGGGGAACAGTATCGAAGAACGAGAGAATATTATGACTATGGTTCGCCTCCTGGGTTCGCAGGTTTCCAAGATCTTGGTGTCCCACGAAACCACTCATCTCATATGCTATAAAAATAAGGGCTAATACCAGTACCACTACAACACCCGAACTATCGACAAAATGCCACTTGTGTCCTATTTTATTCAATATTTCATTTGTGTCCCGAATTATTTTTCCGTTTGTGTTGACTGATGTTGACCGTTAATATTTAACAGATTGCCAAGTCACTGCTGATGTGTCTGTCAACGTGGCTTTTGGGCACAAAATTTTGTTTTTTAAAATTAAATTTGAAAATAAAAAAAAAATAAGAAAGGAAAAATCCCTTTGGTTTCACATCTATCTCTTATCTCTCTCTCGTCTGGATCTTTCATCCTCAATTTCTCTCCGAGCCTTTCCCTCTCCGCCACCGAATCCGAGGAAATTGTTGCGTCGCGTAAGAGTAATCATCCATAACTCCGGTTCTCTTCCTCGATGAAACCCCAACTCCCTCTCCCCGGATGGCTTGCCGCCGCTCTCCCTCTCCAAAACCTCAATCTGAACCAAATCTCCTTGCAGGCTCCCAACTTCTTCCTCTTATCTCATCCTCAACTACATCAAAATTACAGATCGGAGAGATCCGATTCAAGGGAGGAGTATTAGGGGAGCCAACTGGTTTATTCGAGTGCTGGTTGGCGACGACGTGTGAGAAATCCACAGCCGGTGAGAGTAAAAAGCCAGGCCATGGCAGTTGAGATTTGGGGATTGCGGGACCATGGCGAAGACGAAGTTGGTGGAGAAGGATAGAGATGATTTTCCGCGGATGAATTTGAGAGGGCGAGGGAAGAAAGCGTGGCCAATCTGAAGGGCGGAGGCGTTGGTGAGCCGGAGAAGTCCGTTGGGTAGAATCTCTCCAGCTCCGTCGAGCCTGAGCAACTGTTGCTGGTTGCTGGTTCCATTGCTGAACCCATGGAAGATGAATCTGTCTGATTGCTGGGTGGAGATGGTGAAGGCAAGTGTGGATAATAGAATAAGGAGAGGGATGAGAGAAACGGAACTTTGGGGAACAGATTTGTAACCACAAACGAAGATTTTTTAGGTGGAAGGGATTTCTCGATCCGGGAAAATTTTGGGGAACAGATGCAATGATTTTTTTTATTTTAACTCAATTTTTATTTAATTTGAATTAAAAAATCTGAGGTCAGTGACGTGGCATCTATGTGGCAGTCACATTTTTTGCCACGTCAACAAAAGTCAACTTGGCGTTGACCATCGTTTGGTCAACCGTTATCTTTAACGGTCAACAAAAATTATAGGATACAAATGACACAAAGTATCATAGTTGAGGACATCAATGGAATATTGAATAAAATAGGACACAAGTGGCATTTTGTCGATAGTTCGGGTGTTGTAGTGGTATTAGCCCTAAAAATAAAGATCTGCTTGGAGCGGCGGGATTAAGGAGCTGCGAGCCTACTACAAAATTGAGTACTTTTAGATTGCCAACTCGGAAGGAAGAGTCCCGTTCGGCAGTGACAAAGTTCCAAGCCAGGCCGGATTGGAACCGATTAGACGTTGAACACGATAGCAAAGAATGAAATGTCTTCTCCGAAATGAGGTAAGAGTTGAAACCTTCCTCACGAGTCATTGATGAATGATAAAAGTAGAATCTATTTCATATATCATTATGCATGCAACTGAGATATCTTGAGAATGCTAGAGAGATTGAGTATTGATGCATGATTATGTTGACATTGAGATGTGCTTTTCTCAATGATTAGAGCATAAATTTGAATGCATATTATGGAATAGAGTAATTTTGTTTACATGAGTGTATATGAAGAATATATGGGAATAGAATGAGTCAATTGCCCATAGTGACGATATTGTAAGAAGTACTATTATCAGTACTACACGAACCACTTAGATTGCTCTGAAACATTAAAGTTTCAAGAATGAGAGCAGCAAGCCGAACCAGATCCATACCAAATAGAATGGTACCCTGAGTATGAACTCAGAAGAAGCAAACGAACCATAAATCGATAAAGGATTTTAGTTATGAGTTTGTTAATTACACCCTAAGAAAGATCCCACAAGCCTGCTTAAAGTTTGAACTTCCAAATTCGTGGTAGAATCCATTATTAACGAAATGGAATTTGTGGAGTCTAGTAAGACTTAGAATCTTGTAGAGTTGCCTCTTTGTTATAAAGCCTTGGGTAATATATCGGTGGAACCGAACAAGATTTGGAATCTTTAAGAATTACCTCTTGGCAATGAAGCCAAGGTAATAAATGGATTCTTAAAAGAAAAACTAAAATCTGATAGTTTAGTTTATGAGTATAAGGATCGCCTACTAGCTAAAACTTTAGGCGAAGAAGGAAAAATTGTGGATTTCTTTTATATTTATTCACACCATCTAGAATAACATGCATATATGTTCTGATTGCTAGTGTTGTGCGTCAGATGGATTGTTAAAAACGGTTTATGTGAATGGTGGTTTAGATAAAGAAATCTACATGGAACAACCTAAAGGGTTGTTATTCCTGAACGTGCTTATGGAGCCTATGGTTAGACAAATCATGTTATGATTTGAAACAGACTCTAAAGACTGTGGCATGTATAATCTGGTTCTCTCTCTTGGTTTTAAAATGAAAGTGACAAGTGCAATTAGTACAAATTTGAGAATGACATTTGCACTATGAATGACATGATGATCTTTGGTACAAAGACTCATGATATCAATAGTATGAAAAACCATGTTTGAGAATTTTGGAATGTGAAGGATCTTGATGAAACAAGTATTATGCTTAGAAATCCTGATAACTAAGAAAATACAAGTTGTACACCTGCACACATGTTTGATGATGCTAGTGTAAATTTTTAAGAACACCTATGACAGTGTAAGAAAGTGAGAATATACTAGCATCGACAGTCTGCGAGAGGCAGCTGATAAACATGAGACAAGATTTAGTGGGGGTACTTGGCAGGCTTACTGATAGTCCTAGTATGGAGAATTGAAATGCTATTGAAAGGGGTCATGAGACACCTTAAGAGAACAGTAGACCTTGATATAAATTATCAACGGTTCTTGCTGTATTGGTAGGGTATATTGGTGCGGACGAGAATACCCTATAGAGGACTCCAAGACATCCTGTGTGCCTGTTTTAAACATTGCTAGAAGAGTTGTGTCTTCGAAGTCTAAGAAGTAAATGATCCCGACTCAACTAAAGAATCAGAATTGATAGACCTATCAATGGCTAGTAAAGAGGAAAGTTGATTGAGAGAGTCATTACTAGAGATTCCCTTATGGGAAATACCTATCCCTCCGGTATTTGATAGCATCGCAGCTATTGCTAACGAAGGGAACCAGTTCCAGAATGAAAAGAGACGACAAATTCGTCATTAGCATAGTACTGTAAGAGAACTCCTAACGATAGGAGCAATGAGGGTGGATCATGTAAGATCCTAATAGAATCTAGTTGGTCCTTTGACGAAAGGACTAGCAAGAGAGAAAGTCCAAAAATACCACGAAGGGTATGTGACTTATGCCTACCGAACCATGGATTACAAGTGATGGTAACCCGACCCGATAGACTGGAGATCCCAAGAAATGGGTTCAATGGGTAATAACAAGTCATGAGTAATATTGAGAAAATTTCATGCATAGTGAAGCATGAATCCCAAAGCCTTGGAGGTTGAGTTAAACTCTTAATGAGATTTATACTCTATGTGGAGTGAAGTACTTTACTTTGGGGGTACTTCTGATAGACTCACCTATGTGAATGTGGGAGTGGGGCCGCTCACTATGGAACTTTGGAGGCACAAAGTTGCTAGAGCGTTCACTAAACCGGGATAACGTGCATGGCCATAAACGCACGGCCTAAGAGAGAATATCACTCGATGAAAAGATTCGGTGTGCTACATTGTCTGAGATAGGGTTCAAGACTATGAGTCACCCTTATGAAATCAGGAGTGTAACCACTACGCTAAGGTTCAAATCTTCGCGATACCTTAGCTTATGCCCGATCTTATGGAAATGTTGATGCTCAGAGATAGTTTCAAACTATTCAAGTGGGGGATTGTTTGGATGAATAGCTTTGAAAAACTATAATGAAATTCTTAACTAATTATCCAGTATTTTCCCCATAATACGAAATTAAGATTGATAATTAATAAAAGGAATATTATGGAGATAATTAGAAATAATTATCTTAATAGATTATATTTTAATTATGGGAGTAATTACTCACTAATTAAAATGTGACTTATTCCCAAAGAAAGAGGGAATATTCTGGGTTTTCTTCTCCTATAAATAGGAGACGCCCCAGACCCTCTAAACACACCTCAGAGAGCAAAAACACGAGAGAGAGTGAGATTCGAAGAGCTCTGGTTTTTCGCACAAAACCGCTGAGCAAATCAAAAGAGTGGTTGTTTTATCCTGGAGGCGACCGGCTAATAGTCTGCTATGCGAATAACGAGGCAGTGTCGCAAACGTCTTAAAGAGAGCGACCTAGTTCGCGACACAGCCAGATCAGTAACCCTAAATTTTCTGTTCGGTTTCTAAATGTTTCCATACCCTCGGTCTAGATTAGGTGCTCCAGCACCTCTGGTTCCATCGTTTTTGCTTCATTCGGTGGCGGAGATGTTGCATGATGCTCCATTAGCGACAGTGGGAGGCTGGGAGCCATGGCGGAGCATTAATAGCTAGGTTTTGAGAGCAGACTTCTTGATTGGGGTCCTGGCCGATCTGGGCCCTAATGGATATTCAACTGGTTGTTTTATGGGTTTGGGCTTTTGGTCTGTTTTTTTCTCTCTTTTTCATATGTTGTAATACTCTATTGATCTTTTTCTCTGGTATTGTCCCATTAGCTATTTCATCAATCGAACTTGTAAAAAAAATTCGCAAGAAGACAAAAGGGATCTTGCTCTCCCATTTATATAGCCCATGTTGTGGCATAAACTCCTACTGTCTTTGGTCCAATTTGTCTTTGTTCTCCTTCACACATATATATAGATATACATTCAGATAAACTTGGCAGCCTTTGTTTCCCGCCCTCTCTTCATTTTCCTCCACTTCGCCATCGCCATCTTATCCCTAACGATCATCATGCATGGACTTGTCACCAAGAAAAGGGAAGCGATCGCATTGGCCATTCTCTCTCTCTCTCTCTCTCTCTCTCTCTCTCTCTCTCTCTCTCTCTCTCTCTCTCTCTCTCTCTCTCTCTCTCTCTCTCTCTATGGCTAGTTGCCATGCCTAATATATGTCCCAAAATGCCATGAGCAACGATATACTCGACGATCATTTCCAGCTAGGCTTCAACTATATATTTATGCACGTGTTCATTAAATGAAAAGAAGCATGCATGCAACGACCTTAATTATCCGCACGAGTTTTTTTTTTTTTTTTTTTGGTGGAGGTTTTGGTTGCTTTATAGTTATGGAGTGTTGAATGTGATCCGCTTCCATCGGGGCGAAGTCTTGCGAATGGGTGTTCGATCTGGTTTGATTTCTTTCCATTTCTGTACGTAGTGAGTGAAAATGTTAGGTCTTCCAATAGCGCACGTGGTTATATATTTTCGATTCTAGCTAGCTAGATAGCTAATGCAAATGCATGGCATGGGCAGTGAAAGCGACGTACGTACCATGTACCGCCGCACCGAAGCTTCTTAACTCTCAACCGCTAATGTTTTGAAGACTGTCTTCGGGTCAACGCGTGAGCATCCTAAGTAAATGCTAAATGGATACTAGCAGTGGCGGATCCATGACTGCGCCAACCCAGGCCCCGGCCCAGCCCTCCTCCGGATCTAGAGTTAGTTTAGTGCTTATACAATTTTTTGATTTAGGTATTTGACCCAGTGCTATTTAAAAGTCTTTCTAGTTTTATTTGATAATAGGATTTTGTGTAACTAGGAAAATGGTTCAGATGAACATATCCAAACCATTACTCTAAATTTATACTAAATTTTCTATAGCCCCAATGCTTTTATTTGAAAAATGACATGAAAACCTAAAAGTGTAAAGTTTCATTAAAATAAAATAAAAAACTCTAAACTAAAGCACACCCTTCCTTGCAAAATTCAAAAAAATTCCCAATCCCCCCAAAACAAAACAAGAACGAGGAGACGAGCAGACCCAAAATGGATTTCTCTGCCAGCCCGTCGAGCTGGTTTTCTTTCCATTCTTTTGATTAAGAAAATATTTACAAACTTGCTAAGTCATCATTTAGATTACCTCAATTGAGTGGGGCACTAGATTCTAACCGTTCTTTCTGGTGTTTTGATGAAGAAAATATTTACAAACTTGCTCAAGAGTTTAGCCTCGAGACTTTGAAGGCTATGAGATGCATTCTTTGGAGAATGCAATACTCATGTTAGAAAGATGAAGTTTCTTCTCTTGCAAAATTATTAGTGAAGCTGGAGGAAATAGGGATGGACACATAATACAAATTGATTTGTCGGTTGATTTGTCTAGTGTTGACCTAGCCGTTTCAACAACTACCATGAAGAGAATATTTTCAGCAATGGAACATGAACATTGATTTGTGCAACAAAATAAGCGATGAATTTCTCGTTGTTACTTAGCTATTTTCTTTGAAAAAGAGTATATTATCAGTATGGATGGAGATTATATTATTGATGAATTTGCTAAATTAAAAGACCTTCTTGTACAATTGGCGTTGTAATGAAAACTATATTATTATATATTTTTGTTTATGGTATCTAATATTCTATTCAAATACGGCCCAGTGTTCTCTTATGTCCTGGATCCGCCGCTGGATACTAGTAAAAGGGGTTAAGTCTGCAAAAGCTTGAGCATAACTCTTGATTGATATACTTTTACATCTTAAAATATACCAAAAATGATAAAAATCATATGCATTAATATGGATAAAATAAAAAAAAATTTGGTTAGTAATAATCATAAAATTAAAAACATGCACTTAAAATTATGAGAAATGCAACCTGCGCCCAAAAGGCAGGGTTTAAGCTAGTTAAAAGAGCTTTAGTAGGGAGTGAAAGAGTTTTTCTCTCGTTTAGCGAGAGTCTGAGAGAGCGGCGGAAACCCTAGTTTTTCCGAGGTACTTCGATTGACAAGTATAATGCTTTTCGATATTGGAACTAGCGGAATACATCAGTGCAAGGCTTTTCCTTGTCCTTCTACAATACGAATAGCTACTTTCAGAGGGATTCCTTAACATCTCTGGCCGAGCTGTGGCGACTACGAAAACTTATATTTAAGGTTTTGTTAGCAAAGTGTGCTGGTGCAACATAAGATTGGATGGTGAGCTTTGCAAGGTTGAATCGCAGAAAGAAACTCACAAATCCCCTGTCCCTGGGAAGCGCACATCAGATTGAGCTATGGAAACAGGGGAACCTGACCGAGATCCAGAGCTTCAAATCACAGCAGAGAGTCTCGAAGTCCAATTGGACAACATCACACTGGAGGATGAAGATGATACGCCACTGGATGTTGATGACAACGATGTGGACGTCTTCAGAATGGAGGCGGTTCGTCGCTTAGGGCTGATTGGCCGCCTTGTTGCTGAAAAAACACCAAACATAAAGTCCTTAAAGATAGCTCTGGCAAAAGCATGGAATCTCAAGAAAAAATTCCAGATAACGGAATTGGGGGACATGCTTTTTGCTTTTCAGTTCCTGGATGAAGATGATAGAGACAGAGTATGCTTTGGGGGACCCTGGCATTACGAAAACAATGCTATGGTTTTCATGGCAAGTCTCCTAATAAAGAAACCTACACCTGAAGCTTTACACATGCTGGATATATGGATACAGATCAAGGATTTCCCAGCCGAGCTGAGAACGCAAACAATGGCTGAGAAAATTGCCAACAGGTTTGGCTCACTGATCTGGTTTGATGATAGCCCTAGGTCAATGTGGGATACATATATGAGACTGAGGGTGAGTTTATCGATTAATAACCCTCTCAGAAGGAAAATAAAGATGAATATCAAAGGGCAGTTAACGGAGTATATGGTCAAGTATGAAAAATTACCTATATTCTGCTATTCCTGTGGTCGAATTGGGCACCCCAAGCTAAGATGCCCTAAGCCATCAGGCCTCAACCCTGATCCATTTGGGATGGATCTAAGAGCGGGAACACCAGGGCCAAGAAACTGGCTATCACATTCTCTGAAGAAGGAAGATGAAACTTTATGGGCATCACTGAAGAAGAAGTTTGATTGGGAAAGCATAGGGTCGAATTCAGATCATGAAATTCCACCCCCTGAAGAAGTAGCAGAAAAGAGAATGCACACATTAGCAGAGAAACAGGGAAGAGAGGAAGAGCAGCGAAAGAACATGGATGTAGAACCTGTGAAAGAGCAAGAGTTCACCTCAGAAAGGCCTAAAGTAGCAGAGAAAGATGGATCCCAACCAGCCCACAGTCCTGTCTTAGGACAATTGGGGACTGGAGGGGCATTACAACAATTCATAATGGGGCCAGAAATGATGAAAAGCCAACAGAGAAGCAGGAATAAAGTCTGGCGTAGACATGAGCAGGCAAAGGATCGAGTACACAACCCCACCAAAGTAACTCCTCAAAAGAGGAATGCCCAGAATGCTGGAAAGACAGGAGATACTCAAGCGGATCCAGAATCACAAGCAAAGAAAGCTAAGAAGTTGGATTTCAAGTTACAGGAGGAAGAAACTCACCAAGGAATCTTACCAAACATAAAGGATGGCGATGTGGCGGACTCTGCTAAGGAGCAGAGCCGCCCAGCTCAATGAGTCTGTTGAGCTACAACTGCTGAGGTCTCGGGAATACCCTGGCATTTGAGAAGCTTAAGGCGCTTTTACGCCAAGTAAATCCCGATGTTGTCTTCCTAATGGAGACAAAACAATTTGAAGAAGAGTGGAAGAAGAAAATAAAAGAGCTTGGCTTTTTTGATGGAAAAGGAGTGGCAACAGGGGAGAATAGAGCTGGAGGACTGTTGATGATGTGGAAAGAAGACATTGAGGTGGAGGTCAAGGGTCTGGACCTACATTACATAGATGTGGAAATAAAGATGCCAAATTGTAGGCAGGCTTGGAGGCTAACAGGATTCTATGGATGGCCTGAAGCAAGCCTAAAAAAGCATACATGTGAACTGCTGGAAAGATTGAGCCAGCAAGTTCAATTACCTTGGCTAGTGGTTGGGGATTTTAACCTAATCACAACTATCTGGAGAAGAGTGGTAGTAGAGAACCAGAAGAAAAGGAGATGGAAATGTTCAGGGAAGCAATTGATTTCTGTAATCTAGAAGACTGTGGCTATTATGGGCGCATATTTACTTGGGAGAACAATCGAGCTGACCAAGACTATATAGAAGAGAGGCTTGACAGAGCCTTGGGAAACAAGGAATGGAAGGAACTCTATCCTAACATGAGAGTTTATCACCTCGAGAGATGTGGATCAGACCACATACCAATTCAGATTAAACTAGATTTGGAGGAAGAAGATATCACTTGGGGATGGTCGTTCCGCTATGAACCATATTGGGAGAGACATGAAGATTGTAACAAAATAATTGAAGAATCTTGGAATCAACAAGGGGGAGGTTCTATGGAACGAATTAAACAGTGTGAAGAAAAGTTGATTACCTGGAGCAAGGAGGCGTTTGGCTCTCTGAAGTTGCGGAGAAAGAAGGCTGAAAAAGCTCTGCTGGCCCTGGAAAAAAGGAAAAGAACCAAGTCAATGCTACAACAGAGGAAAATAATTGAACAAGAACTAAATGACATTATCCTCCAAGAAGAAATGAAATGGAAACATAGATCAAGGGCTGATTGGCTGAGGGAGGGGGATCAAAATACAGGTTATTTTCATAGGAAAGCTTCAGAAAGGAGAAAAAAGAACACAATAAGAAGGCTTCAAAATGAAACTGGCTGTGTTTTCATCGGCCAACAGGAGGTGACAAATTGTCTGCTAGAGCATATGCAGGGACTGTTTGCTAAAGGGAGGAGGCCAGAGGTGAGTAAAATTCTCCCATTAGTCACTCCTAAAGTAACAACAGAAATGAACCAAGCTCTTTTGGAGCCTTTTACAGAGGAAGAGATTTGGATGGCTTTGAAAAGAATGGGACCTAATAAGGCCCCTGGACCTGATGGGATGTCTGCTAGATTTTTTCAGAAGCATTGGAATGTAGTAGGGCAGACAGTCCTCAGTGAACTGAAAGCTTACTTAGAGACTGGAGAGTTCCCTATGGAGCTAAACAAGACTTTGATTGCTCTGATTCCAAAGAAGAACAAACCAACCTCTCCTGTGGATTTCAGGCCTATAAGCCTTTGCAATGTTCTATACAAAGTTATGTCAAAAGTAATTGCAAACAGACTAAAAGGGATGTTGAATCAGGTTATAGGGGAGCAACAGAGTGCTTTTATACCAGGAAGGTTCATAACAGACAACATTCTAGTGGCTTTCGAGTGTTTTCACACTATGAAGCAGAAGACTCGAGCTAAGAAAGGCTTTATGGCAACCAAACTGGACATTTCCAAAGCATATGATCATGTGGAGTGGGAATTTTTAGAGGCTATGATGCTTAAACTAGGTTTTGATGTGAGGTGGGTGAGACTGATAATGAAGTGCATTACTATAGTCACCTACTCGATTTTGGTTAATGGACATAGATCTGAGGAATTCAGGCCTGAGAGGGGGTTGAGGCAGGGTGATCCCCTATCACCCTACCTGTTCTTATTCTGTGTTGAAGGCCTGGCTACCCTACTGAATAATGCAGTGATCTCAGGGAAGCTTCATGGTTTAAAAACCTCAGCCAGAGGCCCAGCCATCTCGCATCTCCTGTTTGCGGATGATAGCATAATGTTTACAAGGGCTACTCCCCAAGAAAGCAGCCAACTGAGGGATATCCTAAAGGATTATGAGCAGGAGTCAGGTCAAGTAGTCAATTTGCAAAAATTGGAGCTTAGTTTTAGCCCAAGTGTGGATCAGACCAAAAAGGATGAACTGGCAAGTATACTGGGAATGAGACAGGTGGATTTCCATCAAAAATACTTAGGGCTACCTACAGTGATGGGCAGGGGAAAAAAGGCAGTTTTCCAGGCACTGACTGATCGAATAAGAAAGAAAATAAAGCACTGGAAGGGACAAACCCTTTCCAATGCAGCTAAAGAAGTTCTGATAAAATCAGTGGCGCAAGCTCAAGCCACTTACTCGATGTCTGTGTTTCTTATACCTGATGGTGTGCTAAGTGAGATGAGGAAGGCTATAGCAGCCTTCTGGTGGGGACAACAGAAGGAAGAGAGGAGAATTCCCTGGAAAGCATGGCACAAACTATGCAAACCAAAGAAGGAAGGAGGAATGGGTTTTAGAGACTTGAAGACTTTCAACATAGCACTGTTAGGGAAGCAAATCTGGAATCTCATTATCAATCCAGAATCCCTAGCAGCTAGAATGCTAAAAGCAAAGTACTACCCTAATTCCACTATTCTGGAAGCAAGAGTAGGGTCAAATCCCAGCTATACTTGACGAAGCATAATGGCTGCTCAGCAAACAGTGAAGAATGGAACTCGATGGAGAGTTGAAAATGGATCAACCATTAATATATGGTCAGATAAATGGGTAGCGGGAGTAGAAGATTCTAAGTTTAGGGTGACAACACCTAAGCCTAATGCTGGGGGCCTAAATAGAGTCATTGACTTAATTGACCATGAGCAAGGTAATTGGAGAAGGAACATGTTGCAGACACACTTCAATGAAGTAGCAGAGCAAGAATACTAGCCATCCCTATCCCAAGGCAACCATCTGAGGACACCCTTGTCTGGAGTGCAGAGAGAAAAGGCTGTTATACAGTCAAATCAGCATACAAACAATAAATCCATGAAGGGTACATGGGGCAGGAGACAGATGGAGACATGGAAGCGGAGTTGATAGATGGCCTAGGGGAGAGGGTGGATGCCTACGACCCTATGGACTGGACAAGGCTCTGGAAGTTAACAATTCCACCCAAGGTGAAAATCTTCCTGTGGAAACTAGCTCATGAGATTCTCCCCACAGGGAAAAATATTGAAAAGAGAAAGAAAGAGGCTGCAACAGAATGCCCTTTCTGTTTCCTGGATGAAACCCAGAATCATATATTCAGGGAGTGCCAGTGGGCTATTAGAATTTGGAAAGATTCCATGTTCAGACCCCTATTCGAACTCGAACCTAATCTATCATCTGGGAGCTGGCTATGTGCGGTGATGGATCAAACCGAGGACGAAGTTCTGGAGAAGCTAGGGATCCTACTGTGGTCGATTTGGAATGAGCGGAACAATCACATGTTTAATAAGAAAAAGGCTGAAGAATGGGAAATTGTGGGACGAGCCCTAACCTACTGGGAGGAATTCCAATCGCACCATTTGAAGGAAAAGGAAGAGCGGGGAGGAAGTAATGATACCTGGGAGACACCACCGGAGGGCTGGATGAAACTGAACGTGGATTCGGCTGTGCTGGAGGCGGAGGGAACTGGTTTGGGGGTGGTGGCTAGAGATGCGAACGGTCAGTTTCTCCTAGCAGCAGTGCGTCGCGAAAGGACTCAATGGCCGTCGGAATTAGCTGAATTGCGCGCAATTGCTTTTGGTGTGGAGATTGCGGAGGAGCACAATTTGCAAATGGTGGAGACTGAAAGCGACTGTCTCAATGCCATCCTCCAGATGCAGGCGGAGGAAATGATGAGACTGGAAGAAGGAGTGCTTGCCCGAGAAATCAGAACCAGAGCGTCAAGGCTTGGGTCGGTTCGATGGAAATTTACAAAACGAACCGGAAACGAACCGGCCCATGCCATGGCCCATTTAAATTGTAATTGGGACAGTACAAACACTTGGGTCCATAGGCCCCCTTTGGGTATCCTCTCTTTTCTGGAGAAGGATGGAATAAGAGCTGAATAAAATACAGATTTCTATAAAAAAAAAAAAGAGCTTTAGTAGGGTTAGCCATTTATGCGTCCACGTACATATGAGATTTGACGAATACCTCTAAAGTCCCAAATTACGTCCATCGTTAACGCCAATAAATTAGAATTCGATGTGAATTGTTATGTTATACTACTTATTGAAACCGCAAGTGCTTTATGTAGAGTAAATAATAGACTTAGACAATAGCTCTTAAATAACTAATTAATCTCTATATAGTATTCTAATAAAGAATATGAATCTATAACAAATTCTATATAATACTGAGGACTTTACAATGCTTTAAGGCATTGGTGTTTTAGTTTTTTATTTTTTATGGTACATATTTGAAGTTGTATCTTTAAAAGTAGAATTTAGGTTGTACTTATACCCTTTTGTACAAATTCTTTTATGGTCCAAACTAAATTTGTACACTTATGTTATGGTATAACTTCAACTTGTACCATAACCAGTGGCGTAGCTAGGATTTTATTCAAGGGGGTGCCATAAAAAATTACATGTGTAGTCCCATGTTTCATATTGTGAGATTATTTTATAACTATATAAATTGGTCAAACTATCAAAATTTCACACTTAATGTATCCCACCAAATAACTATTCACAATGTTAGTTCACTAAATGTGAAGGTTGGTCAATCATTTCGTTGCATAAAATGTATTAACTTGTGCATTGATAAATGACAGTAGCAAATCAAATCTATTTTCACGAACAAATACATTGATGAGAACTAAATTTCTCTTGCGACTATCATCATAAAAAAGTTAATGATGTCTTCTAATAATATGTGCCTCTTCCTAATCAAAATAATATGCATCTCTTATCCATCTTGATAAACCAGAATGTATTCATGTATAAATTAGTAGATGCAATTAATTTATATAGTTTGTCGTGGTTTAACGGTAGAAGATTTAACGATTGATATTGAAATTTAGGATTTAAATATCATTATTAACTAACTAATACTACTACTATTTTGAGCTTTTCTCCAAATCTATGGGGGTGCCATGGAACCCCCTTATTATGCTCTAGCTCGGCCCCTAACCATAACATAAAAGGTACAAATTCTATTATGTTACAACTTCAATTTGTATTCCAAAGTATCAATACTTTAAAGCATAATAGAAGTGATCATATAATACTAGCCATCGTAACTTAATGCCAATCATACTAAAAAAGAATGGGGTGAGCATCGCTGGATTCAATCCAAAGCCAGACCGAATCAGAATAGGATGAACCAGAAATAAAAGAACAAATGAGGCTCGATCGGAACCAGTCCAATACGTAATGGTGAGGCTAGCTTGTTATAAACGCGCTGCTACGGATCGGGAAATCGCTGGAATCGACAAAGCAAGAATACGAAAGCGAGAATCGAAAACACGACACACTATTTACGTGGTTCACTAACACGATGTGTGTTAGCTACGTCCACGGGCGAGAGAGAGCCAATTTCACTATATCGAGGAGATTACAGATTACAGAGGAGTATGAGAAGTATTTATAGTACTTCTCCATGTGGGTCTAAACCTAATCCAATCTGGCAAAGGAAACGGTTACAGACCAGGCCCAGAACCCGAACCCAAATAACATTGAGCCCATACACCGTGGGCCGGGTGCGTTGCCCCTGGACCCCACTCGCTGACCGGGCAGCGAAACCCCCAATTACCAGTCGTAGCGGCTGATAGTCCGATTCAAGTCACATCAACATAGCTGTTATACAAATAATGATTTTGAAAAATAAATTCAACTTCATCCTTGTACTTTCGTGATAGTAAAAAATGATACCCTAGACAACAATAATTCACTTCATTGATATATCAAATCAATCCCCACTTGAAAATTTTGTAAAAAATACTGCCCACAAGTAATCTGAGAAGTTGTAGGTTTTTTTTTTTTTGTATATTATGTCACTTATACACCCCATTTATGGGAAAGGGTTTCTATTCTTGACAAAGGTAGTACTACTTTGAAGAGAGAATCATCAAACACCCATCCTCAAATGATATATCTAATCAAATAATGTAACCCTACCCTATTCAAACATGCTTACACTTCTCTACCACCCACCACTTTCTTTCTATATCATTTAGGGGTGGAAATAGGTACGGTATCGGTATCACAATACCAAATACCGAAATCCCGAATATCAAATTACATCCTAAAATCAATCAAAATTTCAATCCCTAAATATTTCGGTATCCCAATTCCAATCTCTAAATATTTTGGTATCCCAATCGGTACCTCGGTATCCCAATCGGTATTATCGAATACAAAATTAATTACCTTTGCAATTAATAATTAAATATAAAAATGAGATTGTATTTTTTAATTTACGACAAAGAGACTAAGCAAAGAGTTTTGAGTTACCTAGAGATAACATTTCAAGCTCTTGTAAATGGTAATCTTTAATTTGACAAATTACAGGTTGAGAGACGACTAATACTAGTGTGAAATAGCGATGTAATGATCTATGTATAATTAAATGACACTCTTGGTGCTTGAGGGTCGCGTAGTAATGAATGAAAGAGTGTAGTTGAGAGAATAAAATACACACTAGCTTATATTTCGGTATTGATCGGTATTTCAGTATATACTTATCTCAATCCCGTAATCCCTAATACCGAATAACAATTGAAATTCAATCTCAATCCCAATCCCGCAAAATAATACGTGTATTCGGTAATACCAAATATAGATAAATTCGGTACGGTATTCGGTATATCCCAAATATCGGTACCAAACTTCCATTCCTAACCATCACCCATACAGTTATAAGCTAAGTTTCTCTCATCCTTTGTGTTCTAAAATTAACGAGGGTATGCTAGTTAACCTTGCATATAAGTAGTTGACATACACAAACGTATATTTAGTGCAGACTGCAGTCATGATTTGTTGGGACTTTTGGGACGAGGGTACACGTACGATAGCCCAAAACTGGGTGACCAGGATTGTGATAGAGTCGTGAACTGCGTTCACTTTCCGAAAAGAATATTTTCACCCTCTACAAAGTCTTGGGTTACAAGAAATTTCTCCCGATGATAAAACTATCACCGCTTTAGGTTCTAGGCTCAAGAACACTAAAACAT
Organism: Linum tenue; assembly: GCA_946122785.1. Classification (NCBI taxonomy): domain Eukaryota; kingdom Viridiplantae; phylum Streptophyta; class Magnoliopsida; order Malpighiales; family Linaceae; genus Linum; species Linum tenue. The sequence goes on along the minus strand of CAMGYJ010000011.1, from coordinate 48,639,612 downwards.
ACTTAGAAATTTTTGGAAGAAAGAAGAAGAATCTGGTTTTATGGTATATTGCATCATCCACCCCATACACATATTTATAGGGGCCGAATCCATGAATTGTTTCATGAAAGGTTGTCTTTATCCATACGAAAGGTTGCCTTATGCATATGAAAGGTTGCATCTATCCATATGAAAGGTTGCCTTTATCCATAAGGTTATCCTTATTCATAAAATAATGCAACCGCCACTAGACCAAAGGGATGTGTCCCTTCATGGAATTAGAATACGGTTCGGTCAGTCTAATCCCAAACCGGTTGGTCTGTCCAACCCAAAACTGGTTTGACTTGATTAGTCCGGTTTAACCAAATTTCCAACATGATTGTCCTCATTCTATACACTCGTTATAATGAAAATTGTTTGTAAATGATGACGAGGTAACATTACATGGACATTAAGGATGAATTAACTAATTAAAGTTATATTTACAAGTATTTTGAGGAATGAGGATCAACTCGAAGTTTGCTATCCGACTTTTTGAGTTATTAAGATTCATTAAATATAAGAAAAAAAGAATACAAAAATCAATGAAAAAACCACCACTAGATTATTCATTCACAACAACACACCTTGCCCAAAAGAAAAGAGCAAAATCCTCTACCAAACACACAATTAACAACAAAACCACATTAGAGTACCACTACAAATTAACCTTGTAACCTTAAATCAAAGCCAAAAAAAAAGTCAAGCATACACCCATTAACAAAGCCTAATCTTACAACACATAACGATCCATTAATCCGAACCATTTACCAACATAAAGAGAAGAAAGATGCTGATGACGATGATCAGAGGTCGCGGACCTCGAACATGTTGCGGTTCTTGACGACGATGTCGTACATGTGCATGGGCTTGAGCCTGTTGAAGTCCCTAGGGAGGCTGATGAGGTGGACCGTCGACCTCTTGTGGAACTGGAGCAGCTCCGGGTCGTCGTAGTACCTCTCCCACCCGAGCTCAGACAGCTTCCGCTCCAGCACCGCGTACGATGTTATCACCTCGTTGCTCGGCACGTGCACTAGAACCTTCCTCGCTCGAGCCCCCGACGAAGACTCATTTGCCGGGTTCTCCACCAGTCGTACGACGCCGTTCTTGAACACCCACACTCCCGACATCTAGCTAGCTAGCTATGTCGTTTTGTGCTTATCAGAAGTGAGTTTTTGCTCTCAGAGTTGGGAGTATAGTATGAACTGCGAACTAGAGAGAGATGAGTTGGGAAGGTTTGGGAAAGGGAGGGAGGGTATTTATAGGGAGAGTATTCCACAATCCACATAGGATGAGGATTATAACGTAGTGAATTGATTAAGGGCATGTTTGGTTGGATTGATGTAGTGGGGCCATGGGAGGGTTCCATTTTGGTTTGAATGCTCTGAATTTTTTGATATAGAATGGGAATACCTGGAGGATGGGAAATGGGATTTTTATGTAAGGAATTGTTTGGTTGGGGTACATTTGTTCCCATCACTCGTATTGAATGCTTGTGTCTCTGGTAGTATTAGTCTTGATAAAGATTGAAGGGAATCTATAGCTAGCTATTATGTTTTGTTCTTTTGTCTCTTTTGATTTGGATTTCTTTCTTAAGCCGCTAAATTCCTTACTTTATTCCGTATGAGGTATGTGAGAGGACCATGTTTGAAATTGATTGTTTTTAGAAAATTATTTCTCTCAGAGAGAACTAGAAGGTTGCAGACGGGACGATGCGTTATTTTTTTCGCTTTATTCTTATGAATTATCGTCAGAGTTCGATTACTGAAAACATTTTGTTGTTCAAAATATTCATTATTGTACTGGCTGAGTTTCTAAGGATAACAAACGGCGAATTCGTAAGACGTTCAAACCCAAAACCAGCCAGTTCCAAAACGTGTATCGAATTAAAATTCTGTTGATCTTTTCATTCGGTTCGTTGTCCTATGTGAACGAAAAGTGTGGAACTTGAAAGGACGAGATCAGTAATTTGTATAAATCTTAAGGAATCTTCAAATGTATGCACACACAAAAACACAATACCAACTCATTAGAACTGGTGAAGCCTCCCTGAAGCTGCCTCCCACCGTAAGGAATCTTTTGTTTTGTTTTGTTTTGTTGGAAAGAGATAGCAAATGAGATCGGGAAGTACATATTCTAGCTAGCTAGCTAAGAGAAAGAGGATGGATGTATGTGTGTGTGTGTGTGAGTGAGAGCTCATTTGAAAACGATATGTTCTTGGAAAAGTATGGTTCTGTATGTGTATGGTATAATAATATGGTGGGGAAGGCTTCAAAGTTTGTAAAGCTAACTTTGTATACAGATTTCTTTGGTTTTCTCTAGATAAATTGAGTTATTGAGATTATATATTGTGGTTTCAAATAGTATAATTGGTGGGATTACTAAAAAAATTTAGATAGAAATTAACAAAGCTCCTTTCGAAATTTTCAAAAACTAAAACACGAGATACCCTACCCACCGGCTTGGGTTTCTGTGCTTAAGCCCAAAAGTTTAAACATATTGCCTTAAGTCATTCTATTGGTTGATAGTGGATTAAGTAGTTAATAAAGAGTTACTGGTTAATAGGTAGTTGAGGATAAATAGGGTATTGGTATTGCAAATGTAATTAATATTAATAATTGATTATTTCTCTTTCCTCCCATAACTTTCTTCATAACCCTCTCTCTCCATTACAATTTTATTTTGTAAGATTCTCTCCGCTACAATTAAAAGGAAACCCGAAATTAATTTAGTTAAATATTAATATTTAATAAAATTTGAACTTAATAATTTTCCCCTTTTTAAAATAGAAATTATTAAAAATCTGCTCTCTCACTTCGTGACAACTTCCAATGTAGTATTAACGTTTTGCAATGACATTATCAACGTATATGAAATAAATCATTATTACTATACCTTATCATTATTAACGATAACAATATACGTATCAATTCTTTACAATTGTATTATTAAGAATTTTGAATCAATCGTTATCGTTTTACATTTTCATCATCAAAGTTTATGAATGAATCATTGATTTACAACATTTATACTAATGATTCACAATGTCATTGATTCACAACTTTATCATTATTGATACTATTAGTAATGAGCTCCCAAAATGTTGTCATTAATTGTTTATTAGACTTGTTTGGTGATTATATTTAACATTGCCAATTTTTCATTAATTAGTAACATCATGTCATGTGTGCACATATAGTTTTCATTATCAAATGTTTAATAATCATTATTATCAACTTTTACATGAAATGTAGTAGGCCAAATTCTCTTGTTTGAAGTACCGCTAGTCCGGTTAGGTAATTCATTTTTTCTTTAGAGGAACTATTTCACAACCTCAAATATCGGGAGTAGAATAAAATTCCATACATACAACCATAGTTGTCAAAAACGGGATTTTACGTAAAATCAAAAATGGGGGAAAATCTTAATCTTAAAATCGTAGGATTTTAAGGACCATATAAAAACAAAGACGGAATAATATTAATAAAAAAATCATAAATAACACAAAAACACATAATATTACAATGATACTTTCTCAAAGTTAATCTTCCAATTTATTAAGGTTAATGTTGGAAAGTGGTGAATCGATAATGATTAATACGTTGGATGTGAATATATGATAGTTAGTGTAAGAGAAGTAGATGATGTTGGTGGAGGAGAAGGAAAAGATGCATAATTTTGTAAATTATTTGGAAAATAAGTAAAATTGACCCAAAGAATTTGAATTGTAAAATTGTAAGATTTTAAAAATCTGATAGTAAAATCTAGATCGGAATAGATAAGTAAAATCAGAAGATGGTCGAATTTTAAAATTTAAATCTCAATTTAATTTGACCGCACACAACCTGCAAAGTCTATTATGACATATTGGCTTATTCAATATACTAGATACTAGGTAAATAACATTAGAACATTTTTTTTTTTTTGGTACGAAACAGAGTGCTAAGGGCGCTCTAACCCTTTAATTAACGATAGTTCGCTGGGTCTGGACCCCAATAGTGTCAAAATACAACCAATGCCGCAGGGTAGGGCTCGGGACATCAACCAAATGAACTCCTATAGGTAACGAATGGCCAACAGACGCCAAATAATCCGCAACATAGTTGCCTTCACGAAAAACATGTACTAGCTGGATCTCCCAGTCTCTGGCCAGCAGCTCTCGGATAGATGCTATCAAGGTATAGTGTGGATTATGGTGATCCGCATCCTTGAGCAGGTTTGTTGCCGTTGTCGAATCAGTCTGTAGTATCACTTTCCGTAGTCCCTCCTCCCAGGCCACCCGCAACCCATAAGCTATGCCTCCCAACTCTGCATGAGTAATCGATCCACCACCTAAATTGGCGGCAAAAGCCTTGATGAATCTCCCATCACATCCCCTGAGCACTCCACCCGCAGCAGTGCTCTTCTGAGCTAAAACAACTGAGCCGTCAGTGTTTAAGCAAACCCAGCCTGTCGGAGGACGGTCCCAACTTATCATACCACTTCGGCTTCCCCCACTGCTGCTCGTGACTGCGCTCGCCGAATCATAAGCTTGGCGGGTCTGATCATATAGCATACGCGCCTGGTGAGCTAATTGAGTGGCTGGCGCTAGCTTTCCCTCAAAAACCATGTTATTTCTGTTCTTCCAAAACTGCCAGCACAGAATGGCAAACATAGGAGCTTCAACCACACTACTTTTGCCTCCAAGATAATGCATTACCCACTTGTCCACATCCCCTTCATTAAAAGGATCATCAGGTTCGCCCTCAAGGAAATGAGACCAAACCAGCCGAGCATAGGGGCAATCCCTTATAACATGCATCACTGTTTCCATCTCACCCCCACATATTTTACAGTCCGCCGACGAAGCTAGGTGACGACGAAAACGTTCTGAGTTAGTAAGGAGTTTTTGATGCAGTACTAACCAGAAAAATGTGCGAGTACGCTGGGGTCCTTCAATGCGCCAAATACTCCTCCACTTCGGATGATGGTGTGGATCTTCCTCTTCCCCACGAACGAGATCATAAGCTGGTGTGGAGCGTAAATCGCCCCGAACTTGAGAATCGCCAAACCGGTATATCATCTCCTGCCGATTGCGGGATCGGATGTAACTGCACTTGTTGAGCTATCCCTTCGGGGAGGAAAGCCCGTATAAAGTCCATGTTCCAGCTGCCATTCAGAGTCATCTCGGCCACAGTCAGCCGCTGTGCTTCACTCGGGAGGCTGGCCGCAAATTGCACTAGAGGCGGCCCATCAAATAACCATCTATCCGTCCAGAACATCGTCAGCATGCCACTCTGGATGTTCCACATTAGTCCTTCGGGGATGTAGTGAAGGATTCGCAGTACGCCTCGCCATAGATTAGATAGTCGACCACTTACTCTCGGCTTCCATCCCCCTTTCGTGCGCTTTAAGTACTTTCCTCGAACCACCCGAGCCCAAAGACTCTCTTGCTCAGTCAGCAGCCGCCAAGCTATCTTCATCATAAAAGCTTCATTCATCTTAGTTGCATTCCTCAGCCCCAAACCCCCCTCCTCCTTCGGCCTGCACACCGTATCCCAATCTATCAAATGAATCTTCCGTCCCTGCTCCGAACTCCCCCAGATAAATTCTCGAATTTTCTTGTCAATATACTCCCTAACAGAAGCGGGGAGAAGAGAAGTTTGCATCGTATACGCCGGTAATGATGATATGACCGCCTGTGCTAATGTAACGCGCCCAGCAAGAGATAGGGACTTGACTTTCCACCCAGCAAGCCTGGAGTCGATCCGATCAATAAGCTCAGTATACGTGGCTTTAGATACCCTGTCATGTATTACTGGCACCCCCAAATATCGCCCCAAATTCAGCGTCACAGGAATGTCGAGTGCCGCGCTAATATCTCCAATTTCCGAAGCTCTCACATTCTTGGAAAAGAACACTCTTGATTTTGGGCAGCTAATCTGCTGACCCGAAGCCGCGGAGAACTCCTCGAAGCATTGCATAATCACGTTTACCTGCTCCATAGAAGCTTCACTGAAGAGAATTAAATCGTCAGCAAAAAAGAGGTGAGATAGCCTGGGTCCCGGTGACGACAACCTGATGGGTTTCCACTCTCCCCTATCCACAGCAGCCGAGATCAAGTGACCTAACCATTCCATACAAAGAGTGAAGATGTATGGAGATAGTGGGCAACCTTGTCGCAATCCTCTGGTAGGGTGAAAAGCTTTTGTAAGTCCGCCATTCCACTGGATCTGCATGCTGGCAGAAGTTATACACTGCATAGTGAAATCAATAAAGCTCTGGGGAACTCCGACTGCTTCCAAAGTATCACGAACAAAACTCCATTTAATTCGATCATACGCCTTGGCCAGGTCAATCTTCAGGACCATCCACCCCTTCCGACCCTGCTTAGCTCGCATCGAGTTAATGACTTCCTGCAAAACACATATATTGTCAGTTATATGTCGTCCCGGGACAAAACTCGTCTGAGTCTCATGGACCAGCTCTGGCATCATAGGCTTGATCCTTTCTGCCAAACATTTAGTCATTATCTTGTAGGTCACGTTGCAAAGACTAATGGGCCGAAACTGCTCAATCAAGGTCGGTCTCTGGATTTTAGGGATGAGTGCTACAATCGTCTCATTCACCACTTCGATCCGCGTCGGGTCACTCCAACAATTTTGGATGAAATCAATCACTGCCGGCCCTGCGATTTCCCAACACCGCTGATAAAACAACGGATTTAGGGAATCCTTGCCTGGTGCCTTCAGCGGACCCATTGCCCTGACCGCCTGCCAAATCTCCTCCGCCGTAAAGTTTGTGTCGAGCCTCTGAACTAAATGGGCTGGGATGGGGTCGAACGCAGCCAGCAGGCTTCTTGTCGGCGCACCGTCGTCTGAATAAAGAGTAGTAAAGTACGCTCGTGCCAGCTCAAGAAGTCTCACTTGATCTTCGATCCACTCACCCGCATCATTCTTTAAAGCCACCACTCTATTTCGTCGCCTACGTTGGATCGCTCTTGCATAGAAGTACTTCGTGTTTCGATCAGCTGAAATGATACAATCTAGACGTGACTTCTGGCACCAAAGAAGGTCTTCTTGAAGTAGAACAGTTTCTAGCTCCTCCCTGGTCTCTTTAAGTGCTGCGATCTCTGAGTCTCCCCCATACCTTCTCTCCAATCTTTCTATTTTTGCCAGCAAAGAACTTTTCCTTCTCATAATATTTCCAAAAGTTTCAAAATTCCATTGCTTTGCTTCGGCTGCAAAAGACTCAATAGAAGATACCAAGTCCGTTCCGCGGCTCCAAGCATTTAGTGCCATGTCCCCAAAGCCCTCGTGTGTTAACCATGCCGCCAAGAATTTGAAGGGTTTGGGTCCAATAGCCTGGTACACCGGAGTGAGCTTGATGAGCAAAGGCCGATGGTCACTTTTGACACGCGGGAGGCGGGCTACAGAAGTGTCCGGGAAAACAGTTGCCCATGCAGAGTTGGCGAGGCTTCTGTCCAACCTCTCTCTCGTCCCTGTTTTGAACCAAGTAAAAGGCGGCCCTTTGAAACCCAAATCTATGAGACCCGCATCCAAGATACAATCCTGAAACTCACGAGCACGACTCGCGTCAAACGGGGCTCCTCCCATCTTGTCCGATGGTTGGAGTATCGAGTTAAAGTCTCCTGCCAGCAGCCAAGGATCCGTCATACCCTCCGCAATTCCCCAGATCGCTTGCCACAGCTCGCGGCGCTGAACCAGAGCTGGATTTGCATAGATAGCAGTAAGAAACCAACATTCACTCTCACTGGTAGTTACTTGGGCATGGATAAACTACGATGAACGATCAACCTCAGTGACATTGCCCGCCACGAGTCCCATGCCAGCCAAATGCCTCCCGCAAAACCTTGAGCATCAACCACAAGTTGTTTGTCATACCCCAAGTCTTCAACAACTTTTCTTGCCCTATCCCCGCTTATCCTCGGCTCCATAATAACCACTATACTTGGACGATATTTCCTCCGGTATTCACGAAAAACACGCAAGAAGCGTCTGCTTCCTGCCCTCCCCCCCCCCCTACAATTCCATGTAAAGATACTAGACATGATTACTGATGGAAAGGTAGGCCCCCGTCTGGGATCACGGTTACGAGGTGGGAGGAGACACCCCATCGCTGAGGTCTCCCGTCGACATCTCTCTTGTCAAAATCTCAGGTATTGTCTCCGCCCTTCCTCCTGTTAGTATGTGAGGAGGATCCGGGGGCTTTTTTTTTGCTTAGGTCCCGTACTCGACATAGCCCGGCCCATTCCACTACCCACTGCATCCGCCATAAAGATGTCTCCCACTGCCATTTCTCCCTGTGCTGCTAGAACAGTGGTTCAGCATGGACTATCTTCAAGTGGCTCGGTGGGTTTCGCTGCTGCCTTCCTCATGTTTCCTCCTACTGATTGGGGTATGTCCTGCACCATGCGGTCCACAGTCTCAGTTTGTCCTTGGTTCCTCACTTTCGAAACATTCTCTTTGTTCCCTTGTTTACTCTGATTTGGTTTCTCTATTTGCTTGGCTTTGCTACCATCCACACGAACTATTGGGACACTGGTTGCTTGTCTGTTGCTCCCCTGATCTCGGTTCTCCACTGTTTCCATTAGGTCTTCCGTGTCGAGGGCTGCGAAACGAGAACCTTCTTGCTTATTGCTAGGTCGAGGTTGACCCATTCCCCGTCCTTTACTCGCCCTCTCGTTACCAGCAGCTGGTTCTTTTCGGGTACGCGGTCTTTTCTTCGCTATCATCCACTCTCCATACAAGGCTTCTGGGGCTTTTGACACCTGGGGCATCTCTTCAACCACCGCCTCTGGCTCCTTCGTCTCCGGTGGGCACTGGCAAGAGCATCTATTGCGTTCGGAATATGTGCCACACTTGAGGCAGATTTTCTCGAGACCTTCATACTGTATAAAATACATTTTCCCTTTGATCGTAAACTGAGACAACAACGGTCGCGTAATGTCAACTTGAACACAAACACGAGCATAGTCACTTCTAGCTCCAGTACTCGTTGCTTGATCGACTCGGATTGGCTTCCCAATACGACTCCCAATCTTCATCACTGCGACTTGGTGGAAGTAATGAATTGGGATATCTAGCAGACGTGCCCAAACTAACGTCGATGATATTTCATGTTCATAAGGATTAAAATCCTCAGACCAAGGGTGTACCGTTAGGTAGTTATCACCCACCAACCAAGGACCACCGGTAACAGCCCTTTCATAATCAATGCCACTCGTAAATCTAACGAGAAAATACCCGTTCTTCACTGAGGTAACTTGGAGTGTCCCCGCTTTTGCCCAGATGCCAACCAAGCGTTTTGCCATCAACGTATACGAGACCGATCTTCCCAAAGCTTTGACCACCAGTGCGGATCGCCATTCTCTGCAAAACATCCTCTCTTCAGCATTTGTAAAATAAATCTCTGGGCATTTTGGGTGTTCCTCTCCATTAAACCCTTCGTCAAGACCCTCTCCCCTCATGGCATCCGCAACGTCCTCGGAATCCGAGTCTGCAACGTACCACACTCCCATGCGTACAGTGTCACTAAATAGTCGTCTCGCCGCCCCTCCGCCTGTTGTCCAAGCAGAGGGCTTTGGAGTAGTTGCCGTATCATTGTTATTGTTACCGTTCTCAGTTTCATCAGAGGACTCGTCTTGCATATCATCATCACGGGGAAACAAAACAGTTTGCTTTGCCTTCTTCTTAGTCTGCTGCGCTTCCCGATCACCTTTAGGGTTCGGCGAAGACGACTCCGTTGGAGGTCTGCGCTATCCTGTCAAAGCATCAGAAATCAGGGAGTTGCCAGAGCCTCCCCCGACCAGCGGCGTGCCCACCGCCGACATGGGCTTGCGGAAACCCTAGCTGCTGCGACGAACGAAAAAACCCCTCTCGCTCCTATTTTCTCGGAGCGTTAGCGCTTATCGTTACCCTCCCTGACATTAGAACATATTAACTAAGGTTCCAAAAATATACAAGATAACTAAAATTTGACACGTAGCTAATATATAAGACTAAGCTTTTAATTTAAATATCATAGACTAATATAATCTTATCCCAAAGACGGAAGAACCAAAGGTACATATATTATTCCATACGTGAATGAATATAATTAACCCACCAACCAACTGTAAAGTTATTTTTTAGGTGAACCCAACTGTAAAGTTGCTGCACATCATGTATCTTTTTGGAAATTCTATTCAATTTGTCCAAGTCTTTGTATACAATAAGCCACAATCACATTGCAAGCAATTTGCAAATCTTTTTTCTCACCATCTTTTTCTCCTTTGTTTTCCTCATTGATTCCTACAAAACAAACGATCAGAATCATCCAATGCTAGCTTTCACTACATGTCTACATTGCTATTGTCCCCTTAATGCAGAAAATTTTGGGGGCATGGAAAAGGAAAAGCTTTAGACGGAAGCAAAAAAGAAAAAGATACTCATTGGGATCTATTCTTTGATAACTACGAAATCCAATCCATTTTTCCAATGGAAAGTAGCCGTGATCCATCTCATTGGCATTTATGCAATGGTGGATCGAGAAATCTTAGAGATAGGGTCCAAAAAAGTTTAACAGATTGGTTCTTTATTGCAGTATATCATTGTTATATCAAGGTAATATTGAAAATTATATCACGGTGGTATGTAATATATCGTTGTCATATGATTGTGGTAGAAGGTGTTATATTTTGTCCAAAATATTATGCTCGAAAAATGTAAAAAGTTGTTAAACACAAGATCAGAAGAAGGATCACAACACAGAACACACAGATTTACGTGGTATCCTCAACGTATTGTTGAGACTAATCCACGGAGAGGGCCAACCTCTCAGAGTCAATTGTATTAACCGAGAATCCTTAGGTTACAAGTTCAGCCAATGTCACATATATATACTGGCCGAATAACCCTAACTCGATGACCATAATGTAATTAACCAATACTTCTACCACAAGGATTAAAGGCTAATTACAATCAACACCCAATACTTCTAACACCCTCCCTCAAATTGATGATGCTTACGCAACATCAATTTGTATGCCAGAAACCAATGACGAGACGTCGCAACAGCTTTGGTCAAGAGGTCAGCTGTCTGATCTTCAGAAGTGATATAAGACAACTCAATCACACCTTCAGCAACTAGTTGGCGAATGTAGTGAACATGCACCTCAATATGCTTAGTACGATCGTGAAGAACCGGATTAAGAGCAATACGAATCGCACTGGTATTATCTGCATATAGCCGCATCGGAAGAACACAAGAAAGACCAAGCTCACCCACCAACCGTCGCAGCCAAACGAGTTCAGAAGTCACTTCTGACATGGAGCGATACTCGGCTTCAGTGGAAGATTTAGAGACTCGCTCTTGCTTCTTACAACGCCAGGAGATAAACGAGAAACCAAGTCGCACACACCAGCCAGAGGTGGACCGCCGAGTATCCAGGCAGCCCGCATAGTCAGCATCGGCATACGCCTCAATCACTGGATCACCAGAGGAAGAAAAGAACATACCAACATCAATAGTCCCCCGCAAATATCGAAGAATGCGACAAACAGCCACCATGTGGGTAGTACGAGGAGCAGACATAAACTGACTAACAACCTGAACAGCATAAGAAATATCAGGCCGGGTATGAGTAAGATATATCAAACTCCCTACCAGGCTTCTATAAGACGATCCATCAGGAAGCAAGTCACCATCAGACTGACGCAACTTCAAATTCTGTTCCATAGGTGTGGCACACGGTTCGCATTCATCCATATTTGCAGTCTCGAGAAGGTCAACTATGTACTTCTGTTGACTAACCAGTAATCCAGCCGATGAACGATGAACTTCTAAGCCCAGAAAGTAGGAAACATCGCCCAGCTCCTTGAGTTTAAACGCAGAATGTAGGGTTCGAGTAAGCTCCTGAATACCCAGTTGATCATCCCCACTTACCAGCATATCATCCACATATATAAGCAACACTGTGATACCACGGGCTGTGCGGCGAACAAACAAGGAGGGGTCGTTGTCACTTTGAGTAAATCCAGCCAACAAGATCGTATCCTGAAATTTCTCAAACCAAGCACGTGGTGCTTGTTTGAGACCGTATAGAGAACGTCGTAGGAGGCATACCTTCGACTTATCTCCGCCCAAATAGCCGGGAGGACATTCCATATAAATAGTCTCCTTAAGGTCGCCATGAAGGAATGCATTTTTAACATCCAACTGCTTAAGACACCATCCCTTCATAGCAGCCACCGCAAACAAGGTCCGGACTGTCTGCATTTTAGCCACAGGAGCAAAGGTCTCTTCATAATCAATACCAAACTTCTGTCGAAAACCTTGCGCCACAACTCTAGCTTTAAAGCGCTCAAGAGAACCATCTGGATGGAGTTTCACATTATAGACCCATTTGGATCCAATGACAGGAACATTAATAGGTCGGGGCACAACCTCCCACGTCTGATTGGCCTCAAGAGCCTGAACTTCAGTCGTCATCGCTGCGTCCCAATCTGGATTCCCGCGGGCCTGTTTATACGAGGCAGGAATGGGAATGTGTGATGTCGAGAATGAGACAAAATCAGTCATGCGAGCAGGAGGCTTCCCTCTCGTGGTACGGTCCGACCGACGTAGCGGGATGGGAGGTTCCTCCACAAGTTCTTCTTCAAGATGAGAATCAGGCGACGAGCTGGAACTTGCTCCCGTTGAGGAGGACATGGCCGAGCCGATAGGGGAAGGAGCATCTCCAGTGAAGGCTGATGCGTGCCGAGAGGAGCCAGAATTCGATGAAGAGGACATCCCAAACTCAAATGATGTCGCATCATGAGGAGGAGAGGGCGGTGGATCAAGCTCAGGCCCAGCAGGTGTCGCCGCAACAGGGAACGATGGTAATTCAAGAAGAAAATCCAGGTCTTGCCGTGGAGCAGACTCCTTGTGATCATAATAGGATAAATGTTCCAAAAAAGCAACATCACGAGAAATCCGGATCCGGCGATTAGGTACGTCATAACAAACGTATCCTTTATGTTTGTCACTGTATCCAACAAACACACACTTCACAGCCTTCGGAGACAACTTGTTTCGCTCACGACTAGGTAGTAAGACGTAACAAACACACCCGAACACTCGCAGCTCTTTGTAAGCTGGCCGTTTTCCAAAGAGAGCTTCATACGGGCTGCATTGATCAAGTATGGGTGTGAGCTGCCTATTAATCAAGTAAACCACAGTGTGAATCGCCTCAACCCAGAAAGTAGACGGGACACAAGACTGAAATAAAATTGCTTGAGTCAGTTCCAAAACATGCCGATGTTTACGCTCAACTAGACCGTTTTGTTGGGACACACCCGGACATGACTGTTGAGGTAAAATACCGCATTCTTTGAACACTTCTTGGAGGGGACCAGAGATAAACTCCCCCCCAGGGTCCGATCGAATCACCTTGACCATCTTGCCAAACTGCGTTTTAACCATTTGCAAAAATTCCTTCGCCACTTTCAGTAAATCCGATTTATGACGAAGAAAGTAAACCCAAGCAAATCGTGTAGCATGATCCACAAAAAGAGCAAAATACCGGAACCCAACACGTGATGTCACAGGAGATGGCCCCCACAAATCAGTATGCACCAAATCAAACGGATCAGAATACTCGGTGGTACTAGCAGTAAATGACTGTTGAGAAAGTTTTGCCTTAATGCAATGAACACAGTCACGAGAATCACAAACTGAACTGCCAGATAACAAATTCTGTTTAAACATATCCAATAATCTAGCCGAATGAGGATGGCCTAACCGACGATGCCATAAATCCCAGTTGGAGAGTTTCACAGAATAGCCAAAATTATCAAAATGACTAGACCCAGATACGACACTAACACCACACGGATTCCTCTGGCTCGCTCCTCCTTCTTCCTTTCCAGGCGATCCACAGTAACTATCCAGAGTGAACACGCGCCCCACCTTAGTCCCGTGGCCTATCTCCCTCCCTGTGTTCTTGTCCTGCACAACACAGCCATGAGAATCAAAGACAACCCGGCAGCCCTGCTCGGCCAACTGCCCGACAGAGACTAGGCTAGGAACAAGATGCGGCACATAGAGGGTATCTTTGAGACATAAACTAGACTGATCAATATTGCCAATACCCTTCGCAGGCAAACAGGTACCATCCGCAACTTGAAGCATAAGAGGAGAAGTAGGACGCAAGGAACTAAACGACGAACTAGTGCCTGTCATGTGATTAAATGCAGCAGAATCAATATGCCAAGAGTTAGGAGAACGAGAAGGCATACCAGCAGTGAACACGGAACCAAGAGCAGTCGGAAGAGCCTCCTTGATTGCGTCCTGAACCAGCTGTCTAATAAAGTCAGCATTCACAGATCCCCCAGGAGGCGCAGCAGCGGAAGGAGTCGCAACAGTAGTGGCAAAGGCTGAGCCCGAAACAGCCCCAGTCCCAGACCCTCGAGGCGTGCTACTCGACGGGGAACCAGCGGGACGAGAACGGCCACGCTTAGCCAAAATCGGGCAGTCTCCGATTTTATGTCCCGATGCCTTACAGTAATTACAGGCGTTACGCTTGGGACAACGATTTTGTATGTGGCCAGGCTCTTTACAGAAGAAACACACAATTTCACCAGAGGCAGTGCGATGAAATTTGGGACGATCTTCCCCAACCGCAAAGGCCGAGGAATCAGCCGAGGCCTGCTGACCAGCGCGCGAGTCCGAAACAGCAAACGCCGAGGAACCCTCCGACTGGTGAAGGTCCAGCTTCGCTTGACTGCGAAGACGAGTTTCTTCGCGAACTAACTCTCCCAAGGCATCTTCTAAGGTCGTGACATTCCTATGCATCAAGGAGGAACGAATACCCTCAAATTCAGGCCGGAGTTTCATCAAAAAGTGCATCATCCGGGAGCTCGCACGTTCTTGGAGAACTTAAGTCGAGGCCTCAGAGGAGAGCATCGAGGCGGTCAAAAGATCTTGTTCAGTCCATAAGCGGACCGCTTCCTGGTAGTACGAGCGGACATCAAGGTCGCCCTGATGAAGCCGAGCAAGATCAAGCTCGACCTCGAACCGGCGCGATGGACTGACTTGAGAATGGACGTCCGAAAGGTGCTTCCACATGGCGTGCGCTGTGAAAAAGCCACGCAAACTTAGGGCAATTGAGGGTTCCATTGATCCGAGTAGCCAAACCATGATTTGAGCATTATGCACAGCCCAATCTTCACGTTCCTGGGCAGGAGCAGTAGCGGCAGGTTCAGGCTTTGTGCCATCAAGAAGGGAAGACAAGCGACGCCCTTGAACAAACAAACGGAACTGAAGTTCCCACAAGGCGAAATTCTTTCCGTTGAAGCGAACCGAGACACCATCGAGCTTGGAGGCCTCCATCACGAACAGCAGCCAACGTGAGCTACCCACCAAGCACGAACAAGGACAAAACACAGCCTGTCCCAACCAAACAAAGCACACCAGCAAACAAAAGAGCAGCGCCAAGCGGTGCAACACAACCAAAACCCGCCAATGATCAAGAAGATCCCAGAAGCAGCGGCGACCGAGAAAGAAAACCAACCAGCAGCGGCGAGCAGACCCAGAGCAGCAAGAGCCAAAGACCGCAAAAGCAGCAGAAGACAACCCTAAGCCCACGATGCAAGAAGAGGCTCTGATACCATGTTAAACACAAGATCAGAAGAAGGATCACAACACAGAACACACAGATTTACGTGGTATCCTCAACGTATTGTTGAGACTAATCCACGGAGAGGGCCAACCTCTCAGAGTCAATTGTATTAACCGAGAATCCTTAGGTTACAAGTTCAGCCAATGTCACATATATATACTGGCCGAATAACCCTAACTCGATGACCATAATATAATTAACCAATACTTCTACCACAAGGATTAAAGGCTAATTACAATCAACACCCAATACTTCTAACAAAAGTGAGTATTATTATGTCAAGCATAATTAATATAATTTTTAAATATAAATATTTAAATTTTAAATTAAAATGAAAGAGATACAAGGCGACCGGAAAATGTAGGAAATTGAACAAATGTCATTTAATCTTAACTATCAAATCTATCCAGCTTAATATAAATATAAAAACATCTAATTTAATGATTGCAATAAAGACCCTATTTTTTTGTATTCCCAGGCCCAAATTATTATTGTTCAAACAATGTATGGTAGTATCACTTTTGGTTCAGACCTATATCCAACATTTTCGTTTGGGTATAAAGTAGACTCTTCTTGATATAGCCATATAGGCTACCTAAAAGAAAATGGGTACTTGATTCTAATGCGTTTTGTCTTCTCTTTGATCTCAAACAAACAGAAATACGAAAATACAAAACATTTGAAGGTGTGAATTGGGTTGAAAACAATTAGTGATCAGACGGTTTATATTGCTCTTTTTTACAATCATTTGTATGGAAAAAAAACTCATTTGGGTCGGAGTCACATGAGTATGAGTTGGCTCAAATTTGGCTCATTCCAAACCCAAAACTAGTAAGAGTTTATTGATTTCCTTTTGGGTCCAATTTAATACCCATATGAGTCATGACAAATGGATCAAATTAGCCAATGAGTTGACTCATTCCCATCCTAATCTAGAGATACGTATATGTATGAAAATGGGTATGCATTTGATCACGAGTTACTTTGGCAAGTTGTAGGTCATGTCACATTGTGGAAATAAGAAGAAGAAAATGTTGGTTGACAAGTGTACGAACCAACGATGAAATTAAAGGACTTGACTTATCACGATATGGACAGCCCTATTATACATACGTAGTGCGAATGATAAGTAACACGTTGAAACGATGATCATAGCACTTGAATCTCTTGCATGATAGCTCTTCATTTTCCATGCGATGAATCCCTCGTATTAACCATCCGGATAATTACATGTGCGTCACCTCAAAATAGAGCATTATTGAAGGAATGTGCCTATTAGAAAATGATTGAGACAAACACTAATAGCATGTTTACTAACATTTATGTTTCCTGTTTTTTAGAAAACAGATGTTGAAAACAGGTGAAAACAACATTTTATCGTTTCCGAAAACAGCAAGAAGTTACCACTTTCTGTTTTTATAGTTGGAAACGAATAGAAAACATAATGAAAAGTTGTTGGGGTGCGGCTCGGGTCTACTCGCGCCAAGGAAACAACGCGGGGTTGCCACATAAGAGTCAGACGCGCCAACGCGACCATGCCTCCACCCGCACGAGAATCTCGAGCGCAACGAGACTTGCGCGCGCGAACAAGAGTCCAAGACACTGAACGACGACGTTTCAGTTAAGCGTTGACTGTTGACCAGGCCAAGAGAAGTCACAAACGACGCCACATCCCTCGGAGAGCAGTCACATCACAGTCCTATCATAGTCCTAGGAGTGATCATGGATGAGCCCCCTAGCCCTAGGTAGAAGTATGGTCTAAAGTCTGACATGTCAGCAGTCATGTCACCTTGTAAACTCACCCACCACCATGTAGCCTATAAATATGGCATTTACTCTGGTGGGTGAGGGGATCGCATTTTTAGGACATTCTTACTCTACTTACTAAGAACTTCTTCTCTCTAAAAACCTCTGGTGTCCCAAACCTTCCATTGTTTGCTCTTCTCACCCTCATTCTATCCGAGTCTACCTCCTACACTCAGTTAGACTCAAAAAATTGGCGCCCACCGTGGGGCTGAGTAGAGAAGCAATAGAACAACAAAATCACAAATGGCAGAGCAAGGCAACAACGCGCCAACGAGGCAACCCCGATCAAGGCAATGATGAACTCAAGGTCATTCGCGGAAACTAGCAACCTTAACGCAATTTTGATTGAAGAGGAGGAGCCCGAACTGACAACCAAAGAGATGCGCCAGCAAATGACCAAACAAAATGAGGTCATAGCGGACATGCAAGCCAAAATGAACCAAGCGATCGCCCTGATGGTGAGCAAAGACAACTCCGTAACCACATCCGAACGCCCAGCAATGGCGCTACCATCGCCCGCAGACTGCCAAACAGTCAGACAGACCAACCCGCTGCCACGAGAAGAAGACCCGCCAGAAAGAGCGGATCTGACTTTCCTAGAGCAACACTTGTCCCCGCTATATCGCGCTCCGCCCAAGAAGGCCCTTCACCAATCCCTCTCCGCGGAAATTATGGCGGAGCACCTAAGCGGGGTCCCACCCACCCTGCCCACGTACAACGGGACAACAGACCCGGAGGATCACGTCAGCAGCTTCTGCCTGCGCATGCAACTGCAAACAAATTCCAACGCGGCTTTATGCAGGACCTTTCCATCCACGTTCGCGGACATATGCATGGACTGGTACAACCGCCTTTCCAATGGAATCATCCGCACCGTTGAGGAATTCATACTACTGTTCACAACAAAGTTCGCCTCCCAGAAAAGAAGGCCGCTCCACCTGAAAGCATTGATCGACCTAAAACAGAAGGATGGTGAAAGCTTGCGGGCATTTTACGCTAGATGGTCGAGGACCGCCATGGAAGTACGTGACCTGACCCCGGAAACCGCCGCCCACCACCTTATGGAGGCAACCACCAACGCGGAACTCAAACGCGCGTTGGCCAAAAGACCCGTCATCTCATCCTCAGAGCTGGAAACAAAAATCGAGAAAGCCATTACCCTGGAAGAAACCCTGGGATCGGGATTAGTCCGCCGCTATGAACCAACAAAACCTCCCCCGCGAGAGGAACAAAGGCGTCGGGAACCATAGCTCCCGCTCCCGCAGTACCATAGCGGGTATGGCAAGCAACAAGTTCCGCAAGAACCCCCACAAGGCAGGCGCCCGCCCATGAGCTTTACCCCCCTCAACGACTTAGTAAAAAACATATTCCACCTCATCCGAGAGAAGGGATACTGCGTCGACTGGCCAGCACAAATCAGAGCCCTCATGCACACTCGTAATCATAGAAAGCACTGCGACTTTCACCGGGAGCCAGGCCACACGACAGAAGATTGCTTCAACCTGCGCGTGGAAATAGAGGGGCTCATTAAAAGAGGATACCTAGTAGAATACATAAAGGGGGCGAAAGAGGAGCGGAAAGAACAGCAAAACGTCCCGCCACCGCCTCCACAGGCAGACTACAACAAGATAACGGGATCTTACATCGTCCGCAAGGAAATAGGGGTCGTCACAATCGAAGGGGACAGACCAAAGAAAAAGAAAAAGAGAGATCGCGCGGTCGAATGCGCAACAACAAGCACTGTTGTGAGATGCGATCTGAGCTTCGACAACTCAAAATTCCCGCGCGGGATCGCGTCAGAAGAACCACTAACTATAACGACACTCATAGCTGCGTGCAAGGTACGCCATCTGCTCATAGACGGAGGGAGCGCGGTGGACGTTCTGTTCAAGCGCACGCTGGATCAAATGGACATAGACCCACGTCTGATCCAACGGGCTCAAGGCAACCTAGTGGGATTCTCCGGCACAAGAGTTGCGGTCATCGGGGAAGTCACACTACCAGTTGTAATCGGAGATGACGAGCCGCGCGTATCGAAGCAAGTCCAGTTCACCATCGTAGACTGCGACCCACCACACAACAGCATATTAGGGCACTCGTTCCTAGCTAAATTCATGGCACTGGCATCCACGTGCCACCAAAAACTCAAATTCCCCACCAAGGCAGGAATTGGAGAGTCACGCAGATCACCATGGGCCGAGTACGAGCAACAAATCCCGCACCTTCCCGCGCCACAAAGGCAAACAAACATCATCGACACCCGCGCCGAGGATCCCCTCCCAGAGTCAATGGACTCAGATTTCGAGGTCGCGCTAAATCCAGAAGAGGCAAGCAAAAAAGTGCGCATTTCCACTCACGTCCCCAACAACATGATCGAGCCATTGGTAAAACTCCTACAGGAATATCAAGAGCTCTTTGCCTGGTGCACAGAAGATATGCCAAGGGTGCCAAGGCATGTGGCGCAACACTCCCTCGCGGTGCCAAACACAGCAGAGCCCAGACAACAGACTAGGCGGACGTTCACGGGCGAGAAGTTGAAAGCTATAGAAGAAGAGGTGCACGACTGCTAGCGGTCGGTCTCATTCGCGCAGTAACGTACCCAAAATGGTTGGCAAACGTGGTCCTGGTCAAGAAAGCCTCCGACGCATGGAGAATGTGCGTGGACTACACAACCATAAACAAAGTATGCCCGGGAGACCCATATCGCCTCCCGCGCATCGACCAGCTAATCGACGCAACGTCCAACCATGAAACATTATCGTTCCTAGATATGTTCTTAGGATACCACCAGATCCCAATGAGTCGCGAAGATGAGGAGAAGACCGCCTTTATGACGCCGTTTGGCAACTTCTGTTTTACAGGAATGTCGTTCGGACTAAAGAACGCGGGCGCAACCTACCAGCGGATGATCGATACAGTCTTCGCATCCTAGATCGGGCGCAACATTGAGGCCTATGTGGATGACCTCATCGTCGAGACAAGGAGCGGAGGCTTCCATCTCGAGGACCTCCGCGAAACATTTGAGGCACTACGCAGCAACAGCCTCAGGCTCAACCCGCTGAAATGCGTCTTCGGCGCGGAGGCCGGCAAATTCATCGGCTTCATGATAACAAAACGCGGGATTGAGGTCGATCCCAGGCAAATTACTGCAGTGCAACAACTGCGCGCTCCAAGGAGCGCCACAGAAGTACAGTCACTGAACGGCAAGCTGGCCGCCCTAGAAAGATTCATCCCCCGCTCCGCCGACAAATGCCCTCCATTCTTCCAAACCTTGAAAAACGGCGCCAGATTCAAATGGACCCCGGAGTGTGAAGCTGCATTCAACGAGCTCAAACTGTACTTGGTATCACCCCCTGTATTGACCGCACCCGGACTTAATGAAAAGCTGTTTCTATACTTGTCTATGTCTGCAAGAGCTGTTAGCGCAGTATTAGTCTCGCGCAAACAGAGAGGCCAATCTACTACACATCTCGAACATTAGCAAACGCGGAAACGAGATACTCTCCAATCGAGAAGGCCGCTCTAGCTCTAGTGAACGCGTCGCAGAAATTACGGCCCTACTTCCAATCACATGCGATCATAGTACTCACAAACCTTTCACTCAAAAGAATCCTGAGCTCGATGGAAGTATGGGGCGAATGACAAAATGGGCGGTCGAATTATCAGAATACGACATACAGTATGCACCGAGGCCAGCAATCAAAGCTCAAGTCCTCGCAGACTTCGTCACGGAAGGACTAACGTTGTGCGAAGAAACTGAAGAAGCATGGGAAATCTACGTTGACGGGGCCGCAAGTAAACACGGAGCCGGGGCAGGCGTCGTCGTGAAAATGCCCACGGGAGCTATTCATGAAATCGCCATCCGCTTCAAAACCCTCAAAACCAACAACGCCTCGGAATATGAAGCAATACTTGCGGGACTAACAGCCGCCAGAGATCTAGGCGCGAGAGCGGTAAGGATCCTTTCCGACTCCGCCATCGCTGTCAACCAGTTGAACAGGATCTTTGACGCCAAGCAATGCAGTCAAAAGCGCGATTCTACCTAGAAGCGGAAAAGGGGCAAAATCGTAAAGCGTAGAATTAAAGTGTAAAAACGTAAGTTTTTGACGCATGCTGTAACATAACTAAAAATCTGTTAAGTACGACATATACTATATAAAATATGACTGCACATAATTTAGATAAGTTAATAAATACATGTAATTCATGCCTAAAGTAGAACAACTTATAGTCTCTTAATAATAAGTTCATAAACATAAATCATAACAATAAGCCATCGTTCCCTCTATTCTAATGAATTTGGGAAGAGTTTATCTAATGAATTAGATTACTCTATTGAAGCTGAGAATGCATCCAAGTACCTGGTATGTACCTTTAATATCAAATGTATCATATTATTGGTAATTTACCTTTAATTTCATGAAAAGAATACTTATTTGGTGAACTGAAAGCGTAAAAACATAAAGCGTTTTGGTGAACTAGAAGCGTAAAAACTTAAGATTTTAAGGTTTAAAGCGCAATTTAGTATGATTTTATACACTAAAGTTTTTATATGGAAACGAAAGCATTTTGCTAATCTAAAAGCGTAAAATCGTAAGTTTTTAAGTTTTAAAATGCGATTTGGACTGCATTGACGCCAAGGAAGACACGCTGGCTCAATACATTGAGCGCGTCAGAGCAAGAGAGTCACAGTTTGAAGCTATCACATACGTCCAAATACCAAGGGAGGAAAACAT
This sequence comes from Linum tenue, assembly GCA_946122785.1. Lineage (NCBI taxonomy): Eukaryota > Viridiplantae > Streptophyta > Magnoliopsida > Malpighiales > Linaceae > Linum > Linum tenue. Next base: position 48,617,412 of record CAMGYJ010000011.1, on the reverse strand, counting down.
GCACGCGGACGCGCTCTCCAAACTCGCCACGGCAACAGACTTTGACGCGGCCAGGATGGTCTCCGTGCAGAAAGAAAACCAGGATACCCTACAGATCGTAAATACTACACAAAGAGAGGAGAACGACTGGCGAACACCGATCATCGTGTTCTTGACCAGTGGCGCAGTACTAGAGGACATGAAAGAAGCATGGGCCCTCAGGCAAAAAGCCGCCCGCTGCACCATCATTGACTCCACGCTCCACAGGCGCTCTCACGCGGGCGTATATCTAAAGTGCGTAGGACCAGACGAGGCGCAAGCAATAGTGAAAGACATACATGAAGGCATTTGCGCAATGCATTGTGGAGCGCGCAGCATGGAACGCAACATCCTCCTGCAGGAATATTACTGGCCACGAATAAAAAAAGACGCCAAGAAATTTGTGGAGCAATGCCACAAATGCCAACTGAACGCGCGTCAGCATCACATTCCATCCACCGAGCTCCAAGGAAATATCAGCCCATGGCCCTTCGCGCAATGGGGCATCGATCTAATGGGACCATTCCCCACCGCGAAAGGCAAACGAAAGTACATCATTGTCGCCGTGGACTACTTTACCAAATGGATAGGCAGAAGCGCTGGCATCAATTACAGCTCAACAGGTGGTGCGTTTTTTGAAGAACAACGTACTCTCCAGATTCGGGGTCCCAAATTCGTTTGTATTCGACCATGGCAAGCAGTTCGACTACGCGGAAGTCATCAACTTTTGCGACGAAGTAGGCGCCATAGCCCGATTCGCGTCGGTAGCCTACCCACAAGCTAACGGCCAGGCAGAGGCAGCAAATAAGTCAATCCTACACGGGCTGCATACCCGCCTCGGGGAAGCAAAAGGCAGCTGGGCAGAAGAGCTACACACAGTCCTATGGGCGCATCGCACGACGTTCAAGGCAGCAACAGGTGAAACCCCATTCGCGTTAACCTATGGAAGTAACGCGGTCATCCCAATCGAGACAACAATACCCACGTACCACGTCACCATTTTCAATGAAGAAGACAACAACAAAGCTCGACTCACGGAACTCGAGCTAGCTACTGAACGTCGAGAGATGGCGGCCATCAAGCTGGCCGTAACAAAGGCCCAAGTCGCAAAATACTACAACGCCAAGCTAGTTCCACACAACATCCAAATTGGAGACCAAGTGCTGAGGCGCAACTTCCGCCCCGACGCTAAGCATAGAAAGCTAGCAGCAACATGGGAAGGGCCGTACCTCATCCGCGAGGTCGTGGGCGCTAACACGTTCAAGATTAGCATGATGGGCGGCGAACCAATTCCGCGTACATGGAACGCCCAAAATCTGAGAAAATACAACAAGAGGTTGTAATTACCACCCACATGTAACCTTAATGTCCAATTCAAACAATGAGAATATCTTCCTTCCATACAATGGCAACGTATCCGCGCGGTCACGATATCGCGCTACAAAACAGATCACGCATATGATGCGCACGAAATTAGCCGCGCAACCACGTAACAAACAAAAAACAGAAAGCTACAAAGTAGCCATGTAATCGCGCGGTCATGACACCGCGCTACAAAACAAAATCACGCATATGATGCGCACAAAGACAGCCACACAACTACGTTGTAAACAAAAAAAAAATTGAAAGCTACAAAGAAGCCATGTAACCACGCGGTCACGATACCGCGCTACAAAACAGTTCACGCATATGATGCGCACGCAGATAACCGCGCAACCACGTAGCAAACAAAAAACAGAAAGCTACAAAGTAGCCATGTAGTCGCGCGGTCGCGATATCGCGCTACAAAACAAATCAAGCATACGATGCGCTACAAAGAGAGAATAATAAAATAGCCTGTAAAATGCGAAACAACTTGGTTTATATTTGGATTTTTCCAGCGGGAGATAACAGGCGCATATGCCAAAAACTAAATAACAAAACAGGGGCAGTGACAATTCCCCCGGGCCTACACTTTGTCTAAGACTGCTCGCCGGCGGCAGTGGTCCCAGCCTCACCCCTCCCGCGGCGTCAGTTTCCCCAGCTCCCCCATCCTTAGCCCCTCCCGACGAACCATCTTCCCCATTCTTAGCGCCTTCAGACGAGTCACCCTCATCTTCTTCATCTTCGTCACCCTCTGACTCAGTGTCGGGCTCTGGGGATCTCTTTTCACGCAGCCACATCTGGACATGCTGGACCATAGCGTTAGTGTTCCAGCGGACGCCCGGATTTTCTGGCCTGACCTTCTTGCGGATCGCGATGACAGTATTAGTCATCGCATCCGCTAAAGTCTTGCCAAAGGCAGAGGAAGATTTGTATTGACGGACCGCGGTAACTTGTGCCTCGCGCATAGCCTCAGCCTTGGCCACGTCATGAAGGTGGACGAAATCCTCCTTCTCCTTCTGAAACTCTGCCTTTTCCTTCTCAAACTGTTCGCGGACGCGCCTCAGCTCCTCCGCGTGATCAGTTGTCAGCCGCTTCCTCTCCTCCTGGAACTCGACCCGCAGCTCCTCCTGAACCCGCACCCTCACCGCCTCCATATCCTCCGTCAGCTTGCTCTGCAAGACGCCAAGCTGCTCCATGGCCTCGTTGGCCTTGTTCGTCGCCAGCTCCGCGCGACCCTCCGCTCCAGCGAGCTTGCCCTCCAGCTGCACGATTCTTGACTTATCGTGCTTCATCCTCGCGCGCTCCTTGCCCCGCTCCTACTGAGCGTGGAAAGTGGCCAGCAAACCCTACATCCGCAACGCAACAGGACTTAGTGAAATTCCAAAAGAAAAAAGAGGAAGAAAGAAAATACGCGCGCAAACTCAACCCAAACTTACCGCGAAGTGAACCTGCGCCAGGTCCTGCAGCGGGTCGGATTTCTCCAGGAGCGTGGGAACGCTGATAACAGGCCCCAGCGCTCGCAGCGCAGCATTGGCGGTTGTGCAGTTACAGGCCGCGCCAGTATGAATCCGCACATCGCGGAAGTAATTGGCGGCGGCCATCTCCGGCAATGTCTTTTGAACGGTGGCTCCGGAGGAACTGCCAGCTGCCACCTTCTCGACGCGCGGAGGCTTGCTCACCCGCACCGCTTGCTCAGTGGCCACCAAAGGGGCCTGCTGCGCGGGAGCCGAAGGTTGCTCACGAACTACCTGTTCGGTGGCCACCCGCGCAGTTTTCTGCCCCCTTTCTACTGAGGATGAGCGATCAACCTCCTTCCGCTTCGCGCCGCTCGAGTGAGCACCTTCTCTCTTCTTCTTCCGCCAGCGCGGGGCCCGCAGAACCTTCACGATGTCGTCGATCGACATCATGCTCACTAGGTTGGAGAAGTCCACACCTGCGCCAATAAATCGTAAGAGGGTCGTTAATAAGACAAAATGCAAAAAGAAAAGAACACAACTAACCATCAACAAAGAGCTCCTCCAAACAGGCCGCGCGGATTCTGCCAATGTACAAATTTATCTTCTGCAACATGCACGCGTCATATTCCGCGTCAATCCCGTCGTACTTGCCCTGATCCGACTCGTAGCCATGAATACTGCCTTTCTTCCAAACGGTAGGCTCCTCTACATACTCACTCGCCCACTCCCACGGAACAGGCTTAACAAAGAAGAATCGCTCAAACTAGTTCTTCTTCAACTTAGGGGACCCATATACGTAACCATTGGGCCTTTTATCGCGACTCCTAATCGAGAGGCAGTCGCTCTTCTCTGTTGGCTCCTTGATCTTATAGATCTTCCGAAATAGCCCATAAGTCGGCTGAATCTTCAACCGCTTTCATACAAGGCGGAGGCACGACGCGTGCATGACCACCGAGGGAGAAAAACGCCCAACCGAGCAGTTGAGGCGCCGATACAATGTGCACAACAATGGGTCGATGGGGAATTTAAATCCCATCTCCCAGTACTCGGTATACACCCCGAACCATCCCTGGGGGCAATTGCCAACCCTGCTCCGCGCGGAGGGAACGACATACTCCCAATTGGGGGGCAATCCCAATCCGCGCACGATGTCAGCCACATCCCTCCTCCCATATATGGACACATGATCGGGCCCCTGAAGCAAGTTATCGTGCGGCGCCGGCTCATCGCCACACATCTCCGCCCAGCCCAGTATAGTGTAAATCGCGCCTACACCGCCGAGTCCTAGACGGGTCATTGACTCGGATACACGTGCGGTACAAGCAGGCTCTGATTGAGTATCAGACCCTTCGTGTAACCCAACTCTTGCGTCACCAGAGCCACTGGCGTGATCGCGGCGGATTATCAACACCCCGCGAGCACGCGAACTCTCTCCCCTACCCCCAGATTCTTCTACCTCCAAATCAGAGGAGCTGAGCAAGACCTCATTCCCCAAATCGGCCTCATACGACGGCGGTTTCTGTTGCCGGAATCAGCCAAATCCAGTGAAGGATCTGTAGAAATATGCGAAAGGGGGAAAAGATTACCTTCTTCGCCTTGCACGACCTCAATCTCGTCAATATTGGGGTTTGCCATCGCACTTCTCGGAATAATAGCAACCACGAGCCGAGAAATAAGGTTGTAAAAGAAGGAGAGGAATCTCGGAGAGGAATTGAGTGATAAGCAGACCCTGAAAAGGGTAGAATGATTTTCCCCTCGATGCCCAACTGATACTTATAGTCGACAGAGGGAAACCGAAGGGTTAAAGGTACATAGGGAAACGCAACCGTCAGAAATTTTCGGGGTTTTTCAAATTTTAAATACCGCCGCCTAAATAGCGCAATCAAGAAATGCCACGTGGGCACCAACCACGCAGGCACCGTAGCCGCTGACGTCACAAGTGCCGCACACCGCCTCGGGGGCATGGCATACCCGTGAAGAGAAAAATCGCACCAATCACAAGAGTTACACGCAGCCACACCGAGACAACCCAAACCCATCCCGCGGACATCATGAAGCTCCCCCAAACCCGCAAAGAGAAAAATCACACCAATCACAAGAGTTACGCGCAGCCACACCAAGACAACTCAAACCCATCTCGTGGACATCGTGAAGCTCCCCCAAACCCAGACCCCAGCGCAGTAGTCTCGCGGAGATAGCGCCGACCCGAGTCAATCTCGCGGAAATCAAACAGGCGGCATCCACGGAATACCACCTGATGGGGGGCAATTGTTGGGGTGCGGCTCGGGTCTACTCGCGCCAAGGAAACAACGCGGGATTGCCACAAAAGAGTCAGACGCGCCAACGCGACCATGCCTCCACCCGCACGAGAATCTCGAGCGTAACGAGACTTGCGCGCAGGAACAAGAGTCCAAGACACCGAACGACGACTTTTCAGTTAAGCGTTGACCAGGCCAAGAGAAGTCACAAACGACGCCACATCCCTCGGAGAGCAGTCACATCATAGTCCTATCATAGTCCTAGGAGTGATCATGGATGAGCCCCCTAGCCCTAGGTAGAAGTATGGTCTAAAGTCTGACATGTCAGCAGCCATGTCACCTTGTAAACTCACCCACCACCATGTAGCCTATAAATATGGCATTTACTCTGGTGGGTGAGGGGATCGCATTTTTGGGACATTCTCACTCTACTTACTAAGAACTTCTTCTCTCTAAAAATCTATGGTGTCCCAAACCTTCCATTGTTTGCTCTTCTCACCCTCATTCTATCCGAGTCTACCTCCTACACTCAGTTAGACTCAAACAAAAAGTAAACAAATTTTCTCGTTTCGGTTGCCAAATTTATGACATGAAAACTAAAACCAGGAAAGGAAAATGGAAGTGAACAGGGCCTTAGCATCTCATAAATTTAACTCGATAATAAATGAACGAGAGATATCTTGACTTGTAATTATGAATGTGTACAAACTGTTGGGACTTTTAGGGACGAGGGTACACGTACGATAGCCCGAGGCTGGGTGACCAGGATTGTGATAGAGTCGTGAACTACGTTCACTTTCCATAAAGAATATTTCCACTCTCTACAAAGCCTTGGGTTACAGGAAATTTCTCCAGAGGATAAAACTATCACCACTTTAGGTTCTAGGCTCAAAAACTCTAAAGCATACTTAGAAATTTTTGGAAGAAAGAAGAAGAATCTGTTTGATGGTATATATTTTTCCATCAGCCGAATCCCTCTACTTATACTATACGAAGCATCACAATGCTTCATTGCCAAACAGTGTATTCATTCATAGAAAGACACTTATCCATGGCAACCGTTGTCTAGAGGGACGTAATTGCATTAATGAAAAAAATGAGAGGGGAGGTGTCTCTTTGCCATCCAAACTTCCAAATCAAATAAAAGGAACGTGTCCCTTCACTTCATTCATTTGAAATTTAAAACCTCATGGCAATGGACGCATTGGTTTGGGGAAAATTGGATTGTGGTTAACTACCATCCAAAACCGGCCCCTCCGCAATGTTATTTGGCAATGATTAATTTCAAATCATCCAAAACACTATATGGCATTGATTAATTACATTTAAACCATACATTGCTCCTGTAGGAATTTTGAGAGCCAAAATTCCAACATTCCTCCCCCATTTTAGTGTATTCGTAGAATTCTCTAAAATCACAACATTCTTCCACCAAAACTTAAGCATAAATGAAAATGTCGTGACGATTAAATTTTCACCTTAGTATATTACACTTGACGAATACTCGAATACAAAGGGTGTCGGTTACGATTGAACCCATTGACTCATATGAATATTCGAAGATAATATACACTTAAGTTTTCAAACTTTTAAGCGCCTTGACACTATTATCCGCCATGTGTCCAATCCTTCTCATAAGCGCACACGAAACCAAAGTCCGGGTTTCTTGAAGCGGCTACACTTCATGCTTACGTAGGTTGAATCTCTTATTCGTGTACCCGCATAATACACTTTTTCAAAGATTCAATTAAGAAGTTTTAAACTTCATCCTCCTCTCTCATGCGGGGTAACAAGCACATACCTTGGGATGACAAATTGTGTGCTTCAATTTCTGATAATAAGCTTTCCACATTGAATTCAGCCTCTAACGTTGTATTAGAGGGGAATTGGGTGTCCCATTACCAGAAATTATATGGACTTTAACCCATCCCTTTTACAGACTTGATCACCAAGTCACTAGTTAACCACTTCGTCAAATGATCAACCAAATTATTTTGAGTTTGGTCATACTGTCTAGACACAACACTATGAATGATCAGTTCACAGCTTTTACCGTGTCTTACTCCCACATGATTGTACTTGTCATTTTCACTTGACTATATGTCTTAGCCAAATTAGCATTACTATCACAAAAGATAGTAATATGTGAGATTGGTTTAGGCCATAAATATATGTCATACACCAAACCTCTCAACAATAATGACTTTTCTCTAAGAGAAATCAAGGTCACAAACTTTGACTCCATAGTGGAACTAGTGATGCAAGTTTGCTTACTAGAGGCCCAAAATATGGCACCTCCCCCAGCAAGAGGACTCATCTCAATGTTGAAGTATTATGAGAAATCCAACTAACATCAACAAATCCTTCCAAAAATGGATGGAAAACCACTATAACTCAATAAAATGCGCCTTTGAGATACCTTAGTACACGCCTCACTTCATTTCAAATGATGAGCACTATGATTCATCATGTACCGACTTAATTGTTCTATCGCATATGCGATATCTAGCATCATGCAAGTCATTCATACATCGAGCCCTCAATTTAACATGGAATACTCTAGTTGTAAAACTGATTTTCAGTATTAACCATAAGTTCCATACTTGGATCCACTGGGGTCTTGAACTCACTACAATTCCTACTATGGAATTTATGCAAGTACCTTCTCATGTAGAAAAATTGAGAGAAGGCAAGTACCTTCTTATGCAAGTACCTTCTCACACCATCAAACCACTAGACAAATCCAAATTTTTTTAGAACTTCAAAAACGTCAAATAGAGAATTAGACAAATTAACCATTGAGTATGTGACCTACACAAAGGCAATTTTCATTCTTCTATTTCTCCATTTTACGAAGCCTTCTCCTTCTTCCTCATCTTCGAATCATCCCTCTTCCAAGTTACCTTCCGAATATGGAATACACCATGAGACTAGTACGAAGAAAACCAATCTTCTACTATCATCGATGAAAAACTCATCATCGAACATTCTCATAATTCCATAGACCGGAACCGGTTTCTTGCAAAGAGCAGTTCGAGCCATCATACCAGAAAATATTCTTTCTGATTGTTGGGAGTTTTAGGGACGAGGGTACACGTACGATAGCCCAAGACCGGGTGACCAGGATTGTGATAGAGTCGTGAACTAAGTTCACTTTCCGAAAAGAATATTTCCACCATCTACAAAGCCTTAGGTTACAGGAAATTTCTCCCGAGGATAAAACTATCACCACTTTAGGTTCTAGGCTCAAGAACTCTAAAGCATACTTAGAAATTTTTGGAAGAAAGAAGAAGAATCTGTTTGATGGTATATATTTTTCCATCAGCCGAATCCCTCTACTTATACTATACGAAGCATCACAATGCTTCATTGCCAAACAGTGTATCTATTCATAGAAAGACACTTATCCATGGCAACCGTTGTCTATAGGGACGTAATTGCATTAATGAAAAAATGAGAGGGGAGGTGTCTCTTTGCCATCCAAACTTCCAAATCAAATAAAAGGAACATGTCCCTTCACTTCATTCATTTGGAATTTAAAACCTCATGGCAATGGACGCATTGGTTTGGGGAAAATTGGATTGTGGTTAACTATCATCCAAAACCGGTCCCTCCACAATGTTATTTGACAATGATTAATTTCAAATCATCCAAAACACTATATGGCATTAATTAATTAAATTTAAACCATACATTGCTCCTGGTAGGAAATTTTGAGAGCCAAAATTCCAACACAAACATCTTATCAAGTGGAGACAAATGAGATAAAAAATAATATGAAAATATCGGCTCATATTATTAATCAGAGTTTGCGGCTACATCATCCAACTTAATTTGATCAACCAAGAAAACAGGAGGTCTATCCAGCCAAACTTCTCTCTCGTTCCATCTAGTTTCCGATCGAGCCATAATGTGCAGCGACATTGCCTTCTCTCGGCGTAAAGCACCATGATCCATTGCTCATATCATGGATACAGCGAAGGATGCTTCTGCATACTATACCGATTTTCGTCTGAATTTCCTCGGCGCTATCCAGCTTCTTGATCAAAGTGAGGCAATCCGTCTCCAGAATCGGGTTTGAAAGCGAAAACTATTGAGCTAATTGTACACCCATTTCTGCAGCTAGAGCTTCCGCCATTTCTGGCTCCCATTGTCCCAGAACTTTCGTTGCAGCAGCAAGAATCATCCGCCCACCATCATCCCGAATCACCACACCAAGTCCAATACCTCCCGTATCAAATGTTGATCGTATTATTCTGGCGATCTCATTCCATACCTAATGGATACAAAAAGTTCTCCATAGTAACTAATTGGTAGGAATAATTATCATCCCTAATTCTATACATGTGAATGGGGCCTTAAAGATCAAATATATAAGTTTTTTTTGTTAGATTAGGGGCCTTAATAAGTCCATAGTTTAATCACGGGAAAGGGAAACTGTTAAGATTGCACACATTTAGATGCTTTTGCTAAAAAGATTCTTTATTGTATAGATATGCGATTATTAGTGGGTTGGGCAAATAAAAAGATTCTTCAAATTAAAGAGACTTGTTATAACACGTTAGAAAAGTCTTAGGTTGGGCAAATTTTACAACAGAAAAGTACATAAGAGATTTATGGACTATATAGAACATAGGGCTGGACGTTCGGTTATTTCGGTTATAACCGATAACCGAACGGTCGGTTACTGGTTAACCGCGAAGCCAGACACCCCTACGGCCTACCGCCAACCGGCCGGCCGGTTACCGGTTAGTTGCTCGATTAACCGAGATAACCGCAACATCACAGTCGGCTCGATTATAACCGAGTAACCGAACCGGACATCCCCCTACACAAACAAGATCGCTAAAATTAAATGTTCAACCCTACATTTATACATCTAAATCACTCCACAAGTTAAGTTTCAATCATTTTTGCAAAGAAAATAGATTTAAATCACCAAATTGATGTCACAAATACTAGAACATAAAGTCATAAACTTCTTAAAGTCACAAATTACAATAGATCCAATCCAAATAGCATCAACAAGTCACCACCAAATCATCACTTATCAACAGAAGAAGAACCAACATCTACATAAACCTTTTCTTTCAATTGCGGCAAGAGGTCATGACCAACATCGTCATATCCATCTTTCTCATACTCTTCCGCCGGCACATTTTCTTCACCCTCCTGCTCATTCCTATTTGGAATGTTCAGACTTGCATCTGCATTGGCAACATTGCCAACATCACTTGCACTTTTCATTCTCGACTGGAAAGTGGTATTAACTACGTAAGAAAAAAGAAAACAAAGCATTAGAATATTCATACATTGAATTAGGCGGAGAGAAATAGTATCTGTTTACTTGAACAAATAATAATTAAAAGAGTTTTAGAACTTACCGCTTTCCAAATCCATGATCTCTTCATCATCTTCCCTATCGTCATTCTCTCCGGCCCCGGTAGTTTGATACTTTATCCAGTCCTCCGCACAAATCAATGTCTCCAACATGATATCACTCAAAGAGGACCTTCATGGACTGAGAATCCGACCGCCACAGCTGAAGGTTGCCTCTGAGGCAACAGAAGAGATGGGAACAGCTAGGATATCCTTAGTCATCTCAGCAAGAATCGGATATGTTCCAGAGTGTCGAGACCACCAACTCAAGATGTCAAATAGATGTGTCGAGCCATCTCAGCAAGAATCGAATATGTTCCAGAGTGTTGATGCCATCAGTTTGACATCTTAAATAGATGTCAAGCTCAGCAGAGCTACCTCTTGTATCCTGCAGAAGTGCTTACCTTTTCCACTTCCTAAGCCTCTCCTCGAGCTGCTTAATTCTATCACCACCAGCCGTGCTCTCACCAGTGGTAGGCTCAAATGAAGAGGATGGTGCTTTTGATCCATACTTCCCTTTGTAAACCTCAAAAAGCTGTCGCATTTCCGACCTAATGCAGTTAATCATTTCTCCTCCCTTCACATTCCCATACATCATTGCCAAAACCTCGAACACCAAATCAAGTTTACTTCTTGGATCAAGCACACTGACTATATAAATTAAGTGGTTCACCTTCATGTTCTTCTCGTTCACAACACATGACTCAAACTAATACTTTTGTACCTTTTCCTCAACCTTCTCAGCCATTTTTTGGATCTCTTCATGCAGATCATTCTTCAATTGCTCAATGATGTCATATACTGTAACAAGCTTCTTGAAGAAGATATGGATAGTCACATATTTAGTTTCTGTACAATGAGAAGATAACAAAGAAGATTAGAATAAAACAAATAGAAATGGGCAAATGGTTAAAAAATTTAAATAAAACAATGCAGTTCAGAAATTTCACTTACCAGAGACTAGAAGGGTCAAGTCATTGAAGACTTTTAGATAGTCTTTCAACTTCTTAATCATCTGTCAATCTTGATTAGTTGGAAGCCCACCTCTTGAGTCAACTATCACCCATCGGGTTGCTGTCAACTATCACCTTCTTAAACACCTTCCAACAATGAGTTTTACCCGTCGTCTTCAACCATTTCTCGAAGTAAAAAATGTCTTTTGTACCTGTCTCTAAATCAGGAGCGCCCGTGTCAACAGAAGGAGTCTCGGCAGGACTCTCGGCAGGTGTACTTCCACTGTCGACAGGGGAGGGAATCGTTGGAGTTGATGAAGATGGTTCAGCTTCAGTAGTTTGAACAGGTCGACATCCTGTCCGCCCACCACGACCCTGGGTCTGAACAGAAGCAGTCGCACCACCACAACCTCGAGGAGTCGTAGGTCTCCCACCATGAGGAGCAGTCACAGCAGTAGGGACACCTCGTCCGCCACGTCCACCACGAGGAGCCGTAGGTCTCGCCCTACAAAAACAATTACACAAATTGAAACTCAATTCAAAAAAAATCATCTAAATCAGTGGCCATAACCACTAGACAAATAGGAATCTTGTTGCACATAATTCACACACACATAACACTCATTTAATTATCATTCTCAATGATCAATTATATAATCCATAATGAATGAAAAAAAGTAGTTGTCCACAAGTATAAGTACAAGCCATTTCTCTAACAACAAGTACAAGCATGTCCTGCTGTCCACAAGTACAAGCCATTTCATTAACAATTTAACATGATATACTTTCATAGTTTCATTTTCATTTGCATCTGAAACTGAAGGCTGTCATGCCTGCCCACAAGAGAAGGCTCACTATCCATTTCATGATCATCTAAATTGAAACTATGAATTATCCATCACAAATTCAAAACAAGTCTGAATTGTGAAGTCACAACTCACATCAGCTTGATCAGAGGGGAGGAACAGCAGCGGCTGCTGGCTGCTCGTGGACTGGTCAGCAGAGGAACAGCGGCGGGGGACTATAGCTGGCGGCGGAGGAACGTCGACGGAGGACTGTGGCTGGCGGCGAGTCGGGAAGCTGGTCGGGGAGGAGATGGCGGAGAGCGGCGGCGTCGCTCTCGTGCTTCGCTGGGGCCGCCTGGGAGTGGGAAGAAGAGAGAACGAGATGGACTGATGGAGGGGGAAAGATTCGCCGTTCAGGGCAGGGGGCAGGGAGGAGTCAGGGCAGGCGGCAGGCAGAGAGCTCGCGTCTTCGCGATGCAGAGAAGAGAAAGGAAGGGGTTAGGGGTGGCTTCGATTAGGGTTTGTTCTTAGGAAGTGGTGCGGCGTCGTTTTACGAGAATGAGGGGGTTAGATGTGTCGGTTAACCGGCGGTTATCACCGTCGGTTATCCGGTTAACCGTTCATCTAACCCCGCTACCGAACACCGCCCGCGAACATTTTTTCGGTTAGTCGGTTAACCGGTAATCATCGGTTTAACCGGCCGGTTAACCGGCAACCGATAACCGAACCTCCAGCCATAATAGAACATTCTGACTTTAAATGAAAAAATGTGTTTTGAGGTGAAATAGATGAGTTCTTGTAAGAACCGAAGGTTAAATGTATTAAGTGGAGGACTTTAAAAATTGATGATACATTGAGAAGCCAACATCAAACACCCGAAAAATTCTGGACTATCAAAATGGTACCAGGTGTACTTAATAATAGAAGGATTTGACAGAAATATGTACAATTATCCCTCCTAAAAAGATTATACTCCCAAAATAAACAATATTTTGAGCCGATTTTTTTTTTGAATGTTAAACTTACCATATGTTGGGAAGATATATACACTAATTTATTTATAGTCCTAATTGGAATTTAATTCATGCAAACACGCGAGTATATTCTTCTTCATGGATGGTTGCTTTATTACGATAAGCTTAGATATATAGGGGTAGAAACTTGGTGCGCACTCTACCAGAATTTGCACTCAAGTTAGACAGGAAGACTCAAATAATTAAATCTAAGTATCTAACATTAGCACACAGAATCCGTCTTTCCTTTATTTAGCTTGAAGTAGCCATTGGATGTCTAGGAAATATTCCTCAAAGGCTAAGCACAAATTATCAAAGACCCAATTCCTTTCCCCTTTTATATGGCAAATCAAATGCTGATGGTTATGATCACTATCTTGCTTATTAAATTGTTCTATTGATGGTGGAGTATAATATCTCTTGCTCCCATCCACTAAATACATGAATTTATTCCCCACAAACAATAATCTAGTTTAGAGAAAGATGAAAAAATTAAGGGCTAATACCACTACAACACCCGAACTATCGCGAAAATGCCACTTGTGTCCTATTGTTTCCAATATTCCATCTGTGTCCTGAACTATGATTCCGTTAGTGTTGACTTTTGTTGACCATTAGTTTTTAACAGAAAATCTAGTCAGCACTGATGTGGCAGCTGACGTGGAACTTTTAATATTAATTTTTTCCATCTAATATTAATAAAATAAGAAAAAGGAAATAATTAAAATATAAAATAAAATAAAAATCCTACCTCTTCTTCCCCGAATCCCCCTCCATGACTTCCTGCCGCAATTTTCTCGGCGGCACCATCGCTCCTTCCTTTCTTCCCCAACACAGCCGACACGAACGTAACAAGCTGAAGGGGTTTCGAGGATATGGAGGCGGCGCCATCGATTGGAGCCAGTAGCTCGGCGGCACCATCGCTCCTTCCACTGGCAACCTACTTCTCTTCTCCAGATCGCTGATTCTCTCTCTCTCCTTCCAATCTGGATGTCTCTGTAAATGGCGGACAGAGCAATTATAGGCACCAAATCAACAACACCAAGCTGCCTCCCCCATCTTAGCGGCGGGTATGTTCGATCCCAACCCCAAGCCACCCCACTACTCCAACTTCCATCTTCTTCCTTTCTCTTTCTTAATCGAGCATGGGCGAGAGTAGGAAGATTAACCGCCGCCTACGCAAATCCTCTCTAGATTCATCGCCAAAATCTTCCATCATTGAACATGAATCATGGGCTGAGAATCCCTCTATCTCCGATGATGGGATTCAAAAGAATCGATTTGGATTCTGGCGATTACCCGATTTGGGATTTTGATTTTCAATTAACCCCATTCTGTGGGTTCCGGCCATAGTAGCGGCACGATAAAAGATTGGCGAGTTGGGTTATATTTCAGAGAGATTCTCAGAGCCGGATTTGGGAGATTTTTGGCGAGTTGGCGCATCGGAGCCGGATTGGGAGATTTTTCATAGAGGGAGAGTGTGAATCGGTAGAGAAGAAGAAGAGTTTTTTATTATTTTGTTTTAAAAATTTTGGTTTAATAACATAATTGAATTTACATTTTTTTTTAATTTTAACTCATTTTTTATTTAATTTGAATTAAAAAAAATATTAGGTCAAGGACGTGGCACCTATGTGGCAGCCTCTTTTTTTGCCACGTCAACAAAAGTCAACTTCGCGTTGACCACCGTTTGGTCAACCGTTATCTTTAACGGTCAACAAAATTGACAGGATACAAATGACACAAAGTATCATAGTTCAGGACACAGATGGAATATTGGAAACAATAGGACACAAGTGGCATTTTTGCGATAGTTCAGGTGTTGTAGTGGTATTAGCCCAAAAATTAACTTGGTGATCTGATTGAGTAATGTTGGAGAGGTGAATTGGTGGACAACTGGAAGTATACATATATCGTAACATCTCAACCCTTTTCTTGACAAAAATGTTATTCATTTTAGGTCTAGTTCACACGATTTTTGGTTTTCTTCGCATCATGATGATTAATAGATCATTCATCTCTGCACTGTTTCATCCTGAGCACGTTTAACTTTAGAGTTCTCACAATAACTCTTTTTATTTCAAACCAAAAACATGTTTTTTGGTTGAAGTTAAATTGTTCCATGAGACCCATGAATCTCTATGTGCTTTGTTGTTGCGCAATTTGCCTAAAATGCTTGCATACATAGCCGAACGGAAGTAGACTGATGAGAAAAAGAAGATAGAGAGAAAATAGATTCAAGTAAAAATAATAATATATAAAATTAAAGGGCTAATATATTTGTATGGCCTAAACTTTGCACATAATAAACATCCTGACCAATCTTTTCGATCTATAACATCCTGACCCAAACTATACATTAAAGTAACGAAATTGGTCAAATCCGATGTATGCGTTATCTTGGATGGTAAAACGTGTTGACTAACTGTCAACACGCCACGTCACTACCAAATCAACAACTTTCACTTAAATTTTTTTATATTTTCCACCTATTACCATTTTTATTTTTCTTGATTCAAAATGAATTTTTTTTCCTTCTTTTGGTTCAAAATGAAAAATAAAAGTGGTAATAGGTGGAAAACATAAAAAAAAAATTAAGTGGAAGTTGATGACTTGGCAGTGACATGGCACGTTGACCGTTAGTCAACGTGTTTGACCGTCCAAGATAACGGTCAACCATCGGGTTTGGCCAATTTCGTTACTTTGATGTATAGTTTGGGTTAGGGTAGGGTGTTATAGATCGAAAAAATTGGGCAGGATGTTTATTATGTATAAAGTTCAGGCCATACAAATATATTAACCCAAAATTAAAAGGTAATCTAAAAAAGAAGAATTTTATTAATCAAGAATTCACGATGACTTCTATGTGTGTGCTAATTTATATGCCCTTTGGATTTTGGAAAAAGAAAAGGGATTTCAAAAGAGGGTCTCATTCTAATTAAGAAGGTAAGATTTATGCATGTAGAATAAAGCAACGCTAAGTTTTTTTTTTTTTTTTTCAAATTCAAGGATCTATCCCCTATCTCACCCAAGGAAATCAGAAATGTTTTAACTATAAGTAAAGAAGAATTAGGAGAGGTGCTCCCATTGGTTCTTCTTTCGTATTTTTTTTTTTTTATGGGAATTCTTCTTTCGTATTTATGCTCGAAGTTTCCCATTGAATGTGTTTGATAGCCTTTAATTTTTTCTATAAAAAAAATTAATGGCTTTTTGCCTTGGCTTTGAGAGAGAATCGAGGAAAGGTCTCTACTACTGATTCCCAAGCCCAATTCATATATCGTATTGTTTCCCCAAGGCCCAATCTAATAGTGGGTCTGCGTCTACTAGGAAAAACGATTTGAGACCTAACTTGGGCAACGTAAGTTCCAAGACTGATGGTTGCCCATTTTGGATATAAAAGTTGGCAAAATACATTTGTGTAGCCAAAACTTTCACGCTTGTGACAATAATAGCCACTTTTCGAGAAATACATAAAATAGTCAGAAATTTGAATGTTCCATGACAAATATAGCCATTTCCGTTATAAACTTTAACGGCGTTAAAAAAACCATCAGTTATCTTAACGGTGTGCTTACTAAGATGTCAACTCATCGTACACGTAATCGACAACTCAGACTCAATGGACACGTGAATGACACGTCATATTTTATATTAAAATATTTATATAAAAAATAAAAAAAATATCTAAAATGCTTCCTACTCCCCTCTCGCCCTCCATCTTCTTCCTCTTCCCTTTTCCCCAACATAATGAGCCACCGCCCTTCTCCCTCCCTCAGATTGCAGTCCATCCACCGCTAAACCCAGAACCCATCTTCCCTCTTCACTCGACCAAGAAAACCCCCATGGACTAGTAGCTTGGAAAGCGCAAACCACGAGAATGGATCTGGACTCCGATTGACCACCGACAAAGTGGAATCAAAGATCGATTTAGCAGGCGAAATCAGAGGAAAGATCACGAATGGCACCGCCACCGCCGAGCTAACAGTGGTGAGCGATTGGAAGTCTTCTGTTGTTCTGGGCGCCGCGTCGTGCTCGGGATCGATGTCGGATTTACCAACGAAGCTATACCTCTCCGACATAAGAGGTGGGTGCGGAGAGAGAGCTCGAATCGCCGAATCTGGAGGGAGAGAGCGCACGACGGAAGATGGCGGCCAGATCCATCCCTGTCGTGACCAGATTTGAGACTGGATTTGCGAACCACCACTGTTGTCGTCGGGGCTTCTCCTTCTGCGATTGGGACGAGGCAGAGTGATGGAGTGAGACAGCATTGGGACAACGATGAGAAATCGCTCGACATTTTGATACTGAACGACCTTCTTTGTTGCGTCGTCTTCCTGGAGCTTCGGGTGTTGATGTAGAAGGAAATCGGCGACGGCGCCGAAAAGAAGCTTTTCGGAATAGTGCTGGAGAAGAGTAAACCAGAGAGGAGGAGAGGAGAATAAAGGAGTCTTTTTTGTTTTTTAATAATTTTTTATTTAACAATAAAAATAAATGAATAAACTTTGATTGATTTCCACCTCATATTATTTTTGAATAAAATATGCCATGTCAACTGTTGCTGTTAGTCCAGTCAGCATGTTAAGTTACACCGTTAAAGAATTGGACGGAAGTGGCTATTTTTGGTATTTCGCCAAAAGTGGCTATATTTGGCAAAATCGTCAAAGTTTTGGCTATACAAGTGTATTTTGCCATAAAAGTTTTTAAAGAACTACAGTATCAACAGCGCATCTAGTGTAGTGGTATCATGGTTGTCACTCCGGCCGGCGTGCCACCGGTTGTACCGGGTTCAACCGGTACCGGCCATAAAACCGGCGTGACACCACCGATATGACCGGCATGATCGATATACGAATCTCTAAGTAAAATGACCTTATTTTAGAGAATTTAATTGATAAAAATTATTTTATTTTTTATTTTATGAGTATAAAAGTTAAATATTGATGTTATTTGTTGGATTCAAGTATAAATGTTTAGGTATTGACGTTAAATGTCATGTTTAAATATGAGTATTTATAATTTTACTTGTAATATTGACCGGAATTAACCGGCACAAACCGGTATGTGCCACCGGTTGAACCATTTCATTTGCTAAACCGGCACACTGGCATAAATCGGTTTGACAACCTTGAGTGGTATCATAGTACCCTCCCACGGTACTGACCGGGGTTCGATTCCCCGGATGCGCAATTTCTTCTCTTTTTTCTGCTCGCAACCGTTTTGTGTCGGAGCACGCTGTAGTACGTGCACATCTAACATTTCATGCGTTTATCTTATACCAGCATCAGAGAAGAATCCTTTTGTAGCACATAGGGATAGCTTGGGGCGGGTTTGCCTAAACCATCCCTATACCCATCTTCAAATACCCAAATCCATACCCGCACCATACCCATGCGGGGAATGTTTTGCAAACTCATCCACAAACCCGTGAGTTTCGGGTACCCATGGGTAATACCCATACCCGTACATCCAACATTATTATCCCTAAAACTTACAAAAAAAGTTTTAATTATAACTCTAAACGAACATATTATATCATGAAGTCAACAAAACACAGCCATTTCTTTAATATGGTTAAAAGAATATGATCCTAAAATATCCATTAATACATAATACAGAGTATAATATTTTTCAAATTATTATGTTCTAACTCTGATACATCTACTAAATAATAATTAACTAACATAATTTTGTTGACAAGGGGGAAAGTGAAAGAGTGAAATGAGAAATGAGAGAAATTAATTAGGTTTTGATTAAGGTGTCCACTCAATTGCATTTCTACTATTTATTTTCTCAAGTTATCCGCATCATCATTGATAGATTATAATTTGACGCACACATTTTTGTATATATGAAGAAATTATCTTGGTGGGGCGGGTATGGGGATGGGTATGGGGCGGGGGAGGCTAAAACCATACCCGCCCCATACCCATCAAACTTTTTGCGGGTTTTACCCATACCCGGCCCATACCCGGTCAAAGCGGGGATTCCCCGCTTTGACTGGGTCGGGGGCGGTCGGATACCCACGGTCATAGGTTTGATTGTCATCCCTAGTGGCACAGACCAAGGTTGTAGATCAGTCATTATCAAAACCTACTCTCAACTAGCAGCAGAACTTGCCTGCCACCAACACGATGCGATTCACCCTTACTATACTCTCCTTAGTTCCATTCGACAATGGCTCGCTCGATGCACAATCTTGGTTATTCATACGTGACTCACTCCTACTGTCACCCTAGAAAATGGCCAAGTATAACCACTTCCTAAAGCGTAGTATAGCGGGTCGGGTTTTAATGTCAACCCAGGTCCTAGATGTGATGACTACTCGGTGAATTCTTGTTATTTAGCGGTGAACTTTTAGTGAAACTCAAGCAAACAAAACACAAAGCAAGTAAACGGTTTGTTGTCAAGTCAAGAGAGGTCACCCGGATATGGTTTCCCCCTAGACTGCAGTTAAGTCGGATTGCATTTTACCAAGTTCAATTTTCATGAAAGTTATACTGCGGAAGGTTCTCAATTAGCCTGAAGTCTCGACTAAAGGTCTCCAGACCCTCTCAATCTGAGTCTCTAGCGGGCGACTAACCTCCACCGGAGTAAACAGATTGAGGCCCTAATGAACCAAACCTCCACTACCGAATCGACTTCGGTACAGAATAGCGAATTGACTCCTCGACTAAAGTCACCAATTCGCTACCTTCGATTAAGGGTACTCTATCAACCTAGGCAGATATTCTCATTCCAGGTTAAAGCAGAAACAACAGGAATTTGATCAGGATTCAAGTCATTCAATCAATCAAACCTCAATCGAATATAATCAATTCACAAACACTGTACTTGGGTTCATACAATCAGACCTAGCATACAAATCTAGGGTTCTCCATACCCAGATGAATGGGGAAACTACTCCATAGAGAAAGAAGCAAAAGCAGATTCAGACACGGAAATCATACTGTGAAGTTGGATTCCTGCTTCTGGACGTTTAATCGCACTTCTCCAAGCTCAAGACGGGCTCCAATGGTGTTGAAGATCGATCTATGGCGCTTGAGAACTCTGGTTCGACGCTTTCTCTCTCTAGGTATCGGTTTCTCTCTCAAAAACTCGGAACCCTCTGAAAATTGGCCTTCTTCCTCTTTTATCAGCTGTCTGTCGCGATACCCGGTCAAAATACCCGGTCGGGTATTTTATGGTTCGACCGGGTATTTTATGAAACGCACCGTCTGACTAAGGGAAAAATCCCCGGTCTACCACCAAAATCCCCGACCGGGGATTTAAGGCCTTCGCCCGGGCCCCCTTCTGCTTCTCACGGGTGCCCGAAGGAGGAAATACCCGGTCGAGGCCAGAATATACCCGGTCGGGTATTTCTTCCTTTGACCGGGTATTTTGGTCCAGCAGCATCCTTTGTCCAATCTTCGCTCCTTTCGATCCAGAACTCGTTCCTTCGCCTCGATTCCAACGCCAGGACCTGAAATATGACATAAACACACAACCTAGCGTAAAATCGGCTTAAAATACGAGATTCCTCATCACAAACGACTTCCGAATAGGGGTGAAAACATGTATGATTATCGGTCTATCAAACTCCCCCACACTTAACCGTTTGCTTGTCCCCAAGCAAACCAAGTCAGACACTAGGTAAGCTTACAAATCAATCAACCAACACTGGGGACAAGTCATAAAGGCACAAAACACGTGAATCGCACTGGTTTTCAAACATCAATACATGCACAACCTCAATAACAACCTGGACAACCACCACAAAGGACATTCGAGTGCAGCAAATCGAGTAAAGGAAGAGTCTCCCGTCTGTTCACTAGCCAACCTAGACTTGATTCAACCACGTACTCAAAACAGTCGACTCATGCATCCAACTCAAAACATCAGAATAGAGACCGAGCAATCTAGGTCCTCACCTGGGTACAAGAGCATATAGAAAATGGAAATGAATCACTCACTCTCGACCAGTGGGGTCAGGACAATTTTTGATGCGAAAGATGCGCATGCTATTTCTCTCAATCCCTATCATCTCTTCACCATGATGGCAGCCTCTAAATGCTAGAGTTCACATATGGGGTGTCACCACTAACTAATCAGGAGGTCTTAGACACAGGTTCAAATGACTGGTTAGGGTCTTGGACATGGGGAAAAGGCCTTTTAGGTGGTGGAAGTATTCATAGCAAAAAGGTTCCACATTTTCCAAACACACAATCACAATCAAACAACCCGGTATTTTTTTCTGCTATTCTGCATTACTCAACATCTTAAGAGCACAAGAGTGAAGGAGGCATAATCATCAGCATTTCCAAGCCAGACTGCTAAGAAACACTGCTTACTGGGCATTATTCAGATTTTTGGTAGTGGCTCTCTTTTACTTTCATTTTTTTCTTTGTTTTTCTTTCATTTTTCTTTTCATTTCTTAAGAGAACCACCACTTCTGCATAAATTACAAACACCTGCCCAATTTTTAAGCACTACCTCCAACACTCACATAGACTTTAGCAGAAACAGCAGAGAATACATAAAACCACTCTGTGGAACCTTCTAAAAGATGCAACAAGGGTGATTTTTTCATTATAGACCAAAAGAAAGGATAACACACGGCTCAAAGGGGCTGACTAGGGGATATGACACATCAGGACAGTCAGTTTTGGGCGTGGGCTAATCCTATGCCCCCATCATCTTAGCTAGTGACAACGTGAATGCTACACATCATGGAAGAGGGATCTATCGCACAAGAAAGAAACGAGCAGGCTCAAATCTCACATGGCTACCTATATGCTCTATCTCACATTCTGATACCCTGAACTAGATGCATAAACGACTGTCAAGGATAAGTAATCAGATCAAGTCAGATCAAGTCACAGTTGCCAAGCAAACAGTTGAAAAACTAAACCCCTACATCGTTCTACTGCACATCTTAGTCCTCATCATAGGTTGTCCTAGTCGCAAACAAGTTGTCATGCATTAATCCGAAAACCAATCAATTCATCCATCAAAACACAGTGCCAATATGATCAAACAACAGTACTTGGAGCCCTCAAATCGTAAGATTTGGACAGTGGACTAGGCTCCAAGCACACAAACAGAGCTAATGCAGTCAAAAGATAAACATTCCCCCCACACTTAAGATCGACATTGCCCTCAATGGAGAAGAGGGAAGGAAAGGGGAACGATGTTACCGGTGTGCACAGACTGCAGAAGACTGGAAATGGACCAGTCAGGATCACAGCACAGCTCAAGGGAAACAGAAGAGCTCAAACGCAATATGTTAGGTCCAATGTCAGCCCAATAAGACAGCGTCCAAAACAAAATAAAACAAACCAAAACCAAACTGGTTGGCAATCCGACTCGAAACATAAGAAAGAAAATCAAACCGTGGTGGGGTTGCCTCCCCACAAGCACTTCTTTACCGTCTTTTAGCTGGACGCCCATGGTGGATACTCAGGGAAGTGCAGGAACAGGTGCCTCCAAGAGCGGATCCACATCGCTCTTGAGGTACAGCTTCAGGTGGTGACCGTGCACCCGACGGTTGCAACCACCAGCAGAAGTCAGCTCGACCTGGCCATCCGGCAAGATGCTGGCGAGTGAGTACTCGGATGGCCAGGGTGGTCGTGGTGCGGGGGGTGGGACCAGCTCATAGTGGTCTCCACTCTTCTTCCGTGCAGGCTTAGCCACTTGCGGCTTCGGCCGCCACTCCTCCTTGAGCTTTTTGTTCGAAGGCGAGGCTGGATGGAGTGGCGGCGGAGGAATGATAGGCGGGTCCTGCAAAATGAGAGGTGCAGAAGGATACACGACAGGCTCGTGTATCTGGTCAGAAATAGCATGCACAGGCGATACAGAAATCATAGCACAATGATCAGACTCAGTCACAGGAAAAACAGCCTGTTCATTTCCAGCACGCAAGATCAGTTTACCATCATGCACATCAATCAGTGCCTTGGCGGTGGCAAGAAATGGTCTACCTAGAATCAAAGGCACATCCACATCATCAGTTATATCCAGAATAACAAAATCAACAGGATATGTGAATGCACCCACATTAACAAGCAAATCTTCTATGATACCCCTAGGATGCACCACAGAACGATCAGCTAGCTGAATGCTCATCCTAGTAGGGCTAAGTTCACCTAGGTCTAGCTTTTTGAACAATTTGTATGGCATGACATTAATGCTAGCACCTAGGTCCGCCAAGGACTTTCCTACATGCATGCTGCCAATAGTAAGAGGGATAGTAAAACTCCCTGGGTCCTTGCGCTTTTCGGGCAGCTTGTTCTGCAGGATGGCAGAACATTCCTCGCTCAGCAGCACTGTCGAGAGATCCCCAAGTTTCTTCTTGTTGGTGCAGAGATCTTTCATGAACTTAGCGTACTTGGGCATCTTCGACAGTGCCTCCACAAATGGTATGCTGATGTTGAGCTGCTTCAACATTGCCATAAAATTGGCAAACTCAGTCTCCAGCTTGTCCTTGTGAAGGCGAGTGGGGAAGGGAAGCTGGGGTACGTGCTCCATCACCACTGGTTGTGGCTTGAGAGCAGGGGCTTCCTTCTCCACCCGCACTTCTGCATCACCGGCTGGAAGTGCTGAAGCAGGTAATGGTTCCTCCTGCCTGGTCGGGGCAGGATCAACTGATGTAGGCCTGCCGCTCAGGGTGAAAATGGCATGTGCGGTCTCGTGCGGGTCCCGTGGATTGGGGATGGTGGTGGCAGGTAGAGTCCCCGGGGCCCGAGCAGTAAGCTGGCGCGCTAGGACTCCGACTTGGTGCTGTAGATCTTGCAAAATAGCACCCTGGTTCCTCTGCCCTGCCTCCAAAGAAGCTATGCTCTGGTCCACCCTTGCGAAATTCGCCTGGCTGGTGGTCATGAATGTCGCCAAAATGTTCTTCAGATCAGCCATCTGATTATCGGGAGCTGCGGCTGCTGGAGGCTGAGCAAACTGGCCCTGGGGCTGCTGGAATGGCTGCCCTTGCCTAGGCTGGTAGGGCTGCTGCTGTGGTGGTGGCCCTTGCCTATCCTGGTAGGGCTGCCTCTGCTGAAAACCACCTGCTGGTGCTGGGAAACCAGGTGGTTTGTTGGTGTTGTTGCTCCAGGCGAAGTTGGGATGCTGGCGCCATCCCTCATTGTATGTGTTGCTGTATGGGTCGAAGCGCCGAGCATTGGCGATGAAGGCCACCTGCTCTTGGGGAGTAGAGGACTCCCGCATAGCCTGACAGTCCTCCACCAGATGGTTTGGACTCTCACACCACTGGCACTGAGCTACTGGAGGCGCAGCTACACCTCGGCCCGGAAGGAGACTGTTAGGCTGCTTCAGGGTCTGCACCAACTCAGCCACCTGTTGCTCTAACCCGGATCTGGCCTCCATAGCATGCACACCACGGTCCCGGGAGTGCCTGCCTCTGCTGCTCTGCCCCCAGGAATGATCGCGGGCAGCCAAAGTACTGATCATCTGGTTCAGCTCGGGTGGAGTCTTAGTAAGGATATCCCCTCCTGGGCATAGAGACTCGATCACCCTCTGGCTGTCTGGGGTGATGGCACTGTAGAAGTTCCCCACTGTGAAAGCATCGCTGAAGCCATGATGGGGACACTGCCAGAAATATCCCATGTACCGCTCCCATGCATCACGAAGTGACTCATCTGGCTCTTGGCGGAAGTGAGTGATCTCCCGCTGGATCTCCGTGGTCTTCGATGCCGGATAATACCGGTGCACGAACTTGTCAGCCAGATCGTCCCAAGAGGTGATGGACAATGGGGGCTGGGTCTCCAACCACCTCTTAGCATTCCCCGCCAGAGAATGGGGGAAGAGGTGAAGGCGGATCGCATCATCCGGAACACCATTCAGCTTGAAACCGTTTGTCAGCTGCAGAAAACGGGAAAGGTGTGCCCGGGCTTCCTCATCCTTCAAGCCATGGAACTGGATAGAGGATGTGATGAGCTGAATCCAGCCTGGCTTGATCTCGAAGTTATTTGCTGGGATGGGTGGATAGAGGATGACCGGGCGGATGTCAGCAATCCGTGGAGTGTAGTAGTACTCCAAGGTGGGACCCGGCGGTGGTGGTGGATGCTGATTCACCGGGGGAGCCTGTCGAGCATTCCCCGGTTGTGGGATGTCTTCGCCCTCCATCTCGTACTCTTCCTCAGAATCGCTGGTCAAGTGGCCGTCTATGCGCTCTCCCGTAACCAGTCTAGCTCGCTGCTGTCTCCTAAGTTGGCGGCAAGTGCGTTCTAGCTCTGGATCCAACGGCAGTAGACCTCCTGACTGGCTACGGGTCATGCACTACCTGCACACACTCAAGCAAGCAAACCCGTGAAGGCACAAGTGGGACAAAGCAAAAACTCAATGCAAAAAATGAAAATGCTAAAGTAACAGAAATCACTTTTCTTCAACAACCTAGCCGTCCCCGGCAACGGCGCCAAAAACTTGACTCACTCCTACTGTCACCCTAGAAAATGGCCAAGTATAACCACTTCCTAAAGCGTAGTATAGCGGGTCGGGTTTTAATGTCAACCCAGGTCCTAGATGTGATGACTACTCGGTGAATTCTTGTTATTTAGCGGTGAACTTTTAGTGAAACTCAAGCAAACAAAACACAAAGCAAGTAAACGGTTTGTTGTCAAGTCAAGAGAGGTCACCCGGATATGGTTTCCCCCTAGACTGCAGTTAAGTCGGATTGCATTTTACCAAGTTCAATTTTCATGAAAGTTATACTGCGGAAGGTTCTCAATTAGCCTGAAGTCTCGACTAAAGGTCTCCAGACCCTCTCAATCTGAGTCTCTAGCGGGCGACTAACCTCCACCGGAGTAAACAGATTGAGGCCCTAATGAACCAAACCTCCACTACCGAATCGACTTCGGTACAGAATAGCGAATTGGCTCCTCGACTAAAGTCACCAATTCGCTACCTTCGATTAAGGGTACTCTATCAACCTAGGCAGATATTCTCATTCCAGGTTAAAGCAGAAACAACAGGAATTTGATCAGGATTCAAGTCATTCAATCAATCAAACCTCAATCGAATATAATCAATTCACAAACACTGTACTTGGGTTCATACAATCAGACCTAGCATACAAATCTAGGGTTCTCCATACCCAGATGAATGGGGAAACTACTCCATAGAGAAAGAAGCAAAAGCAGATTCAGACACGGAAATCATACTGTGAAGTTGGATTCCTGCTTCTGGACGTTTAATCGCACTTCTCCAAGCTCAAGACGGGCTCCAATGGTGTTGAAGATCGATCTATGGCGCTTGAGAACTCTGGTTCGACGCTTTCTCTCTCTAGGTATCGGTTTCTCTCTCAAAAACTCGGAACCCTCTGAAAATTGGCCTTCTTCCTCTTTTATCAGCTGTCTGTCGCGATACCCGGTCAAAATACCCGGTCGGGTATTTTATGGTTCGACCGGGTATTTTATGAAACGCACCGTCTGACTAAGGGAAAAATCCCCGGTCTACCACCAAAATCCCCGACCGGGGATTTAAGGCCTTCGCCCGGGCCCCCTTCTGCTTCTCACGGGTGCCCGAAGGAGGAAATACCCGGTCGAGGCCAGAATATACCCGGTCGGGTATTTCTTCCTTTGACCGGGTATTTTGGTCCAGCAGCATCCTTTGTCCAATCTTCGCTCCTTTCGATCCAGATCTCGTTCCTTCGCCTCGATTCCAACGTCAGGACCTGAAATATGACATAAACACACAACCTAGCGTAAAATCGGCTTAAAATACGAGATTCCTCATCACAAACGACTTCCGAATAGGGGTGAAAACATGTATGATTATCGGTCTATCAATACGGTAAACATGAACTGGCTAATCTACCTTCAAGCAAACTGCAATTCTTCCAGAAGATATATGAGCATTAGCTTCTGATGAAGTTGGTTCCAAAGTTCCTTCCACGAATAAGTAAGGTTTGAGCCAACACCATAACACAAACAAATTCCAATTATGTGGTCTTCGTAGTGAACTCTGTTATGCATTACCATCAGGGTTCAAGATGCAGAGCATCTACACCTATCAATCTCATTCTGACATGCCGATTTCTGGAATTCATGGATGGAGCAAAACTCAAGAAATGAGAAATCCTTCGTGATCACCAATGGTACTACACATCTAAAGAACTTCAAGCAACAACAAAGTCCCTATTGGCAAAGATCGTTTCTTTAATGCTTATGTTTCATTGATCTCTCCATCAACAAGCTGTAAAAACGAACCCACAAAGAAGCTGAATCAACATTGAACAAAGACGTTGCAAAACTGTGAGCTTCAAGAATAAGTAGTAGAAAGGCACCAAAAGTCCAAAATTTCATATAGATGTGAATGGCAGTAAGATACAGAGTCGTTCATCCTAACATCTCATTACATAAATTCGACTTCTCAAAGGTCGTCTTCCATTCTGAGGTACTCACCGATATCCGATTGATGATGAACGACGATCCCATTCGGGTCCAGCTTCCGGCAATCCTGCGTCGACTTCGCCGCGTTGCCGAACCCCAGCGGCACATCGGACATCGAGAACACCACCACGCCGTCCCCCGGCTGGATCCCGTCGGTGATCCTGCCGAGGCCGCCCTTCAGCACGTGGTTGCCGTACAGGAACGACATCTCCGACGTCGGCTTCAGCCACACCTTGTGCTTGGCGTTGGCCGCCAGCAGGCCCAGGCACTGGACGGTGAGGTGGAACTTGCCGCCGTGGGTGAACCGGCCGACGCAGGTCCCCATCGAGACCAGGTTCTTCCGGCTGATGTTGGTGGCGCGCTTCACCAGGGCCTCGCTGACGTAGTAGACCCTGTTCTTCTGGAGGCGGAAGCAGTAGCGGCCCGGGTTCGGGTCGGGTCCTTCGTGCGCGGGGCTCTCGACGATGTTCTTCAGGTTGTTGCCGGTGAACTTCAGGAGCTTCTCGAAGACCACCGTCGTCTCCGCCTCGTCGAGCGGCCTCATTTTTCTGAGTAGAGAAATCCTAGCTGAAACCCTAGCTGAGTAGAGAAGGAAGACGAATGTTTCTGATTTGGGGAAAATTTTGGTGGGTTGGGGGGAGCTGAAACCCTAGCTGAGTAGAGAAGGAAGACGAATGTTTCTGATTAGGGTTTTAGCAAAATCCTTCGGGATTCGGCTGTTAATATTGGGCCTCAGTGGACTGGGCGGGGAAATGCTTAGGGTTTTAGCAAAATCCTTCGGGATTCGGCTGTTAATATTGGGCCTCAGTGGACTGGGCTTGGGCTTTATTTTTGAGCTAAGAAAAGCGGTGAAACAATCGGCGGGGACGCGGGCCGAGCTAGATTTTCAGGGTCCGCGGAATGCCTGGTTCCAGCATTGTTAGTTGTTACTTGTTAGTCACGTTTCTATCGATGAATTAGGGATGGATACGGTCACATACTCACATCCCTCGAGGGGTTGTGAATTTTGCTATAAGGGTAACTTGGGGAATGGATCAGGTCAATAATCTTATGGTGAGTAACCATGAGTAACCCGTCCACATCAGCATGACATTAGCATCCTCTCTCTCATGGAAAGCCTTTAATTTTTCCCTCTTTAATTTTTGGCGGACGATTTCTTGCTCATTTTAAGTCGAAATTTAATTTTTTTTGCAGAGTTAGATCAGATTAATTGTGCTCTTCAAAATGATATCCACTTTAATATATTTTTCGAACAAAAAAAAATTGAGCAATTTTTTACCAGCCTATACCATATGGTATTGACTGGTATTGAAATAAAAGCATACCTATGTTTTGAAAAACGTACCATGGTGGTATGAACAAACCAATACTGTAGGATGGTTGAATACATGATAGTAGAAGTATATTAATTGTAATTTACGACTTTTAACATTGTATATACCACACAATACCACCCCGTACCAGGGTGATATTGTATGGTATTGTGTGGTATTTTTTGGTCCTGTAATTTGTTCACCCAGAAATTTGTAGATCCAATAGATCATGATGAACTCGTCCTTTCTGTGTAAACGTTTTCAAAAACGAATTAAAAACGAAGAAGATACCATACAATACCACCCCGTACCAGGGTGGTATTGTATGGTATTGTGTGGTATTTTTTGGTCCTGTAATTTGTTCACCCAAAAATTTGTAGATCCAGTAGATCATGATGAACTCATCCCTGCTGTGCAAACGTTTTCAAAAACGAATTAAAAACGAAGAATATACCATATGGTATGCAGTTGGTACCGAGAGGCCAGAATTTTTTTTCCTAAAAAAATATTGAAAATTGATCTCATTTTGTAGAGCACGGTGAACTCGTTCCATCTGTGCAAAAAAAATTAAAATCTGAGTTAAAATGAAAAATATATGAGTCAATTAAGAAAGCTAGTGAAAATAAAAATAGCCTTTAATTCTCCATCCTTAGATCTGGATTTTCTAAATGAAGGGTCCAGATTTGGTTATTGATGGGTGCATAACCCATGGTTATGCACCCTATCTTGAGCCAACTTGGGGTACTGCAAAAAAGAATCTTATTAATTACTTTCCTTTTTATATTAATTACATTTTAGGGAATTAAAAACATATATTAAATACATTGTTTTATTTTAAAATTTAAATCCTATTACAAATATATTTCTCTCCCTTCCTTTTCCAGCAGTCACTGAATCCGATCGGCTAATTTTCTCCGGCAGGCAGATCTTCTCCGGTGAAATCCTTTAATCATACTCGCTCCGGGCATCTACAAAAAAGTACCACTCCGTCAATGCGTTAATGCCATGATAATGATTTTTGTCTAATGGTACGTAAAAACAGGGGCGGAGCTACTCAAAGAGTAAGGTGGGCCTCGGCCCACCCGGGAATAGTCTCGGCCCCTAGGACCGTAAGAATTTTGGATAAAATTTGGATAAGTAGTGCTCGACCTATACATTATATCATATAATAATTATTTGGTCTAATGGTAGCTAAGCTAAACTTTTAGCCTAAAGGAAACATGTTCGATCCACAAGAACCTCATTTTGCTTTAACTTATTTTTGGACTTTATTATCTTAATTCTCCTCCACAAGGCCTGGACCAAAGCAAACGGATACCCACTCCTTTTTCATTCTTTTTGTTACTTTAATCCAGCTACAAATGAAAAAATCAACCTCTGTTTAGTTCACTTGGGATTTTTAGCTCTTTATACAAACTATATGATCTATATTTTTTTTATCTATGTCGGAATGAACAGAATGATTAGTGTCAAAGGAATTTTATTTTGTTGTTAGGTTGATTTTTCTTCTTCTAACTCTTACAAATTTCTAAAGCTACATGTGATCGTGCATGTTTTAGGTATAAAGATAGTGAAGAATAGATTGTGAAACAAAATAAATGATGAGTTTCTTGTAAATGATTTATTTATTTATATTGAAAGAAAGATAGCTAAATTTTTTAGTTCAGATGCTATTTTGAGAGATTTCAATGATCTCAAAGAAAGTTGTAGAATTTAAAACTAAATATTTTATTTTTAATTATATTTATCTATTTTCGGCCCACCCGGTCTCGAAATCCTGGCTCCGCCCCTGCGTAAAAATTACCAAGGGTATCGTATCAGTGAGTACTGGTACGCTACCACTAGTCACTACGACACCACTAGTCATTGATAAGTACCAGTAGCGCCTACCAGATGGTAGTGGTACCAAACGATATTGGTACGCTACCACTAAGATCTGGGCACTACCCTATGGTAGTACCACTAGCAGCTACCAGATGAAAATCAGTACCACTAGTGTAAATTAAAAAAAAAACAGATCTGAAAAAGGGAGGAAAGGGGGAGTTTGTGACATCGCATAGAACCTCGTGGCAGTGGTGGTGGGAGGCAGAGGCCGCGTCTCCACCGTTGGAGGGATGGCGATGCAACGGTGGTGGGAGGGCGGCGAGAAGGTTGCGGCAGTGGTGGGAGGCGGAGGGCACGACGAGGCGGTGGGAGGGCAGCGGCGCGGGGCTGTGGCGATGCAGTGGTGGGAGGCGGAGGGCACAACGGGGCGGCGGGAGGACTACGGCGGTGTTGGCGACAGAGAGAGAGAGGGAAGAGATAGGAGGAAGAAGAGGAAGAAGAAGAGAGAATTGTTGGTGATGGCGGTAGAGAGAGAGGAAATAGAGTTAACATAGGGTTTTGGGGTAATTAATAGGGGTGATGATCTAATGTGGTAATTTTTTCGTCCAAAAATACTCTTAATCCAATCTGTACCGTTAATTTGAAAATAGAAAGAAAGAAAATGAAATGGAAGGTTAAGACGTGGGTAACGAAATTCACAACCCCTTAGAGGGAAGTGACAAAATCTCATCCCAATGAATTATTCATTTGTCATCTCAAATTAGGTTTGTGACTAAGGGTGAAATCGATGATTATAATATGACTTTACTTAGTTGTCGAATCTCAATCATTAATGTAATGTATCATATAACTTTATAAGTGGCATGAAACATGAGTTAACTGTAATATTGTTTTGTTACTACCATCTTGCTTTTGTTTTGACTTGTACTTTATGTTGTTAATGAATCAAGCCGTTCATGAACGATTTGACGTTTCGATTCGAGAAAATTCTTTCGACACTTTAACTCATTTTTAACTTAGCTGGTTAACGAACAAGCTCGTCTATAAACGAGTCGAGCTCGTGCCATGACATGTTCAGCTCGATAGGCTCACAAACAAGCTCAAAAGCCTTTAAATGCTTGTTGTTGGTGTTTTGTGAGCCAAGTTCGAGTTAGAGCTACGATCGACATTTTATCAGCTAAACTGGTGTTTTGCTTGTTTGTTAAGCTCATTTGACGAGCCGAGTTCGAACTTGACTATTAATACTCGTGTCGAACTCGAACTGAGCTCGAGTTTGCAATTATTTTAACGAGTCAAACCTAAATCATAGAAAAATTCGGCTCGGATCATTACAGCCCTATTGCATATTCAATTCTAAGCGAGAGCCTTTATCTCGTGGATGGTGGAACTAGTCTTTTATATGTTTCCCAAATATTTTCATATTTGATTGAAGGCTTGTATAGCTTTTCTTAACCACATATTAAGATATATGTTAAGTTGCCTCCCAACCATTGACTTAAGTTTAATTTCTCTTGATGTTTAATCATAAATTGAATTGTATTAAATCTTTTTAGTTGACATTTCTGGATCACTCGCTTCTACAATGTCATTTTAAGTATTACTACTCGAAACTAAATTATTTGCTTGTTGATCGATTTGGATTCACCAACACCAGTATTTGAGTTTATTAAAAGGCCAAATTACAAGAAAGCCATTCCACAACACAAGTTCTAGAATGTGTTACATTGGAGACGACGACATTTACCAAACTCCTGAAATCTACAACCAAACTTACACATACAAGAAACCCATATTCTAGAAGTCGAATCCTCCGGCATCGGCGAACCCGGAATCGTACCCGGCATCATAGGCCCCGACGTCGGACACCATATCTCCGATCAAAAGCCCACCAATCGCTCCTCCCAGCAATCCCGCCCCTAATCCCATCCCAAACTTGTTCTTCTTCTTCTGTTGCTGCTGCTGCTGCGGTTGCACAACCACCGGCGGCGGGTACCCGTACCCGGCTGGCTGACCCGGCGGATACCCGTACCCGGCTGGCTGACCCGGCGGATACCCGTACCCAGCTTGCTGACCCGGCGGGTACCCGTACCCACCCGGAGGCGGCGGCGGGTAGTACCCGTAACCCGCTGGAGCCACCGAAGGGTAACCGACATACTGCTGCGGCGGCGGCGGAGGAGGATAGGCCGCGTAGCCCGAATCCACCGGCGGGTACCCACCGCCGAAGCTGGTACTCGTCCCCATCGCCACAGCGGGATAAGCGGTGACCGGCTCATCGGACTTATTACCCTCCAATTTCGCCGCGGCGGCGGGACCCGAATTCTCCCCCAATTTGTACGAGAAGTTCAATTCGCCGCCGGGCTTCCCCGAAGGCCGGCGGATCTGGTAGCTGACGAACTTCATACCACCCTTTCCTCCTCCGCCGGTCAAGAGCTCCTTGATTGGGACGACGACCTCGCCGACGTCCCTGTCGCCGAGCAAGGCGCGCTCGCACCGCAGCTTGACGACGAGGCTGACGCGATCATCCTGCTCCGCCGCCGCCCCGTCGACGGCGAACCTGATCGGGAAGTTCCAGGTGGGGCTGTCGCCTCCGGCGACAGGGGTCCTGGCGGGCTGATTGGAGGGGTCGCCGGAGATAGAAACGACGGCGTACACGTCCATCTTGGAGATCAGATTGACGCTCTTGAGGCGTTGGGCGGAGATCAAGTTGATCTCTAAGGTGGTTCGCTCCATTTTTGTTTTTCTGATTGAGGGGAAAGGGGATCAGTGCTTGAACCTTGAAGCGAGATCTGTCAAGGAGAAGGGTGGAATTTAATGGAGAGAGGAAGAAGAAGAAGTCAATGGTTTGGAAATTGCGGGAACTGGGGGTTGGGGCGTGTTCTTTACGATGGAGAAATTGGAATTTTGCTTCTTGGTGCCATCGGAATATGAAAACTAGGGAAAAAGTTGCAGACTGTAACGCCTGGAAGTTTCGGAATAAGCAAATCAGTGATCAAATGTCAAGTTACATATTTGCAATTTTAGTTTTTTTTTTTTTTACTGATAGAGCTAGGATTGGATTTTACTATTTACCAAACTTTTTTTCGTACTGACGAAATCGTTGTGGCATCCGAATGTTTCGTATAGAAATTAGATTGGGTCTCGAATCATGGGAACTAAAACTCGTTTTTACATGAAAAAAATATTAAAAATGTAACCAACACTTACCTAATCTCTCAACTGGCGGATGAAGCAACGAACTAAGACTTGTATTTCCGAAAATTGATGGGGTCATGAGATATTTTTGTGTGTGGGGGAGAATTAGTCTTGTGAATTGTGATGCGACCTATGAGTGCGGATGGATGGTGTCATTCATTGATATGTTTGTTAGGGATGACAATGAGTCGGGTTGGAGCGGGTTTTGTCAAATCCAAATCCATGGGTTTATCCACAAAAAAAATTCGAGGTAAAACTCGTTGGGTTTGAAAAACTCAAACCCAACCCAACCCGCTGGGTATCCACGGGTTCATGGGTACCCGTGAGTTTTTGTGGTAAAAAATTTACAATAACAAGTTTCTTTCAAAATAAAAGTTTAACATCAATTTTCTCATACAAATTAATCATTCAAAAACACCAATCTAGAGCATACAAGCAAACAGCAAATGATCAATACAAATTGTTCAAAATTAAAGATAAACATCTAAAAACAATAAGATTAATTGAAAGCTTCTTCCTCGTCAACTAAGTTTTTTCACTCTCCACTTCATAATATCAACTTCATTCTAAACAATTAGAAAGAACAAATTATACATGTCTCCACAAACATAAAGAATATTAGTTGTTTAAGGAAGATATATTATTTAAAATATTAAATATACCGGGAAAGTAATTATATGTGTGTGAGCGGGTACCCATGGGTGGGTTTACCTAAACCCAAACCCAACCTGACCCGATGAATAGTGTAGCGGGTTTAAACCCGAACCCGGCCCAAAATCTGTCAACACGGGTTTTACCCGCGTTGACCGGGTTGGGTCAGGTGGGTACCCGTGAGTTCGGATTTTGTTGCCATCCCTAGTGTTTGTGCTGCTATCTTTTCAGGAATCGGTAGATGGTGAAGATTTACGCGATATTCTCGTTTACAAGAAGGAGAATAATTCACGAAAGACTCTCAAAAGAGTTTTCGGCCGATGTCTATAGGATAATGTCTATTTTTTATCCAAATCTTTTTAGATTATTTTATATTATCAAAACCTATTAAAATGATATTAATTAGCCAAATCTTTCGTAATGCATCAAAAGATTAGTCATTTTTACGCTATCGTTAATAATTTTGTAACTCTTTTCTTAGTTGAAATACTAAAAAATTTGAAATTTGACCTTCATGTGTCTCTTCCAAGTCAGTATCATATTGCCAAATCAATATTACTAACAAAATTGCTAACTGAAAGTTAACATTTGTCTAATTCTTAGTATTTCGATAAGTTTGGCTAATAAAAAATAACCTGAAAAAAGTTTGACTAATAAATAGTCACTATCCATATTTTTATTAGGGTTTTACTTTCACCGCATGCATCGTCCCAAGCAACTCGACTGCTAACATATAATATACCACACGCAATTCCTTTTTCACACTCAGCTAGGAATTGCAAAGTATTAAACAACCCTCAAACAAATATAAGGGGTTAAAGACACATTTGGTCACTGAAATTACAAAATCGGGACATGTTTAGTCACTAGAAAAAGTTAATATCAAATTTGGTCACTACAATTACTAAAACTGGACGCATTTAGTCACTCGCCGTTAGTCTCCGTCCAACTCCGTTAATGAAGTCCGTTAAGTGCTGATGTGGCAAATAGAATTGCCTAATCAGCCAGATATAACCCAACAAAAATAAAACCCGACCCGCCACGTCATTATAACCCGCCACCTCATTAAAACCAACCCAACCCATGACCCAACCCTACCCAACCCTTCTTCCTCCTTCCTCCCCAACCCAATTTAGGGTTTTCCCCATCCCATCCAAATTCGCTGGGCGGGGAGAAGATCTCTCCGCCATTAATCTACCGCACTCAAGAAACCCCACAATCAGTTACAGCAGAAAAAAACCTAATTCCCCAATTCGAAACCGACCAAAATTCAGGATCGTACCGAAACCCAGAACTCGAATGCGGCCCACCAGCCACTAAAACCCCCCCAAAACTAACTCGAAGCCGGAAGTCAAAGCAGAATCAACAGCAGCAGCCGCAATCAGCAATCGAAAGCACAACTTACCTATGAATCATGGAACTGAGAGAGCGGAAGGAGATGAAGAACCCAAAACCGGAGCCACTCCGCAGACAAAAAGTGAAGCGGTGGCCCTATGCCCTATGGTGGTGCGATGCCTGAGATCTCCTAAAATGGCAGCCTTTGAGAAATGGCAATTCTCACGCCACCAACACCTCCCGGAAAAGGGCAAACAAAACAGGCCAGCAAGTTTCCCCCGGGTGACGTACTGCGGCCGCTGCGTGCGGTTCCTGGCGTCCAGAAAAGAAAAGAAGAATAAGAGTTGAAATAAGATTTTTTAGAAATTGGGAATGACAGAGGAAGAAGATGAAGGAAGGGCGGCAGATTAATGGCGGAGAGATCTTCTCCCCGCCCAGCGAATTTGGATGGGATGGGGAAAACCCTAAATTGGGTTGGGGAGGAAGGAGGAAGAAGGGTTGGGTAGGGTTGGGTCATGGGTTGGGTTGGTTTTAATGAGGTGGCGGGTTATAATGACGTGGCGGGTCGGGTTTTATTTTTGTTGGGTTATATCCGGCTGATTAGGCAATACTGTTTGCCACATCAGCACTTAACGGACTTCATTAACGGAGTTGGACGGAGACTAACGGCGAGTGACTAAATGCGTCCAGTTTTAGTAATTGTAGTGACCAAATTTGATATTAATTTTTTCTAGTGACTAAACATGTCCCGATTTTGTAATCTCAGTGACCAAATGTGTCTTTAACCCCAAATATAAGTGAACAAAGTAGGACAAGCTGTAGAACCAGCTAGCCTCGTACCTACGCCCCCTATCCCGTACATACTCTCACAACACCACAAGAGAAATATTGTTTAGTGTCGGTTAAATTATATGTTTTGTGTCAGTTTGAGGCAACTATTGGAGGAAAGTGGTTCTGGCGCATAATTTTGCCGTGCACAACCATACATAACCTATCACATCACCATTTATGGAAAGCTTTAATCTTTCATCCTCTAAATTTTAATGGACTATATCTCTTTCGTTATAAGTTGATTATTTTTTTGCAGAGATAAATAAGATAAATTGTGTTCTTCAAAATGATATTCACTTTGATATTTTTTTGAATAATTTTTTTTGGCATTTAGTACTAGTCTATACCATGATGGTATTGTTTGGTATTGCATAAGGAGCACTTCTACTATACTTTAAAGAATTGGTGCTTTAAAGTACAACTTGAAGTTGTACCATAACGTTAAAAAATAAAAACTGATGTTGTACTATAAGTGAATTTGATATTTATGTTCATAACATAAATATGCAACTTTAGTTTGTACCATAAAGAGATTTTAC
This sequence comes from Linum tenue, assembly GCA_946122785.1. Lineage (NCBI taxonomy): Eukaryota > Viridiplantae > Streptophyta > Magnoliopsida > Malpighiales > Linaceae > Linum > Linum tenue. The sequence goes on along the minus strand of CAMGYJ010000011.1, from coordinate 48,580,124 downwards.
AAAAGTATATAGGTACAACCCCACTATCGAAACCCCATCTCATTCACCCAAGAGAAACCTCGCCGCCTCTCGAACTCCCTGCCATCGTCATCAGATTTCACCATCTCGTCACTAGATCTCTCCATCATCGTTGTCGAATCTCTGTGCCTCGTCTCGGAATCTTGACCTCTCGATCTTTTTGCCAGAGTCACCGGATGTTGTTACCTTGATGTCAGAAATCGAAGTTATAAATCCTAGGATGCCCTAACGTCGTATTCCAATGGTCTTCTAATGCATAACTACTCACAGTCTCACACCCATATCATCTATGACTCACACAAAAACCATACAAGCATTTTGTTGGGTCATACATTGAGTCACACGGCCCGTAAGCCCAGGAAGCACTCAAGGCCCACATAAGAACAAACAAGGCCCAAAGAACCGACAGGGGCAAAGGCGGTTTTGTTTGTCTAATACCAAAAGACCGCTCGACATGACCAGAGCCTGACGCCTGAGGACCGCCCGACATTCTGGATCCTACGTACATAACCTGACAAAAGGAGCGGAGGAATCCAGAGGCGTCCTTGACTGCCCGACACAACATTAAATGCTTAAAGCCCAGCCGAGGCTAGTATAAATACCCCTCATAGGATCACATTTATGGTAACATCTATCAACTCCATTCTCTCTCTTATTTACTCCCACTTCACTTCTCTCTCTAACTTTAGCATCAGAGGAGGTCCCAGAAACCCCCTGGAGACCTTTCTGCAGGGTTTCGGAGACCGCCCTTGACCATCGAAGCCGCCCAAGGCCAGTAGAGTCTCACAAACCGCTTGGGACATTCCAAGCACAAACACATTTAATGATTTTCATTTGACTAACAATAAGGCATCAAAGAGGGGATCGGTTAGTGACTCGCTAAAACACAACACCTAACAATGGCCAAGTGTAACCAATGAAAGGGACTGCAGTATAGTGGCACAAGTAATAAATATCGAATCCACCGGTCTCTAGAGTTACTATTACTCAGCTTCAGTTCATTATCTAGCAAACTAGATTAAGGATTGATTGATAAACTACTCTACTGACTACTCTACTAATTACAAGTTGGGAACTCACTTAGGTATGATTCCCCCTAGCTCCTCAATTAGGTCCAAGTTGCAATTACCTTTGGTTGATCTACTGTTTATTAAACTGCGGAAGATCCTAAATTAGCTTGGAATCTCTTAAGCTGACCAAACCCTCTCAGACAGAATACCCGGCAGGCGACCAGTGGCGGAGCCAGAGTTCGAAAGTACCTGTGTCCCTTTTTCAAAATATAAAATAATAAAAATTATTATTTAATAAATATTGAAAAAACAAATATGAGAGAGCCGAGAGCCACACCTGTTGCCTGTTGGAGATAGCCGTCGAAGGCAAGTTTCCCAGAGTGAGACTCCGCCTGGCGCCGAGGCAGGGGAGATGCAGTAATACATAGGGATGGCAAATTACCCACTCATGGGTAATTATACCCAAACCCAAGTAGACCCATTGATAATGGGTCGGGTATGGGTTAAGTGCATATGGATTTGGGGGTTTATAGATGAGTTTGGGTTTGGGGCTTCCATAATCTAATGGGTATGGATTGGATATGGATATCCATTTACTTGAGGGTGTTTTAACTACACATGTAAAAATTGGACCTATTTGCAAAACTTGAAAAGTTTAGGTACCAAAATGTAAGACCAAAAAAATTTAGGTACCAAAACGTAATTTTCCATCGATATTTTGAGGACTTATATGAAAAAAAAATTAAATTTAGGTACTGAATATGCATATCTATTAAGTTTGGGTACCAAACTGTAATTTGTATTTGGGCATGGGTACAAACCCAAATCCATTTGATATAAACCCAACTCAACCCAAAGTAAATGGGTATGGGTACAAACCCATCAAACTCTACCCATATCCATCTATTTGAATTTCATACCCAACCCAATTGGGTTGGATAGTAAGAAACCCATGGGTATGGGCAAAGTTGCCATCCCTAGTAATACAATGGAGAGGAACCACTTTCCTAGAGTCCGCCAAGGCCAAGTATGCTCCCGAACACGCCCACGTGCCGGAGTTCGCTCCCCTGCTAGTCGCCGACGCCGCTGAACTGGAGGACAGAAGGAGAAGTTCTAGCCGCTTACTGGGTATTTTATTTGATACCCAAAACTTACCTGTGTCACAGGACACAGCCCAAACCCTCTGGCTCCGCCTGTGCAGGCGACTAGCCTTCACCGGGATAGACTGCTTAGGCGATTCACACAGATCTCCACTACTGGAATGAATTCCAGTACAAAGCAGTGAATTGATTGACTCTCGCACAACCAATTCACTACTATCAATCAAGGAAGCTCTCTTAACCTAATCAGATTCTATCTATCATAGGTTAAAGCAGAAATCAAGAGAATTTGATCAAGATCCAATTGACTCAATAAATCATGCCTCAATCGATTATAATCAAACAATATAGCATCCAAAACTTCATACAAGAAAGATCCTAACTCATGGAACTAGGGTTCCTCAAAACCTAAGTGAAGGGAAGTTACTCCATAGAGAAGAGAGAGACTGCAGAAATCTGATCTAGATCTTCAATCTCCATCTCCAAGCTTGATTCCTGAGCTCCAATGGCGAAGAAATCCTCCAAAATAGCTCCAAGAATGTTCCCAAGTCGCTCTCTCTCTCTAGGGTTCGTCCCTTGGGTGTTTGGGATCCAAAACCCCGCTCTCCCCCTTTCCTTTTGCTGAAAATTGGGTTTTAAACATCAATTCCCGACTCACACGGCCAGGCCACACGCCCGTGTGGCTTTCCCAGCTGCCCGTGTGAAGGCTCGGTGAATTCCACACGGGCAAAAGTGCCCCTTGCACGACCGTGTGGGTTGTGCCCGTGTGGCTTGCTCAGCCTCTGTTTAATGCTTCGTTTCTCCCTCGTCCGGACTCCGAATCAGTCGCCGTTTGATCCCAGACGCTCGTAGTCTCGTCCTCTTTCTTTTCATGACAAGCTTGCATGATTCTTTTTCCATAAAGTGAGGTATAAATCCATTCTTCTTCAGGTCATACCCGAGTTTCTTCTCCCGAATCGTCAATTGATCTCTGATTGCCTTGAAACTTGCGCCTATGCTTCACTTTATGTGTTAGGACCTGAAATGTGACAAAGGAACACAACCTAGCATAAAATAGGGCAAAGACACGATAATTCAAGCTGAAACAATCAAGAAACAAAGGGGAAAACATGTGCAAATACCGAGTCATCAGTTAGCATGCTAACCCGGGATGAGATAGCATGCCTACCCATAAAAGGGTTGGAAAAATGACACCCCCTATTAATTATAGGTTTTTAAGGTAATTAATTTGTGTTGCATTTAATAATCTGTATGAATTAAAAACACATATTAATTACTTTCCTTTTTTAAGTGCACTGGTAGTTGTATCAGTGCACTGGTAGTTGTGTACAGGTGCAATGGTAGATGTATCACTGCAATGGTAGTTCCAAAAAAGGAACGTAATTAATATGAGTTCAGTATACAGGTGCAATGGTAGTTGTATCAGTACAATGGTAGTTAAAAAAAAGGAATGTAATTAAAATGAGTTTTTAATTTCCAAAGATTATTAAATGCAACATGAATTTAATACAAAAAATAACTATAATTATAGGTTTTCCGATCCCTGCTAACCCTTGTAAGGGGTTGGAAAAATGACACCCCTATTAATTATAGTTATTTTTTGTATTAAATTCATGTTACATTTAATAATCTTTGGAAATTAAAAACTCATCTTAATTACATTCCTTTTTTTTAACTACCATTGTACTGATAAAACTACCATTGCACCTGTATACTGAACTCATATTAATTACGTTCCTTTTTTGGAATTACCATTGCAGTGATACATCTACCATTGCACCTGTACACAACTACCAGTGCACTGAAAAAAGGAAAGTAATTAATATGTGTTTTTAATTTATACAGATTATTAAATGCAACACAAATTAATTACCTTATAAACCTATAATTAATAGGGGGTGTCATTTTTCCAACCCTTTTATGGGTAGGCATGCTATCTCATCCCATCAAAGAGTACAAAAACAACCAATGTCTATTACAAGCTCATTGATCAAATAGTTATGATTTAGATATGAATACAAGAAAATGACTCAAGATGCATTGATAGAAGGGGAAAATGTATCAGAAATGAGAGTGACAAACACTATAAATAAATAGGGATGGCATTTCAGACCGTGCGGGCGGGTACCCGCTCAAAATCCGGCTGGGCGGAACAGTTCCTACCCGGCGTTGACGGGGAATTAACGGATTCGGGGACGATATGGTGTATAGTTGAGGCCACCGTAGCAATTTCTAAAATCACATGCCAAATTGGATTATTGGGTATATTTCGGGTCATAATAAAGTATTAACTCTTTTTTTAACAACAACCACGAAAGGAATAAGTGAAATAAAAAAAGGTGATAATTATAGAAAATAGAAAGGGATATTGACGGAAAAAGTTTTTTCCCTAAATGAAAGATTCTAAATCTCTACTTTTTAGAGAGATATAATATCTCTATTTTTTTAAAGATTCAAAATCTCAAAACTTAGAATCTCACATATTAATTGTAACAAAAAAAACAAAACAAGACTTATTCCTTAAATCTTTAAATTCAATTCATATCTAAATCCTGTTATCCAAACGACCCCTTAATATTAAGGGAGTGATTGTAATCTTAGTCATTTCAAACATCCATTTTTATTTCGTTCAAAAATCAAAATTTATTGATCTCTTTGTTACTATCCCAACTTTCTGTGACTATCCAAGTAGTTGACCCACAAAAGGCAAGTCCGCGACTGGCAGTGGCAGCCGATTCCATGGAGGATATGAAACGGAATCGCCCCGCCTTTATTCACGCCGTCAACTAACGCCGCCGTCATTCCAGCCTGCCGTCCCCTTTCAACATGTTCTTTCCCTGAAAGAAAAACGGAAAGGTCTCAAACTCTCAATTCCCAACTAATTAGGCGCAAATCACAGAATCGCCGGCCGCCGAGTAATCAAAAGCAAGCAAGCAGCTATCGTCGGCGATTCAAATTCTCGCTTTCCGTAGCCCGTAGGTCATAAATAAAAAAGCTACGAAACGCTCCTTCCCCACGCGCCAAAAGTATCTATCTCCTCCACCGCCACCGCCACCGCCCATTCCTTCTTCCGCCGCTGCTGCTGCTTCTAGCTCTCCCGTCGCCGGCACTCGTTTCTATTGCATTTTGCTTCAGATTGACGGGAGCTGCTGAGGGAGGGGGAAAGGCAAGAGGAGAAGCCGGAGGCGGGGGGAGGTTTTTCCAGCTTCCCTCTCCGGTATGGAGGAGCAGCCTCTGAAACGGGCCTTGTTGGACGCAAGTGCAGGGGCGATCGCCGGAGGGATATCTCGTACGGTGACTTCGCCCCTTGATGTCATCAAAATCAGATTCCAGGTTTGTTTCCTTTTTCTGGGATGCCTTTGGGTTGTATTGGATTAGGAAGTTGGTTTGATTTTGATTTGATTGGCCAGCGAACTATAGGTTTTGGCTGCTAATGAATGGCGGTGCAGTGAATTTAGGGGTTTGTGTTAATGGTCGATTGCTTTTTGATTGAGTAGTGGCCTTAAAGTCCCCATTTTTAAATGTTTAGTGCATATTTGAAGCGTGTTGGGTGTTGGAATTAGTTCCAGAAGGCTTCCTAGCAGGCTTCATCATTCATGCTGGCAGTTGCTTGGAGTGTTCCTTATCTAAGAATGTGATTAGATTCCTGAACAGGGAGAGTAAAATCGGGAATCATTCGGAATTTCTATTCATGGTTTTACAGGTTCAGCTGGAGCCAACTACATCGTGGGCTTTGCTCAATAGAAATCTGGCTGCTCCATCCAAGTATACAGGAATGCTGCAAGCAACCAAGGATATATTTAGAGAAGAAGGTTTCGCGGTATAGCGCTTCATCTCTTCTCGTCTGTTGTTGTTTGGCATTCATTGTTTCTTGAAGAGTGAAAGAAGTGAGGGGTAATAAGTTGCTGTTGCTACTCTACTATTTTGGTTAGGCACTAAACTTAATTAGAAATATTTTGAACTTGTAAAGGAGTCGGGCACTGAGACTAGATACTTCTTAAGGTAGTCCGGTTTAGCTAGGGCTCGAAACCCTAAATTATTGTACAAGCTGATTATATAAATTGTGTGATATACCTCTAATCCAATATTTGTATCTTCTTTTCTGTAGGGTTTTTGGCGTGGTAATGTTCCAGCTCTGCTCATGGTTATGCCGTACACGGCCATACAATTTGCTGTGTTGCACAAGATAAAATCATTTGCAGCTGGTTCTTCCAAGACAGGTGTGTCAATTGGTATCCGGGCTAGCTTTTAGTTTTCATCGAATATGGATAAGTTTCACATCATTTAGTATTTGGTTTATGCTTCAGCATTGAATTATAGGAGGTTCTACGATTTTACTGCATATTTTACATATTGTTGTCTGAACTGAAAATCTGAAACCTACAAACTAGAAGCTGGACAGCCCTCTTAAGCCCGATGAGTAACATGCAGGCCAGTTGTAGCTAATGCCACTAATAGCTTCTTTTTTCTTTGTTTGATTGTGATACATTCATTTGAGTCCATATTTGTCCTCTTATTAACTTTGATGCAATCACGCAATGCAGCTGATCACATTCATTTGAGTCCATATTTGTCCTATGTAAGTGGCGCTTTGGCGGGATGTGCAGCTACCTTGGGATCATATCCATTTGATCTTGTTCGCACCATATTAGCTTCTCAAGGGGAACCCAAGGTGCTATATCCCACACACTTATTCGTTGCCATCTGCATGCTTATTGCTTAGTTACCTGATGTCAAGCGTTCTCGCAACTCCTAAACTTCATGAAGTCATATCTGTCCGTCATTTTGACTTGTACATCCTTTTAATGTAGGTGTATCCAACAATGAGATCTGCATTTGTTGACATTGTCAAAGCTCGTGGTTTTAAAGGCTTATACGCAGGATTATCCCCAACCCTGGTCGAGATTGTCCCATATGCAGGGCTCCAATTTGGTACATATGATACATTCAAGCGCTGGGCCATGGCAAGTCTCTTACTTTTTCTGCTGCTGGTTGAGTTTTGTTAGGGGCTGATTTCGAAGGCTTTCATTGTTAAATGTGAACTGAACCCTTAACTGTAGTGTCTAGTATGGTTTTCCGTTAGATTGCCCCAGTCAGCATTAGAAAAACAGGAGCCTAGTTGACATCTAACTTTTAAATAACTAGGTCGCTGTTCGGTCCTTTTATTGCAGGCATGGAATCATTCTAGATCCAGGACCATGACTACTAGAGATGATGATAACCTTTCGAGCTTCCAACTTTTTATTTGTGGCATAGCTGCTGGGACGTGCGCTAAACTTGTTTGCCATCCTCTTGATGTCGTCAAGAAAAGATTCCAGGTATTCTATCGCTCTTCCTCGAATCTTATCATGGTTGTATTGAACGGTCATCTTATACGACTTCTCCTCTTATCTTCCAGATCGAAGGACTTCAGAGGCACCCGAAATATGGTGCTAGAGTCGAACACCATTCGTACAAAAACATGTTTGATGCCCTGCGCCAGATCATGCTGGCGGAAGGCTGGGCTGGTCTATACAAGGGGATCGTCCCCTCGACTGTCAAGGCTGCTCCTGCCGGTGCTGTAACATTTGTGGCTTATGAAATGACGTCGGACTGGCTAGAATCTATTTGGACTTGAATCTGGAAAAACAGGATTGAATTTTTTTTTTTTTGTTATAGTGTTTCTTGACGCAGAATTTAGGCCGTCTAGCCGTCTACCATTCATTTTTGTTTACCTAATAAGTATTAACGCACGAAAAGCTCAGCCTCTCCCCAAGATGGGCTTTCACCACATAGTATTCTTACTTTTTGCCTAGTCAGTATTATATAGGGATACCCGATTTGAGATTGTATTCTTGACATTATAAGAAAAGCCATAACATCGTGTATTTTTGTCATTGCCAGTGAAATGTCTCTTCTGTTTTAGTTCGGTCTCACCAATGTAATCAGTGATCAGATAGTTCGAGGCACTGCAGTATAATTGCTTGTGGTAAACTGTAATAAATGATATCAACCGCTTGGAAATAATCATCTCAGCACTTGGGTTCCTCAAGAACAAAATAATAGTAACACAACTTCTGTTGAAAGACTAACATGTTATTCTCCAAAACATGGCTACATTTCTCTATGATGTACAACATCTTCCCACGACAGAGAGGTTTGAAAACTTAACTATTGAAGAGGGATTCATCAGTTCATCGCCATGTATTTCTTTATTCGACACCATATCCCGTCAGTTGCAAGTAGACTTACTGACTGGCTTTGTCATTCAACGTCCTTCTCCTTCTTCATGCTGTCCTCTGCTGGAAGTGATACAAACTGCAAGAATTTCTTAACCTGTTCGACTTCAAGGCGGAACTGTTGAGCGATTTGGTGGGCATCCACGGGAGCCTTGAGGTTGTCTCCTTCACCCTTGCCCGCCTGCAGTTTGAGAATGTGGCGCAGTTGTGCCACATTCAGGGTTCCTGGGGGAACAGCTCTTTCCTCGTATTTACTGGCAGCATCGGGAGTTGTGTTCCGTAGCTTCGGTAGGGGCTTGTTAGGGCTTTGTACTATAGATGCCTGTCATAAAGATAGCAGCTTTAACATTCGATGCAACATATTTCTGCAATACTAACATCCCTAATGCTATTGCATCACAAGAGGCAGAAACATATGAGAAAGCGATTGGTCCCAATTTTCCACCTCCCTTCTGCATTATAGTCATGATCCTTATCTTTCTGATTTTGTAATATCTGGTTCGTTTAGATCTCACTGCAGAGGTAGATCACTAGGAATTTTCAATTCTAGGATATTGATCTCAAACCCTACGAATGCAGATATATTCACTGAAACTCAGAAAGAAAAACTGGTTCAGAGGAACTCTACTGTGGATATGGTATATTAATATTGGTCTTGGATTTCAAAGCTTTCTTTCTCAAAAGACAGAGAACCTCTCGCTTGATTTATAGGGAACTTCATTCCTCACAAATTTTTAGGCTTCGATGAATGAAAAGGCTAATTCGTTCTCAAGAGAACAGATAGTTCCACCATGAAAGTAAAACTTGCCTCTAGGTCAAAGTCCTTAACAACAACTCATCAAGGCCTTTGGCCTGCAATAAAGAGTTTTGAGTTTTCCCAAAACCATCCATGTTGTCTAATGCCTATCCATAAGCAGACTGTTGATGGCTTGGATTGTGATGAAACCATCATGACTTCCCTTTAGGAACAAAAGCCAACAGGCATTCACTTCCCCATTTGTACAACTTCCTAGTAAGAATATGAACAGACAACAAAAAGGGTGGAGCCAATATCAGAAGAGCTCACCTCACCCATCTCGGGTTTCCCTCCTGGCTTCGTTTTGATTCTTCCCACCATTTGATTGAGCATTGCATCGAACTGTGGATCCTTTTCTTCAAGGGGATTTTCATTATCAAAACTTGGATTATCAGCTACAAAAAAAAACCGACAAGCCATGCATAGGTAAGTTCATTCCATGACCCAGATATGCATTTCCCTGAAGACACTACAGTGCAAAATGGAAGTCAGGAGTTTCCATTGCAGCTTGTTCAGTTCATTTTTCCATCAGGAACCAAACAGAAGGCTGGAAAAAGATTCGACCTTACTGATACAATGGCTAGTTATGGAGCTCAAAATAACAGCCACTAAACCAACATTACTTGCATTTCAGCTCTTAGGTCAGAGGGGAAAACAGCAAAGTCCCGAACTTTTAATGGAACACGGGGAAGGGTTCAATTCAATTCAATTCATCTCCCCCCTACTTTCCGAGAAAAGCGACACAATAGAATTCACCCATTCTAACGAATAAGCAGAGAGAGACTCACCAGCGCCAAGTGTATCCTGATTGTCGAGTTTTGGGGTAGTCCTTCTTGAGACCTCCACAACTTTCTCGGCGGCACTCTCCGGCGGTCTGCGATCGACAACTACCTTCGGGGACGGATCGGGAACTCGGATTCTGCCAGATGCTCGTCGA